>CM060811.1:11087558-12340058 GCA_030704555.1 Heliconius charithonia | reverse complement strand
TAGTCACTAAGATAGGGGTAATTATAAACTTCAGTGATTCGCTTTGCAACTGTATGTGATGTGAGTATACCATCAAAGTATTCTATTTTATGAATCTGTGTTGAAATATGGGCTAAAAAAGGTTTTTTTTTTACTTTCACTCTGGTGGGTTGGTGGGTTTGGTAGAGGTTAACTTGGAAATTTTTAACTTCCGTTCTCCATTTTTCTCGTAATTTTGGAGGCATGCGTGTTAAGTAGGGGAACTTAATGCCGCACTTTGTCTTATTACCAGAGCGTGTAGATGAAAATGTAAATTTTCTCGAGTGGTATTTGCACGTTTACAAACTACACACGACAGGTAGTGGATTCAATTCCCACTCGATTCCCATCCCTAAACGTGACAAAAAGTCGTCGAGTGACATAGTCACTTACCACGCAATATCGCACGCAATGAACGTAGGGAACTGAAGTGTCTCAATGAGAACGGATTATTATAACATTAGGTTCCTATGTTCACTCTACTTATCCTGCTATATACAACATAAAGGGAGAATCAAAAAAAAAAATATATATATATATATATATATATTTACGCGATACACATGAAACGGCCAACATCACACATCTCTTTGATGTCCACACTCAGTCGCAAAAAGCGTTTTAACTTAGAAAGTTGCGAAATTTGTTCAGCCACTGGCCTACTGAAAGGAAAGTCGACTGCTTTTGAATGGATCCAACCTACTTTATAGTTATTTACTGTTTATTGTTGGATTTAGTTGTGTGCTATATATTGATGTACTTTGGGTTCGCTTCCCAATGAATTACACATGGAATATCTATACTAATATTGTAAGAATTTGCTTGGTTGAACGCGCTAATCTCAAGAACTAGTTATATACTAGAAAAATACTTTTTTTTTGTTTTACATTAAATGTTTAGAGTACCGAACGAGAAAAACATATTTTTTCGAAGAACAGCGATGGATTTTTATAACATTATTTACAATATTTTCTCATACATGATCTTCTTGATTTTTTTATTAGTTAGCTTACAAAAACACCATTAACAAAAATGTTTTTAATATAATACATAGAGAAAAATATTTTCATTTACCCGATTTAATTTGAGACAGATCGTAAATTTGACGTGACGTTTGTAGGTTTGAATTCAAAACATGCTAAAAAATGTTATTTATTTACTTACTGAGTTTCGACATTGTCTTGAAAATTAGGCGGAGACTTGGGAACAGTCTCCCTCCTCCCAAATTTGAAGCTGAATATATTATTTTATACATATAGTTAATTTTTATCCTTAACTTTGATCCATATATAGCCTTAGAGATAGTGATATATCTATATTTTAATATAAATCAGCTTCACGCTGTATCCCGCACACAGCAGGGTAGGCAGGGGGAACCTAGTAAGACACTCCATTCCCCACTTTCTGCCGAATTCTGGAGGCATTACGTGTTGAGTGGCAGAACTCAACGGCGCGCTTAGCCTCGACACCAGAGCGAAGAAATGGAAATATAAATTTAAGTAAATAATCCATCTCCTCGAGTGAGGATCGAACCCACAACCAGTCGGTTTTACAGTCACACTTCGTGCCACGACTATAAATTTTAATATAGAAACTGAAAATGCAAATATCACATTCGTTTGTATGAAACATAAATTTCAATTAATTCCCAGATTACGTAGGCACCTTATAATTTCTAGTCCTGACAATGGCCAGAGTGACGTGGCCGCGCATAATTTAGAGCTCATGTAGACTAAGCCGTCTCAGCTGTGTGTACGTTGTGATTCAACATTAAATGTTTGTTATATATTATGTTTACTTGGGAAATGTATTGTTAGATTTTTTTCTTTACATTTTGAATATTGTATGTTGAATTGGTAAGGCGCTGTGCGGTGTTGAGTTTCGTCGCTTAAAACGCACCAGAGCGAAGAAATGGAATTATAAATTTAAGTAAATAATTCATCTCCTCGAGTGGGGATCGAACCCACAACCAATCAGCTTTACAGTCACACTTTGTGCCCCTGCGCCACGACTGGCCTCATATATGTAATTATAAAGTTATCGTTACTCCGGATAAGTTTTTTAATTATCACTTATTTTTTAGCTTCACGCTGAATCCCGCATGTAGCAGGTTAGGCAGCGAACTTTGGAATTCAGTATTGGGTTTCACTTCGGTTCAATACTTATATATCTATATTGTTTTTCGAAATATTTTTCATAATTTAATATGAAAAATATTTACCTGAGTCGTGCAGGACGAGCAAATACTTGGCTTAAACATGTCGTGACCACCCCGACATAACATATGAATTCATGTAATGCCGGTGTCAACGTCGGTACTTGCTAAACTTGGATTTCACATATTTTATCTGGATAGTTCTGTTTTCTCAAAGAAATTCTAAGAAAAATCACTCTGCTCTTTTGTACTTATATAGTTAATGATTATAAAACTGATTGGTCGAGAGCAATAATATCCAAAACTGAGGCAAAACATGGCACAGGAACACGAGAGTGGGACTATAAATGCAACAAGTTGTGGGTCCGATTCCCACTTAAGGAGATTATTTATTTAATATTTTCATTTTCTTCGCTCTGGTAATGAGCAACACGCAAAACCTTCAAAATTCGGCGCAAAGTGGAGAACTAAAGTGTGTTAATGAAAACACTAGATTCCCCGATTCCCTCTGCCCTTTCCGTTATATGCAGAATACAGGGTAAAATTGAAAAACAAAACGTATAATATACATGGACATTAAACATAGATATTTACATACACAAGATAAAAAAAAACATCTTACAGCATCTGAAACGTATGTAGGCATTCGATAAAACACACGACGTAAGAACACATATTTTACAAATATTTGCCTCTCCTCAGCAGCGTTTATTAAATTCTCACAAGTAAATATGGGTGTGCTCGTGCTTCTGGAGAAAAACGATTCGGGGTTTTCTTTGGAGCGCTACGTATATCTTTTAACAGTTAATAACGTTGAGATCAAAAGTGGAGGCAATATGTTTAAAAATATTATATTTTTACTTGATGATTGTATGTATGTAAGTGTATTGAAGTTATTTTAATCGACGTTTGCAAAAAGAGGTTTTCAATTCGACTGTATTTTTTTTAGGGTTGTTACCTCAGACCTTCTTGACTCAGTGAAGGGATTATTATTCTTTTTATCTGAAATTTGGTGCTCTCCGTGTGGTCCTAATATTTTTTTTATCCATTTCTGACAATGTCAACAATGGGCAAATCACATAAGTATTAAATTTGCATTAAGTATGTACGCGATAAATGGACGAATAAGTTTAGTTTTTAATCAACAGCTACCATCAAAATTTATCAACTGTATAGTAAAAAACACAAACGTAACAAAAACGTAGGATCTTGACTTTAGGTTTAAAAATTGGGCGAAAAGTGGTACCCTGTTATATACGGAATATACGGAATACAGCGTGGGACTGTAAAATATTATCAAGCAAATTTCATTTTCAAATAATAAGTTCTTTGATTTTCACGATTATTACACATTCTAAATAAAACTATTTTAACCGGATTAATCGTGACGTGGCCGTGACCGTGGTCACGGGTAGACTACCCGTGACCACGGACTACTGCAAAGTGTTCGAAACGTCGGGTTTTCCAAAAATGTAAAAACTAAATATACGCGATTAATCCGGTTAAAATAGTTTTATTTAAAATTTCATTTTCAACATTTACTTCCTTGAACATTTCAGTCGAAACATTTTCTCAAGATAAAATCGAATGCTCGACCTTTGACTCAACAATCACTTCGAAATGCAAGCTTAAACTTAACGATCATGGAAAATTCACCAAACATCAAATGAACTTTAAAAACTTTCAATTAATCACTTCAACAAGAAATTAAACTTTGTTAAAAATGTATTTAAGGATTTGTTTATTAATTAACAATATACTTTTCGGTAAATGTTCGTAAATCTCAAGTCAAAGGGTTCGGGGCAGCCTTTTAATATGGGCCTTGTAATCTCATTGCCTTTCAGTCGGTATTACAGCTGTAATTAAATAAATCAGCTGTAATTACAGCTGGGTATCTACTAATTCGGTTTTTTATTATTTTTTTTAATATTCCTGCCATACTTAATGGTCATGCGTGTATGTACTTGTAGATTATTGAAGTAATATATTTTTAATCTTCACGCTATATCTCTTATTTAGCAGGTTCATCAGAGGGAACCTAGTGTTGAGACACTCCATTTATTCACAGTTCTCTTAGTTCTCGAGATATTATGTAATGAGCGGCAGACCTTTTTGGCTTGTTGCTAAGGCGATGAAATGAAAATATTTCGTTCCTCCAAATGGGAAAAAAACCTGCACCACGACGTCTTTAGTAATTCGTCCTTTAATAAAATATCTAAAATTCATATTATTTTTTTTCAAAGACTGCACAAAAAGGGAGGTTATCATTTTGACCTGTATGTATATGGTATAGTTCGAATTAGATATTTGAGTGTGATTATATATTTATTTATACTTCGGAGCGCATGTTCAATTTGCGCGGCGTTGAGTTCTGCCACTCAACAAGCAATGTCTCCAGAATTCGGCAGATCGTGGGGAAAGGAGTGTCTTAACACTAGGTGTTTGCGGGATACAGCGTGAAGCTTATTTATTTTTTTTCACATGCTTAAAAAGTAATTATTCGTACTTATTACTAGAACAATTTTAAGGCTTTCTTGAAAATAAATGTATTTTAAATATTTTTATATTTAAAAAAAATATTACATTCCAGTCACCAAATGCATAAAAAATCGGTCATATTTTATAAAAGAGTAACAGAGAAACGTCACCTATAATCGATTTTAAATGCTGTTATCGCGAGATAAGAGGTTTAATTGAAATTTCATAATTACAGTATTGTGAAGAGTAAACCGCTATTGTGGTTTTGAAAAATGATTAACGCTTTAATATTTTTTATCTGGCGCAAGTGTGAAAATTTATATGAAAATTGCAATACCCGTCATATTATGTTGGCTTATGTGTTTATATACAAAAGATACAAAAATAATTTAATTTTATACTGGACGCAGCGGTGAGTTTCCCCGCTCAATATGCAATCCAGAATTCGGCTTAATGGGAACGGAGTGTCTTAACACTGGTTTCCAGTTTTCCTTTGCGGGTGCGGGATACAGCGTGTAAATAATTTTGTAAAAGAGATTTTAAATATGAGTGTTACTTATATTCATTGTCTTCTTTTTATTAACAGATTTAACATTATATTTCGCATATAGCAGGTAGTCAAAAGAAACCTAGAGCAACTCACGCCACTTTCCACTTTCTGCCAAATTTTCGAACTACAGTGGCTTATTTGGCCCAATTTTACTGGTGGAGCTTAACGCCTCCTCTTTCATACTTGTACCTCTAATACAAGAGTGGGGATTGAACTCACAAACGTCGCGCTTACAGTTAGCTGCTGTACCGCTGCGCAGTGACTGCCTGTTTTGTAACCACTTTTTACAATATTTTCAACACGCTATAATTATTCTCAGAAAACGTAATAAAGATCAAGTCAGATCTATAAAAAGCTTCTAAAAGTAAAGCTAGTTTAGTGAGGCTCATTTTTTTTTGTTAGCAACAACTATTTTTCTTTATATTAGTCTCAAGTTTTCACATAAAGCTGTTTTTATGAAATGTAAAAAATGTTGCCTAATTTGAAATTACAATGAAATCCTTGTATTGTTAAATATTATTTTATTTATGATATAATTTTATTTATTTAAATTTTATTGTAGTTAAACTAGGCCAGTCGTGGTAGGAGGGGCACAGCGGTTCGATTAGCACTCGTAGAAGTAAAATTTGTAATATTTTCATTTTGCTTTTTTTTTTGCTCTGGTAACGAGGCAAACCGCGGTGTTGAGTTCTCATCATGGAATACCTCCAGAATTGAGAGGAAAATGGAAAATGGAAACGTCTTAATGGGGACGGAGTGTCTTAACTCTAGGTTCCCTCTACCTACACGATAAGCTCTCTTAGTGATCCCATATACTTCTCAAAGATTATATATGTATTTTTTTTCTTTTTAAGTACAGTAGATTCGAGTTGCCTTTTATTCACTAAACCACGGATTCTTTTCATTTATATAGAGTAGTAGAAATTGATTTTGCTCTATTCTGCAAAAAATCCACAAACCTTGTAAATAAGATCTAAAGTAAACAATATAACAAATCTAATAGTATCAAAAATATTTAGGTAACACGTTCCCTTACAATATTAATATAAATATTTTAATATCAAACAAAATTACTATTTTTCTGTTGTGTGATATATTAATATATTTACTATTAAAAGATTAATAATAAAGAGGATATATTACTACATATTAGGAATTTGGTTCGGTCTAGTGATAAATTCAATTTGGTCTGCCAGCTGATATATGATATATAATAAATAATAAGGTATAAAGAAAATATATAAATTAACTTTTGCTTGAAACTTTGTATAGAGCTGTTATATAATTACATATGAGACAAGCCGTGGTAGGGACACTATCGTGTAAATGCGACAGGTTGTAGGTTCGATCCCCATTCGAGACAATTAATTGATAATTTGTTTTTTTCACTCTCGAAGCAAAGCGCGTAATAATTCAACATGCTTTCAGAAATCGGCGGAATTGAGAGTAAAATTTCTTAACACTAGGCTCTCTCTGCCTATCTGAAGCCTACGGAGCTGAAAAAAAACATACGAAATTCTTCCATTAGTAGGTGATGGACAAACTATGTTAAACAACGCGGCGTAGAACGCTGTAATTTGTAATGTAAGAAATGGGCATTTACATTCGATAACTTTGTTAAGTAAATTATAAGCAGGAACTATTTCAAAAGATTTTAGTAGTGGTTTTATATAATATATATATAATGAGGCCAGTCGTAGCGCAGCAGCACGAAGTGTGACTGTAAAACTGACTGGTTGTGGGTTCGATCCTCAATCGAGGAGATGAAATATTTACTTAAATTTATATTTCTATTTCTTCGCTCTGGTGTCAAGGCTAAGCGCGGCGTTAAGTGCTGCCACTCAACACGCAACGCCTCCAGAATTCGGCAGAAAGTGGGGAACGGAGTGTCTTTACACCAGGTTCCCTCTGCCTACCCTGCTGTGTGCGGGATACAGCGTGAAGCTGATATAATATATACTACTATTCTGTTCGCAGTTTTAATCTCGTACACAATTATGGCTGATCTGTTGTTGTTTTAAAATTTTCGGTTTTAATATTTTTTGTTGTCGTTTTAATATTTTCGGCGTTATGTGCATATTTTCATTACAAAAACGAAAAATATATGTTTACATTTGTTCGACTTATATCAACACGGTATAATATACACACAAAATTTATGAACAAAGAATATTCTGAAAGGCAAGGAGAGGCCTCGATTCACTTTTTAAGCTAAAATGAATGGATTTTAGAACAGATAGCTAATATTTGAACTTAATCGAGAGGATCCTGAGATCAGCCTGAGATGATATGGCCACGTTGTGCGCCGGCCTGGGAATTGTGTTAGAATAAAGTACTTTGCTAAGTCTGTTCCAGGATATCTGTTACATACCCCGGAAACCTAAGAAGCGATGGATGGGTGTCGTGATGGTGGGCGTGAAAGCCAATGGATTAACCACCGAGGATGGTGCAGACTGTGCTAAGTGGAATGGGTTGAGTCGGAGGGTAAACCCTGGCAATAAAGGCCGAGACTACCGCTGTGTAGAAAGAGGGCTAATATTTTAACTTTAAACTTGAATTTTAAGTTTTGGATTTTGTTTTTTATATTTATCTTTGTAGGTCTTGAAAGTCTTTGATGCATTCCAAGATAAGTTGCTATGTATTCCGATTTTAGCGGCGTATTCAGACAAAGTCTTATGTAAAAAATCTCTGTTCCCTACTTCAAATTTCGAGATATCGTGTGTTGAGGAGCAGAATTCAAATCCGGGTTGTCTTTTTACCAGAGGAGGGATATTAAAATAATTCATTTCCCCAAGTGGAAATCGAATGTTAGTTCGGCCAAACAAACTCTTTAACTTTATAATATTAGAGCGGAAATATAATTAATTTATTACATAAACAAAACCACAACCAAAATGTCGTCCATCTTAAGCGCTATAAATTATGTTGATTGAGGCAAATTTACTTTTCCCATTTCAGTATTCAATTTGTTACTTCGTGACGTAATGTTATAGCATTTAAAAGACCCTTAAACTCATTCATATGTTTTTTTCCACGTTCAAAGTCTTAAGCAATTTCCGGTCGACTTATTTTAGCATTCGATTTACCTCTTAACGTATCTTCCTGTATGTTCTTATGTATATATAAAATTATTATTGGTTTGGAAGAATAAAGGGGAGGGGGTAAATAAGGTAGTTTAATATATTTTTTCATTTTAAGATCATGTAACGTAGAAGCAGTGCAGCGGCACATCACGTGACTATAAATGTGATGTTTGCTGAGTTCAATTCTCAATCAGGGGGTCGAATTGTTTTTATTTCCTCGTTCTGGTAACTAGATAATTTGCGATGATAGACTTTTGATACTCTTTCATTTTATTTCGTCTCAAAATTTAGTCGAAAAGTAGGAAAAGTAATGTCTTAATACTAGATTTCCTGGAATTAAAAAAAAACTTTTTTCTAATTGAAGTAGGGATAAAACGTAAGCAATAAACGTATAAATAATTTCTATGAAGGTCGTCTCTCTTATTTTTCGAGTTCGGCAGAGAGTGTGAAGTTCCAACAAATTCACACCGAAAATAAAAGAGAGCACGGTATCTTCAAACCCATTCACCACAATGGCGTCGAACAATAATACTTTAAATTGCTCTAATAATAGTTCAAATTGCTACCATTTACTACCACTATAAATTTAAGCAAAGATCAAAACAACTTTAAAGAAGATTTCACATTTTAGTATCTCGATCGTAAAACGTCGAAATAAATAACAAGGCTTACGTATCAAAATTATAGTCCACATAACTATCGCTTATAGAAATTGGACTATAATGCAAGAAATTGAAACGACCGTCTAGACTTTTAACGTCTAAACGTGATCGCCTTGTGAATGGTGGACTTAAAAATGAAATTGTCTAAACAAAATTATAGCATCCGTGTACATTGCGGGTGGATTTTGTAAGTACCTTATAAAAGGTAAGGACTTTGTGGGAATTTGATAATATCTCAAATATTAGGATAATCAATTGAGGCTTTCCACACATGTCTTATATACATTCGTATATATTATATCGAGATTATCTTTCTTCATTTAATATAATTTAAATTTTAACCCGTTGGTTATATCACAATCTGGTAAAAAATGTGCGGCATTTAGGTCCGCTCGACTATGCCTTGCAATGTCTCAAACTCGGAAACGGAAATCGTAGAACAGAGACTTTTGACGCTCTTGGTAGATTCTTTATGCCTACCACGGGATATGGATTTTTGCATTAAAGCAGTATCCCGCATATAGCAGGGAAGGCAGAGGGAACCTTGAAATCTAATGTGGTGTTAAGACATTCCATATATGGGATTTATAAGAAAAATATTATGTTAATATATCTTTAAAAAATCAGCAATGTACATATTACATTAGAATTAAATCGACTCAACCAGGCTATAGTAGGGAGTGCTAATGGAAGACAGGAAGCACACGGCGGCTCAATTAGAAAGGAACAGAACGGAACCCTTTGCTGGCAATTTCATGCAGTTAACGACGAACGACCCCTACTCTAACTTGATTAGGAATTATGATTTTGTAGTCTTGAATTCTTATAATTTATTTTCTTTAAGGAAAGAAAGTAGGTCAGAGGTGCGAAGATTGAGGCCAGTCGTGGCGCATTGGTACAAATGTATGACTGTTAATCGGAAGGGTGTGGGTTTGTTTCCTATTCGAGGAAATAAAATTTTTAACATTTTGTTTTTTGTTTGCTCTGGTGTCAAAGCAAGGGCGACATTGAGTTCTTAGTTACTCAACACGCAATGTCTTCAGAATTTGGCAGAAAGTAGATAGCGCAGTTTCAAATTCTTAACACTAGGCTCCTCTTTGCCTCCCCTGCTGTATGCGGGATACAGCGTGAAGCTAAAAAACTTTTCTCACTGATAAGACAAATCATGGAGTTGAGTTCCGTCATTCATTCAACACGCAATGGTTCGAATTCAGTCAACAGCTAAGAATATTGTAATATGTAATATTACAATATTTTTAATATAAACCAGTTAATTAATAACTATCAATGTATACATATATCAGCAGGACGGCCGAGACGTTGGTAATTTAATCAAAAGAGAAAAGGTTATGAGACACTTGGAAGTAATTTTTATCATTTTAGAGATCAGGTTAACTTATAGGAAGGAAGAGGTATGTGACCTCCTCCTTCCTGTAAGTCCTTCTTCTTCCTCCTTTCCCCTTGTCAAATATACTCCCTACGATTTCATTGAAGGTGCTGCACATGTCTCTTACACATAAGAACATAAAAATTCTAATCTTATAATCATATAAGCTAAATATATAAAAGCTATTGTTGACTTGATTGAATGTATTTGTGCGGACATACGAAATGCCGTGTCCATTATCGTCCTAACCTGTTCACGCCAGTTCAGCGGATGTAATAAATGGCAACGTATACAAGGATAGGATATATATTATGATTAACATGGGAAATATCTAGTATTAAATCGTTTGTTTTTGTTTTTTTTATTATTATATGTATGTAAAGGTGTTTACGTCATAACGTCTATATATTTATGTTATTTTAAATAGTAAAATCGCTAAATTGGTCCTAAGCGTGATATAGAATATGTTTTCGAGGGAATATAATAGCGGTAAATATATTGTTACCATATTATGTACATGTATTTTATATTATTATGAAATTATCATGACACAAGGGTGGGATTGTAAACACGATGAATGTGGGGAACAGAAGTGTTTAATCACCATGACTTTTAATGTAGAGGCCGTTATGGCACAGGAGCACATCCTCCGACTGTAAACGTGACGGTTATGGGATCGAATCTCTCTCAGAACAATGAATTATTTTACATTTTGAGTGCGACTTTGAGTTTCGTCACTTAGCACTCAATGTCTCGAAAATTGGAGTGACCTCATGGTGTTTTAAGTGGCGGAACTCAACTCCACGCTAATAAAACAAAACAATAACGAACACCTCAGTATCAGTTGCGCTTTATAATCGCAGTCAATGCGCTAAGAGGCTTAGCGAGTGGCGTTGAGTTATTGTATCTCTATCGGGGCTGACTGAACAATACACCTACCTTTGATGCTTGAAAATTTTTACTCGCTTTTGTGCCTACTTTTATTATATTTTAAGAAATATTATAGTATTAACCTATGTATATAAAGCCATAATAATAATTTACATATTAAAAAAAAATCAGCTTCACGCTGTATCCCCCACACAGCAGAGTAGGCAGAGGGCACAAGACACTCCGTTCCCCACTGTCTGCCGAATTCTGGAGGCGTTGCGTGTTGAGTGGCAGAACTCAACGCCGCGCTTAGCCTTGACACCAGAGCGAAGAAATAGAAATATAAATTTAAGTAAATATTTCATCTCCTCGAGTGGGGATCGAACCCACAACCAGTCGGTTTTACAGTCACACTTCGTGCCACTGCGCCACGACTGGCCTCATATTAATAATTTTGTAGGTTAATATTTAATACCATTATATTTAAGAGAGATACTTTAATAAGCTTCACGCTGTATCCCGCTCACATCAAGGTAAACAGAGAGAACCTAGTGTTAAGACACTCCGTTCCTGACTTTCTGCCGAATAAGATACTTTAGATTTCTAGTTTTGATATCAACGGCTCTAATCAATTTCTTGTACAAGTATAAAATATATTATTAATTTTACACTGTATCCCGCATCTCGACACTCAATGTGTTGAGTCACAACTTAACGCCGCGTTTTATCTTGTTAGTAGAGCGAGAAAATGAAAGTATTTGATTTTTTGTAGAAGGAAAAATATTTTATACAAGATAATGTAAATTGTACTTATTTTTTGAAATTTGCTTACGAATATCTTTCTTTTTCCATTTTTTTTCATTTTACTTGCCGTGTTAGTGTGATAGTGAAATTTTGCAAGCTCATTTTCACCTACTTTTCACTGTCTAATTGAGCTGAAGTTCCATATAAAACAATTGTATTATCAATTTGACAACATAGTGACATATCACTAATTCAATAATCAACTATTGTGTTCTCATTTATTAAAAAGTTCCTCCACCTACTCATAGATAGAAAAAAACGCATAGAGCTGATTTTTGTTAATAAAAAAAACATTTTCCAGTCTTACATTTAAATTACATGTGACAAAATCTATTCAAACGGACGCTCCTAAATGGAGGCTGTCAGGAGATTCATTGAACAAAATTTAATTGGTTCGCCATTTTACCAAACAACTGCCATCGAAACCAATTATCGTTTGCGTTTGAATATCGAAAGTTAGTAGCAGGTGAGTGTAACAGCTAGGCGTAAGAGAGAAGCGAAAGCGATAATTATTATTCAAATAAATACGTACTTTATTTTATCCTCACGCTGTTAGACAAACGGAATTTAGTGTTAAGACACTCCGTTTCCCATTTTCCATCGAATTGAGGAGGCATTGCTTCTTGAGTGCCAGATATGAACGCCGCGCTTTGACTCTACACCAGAACGAATAAATGAAAATATTAAATATTTCTTTTTCTCGAGCTTGTATCGAACCTATACCTGTCGCGTTTACAGTCCGATATATTTTTATTTTGTGGGACATGTCATCTAGTGTCATAATATATTAGTAAGCAAATGAAACATTTCTCGAAAATCTATTGATAAACTGGTTTTTATATTATATAAATATAGTGGAAGATATTCTAGAAATATGTCAAAATCTACTGAGCCTGTATTGGTGGAAGTTGGGCTGCTCCCTAAGTTGGAATATACCTCATTTGAGAGAATCATCTTGATATGACTTTTAATTTCATACAGTCCATAGTAGCTCTATAAATATGTATTAACAACATTCGGAATTTTGAACCTATAATATAATCAATTTAACTTTAAATTGAATGAGTTCCGTTTTTAATTAAGCATGAGATTAAACAAATATATTTTTATAAATATTATGATAATATGAAACTCTTGTTATGTATCCAACTTGAAGTTTGACAAAAAAGTCATTACAAAAATTAGTAAAATCCTTATAAATTAGTAGTTCATATTGTACTAAATTAATGCATATAACCGCCGCATATATTTCCACAGACTTAAGTTTGTCAACTTTAAGTTATACTTCCCATTAACCTACAATCCTGAAATTAGCACGGAAACCTCAGCGTGCTAGTGCGACTCGCACTTAACCAGTTTTTTTTTATTTATTTTCCAATTGTTTTGATAAACTTGCACCAAACACCATAATGTAGACGGTAGAGTATAAATCACGATCGGCCCTGTTGGTGAAGTCATTAGCGACCAGCGATCGAATCGTACCCTTCCGTAGAGGTGTTTTGTTCGTAACATAATCCTATTATAGGCTTAAGTGTAAATTGAATTCGTTTATATTTCAGTTACGATGTGTGATGGAAGAGTATTTTTTGACTATATACATATATTTATAGAAGCCACAAGAGTGTGACTGCGACATGACGGTTTTAGGTTCGATTACCAGTTGGGGAAATGTAATATTTACATTTCCTCGTACTGGGAACGAGGCAACGCGCGGCTTTAAGTTCCGCCACTCAACACGCAATGTCTTAAAGATTCGGCTGAAAGTGGAGAACGGAAGTGTCTATATAGGAACGGAGGATTTTTATACCAGTTTCCCTCTGTCTGCCTAACTATGTACTCTTTATCTTTGATCTCAGTTCCTTTCCTCATTTAGAATATGGCATATATCAAACGTACCTCTTAGTTAGATATTTATATTTTAGAGGTGAATTCTATAACAAATCACGAAACACGTGTTCAATAAAATATTTTTAAGAGTCTGAATTTCATTTTTTTTCCATAAGGAACTTTCAAACCCTATTTTCTTTAGGCCAAAAATTTTTAAAAATCCCTTCTTAGTCGATGTTCAGATTATGAAAATAAGCGTCTGTCCAAATTTCACGTTTCTACGCACAGCGGTTACGGCTGTGCGTGCGTCTTACCTCAGTCAGTCAGGTACATGACCTTTTATTATGATGATATAGATCACGGAGATGAAGTCGAAAGTAAAATTTAGTTATAAATATAAGTTCGATCTATTCCACAGTGATAATATTAATATAATACTTTGTTAGAAGCACTTTAGTTTTATACGCAAATGAACACTTCAACTTGATTGAGTGGAATGGAAATCATTTAAACGAAATAAGTTTAATTAATTAATTAATGATAAGTTATCTCTCAATTGAAATATAGATAGTAGTTGTTTCACGTGGTTTTTCTTATAATTTATTTATTTTTAACGAAGGAAAGCAAGAAACTAGCGTCACGCTTTATCATTATGATTTTGGCTTTATGGTGTCCTCTAAACTTAAAGCCAGTTTGGTTGTTATTGATAATGGAGTCTTTTATTTGATTTTCAGAGCGTTTACTATATAGGTTTGACAATCATTTGAAAATCTAAGAGCTGCGACTTATAATATTGTAGCAATAAATCGTAGAAACATATTTTATATGATTATAAAAGGATTCCAACAAGTATTTTTTTAAACAACAAGGCAAAGGAGTGTACGCGTCACCTTATAGTAAATGAACACACCACGACCCCGTGTAACACTAGAGGCTACAGGTGCATTGCCGGTCTTTAAGGTGGAGATGGCTGCGGTTTTTGCAGGTGTATTGACCTGAGAACTGCCGCAGGTAGGCCATTCCTCAATGGCCTATCGGCAGTTCCCAGCGTGGCGCGTGGAAGGAAGTTCCTACAAAACCGCATAATAGTGGTGTGCCACGTAGCCAGATAGTGTGGATTGTAATAAAATGTGTGACGTACCTACTACGTCGGTCTCAATATATTACATTCTATATATTGAGACCGACGTAGCACAGGGGAAGAAGCTTATAACTGAGAATTGAAGCTTTATTAAGAAATGAAAATATTAAATATTCCATTTCTTCGCTCTGGTGTCGAGGCAAAGCGCGGCGTTGAGTTCTGCCACTCAACACGCAATGCCTCCAGAATTCGGCAGAAAATGGGGAACGGAGTGTCTTAACACTAGGCTCCCTCTGCCTACCCTGCTGTGTGCGGGATACAGCGTGAAGCTGATTTATTTATTTATTTTGTTTATTTCCTAAGAAGCTAGATAGCAAGGCAAAGCACAGCGTTGATTATCGCCACTCAAGACGGAGTGCCTCAAGAATTCTGTACAAAGTAGAGAACGGAGTGTCTTAACAAATAGCTACCTTGGTTCCCATTCTGTATATACATGCTACAGCGTGAAGACAAAAAAAAACAAGAGTTGATAGTTTCAATGAGTATCGAAGAGCGTAAGTAAGTATGTAGTAGAGCTTAATAAATAAATCAAAACCAAAATAACGGACAGACATTAGAATTCCATTTCTCCATACACGTTCATATAAAAAATTCCATCCACACATTCATATATATTTATTGATATAGCTATTTCTAACATATTGTGTTGAGAGCACTTACCATTGAAAAGCGTATGTAGATACGAATTCTCGCTTTGGCGTATAAACTTCTGAATAATTAAAGGGTACTCGATATGTTCTTTATACGCTCTACCATACAAGTCCTCATCAATTTTGTATGAAAGGCAATCCTTTAAATCGAAAAATAAAATCGCTAAGAGCTATCGCTAATTTGTTCGTGCGATTTTTATTTGGTTTTTAATTTGGAATTAGGTTTTCAATGTTCATGGAAGAAAATAAATAATAGAAAACAACGAAAAACCGATTTTGTTGTTTTGAGGGTTCCGAGAAACAGAATCCTAAAATAGCAAAAGGCGGGGAAAAAGTAAAGCTCTCATATTACTTTTATACGCTGTTGTCCATCATCACTTAGTTATACACCTGTCTGTCTGTCAAGATCATTTATTCGAGATCTTGTGGTATTGTGAGTTCGATCCCCCACCAAGGCATGATTTTATTATGTGTATTCAAGTTATTTTCCGTTGGCACGCAGTGTCTCGAAAATTGGATGGAGAGTTAGAGAATCGGAGTGTCTTTAAACTAGCAAACTTTGCTCATATACCTATCTACTATTATCTAAAACACATATATTTTCCTGATTTCCTACACAAAGATATGTTTTATTTGAAAAAAAAAATAACACATTTAACATTGACCTTAAAAACAAAAACCTATTAAGCTTAATTATTTTTTGTCAGTCTACGAGATTTAAAGTAATGTGAATCAAGAAGAAAGTGAATTTTATTTTGATTAATCACTAAGAATCTTAGGTCGACGCAAAAAGTTTAAAGCTGACTGTTTAGTTACCATGACAATTTTTATGGGATATAATATTCTTGTGGGAAAGAAGAGAAAGCGTAGTGACCAGATTCTATCATCATTGAATGAAAGTGCGTAAACGCGTACGGGGGAACGTGCGTAACGGGGAGTAGTTAAAAAATTGTAAAATGTTTTTATTTATAATAAAAAATAAATTTAATTTCAGACATGTTTTTATACCATAAAAATGTCAGTACTTGTTTGCTTAACCTATGTTTGTAATTTTTTTTTAAATTTTGATTTATTTATTTCGAATTTTACACTTACACACAAAAAAACCAAGCGTATAGAGACCTCGTTCTCTAATTTTTGAACAAATTTAAAAATCATGACAATCACTGAAGCATTCGTTCCTTCCCCTAGACTAGCGCTCCAATCCATAACCATCTGTTTTACAGTGAAATGCTCTCACAATGCGTCACGTTGAAGATACCGTTCCTATGAAATATTTCTATTTTCCAGAGAAGGAAGAGTTAATTATCCCCATATTCAAAACTGAAGTATTCCGTACCATTATCTATAAAAACGGCAAAATATATATATTTCTTGTATGGGAGCCCCCTAAAAATATATAGAGTTCTTTTGGTTTTTTAGTACTTGTTGTTATAGTGACAAGAGAAAAAATCATCTGTGAAAATTTTAACTGCCCAACTACAACGGTTCGTGAGATACAATGTACTTACTGACGGATAGACGTAATAGTCTGTGGAATCTCAGTAACAGTGTTCCGTTTCATCATTTGGATACGGAACCCTAAAAAAACTAATTTCCCAGAAAATTGGATAAAATGATTGATTCGCGATAGTCACAATTTAATTAGTTCTCAGCCAGTGGAAAAACTCATTACGGGAAACCTAGATAAGTTTGATTGTAAAAGCCTTACATTAAAAGTAACAAAGATGTTTTAAAGTGGTTCTCGCAGATTGAAGTTTTAAGACAAATTATTTTTAGTTTTTATAGCTTTTCGGTGATGAGAGACTTTCTACTAATGTTATAAATGTAAGTATGTGACGGCAGATGTTTGTTTTACTTATATACAAAAACTACTGAACTGATTTGGATGAAACTTTTCAGTAATATAGCTTATACATTAGAATAACACATGGGCCACGATTAATGTAATTATACATACAACATAATTTGGGTATAATATACCGCTATATTAAATTTATATTTCTTTAACGGTGGACCTTCGAAAACACAGTATCAAAGATACTGGAGGAAGGTCACGTAAAAAGCATGAGGATCCCCCGAAGGGCATGTATGAAGAGGTTGATGACAGTGGACGAGGCGAAAGAGGTATGTAGAGACCGTAGCGTTTGGCGATCCGTTCTCTCTGACTACCCCGCTAGGGATATAAAGAAGAAACCTCTTAGCATTCTTCGGTTTCACCGTGCGGGTACCGGGCCCATCGACTTACAGGGTGAACTGTTATGGGACTGGCGACCCAAGTGTAAGTGAATTTTATAGGGGCCCCTTAGGCCTCTTGGCCTTTCGCATTCACAAATCCTCTAAAGTCCGAATTTTTCACTACCTAACGTAATTCAAAATAATTATATCAGTGCCGCGTACAAAGTAAGCTCTAAAAACTGATGATAGTTCTAGATAATTTGCATGTACAAATTAGATAAATTCATATAAAAACAAAAGTTGTGTAATTGAGGCCGGTCAAAATGGGTTCCATCAAGTGCTCTTAAATTAGTATTAGCAATATATATACATACAAATATATACCTACTTCAAGTATTTTATTTAATTTACCACGACACAGAAGTCCTAAAACAATATTCAATGTTAATACTAGAACCGTTTCGTTTAAATGCAGAACAAATAGCCGGGGGTGAGCGCATTATGGCTATATCAATTCAAAACATAGTAAATGCTGTGGAACAACAGTAAAAGATTTAGATTTTATTTCAAGTGATTGTGATTGATGTGATTTTGTCGTTGCAAGTTTTTTATTAATAGAAAAAGATAACTCTTTTCATTTTCACGTCCCTAATATACTCAGATAGAATTTAGGGACAGAACACTTCGTTCTCCAGTTTCTGAATGAACTTGAATTGTTGTGCGTTGAGTAGAGGAATCAAAGGCCACAGTTTGTTTTGGTAGAGCGGGAAATTGTCTAATTTGTTGACAAAGTATGGTTTGTGATCCAATGCTGCTAAGCTAGGTTATATTATTATTTTTATGATCTGTGGAAAATGGAAAACTCAATGTAACTATAATATTTATACACATATTACTTAATGCACATAATAAGCAAGACTTACCAAAATTATGTACCTTTTTTTCTCACCCAGACTTCGAGACGTCGGGTATTAAGTGGCGGATCTCAACGGAAAAATCAAAACGGGACGGGAAAATCAAAATAATTCTTTCTCCAAGAGTCTATCGAACCCACAACCTTTGCGTATCCAGTTCAACCTCTATAAGTAATATAAATTGAAAACATCAAATACCAAGTTATCTTTCCAATGTCTCGGGTAACTCGTAGCGTTACGGTACAGTTCGGTTGCGAACTTTGTGATTAAGACTAAAGATGGTCTTCGCAATTAGCTAGACCCATACTCTTCAATTTTATTTCTTCCTTAAAACTAAAATTCTGTTTTAGATATAACTTGTATTTTAAACAGTTATAAATAATATGATAGTAAATAGTGTAATGGAATATATAAAACAAATGTGGGCGGTAAGAGATCCAGAGGGAAACCTTTGAGAACATAGGAGATATAAGAGGAAACGGCTACGTAATAAACACGAAGACATTCAAGACGTAGCGTAAGAGATGTGCAGAGACTGTGGCGTTTGGCGCTCTCTTTTATCTATCAAATGGCTATCCTGGTATATGGATTGCGCAAAAGCCGAAAATGGAGTGTCTTAACGCCAAGTGGAGAACCTATTTCACAAAGCAACGTAATATAATAGCCTATTGCATTTTCAGCATTTTTTCGCAAGTTTTATAATAGCCTATTGCATTTTCAGCATTTTCTCAGTCACATTCAGTTTTCATAATGTAAAGAAACGTAGCGTCACTTAATCTCAAAGTTTATTTCGTTAAGAATTATGCCAGCATAAAATCACTTGGCAGGCCTTTTATAGCTTACAATTGAAAATACTTTATACTACTAATATCATAATTTGTGTAAAAGTTTGAAAAGCTGGATGTTTTTTCCACTTTCACGCAAAAACTAAACGGATTTTGATGAAACTTTTCAGTGCTTTTATACGTCAGAATGAAATATAGACTACAATTTATACAAATATTTTGTAAAATTTGACTATTGTGTAAGCGGGCGAAGCCGCGTTTATGTCGCTAGTGTCAATGTACGTTGGAATTTTAATCTTTAGAGCCGTATCGTGTCGTCGGTGGATTTTGGTTGAGCGAGACTAAAGCTCAACGTCTAGTTTTATTGAGAGTGATATGATACAATTATGTAGATTTTCACTCATGCTCAAACATTTTCTTGAATATTATTATAATATAGAGACTGTGTTGAGGCTGTACATGCGCGGTGTAACGGCACAGCGTCGGTTTGTACACGGTATTGTAGGTTTGATTTCAAATCGGGGGAGTTAATTGTTTAATATTGTTAATTACTCGCTCTACAAATAGCACAAAATGTAGCGTTGAGCTTTGTCGCTCTATACGCAATATTTTGCATTTTGGGCGGTGGGAAGCACAAAAATAAATCAATGTATGAACATTAAGCAGTAGATATGTATATAGAGTAAATTTATCTATTTACACTTCAATGGATTTGTATCCACGTCCTCTGAAATAACAATTCGTTTTCCTAATCGTATCGCTTATATGTTTACGATTTTTTCGCAACTTATAGCATAAATAGTTAACTAATATGTATAATACATAATATTTTTTTTAGATGTCAATTATATAAAATATAAAAACGCTCTCAAAAAATAAAAATTTTGAAAGGAAAACTATAATAAATCAGCTTCACGCTGTATCCCGCATACATCAGGGTAGGCAGAGGGAACCTAGTGTTAAGACACTACATTCCCTACTTTCTGCCGAACTCTGGAGGCATGGCGTGTTGAGTGGCAGACCTCAACGCAGCGCTTAGCCTCGACACCAGAGCGAAGAAATGGAAATATAAATTTAAGTAAATATTTCATCTCCTCGAGTAAGGAGTTGAACCCACAACCAGTCGGTTTTACAGTCACACTTCGTGCCACTGCGCCACGACTAGATTGTTGATTTATTTATTTAAAAATATAGTAACAAACTTATAAATAGCCAAATACATAAAAACTTAATTTTATGAAGATATATTCAATATACTTTAACATCAAGGGCTGGGGTATGGGGTTCACTATAACTCACTTACTGTATGGGTTAAAGATAAAAAAGATGGCGCTATTTCGGACAACAAATAATATCATCAAAATATGTATTAACAATGAAATTGAGTTTACAACAGAAGAATTATATAGCGCAACTCAACGCGGCCCTTTGTCTTGTTACAAGCGATGAAATAAAAATAATTATTTCCCCTGAAAGGAAATCGAATCCACAAATGCCACGTATGAAATCAGTCTTGATACCGCTGCGTCACGACTGACTCAATTAGAAAGATGCGTAAAGATAAGAAATATGCATGGTTGGGTTGCTCGTCTAACTTTTACGTCAGCATTTTAGCAAGCCGCGATTTAAAATCCCCTGGGTGAGGCCGCCACTTATTGAGTTATTCTATTATGAATATCTCAGTTAATAAGGTTGAAGTTGGACCAGTCGTAGCGCAGTGATACAAAGTGTGACTGTAAAACTGACTGGTTGTGGGTTCGATCCCCACTCGAGAAGATGAAATATTCATTTAAATTTATATTTCCATATCTTCGCTCTGGTGTCGAGGCCAAGCGGCGTTCAGTTCTACCACTCGTGGTGGTAAACGGAGTGTCTTAACACTAGGTTTCACTCTGTCTACACTGCTGTGTGCGGGATACAGCGTGAATAAAATTTAATTTATTTTAATTGTTAATTAATAAGTGAGAAAGTTGCTGATTCACGCCTTACAGTGTCAAAATTTGGCTACTCTCGCCCAGACCATTACTATCTAAGAACTACAAAATAAAATCAAACATTTTGAATAGCGAAAACCATTGTAAAATTCTTTCAAATTATTATAAAACAACCAAAGTTATTGCTTCAATAATAATTAGGCCAAGTGCGGTATGCTTATATTTATGAATCTTTGAGTTACAGATCCCGTCTGATATTTTAACGAAATTAAAAACTTTTGCGGCACAATTGGAGAGTACCGCAAAGAGCCGAAACTGGGTTTCGATGCGATCGTTTTAAATCAAGCAGGAAAAATTACTTGGAGCATTTTTGAGTTCGCTGAAAACTCTCTTTACCCCATCCTCATTATATTGTGCTCACGACCAGACTGCTGTGCGGTGCAAAATGTGGGAGATAGCGTTTATTACATATCTTTTTAACTTTTAATTAAATAAGTAAGATTTTGTTTTAAATAAAGTAACATGGGACTATATAATTATTCTTAATAAATTTTGTCGTGTATTTAGGTTTTAGATTTATATACTAAATAAGTTAAATATCTTCATTAAGTTAATTATTGAGCATTTAGTCTATAAAAAATTAGAAATTTATATATTGAAGTTAAATGGTAAAAAATTATAGTGATTTTTTCTACCTTTATAGTATCTATATAGGTCTTTTGGACCAAGTTCAATATATATTTCAACATTATCAAAAAATATATAGTCGAATTGATAGTTCTCTTACAGAAGTTAGTTAAAAATAAGATGAAAGTTGAAATTATCAAAATCTTCGGTTACCACGTTATGTTTGAATATTGATTTTCTAATGTACAGTAGATTTTTTTAAACTATGCAATAAATACTTAATTTTTACTTCATGCTGTACACATATAGATACATATCCAGGTAACCTGTTGACACCTAGTATTAAGTCACTGCGTTCCTCACGCACCAACCTATTTTCAATCTAACGCGCTTACAGCAATACGCTGTACAGTAAAATTCTCATAAATTAGACCACACAGTGTGAAAATGTTCCACCGCGTTGAAGCAGACAGCGGCCCCACTTCAATCTATTTTACCATCCACGTCTTAGTGAAATGTCAGGTTTTTATTACGCCACTTCGGTTGGGCCACATGAGACGACACGACACCGGCGTTTCGTACTCGTACGTAGCTTAGTCGTAGGGTATTTTACGATTTAAGTGTATCTCTTTATGTTATACGTTTCATTAATACAATGTTTAAGTGAGATTGAGTGAGTTAAATGTGTTTTTTTGGCTTTATGTTGTAGCTCGTATAAAGCAGGGAACCTTGTGAGGCACTTCGTTCCTGTTAAGACACGATGTGACGTGATATGAAGACTTCAGTTCAAGTCATTGCGTTTTAAATTACAGAAGTCTAAACCAAACAAAAGGTAATATTTAAATAATTAATTTGTTTTCAATAAATTATATAGAAAAAAAAAATCATTAACATTTTATAAAAAACATTTTTTTTTAAAAAACAAAAAGCGGCTGTCCTGGCGCAGGGCCACAAGCGTGCGACTGTAAACGTAAAGGATATTGGTTTAAACTCGGAGTAGTGACGTATTTAATATTTTTGTATTCCCGTTAGCGCGGCGTTGGGTGCCGCCACCCAACACGTAATGCCTCAAGAATCCAGTGGAAAGGGAATCGAATTTTTCTCTGCTATACGATAAAAACTACATAAAAATACACAAAAAATACGTAAAAATATACTTTATTCGGTTACATATTATTATTTTTGTTATATTCATTAAATAATTTATGCAAAGATCTCCAAGCACCTCAACAATTTTCTTAGATATTTATCAGAATTGTATTTTATGCTGAAATACCAGGTTTTTGTCAGACTTCATACAAGCCACACGAGAGCAATTCCAAAAGTAGCAGAGAGCGTGGGAAGGTGATTTATGGTTGAAATGTTATAATTTTGACCTCACATCGATCGGTTCTGTTACACTGGTGTATGTATATATCATATGATCTGGTTTTTTGCTTCACGTTGTAATCTGTATATAGTAGATAGAGTAGGTTGTAAACGTGGCAGGTTGCGGATTCGATTCCTAAATATTTAATGAGTCCATTTTCTCACTCTGGGGACGAGGGAAAGTTTGAGTTCCGCTACTCAGTACGCAATGCTTGTCGTCGAGTTCGTCGGAAAGTGGGGAACGGAAGTGTCATAATGGGAACGAACACTAGGTTTCTAGGTTCCCTTCGCCTATCTTGCGCTGTTTGGAATAAAAGAGAACTAAAAACCAAAACCAAAATAAGTATCTAAATGAAATATTAGTTAGTATAATTTACAAAACACAAATAATTTAAAACTAAGGGAGGTAGCATTCGCAGTGTCTATAGAATTTCTTTATCTCTTCCAAAGTGTTATCACTTAATGAAGTAAAGATTTCTACTGGCCTTTTTTGTTCATTTGTATATTGTTTTGAGATTAGTAAAAAGAATTCTTTCTCTATATATACAATTGTTTTATTTGTCTGTCTATTACCTGAGGACTCACTCATAAAAAAACCTTTGAAGTATTAAATCAACAACATCAGAGGTCAACATACAGTCAGCTGATTCTGCAAAAATCTGGCATTACATAAGGTAATTAAGAAAAAGCATGACGCTAAAATGATGTAAATCAAGAAAATTACATATAATTTCTTATATTAACTACTAGCGGCCCGTCCACGGCTTCGCCCGCTTAAAGTGCATGATTATTGATCTAATAAACAGAATTGACTGACAATTATGTTAACTTCTTATATGATTTTTTTACTACACTATCGTAATTTCTATTAGGACATTTGATTGTTTTGAATTAAAAAATATGACCAAAGTGTGATATTTGCTATTTATAAAAATATAAATAAAACGAATTATTTCTTATACGTATATTTTTTTGTAATATTACGTTCGTTTTACCTACGTAATGTAAGTTTCATATTAATATTAAAACTCTGTTAAATTTGCTGATGCTGATACAGTGAATAATTTAATTCACCCTTTCAGAAAAAGCCTCACATGTTAAATTATTGATTTGAAGGATTCATAATATTCTTTGTAAAATAACTGTATTGATTGTACATTATTTGTTGCTATACAGTTTTTAAATTAGTTACATATATTATAAGCTAAATGTACAGTTGGTAAATATGTGGTTATTACAAAGTACACGTAAAAATAATGTTTTTAGACATTTTTATATAGATTTATTTCAAAGAAACAAACGACTATGTAATTTTTAATATTTCTTTGAAGATCAAATCGGTCTTTATCTATCTGTTGAATTAATTACGACTTAAACTTAACTGTTATGTATGATTTATGAACGTAACCTTCACTAAAAATTTAATTTTGTTTACTTTGTTTTTTGTACTCTGAACAATAGTGCTTCAAAAATATATATTTTTATCAACAGTCATATAACCCAGACGATTCGAATGTCATTCTTTAGCCAAGAATCTTACCGATTGCTATATAATATTCGCAGGCAAACTAATGTCTTGAGTTTATTCAAATGACGATAACTTTTCTTTTAATGAACCGATTTTGATGACCTAAACTTTAGTAGTTGAGTTAAAACAAAGCAACTGGTAAATTTTTAAGTAAATCGGTTCAGTTCTTTTAGAGAAAAATGTGGACAAAAAATTATCGACAGACAGATAGGCAAGAAATTCAAAAAAATTTTTTTACTATCTTTTATTTTTTTTAAGTGTCCCTCTATCCATTTCAATAAAATGTCTCGATTTTATCTCTTCTCTATATATAATAAGACAGTAGAAATATTTTGTCTGTACATTTAGTAAATGTACAGACAAAATATTTCTACTTATTTATAGTAGACAAAATATTTCTACTTAGACAAAATATTTCTACTTATTTATAGTAGAAATATTTTGTCTGTACATTTACTAAATGTACAGACAAAATATTTCTACTGTCTTATTATATATAGAGAAGGGATAAAATCGAGACATTTTATTCTCACATAAATACATATCTAATATATCCATACAAATATAGCCATTTTCTGGAATCTTAACCTATATTCAGATGCAAATAGAATTATTATATCATGACAGCGAAATTTAGTTTATTTCCGGGCCCAAACAAAACCGTTCCACTGTTGGCCCTTTCATCCGGGTAATACGAGGGAAATGACCAAAGGTCAGTCCATGTTCTTTGTAAAGTATAAGATAAATAATGAATTCCATTGCCCCTTTGAATCGTTTGGAACTTAATAGGCTTTTAGGCGTATCTACGTGTAATTATTTGAATTTAAATAATTTGGTGTGATTTGTTAAGCCAGAGACTAGCCGTGGGGCAAAGGTTCATGCAATTGTAAGCGTGATAGGTTGTAGGTTCGATTCCCACTCGAGGTAGTGAAATATTAATATTTTTATTTCTTCGCTCTGGTAGTGAGGCAAAGCGCTGTTGAATTTCACCACTTAAAAGGCAACTTCTTTATAAATCGGCCGAAAATAAACAACATAAATAAGTTGTAACGTATAATAATATAAACGTATGGCTTAACGGTTAAAGCGCCTGGCCGGTTTCCATTAGGCGCGGGTTCGAGTCCCACTACGTTCAAATTTTTTATATGTTTTCTAAATAATATGTTATAAGTGTTCTTTATTATTAATTTAGCTAGACCACTACGTTTTTTACATAAGATGTGAACGTCGAAATTAAATATAGGCACAAAGTGCGACTGTAAAATCGACTGGTTGTGGTTTCGATCCCTACTTGTGGAAATGAATTATTTATTTACGCGTGGCACACAATGCCTCCAGAACTCGGCGGAAAGTGGGGAACAAAGTGTCTTAATACTAGGATCCCTTTGCCAAACCTGCCGTGTGCGGGATACAGCGTGAAGCTTTATTACCTATCTATAAACAAATAGATATATATGAATAGAAAAATAATAAGCGCGAACGAAGTCGCGGGCACTGCTAGTCTTAAATATATATATGTATATAATTTCTAACATTGATTGATGATTGAGGCTTCCGTGGCGCGTCAGTATCTGTCTGTACGCCGGCGGTGGTGTGTTCGATTCCCACTCGGGCAGAGGAATATTTTGCAATACTGGACAATATGTTTTGTGGGAAAAAGCGTGAAGGCGATATAAATGAAATATATATTTAAATCTCTATCTGTTACAATCGTAAATCGCCTCCCTCTCCGTCTAAATATGACGGATGGTGGGATTTACAAACACATACATTACAACCGTCCAGTAGTGACTGATTTATAGGAATTTAGGACGCGAGATTAAGTTCGTACATTTTTCAGTACAAAATATCTAAATTGATATTTTTTCCCATTTAACCGACTTAAAATGTGGTTATCAGTTTATCAGTTTGGATAATATTTAAATGTGATCGTCTAATTAGACTTGCAATTAAAGTTTCGTAATTGTACATATGTTCGTCCCCAAATATCTTCAAAACTAAAAATCAACTTATTGTTATATTATATAACATATTATTATATTTATTCTTCTGAGTAGGTATCGAACACACATCGTGACGTGATGTTCACAGTTAGACGCAGCCGCCCTGTGGCACGGCGTCTTTAATTTCAATTGTATCAGCTTCATAATATATTCCGTATACACCGGGGTACGCAGAAAGCTAGTGTTAAAACACTACGTTCTCATTTGATTTCAGAAAAAAATATCATACAAGATCACATAATATATTCTTTTTTGTACTAAAACACATAATAGACAAAAACATTAAAACAAAATGGTGTACAAAGGTGGACTAATCTCTATAAGAGACACATGTGTAAGTCTAAGAATTTTTGTGTATCGTATTTTCTAAGAAAGAAATCGCTATCGTTTCAAATAAATCGCAAATTATGTTGGCATTTACGGTGTTCGGTGTCGAGTTTTGTTACAATTTTGCGAGAGCTTGAGGTTAAATTAAATAAACAGCTTATTTCCTTTTCTCAGGCTGGCGCTGTCAGCTCACTAACTAGGTTAGTTACAGTTTCATTTCGGCGGAGTCTTTGCAACTATTGTTCTATAAGGGAAGGTTTCTGCGACTTTGTTTTAAGAATGTATATACTATGTATAGATTTTAAATAAATTTTGTATGAATTGTAAGATAAATGATTTTAAATTAAAAATTTAATTTTAATTGGGTTATCTTACCTATTTTTGTCGTAAGATTTAGGGCAGAAATCTGTTTTTTCGCAGAGGCGAAGTGTACGACTGTAAGCACGACAGGTTGTGGGTACGATTACGATTCCCACTCAAGGAAATGAAATATTTCTATTTCGTCGAGCTGGTAGCGAGGTGAAGCGCGGCGTTGAGTTACGTCGTTCACAGGCAAGGCCTCGAGAATTTGACACAAGCGGCTTCACTTTTAGTTGAATTATAGGAGATATTGAGTGTTTCTTGATAGAGCTCAAGGCCGCGCTTTACCACGTCATCGCAGAACACCGAATTATTTTATATCTTTATTTAGATCTTATGCATCAAAAGCGTAAACAGATGTTTTTGTTTGTGATTAATTGATATGTTTAGGATAGACAGTGATACTCGTATTCAGAAATAGGGAATTCCGTGGAAATAGTTACACACAGCTGTATGTACCATCATTTATCACTGGGAGCGCAAGTGAGGTATTTCGATGGTGTGCTTTTGAAAAATTTAGTACATATTGTGAACATTTTTAAAGTGTTGTTTACTCTGCATTTACGAAAAAATGCTTTTTTTTTAGAAAATAATAATAAATTTGATATGTAAGGCTTAGTGATTAAAGGGTTTGGATGTTTATCAAGAGACACATGTTGAACTCCCACTAAAGTTGTTTCAACAAGCAATTATTTATTAAAATAGATCTGCTTCACGCTGTATCCCGCACACAGCAGGGTAGGCAGAAGAAACCTAATGTCAAGACACTCCGTTCCCCACTTCTCGCCGAATTTGATATTTTTTTTAAGTATTTTGTAAAATGTGTTGTTGTGTTGTGTTATTGTATATATAAGTGATGAGTTGCACGGATTCTACGTTGAAATAGACTCTTTTTTTTAAAGTACCAATATTGTATTGACATGGAAACACTACCACAGGCAGGCCATTCCAGAATTGCGTGGCGCGTGGAAGGAAGTCCTAACGAAGCCGCACAGCAGTGGAATGCTACGTATCCAGATATATATAATATTATTTACGTTATGGATGTTTTACATATTGTACGGTCAAATTAAAGTAAGGAAAATTTAAATCAGCTTCACGCTGTATCCCGCACACAGCAGGGTAGGCAGAGGGAACCTAGTTTAAAGACACTCCGTTCCCTACTTTTTGCCGTATCCTGGAGGCATTGCGTGTTAAGTGGCAGAACTCAACGCCGCACTTAGCCTCGACACCAGAGCGAAGCAATGGAAATACAAATTTAAGTAAATATTTCATCTCCTCGAGTGGGGATCGAACCTACAACCAGTCGGTTTTGGGTGCAGTGTGATTGCACTGGCCCACGACTGGCCTTTCAGGAAAATTTAAAATAAAATTATTATATGTTTTTTGTATTATTTCGTTTTTTTTTGTTAAGACCATCATAGGAGAGAGGAGCACAAGGGTATGACTGTAACGTGACGGTTGTGGTTGTTGTTCGATCCCTACTGGACGAAATGAATCATTATTTATTAATATTTTAATTTTTTCATTCTGGCACCAAAGCAATAGCCCGGTGTCTTAACATTAGTTCCCCCTGCCTAATATATCCCGAATACCCTACAGTATTCGGGATAAAGCGTGAAGCTGATTTTTCATTTTTTTGTACTTAAAAGAGTTTGTTAAATACGATTAATAAAAAATTGTGTAGCTGTATAAAATTTTCTTTCTTAAAATCATTACAACATTGGGTTTATTTTTCAAACAATTTCTCCTCTTGCTGTCCATACGATGTCAAATTCTAACATCTTTGTACCCCATAAAATTAGATTGTTAAGTAAATAATAATATTGGACTATGAAATTGACTTAGTTTCCGGCCTTTAGACAGCATTTCGGGTTCCGTTGCCCTCATCCGGATAATAGGAGGAAAATGAGACAAAAGTCATTGTTTTCCTTTGAAAAATAACGCTACTCGTAATACTGGGAATAATTTGTTAACTTTGTAATTAACATTTTAAGGAGGATATTATCATTTTTTGTGATTTTTTTTGTCTTTGTATGAAAGTGGAATATAATTAAATTGTGTTGCTAATAGCGTTTCTTCGTTGGTGTGTAAAGAGCTCTGATTAGTTCTTTGGTAGTGGTAGGTTTGAATCTTTTATAATTTCAAATTCAAATGTTATTACAGTTAAAAGTATGAAGTATTATTGAAGAATATAGACATTTTCACTGTTGACATTTAGACAATTTGTATTTTGTTAATATTATATAATTTTTGAGTTCAGTCGTGGCGCAGGGGCACAAAGTATGAGTGTAAAACCGACTGGTTGGTTTGGTTACTTAAATTTATATTTCCATTTCTTTGCTCTGGTGTCGAGGCAAAGCGCGGTGTTGAGTTATGCCACTCGATACGCAATGGCTCCGGAATTAAGCAGAAAGTGAGGAACGGAGTGTGTTAACACTAGGTCCCCTCCGCTCTGCTGTCTGCTAGATACATTCATATGTGTAAAGCTGACTTTTTATGACTGAATAGTTTTGTTTATGATTATTTTCTTAAGCTTTGCTCACCAAGGTTAGAAGAGATTACTGTAGCATTCACTTTGTTCTCCACTTCATATAATTTTTGAGACATTTTGAAACTTGAACCCCTCATATACTAATTCAGTATCAACAATAGCTTTTATATTATACACACATTTTTCCAATACAAGCAGAAAAAAACAAGAGTGCAAGGATCGTCTGTTCTTCGCGTTTTAAATAAATTCTAGTTACTGTGTTGACACTAGTAGCGGCGGAACTCAACACTGCGCTTCCTTTTTTAACACAGCACCAAAATATTTATAATTTTACCAATATGATATCAAACCAATCACCAAGTAGCAATTAACAATCATTTACTTAATTTTCACTATATACGATAATTCCCCAAAATCCATATCAAACATCTAAAACAGAAAACTTTGCACTATAAGCTCCAAAAGTTAAAGGGATGATTGAAAGTGGTGTTTTATCGTAACAATTTATAGAGGGTGCTACAATTGATAGCGTGCTAACCGCGGCCCGAGGGATTGATAAAGATTATAGGCTTAACCGTAGAATTGTTCCTCAAAAGTTTGGGTGGTGGAATTTGATGATTGATATATGTAAATGTAAATATTGTGCGACATGGTTTTGTTGGTATTTGTTTATTTTAAATTATTTTGAGGCCAGTAGTGGTTGAGGGGCTCAAGTGTGCGACTATAAAAGCGAAAAGCTGTGGGTTCGATCCCTACGGGTGACGAGGCCATTCGAGGCCTTGAGTTCCTCTACACAACATGTAGTTCTTCCAGACTGGTGGAAAGTGAGAAGTGGAGGCGTCTTAATGAGAGCAGAGCGTCTTAACACAAGGTTTCCAGATTTTCTCTGCCTTCCCTGTTATATTTGAGATTACAGTGTGAAACTTAAAAAATTGCGTAAAGAGTCCAATTTTCAAAATAAAATTGCGTTTTGAGTGGTGGAACTCAACGCTGTATTTTTTTATCACAGTGGAGACAGTTGAGGTTTCGATTACCGCGCCAGAATGTATGTAAGTGTATTTTAAATAATTTTTATATGTTAGTAGAAACCAACTTCTCAACGAAAGTGTAGCGGAGAGTGAAGATATACTGTAAGGTCGGGGCAAAAGTATTTTCGTATTGTTCATAAAAAGGAAAATATTTTTATAGGTATATCTTTTTATTTGTTTATAATATGTATGTGCCATTTTGATCAATGAATTATTGACGTCCTATGGGTGGGTCATGATCCCATTCCTATAGAAATTTTTAGATTTTTAATTAAAAAAATCGGACAGGTACACTACCTGTACCTTACAGTGTTCTTTTGAGGTTAGCTTTATGCTTCCTAAAGAGTTCCGCAATGACCAAAACAAGTAGAAATCTAATGGAACAAGGTCAGGGATATACGGAGGTTGCATCAACACATTCCAGCCAAACTCTCAATTTTTCCTGTGTGGCTATAGGTGCGGTCTGGCGTTGTCATGGTGAAACACGACGCCCTTCCTATTCACCAGCTCCGGCCGGTTTTTCTCAAAAGCTTTTTTTAACCTCATCAGTTGCTGACAGTACCTTCACTGTTCGTACTATACGTATTGTAAGTCACCCATTTTCACCACCTGTAATCAAATGTATATGAAATGTGAATTCGGATTTGTGACGTTTCAACAAAGAATCACAAATGGAAACACGTTACATTAAGTTTCTCTCAGTGAGATCATGTGGTACCCAAATATTTTTTCATGTACCCAGAGTTTCGTAAATGACATAAAACTGTTTTATGATTCATATACAGATCTTCAGCAATGTAATAGCTACTTATATGTCGATCTTGGTCTACTTTCTCGAAGATGACACTGATTTTCGTTGATCGGTGACAGGGCGTCCAGAGCAAACCTCTTCATTCACACTAAAATTTCCAGACTTAAAACGTTTGAACTGCATTTGTCCTACTCTTATTGATACACACAAATTTTATTGGCGGCGTTCGTCGCATTTTTACCTGTTTTGTAATAAGACTTGTAACGATTTTTTCTTCACATACGTTCATTTTGCTTGCTTGAAAAACAATCTAAAATTGGCGAGAACTAGTTTTTTATTTCTTGCATCTTCAAAATATCACATTAAATGGTATTAAATACTTAGAACCAGCCAGTTACATTCAGTATAGGCAAAGAGGTTTGATTACTAAGAATACATTCAAAATACGAAAATACTTTTGCCCCGATATATGTATAAGCGAAACGAGGACATTTATTTATTTATATACTAAGTAATAGAAGAAGTTGTCTGAAAAGTCAAATCTATAAAAGTTGCCTTATTATTTCAAAATTGCTTTAGTAAAGTTTTCATATATCAAAAATATTATAAACAAGCAAACTTGCATAATTTGATATTGTAGTACTTCCTTCGTATAACATGGAGGTAATATAATTCTTATATTATCCAAATTGTAGACTATCTATAAAGATTTGACTTAACTTTTCTTAACTTAGCTTAGCTTCACGCTGTATCCTTAGCGGGGTAGTCAAGGAGAACGGGGCGTCATAGCGAACAAGTATATACCATCCGGGGGATCACTTTGATATTATGTATTCGAAGGTCAATCGAGGTCTCCTACTACCACTCTTACCGTTCGTTCACTTTTCCATCACAAATCTTTTTTGGCATTCTTTCATTACTCATTGTTTCGACGAGCCCAAACTAGCTGAGCACGTTCTTCTTCTTCTTCTTCTTTTCTAACCGTGACATCATTGCTGCGACATACCTGCCAATCTGTGTATCTCTTCATTGTAGATTCGATAAGTTTAGCAGACTCAACTTACTCATCTCCTACGAAGAGATCGCATCTTCCTTTCATTCTTCTGTTATACCTACGACTCGCTGCCATATAACAGCAACGGCACCAACATTGCATTATGTACTCCCAAACGTGCCGCTGTGCTGACGTTTCGCCGTCATCACTTGTTCTAATAGTTGTTTCATTCACTTGTTCTAATATCTTACCATTTACACTGATCTTACATTCTTCATTTCTTTCAAATACCAGAATCCTTGTCTTACTTGCATTCAGACTTAGATCATTATTTTCATGATTATTTTCAGCATCATCTGCGTACAGCAGATAATTTACTCATGTCCCCATTTTCAATCCCATGTCACATTGTTTCACTTCTTGGAGACAGGTATTCAAACACAAATTGAACAATCATGCTGACATGGCGTAACTTTGTTTAACACCAGATTGGGTGTCAAGCCAAGGTAATATGCCAGCTCCTACTCGCATGCAGACTGTGTGGTCTGTAAAGAGACTTTGTTACAGCCTGCTCACATTGAACCGGGGTAGTATCTCCCATAATCACAATGTCACAACTTTGTCAAACGCCTTTTCCAAGTCCACAAAAGCACAAAAAACTTCTTGGTTCTTGGTTACTATTGAGAACGAAACACTCTAGGAAAACGTTTTTGAAAAAGTAAATAATGAAAAGGACTAAATATAGATAAACCTGATAATGGTGGAATATACGTGAAGCAGGTTCAATTCACAGTGTACTTTTATACAGCTTCACGCTTTATTCGCAGAAGAAAAAAGATAAAGAGATCACTCCGTTTACCGCCTTTTATCCTAATTAGAGAAAATTTGTGTGCCGACTAGCAAAGAAATTAAAGTGAGAAGAAATTTAAAAAATATGTAATAATTAGGAGTGCCCATATTTAATACATTTCTATGCGATACCCAACACGATGAGATGTACAAGCGGCGTCGAGTTTCATCCTCGTTTCAAAAAAACTTTTCCATTTATTTTAATTAGTAATGAATATAATTTAATGTATCAGCACTTTTTCTAATTCAATAATCTACCTGATAATTAGCTAATTAAAGAAAATAAAATTCGGCCAAGCAAAAATTCTTATCATATCGGAAAATTGTATGTAATTGGAGTCAATTTGCACAAGTTGTGAAAACGAATTTGTGTTTGGGAAGACCTTCCAAAGGAAATGGGGGGGACAAAATTTACTTAATTATATAAAACTGGATTCACCTGCGACTTCACTCCCGTGACCAAATGGATATTAAGAGAATATTATGAAACGTTCTAAATGTCAGGAGTGAGTGTCTGGCTGTTAATATATGGAAACCCCTTCTTCAATAAATGTTTTATCCAAACCAACATAATTGATTCTTCAATTTGTAATTATAGTTCCTGAGATAAATCCATTCGATTATATACTCTTCAAATTTACATACGTATAAATAATATTCCTATATTATATGTGAAAGTATTAAATAAAAAAAAAATTACGAACATAATAGAACTGAAAACATTATAATGTATCAAATGACTTCACAAGCCATTATTCCAGTGCGATAATGCCACTGGTTGGAGCAATGTTGATGATAAATACAACGATCAATCAATGCCAGTAATAACGACATTTAGGCAGAAAAACTGCTTCGGGTCAACTCGGTATCAAATTGAACATCCCTTGTTAAGGGGTAGAAATGTGACTCCAGTGAAACCTTTTTTCTGGCTTTCCGGTGCAGCGGACTGACACGTCACTATTGGATAAAAGCTTACAAGGCTTACTGGATAGTGAGGTATATGTTTTTGATTTTTATTATCTATTTTTGCTCAAATTCTGTACTTGATAACATCTGAACAATCTTATATAATATAACAATTACTTATCGTGTGATGTGTCGCGCGAACAGCAAAGTAGGCAGAGAGAATCTGACATCAAGACATTTCACATCCACATTCCGCACGATGTCACTTTGAACCCCTAACCCTTTCATATATTATATTATTTTCATATTTTTTTAATATCATCATACTGTTTAACCCTTAAGTAAGCCGATCAATCAACATCCCAGTATAACACGTGGAATTATATTTGAGCAATATCTCGCAACGCTACGATAACGCTACGGCTGCTACGGCTGTTTAATGATCATCATTTTGGATTTTAATTGGCCAATTTGTGTATATAATTTAAATTGTATTGTGATTGACTTTACATTCGTATGGAATATGAGTGTGTTCATAAAATTTTACGGTATATATGAGAAAACTCTTTCGTTACTGAAAGATAAAACTCAGCCGGAATGAGGTGGCGTAGAGCTCTGAAATATGAGATGTGAGTTTCTTAGTGAGTGTAGAGAAGCATTTAGAGAAGATTAAATAATATTTCTACGTCTATGGAGGAGTTATGGCGCAGGGGCACTTTGACTGGTTCTGGATTCGATCCCCTCGAGAACTCACGAAAGTGAAATATTTATTTATATTTATATTTTCATTTCTTCTCTCTGGTGTCGAGTTTCACCATTAGCACGCCTCCAGAACTCAGCGGAAATTGGAGAACGGAGTGTGTTAGCACTAGATTCCCTCTGCCTACCCTGTTGTATGAACAGCGTGAAGCTGATTTGATTTAATTTAATTTTAGTCAATGGAATAAATTTTCTACGTTCGGTAGTCCAGACAAATGAATTTGCGGGCTACAACTCGTTTATAATAATTAATAAACTTTATATTAAGTCGTTCCGGCGGGGGCAGAAACGTGCAATTTTAAATGCGATTGTTGTGGGTTCGCTTCTACTAAGTTGGGTGGTTGGGTGTATTCGACTCCGGGAAGTATAATTTCCTCGCTCTGGTAAGGAGGCAAACGCCGCGCTGTATTCTGCCAGTCTATGCAATGCATTGTGCCAATTTTCCGGTCCACACATCCTAATTCCGCCTAGGCGGAAAGTATAAAGACAGTATATAATTAGGTAGTTGGATTCGAACCCGCTCTTGGAAATCGTTAAGAGCAGTAAGGTTTGTAGTAGATATTTTTCAGTTAAAATAGGTAAACGTGTATTCATTGGTAGGATATTGATGTCCATCTTTTTTTCACTTTTAACTATTAAACAATCATTCGCAACTTTCTAAATATATTTATCTTTTCCATTCGATTTTAAGGTCTTTTCATGGGGAAGTCTTCCGGAAGAATCATGAATCAAGGAGTAGTAAAAGATTAGTTTTTTAATGTAATCATTTTAAGAATTTCGTTACAGATCTGACCTTTTCTATAGTAAAAAATAACAATTTTATGCCAAAACTCGTTTCTGTGCCACTTTACACTCCTTAAAAGACAATCTTGTATTTTCCTTCGTAAAAATCGTAAATTGAGTGGCATTAGCTAAAAGCTGTTCTGTATTCTGAGGACGTACCAACCTTGTTAGTAAGCCTCTATCTAGATGTCTATAGAATTTTGTATAAAAATATTTATTGGCACATATTTATGGGTTACAGTAAATATAATGGTTGGTTGGTAGTGCAATTGAAGTAACTAGATTAATTGTCACCACTTTTTCGTTGTTTAAAAACATACAAATATATTGTTTTTTTTTTCCAATGATCTGTATTAGCACAGTGTGGCAAAAGCATTCGACTGTAAATGTGACAGGTTGTGCATTCAATTTCCCCCGAAAAAAAATCTAAGAAAATCAAAGCAAAGAAATCAAAATATTAAAACACGATAGCCTCCAGAATAAGGTGGAAAGCTGGGAACCAAAATATCTTAATGGGGAAGCAGCGTTTTAACACTAGGTTCATAGGATCCTTCTGCCTATTCAGTTAGGTGCCTGAAGCTTTAGTAATAATAAAGAACGAAACGCCAGATCAGAGTAAATAGTAAGATATTAGAACAAGTGAATTGGTATATTTAGGAAGTATTAATGATAGTAACAACGTTAATGGTCTGCTTTAGTTGCATTGATGAGACGGCCAAAAGTTAGTATGTCGAATGAATAATGAAAGAAAGGTGAGTACTGTGGAGATACGATCTATTCTTAGGATATGCGGAGTCAGTTTAGTTGATGGAATAAGTTCATAAAGCTAGTAGCACTAGTACTATTTATCCAAAATCAGAATTTCTTTTGTGTAGTTATTACGTTTCTTTTTTGGTTTTGGCATTTCATGTCAATATTAACACGAATCGGGGACTCGGGGTTATGATATTATATTTAAAGTATATTAATTAAATTTAGTAATTCAATTCACAATGTCTCGAAAATTGGGTGGAAAGTGCGAAACAGAATGTCTTAACACTTTCTCTTGCTGTGCAGTAAAAGTAAGTCAGAAATCATAAAAAAAATAATATACGTACGTATAAGTACAGTTTCACGCAGTATCCCGCATAAAGCAGGGAAGCCAGAGCAAACCCAGTGTTAAGTAACTGCATTCTTCACTTTTCACCGATTTTTTTAGGCATTGGAACTCAACACAGCGCCTTTGCATTGGTACCTGAGAAATCATTTTAAATAAATACCATTTATATTTTACCTTAACGTCGTATAAAAGTATTAACTTAGGACACTTATGGGAAAGAATGCTTTTTAGTCGAGCCTAGCGTTTTACCCTAAGATTTAGATTTGAAAATTTGAAAGAAAAGTAATAAAAAATTCAAAATTATGTTCTCTGTCTTTAATATAAAGTTTAATTTCATTTACATCGTCTTTTCAATGTAACAAGGTTTTCTGCAATCTGAGATCAGGACGGGGCAAATCCAATGGTTGAAAGGAGAATAATGCGAATTTTATAGAAAGGTTAAAAGCGGGGCCGTCGTAGGCTTTTTTTAAACTAGCATTGAGTTAAGCGACACCGTTTACACTCAGTTTAAGTAACGATGGATTTTTAAAAAAATACAGTTTCTACGAAGTATTTTTAATTTTTACTGAATTAATAGAGGTTAGTGAATGTATGCGATTTTGGTCTATTCTCGCGAGAATGGCTACACATGGTATACAGTACATATTTTTAATTCTTCCTAGAATTCTTGAACCTAGTGTTACAACACATCGTTTTCCACTGTCTACCCAATTTTTTAGACATTACGTAGTAATTGGCAGAATTCAATGCGCGGCGAAATGAAAACAATTTAAATATAATCATATACCGGAATTAAAATCGAATCTACAGCCATTATGCTTAAAGTCGGGCGTTGGCGCACTGCACCACAACGCTTTCTTTCAAATATATTGCATATTATTTATTACAAGGTTAGCTAGCTAAAGCTTAGCTTAAGCGATACTTTATAAACATCACCCCTTTCTCTATATTCTATCTATTTAAAGACGTTGCTCTTTGGCAGGACTTAATGATGCGGTTTTTGTAAACAGATCGTAGTAGCGATAATATTTAAAACGTTTAAATATGATCGATCATTCTTAGTATAAGTTTATGTATATTTTTTGTTAGCTTCTTGGGGACTTAGGAACCTCGTGTTAAGACATTCTATTCTCCATTAGGAAACTTTCGATCCTCACTTTTTTCTCTCCGCCTCACGTATAGATATTTTGTAACAATAAGCAAGTTATAAAATAAAATGTTTTCGAGAAAATATATCTAAACTCTATATAAGTATATTACTCCATTTTTCATTTCTTTGCTCCATTTCTTTGCTCTAGTGTCGAGCCAAAGCGCGGCGTTGATTTCTGCCACTCCACACGCAATGCCTCCAGAATTCGCCACAAACTAGGGAACGGAATGTCTTAACACTGGGTTCCCTATGTCTTACCTGCCGTGTACAGCGTGACGCTGATTTAAGATTTAATTTTAATTTAAAATATATTGCTAAATTAAATATTCCAACTTTTGTTTCATTACAGTTACAGTTTTAGTATTTTTCGTAGTTACAGTTTTTACATAGTACATACAACACTACCCCGCAAATTGCAACAGAGCCTCGATTTCGTCAAACCAATTTTAAATTGCAAATTCATTTCGCTACTCTAAACCTATACATTTCATATATTCATTTCATGTATACATATGGTACGTTACGTTTCACGTTTTACCTCTACTCATGTAAGCTAGCACAAATTCATTAATATTCCGCTTGCGGCACTCACATCCGTGTTTTAAGAGAAAAATCAAAATTCACGCTTTTTGCGTTATGCAGCTTTAATTTTTGGACGCCTTGTGTTGTGATATATTTGGAAAACACATCCAAATGGGTAATGTTTGGTTTTATCATTTAGATGTTAACTTACGTTAAGCTAACAAAAAACAATCAAAATAAAACATGTTTTTGTTAGTTTCAGACTGTATCCCGCATACATAGCAATAGGGCAGTATGCACCTGGGAACCTGGTATTAAGACACACATGAGTTTCACAGTCTGGGAACCTAGTGTTAAGATAGTCCGCTCCCATTAAATTACGTATATGATACTCAAAGGGTACTTAAGTTTAAGGCACTCCATTGTCGAATTATTGCCGTATTTTCAATAGGCGGAAGTGAGGCAATCTTACCAATGCTTCGTCTATCTTTTCCTGATTGTTAGTCGAGGCATCTAACCTACGCTCCCACAGCTTTCAGTTTTTACCCCTCTATTTTTTTAAGCTTTTCAGTAATATTTTCATCCTGTTGCCACTTTAGCTTTCAAATTTAGCAATAAATAATTTTAACCACATCCGGCCATTTCCAGAAAGTTGTTGCGGAACACGGAAATATCCTGCAAACTTCCTATCCCTACCTCATATCCTCAAATATTGACCCAGTTACCAATATTATATTCGAGTAATCCTTATTTTAATACCATTTAGTGGAAATTTTAATTTGAATTTAACGGATTTCAAAAATTAAAATTAGTATATTTAATAAACTAAAATAATTTATATTATGATGACGTACCAGGACTTGCCTATCTCAATTCCTGCACAGTGTTATGTAGCGTTGAGTGTGTTTCTCAAGCTTAGCAATTTCCTTTGTGTGTTCGTAGGTTTACAACATTGAACGTTTGGGGGTCGTAATATATTTTATGTGTTCTAATAACGATATATACTAAGTAGAATATTTTTATTTAATAAGATCTTTTATTTTAACGATCATTATTTATAAATTTTAAGTGGAATTCTTTATCCGGATGAATAGCGTATATTTAGTGTTATACTTTTTGGGAAGTCCAACGTTTTGATCATTTTCCAGTAGTTCATGGTCACAAGTAATACCGCATTGTACTAAATATACGTGATTAATCCGTCCCGCAGTAACTTTTTTTACAGCCGTGCGTATGAAAAGTACAAGAAATAAGATTTTGGGCTAAATTCCCATTCGAGTGATCGAACTGTTATTATTTTTTTAATTTTTTCGTTCTTGCACCAAAGCAAAAACCCGGCGTTGAGCTCCGCCGCTCAAAAGGCAATTTCTCAAAAAAATCGCTTTAAAGTGGGGAATAGAGTGTCTTAACACTAGGTTCCCTGTGCCTGCCTTGCTGTGTGCGGGATACAAAGTGAAGTTAATTTTTAAATTTACATAAGTTTATAGATACTGTGCAAGAGCCCTAGCCAATTAAACTGTACGTTGCCATTCCGCTGTAACTCTTTTTACAGCCGTGCCGTGTAAAAAGAGCAAAAAAAAAAGCTTTCCACAACTCCATAAACATTAATTCTAAACGCAAACGAAAGTTTGTTTTAATTTCATCGCGGACATCGTCGGAATATTTTGAGTGGTTCACTTTTTTTTTTTTGGTTGATATTTTTATGTGATATTTCGCGGTGCGGAGAAATCTAAATATTATTTCTAGTGGAGAAAATCTAGTGTTGATGCCCTTCTCAAGAGAAACGTGACGATTTCTGTTTGGAGTTATTTATTTTCATTTTCTCGTTGAGGTAACCAGATAAAAGTTGAAATGAGACCAAGTTCTTTCTGTCTACCTAAAGTCAAACTATAACACTTTTCGCTCTGCACATCTCGCGTCATCTCTCTTTTAATAAAAATTGTTAAATATAGTTAATTTAGTATTGTCAGTATACAATATATGTACAATACAATACTAAATTCCGTAAATACAATATATATATATACTTAATTCCGTTGAAATATAACTGTATTTCGTGTCAGGGTGAAAATCGACCCTGTAACCATAAAAGATCCTATCAGACATTTTGGGCCTACGTCTCTATGATCCTTATTCTACAAGGTCCTTCCTACTAAGTTCCTTGATTTTCTGCGATATAAATAGCTCTAGTTGTTGCGTACTAAGTTTTATTGCGAGTGTACAAGATAGATAATAATATTCACAGTAAGCATTTTGAAATGAAAACTCAGGAATGTTACGTACATACTTCTTTTATATCGCTCCACATTTTTATGAAAAGGTAGTTCGCCTTTTTATTTTTCACTTTACGACTATTTTAGAGGTTACTTAATACTATGGCGAACGGAGTGTTTCAAGATGAGTAAAATCTTATACTCGTTTGTCTTCACGCTGTATTCCGCACATATCAGGATAGGCATAAAAAACCCGTGAACCTAAAGTCACACAGTACACTTTCCACCGCATTGTGAGGCATTGTGTGTTGGTTGGCGGAAATCAACGTTGCGCTTTGATTGATTTGACCAGAGCGACGAAGTGAAAATATATTTCAATTATTCGAACGGGAACCGAATCCACAACCCGTCGCGATTACAGTCGCATGCCAGTGCATCTGTGCCACGGACTGATTTCTTTTCTTCCTCTGGCCTGATTTTTTATACGAAAAATATATTAACTGAAAATATTTTTACAACGGACCCAAAGTAGGATTTGACTTATTTTTAATTAGATTCGTTTCGGGATGTTTTATTTTTTCATTCGTTTCTCACCTTTCTTTAAAGGCCCTATAATGAGAAAAGTTTATATTCTTCGAAGCGTCGCGACAGAACTTTATGCTCTAGTTACTTGTAAGTGGCAATTTAAATTGCTAATAAGGACTTTTGATTATTTTTATATATTTTATTTTGTTTAATAAATATAATATTACTTTGCATTTGCTTATGAAGCCAGATTTAAGTATTGGGTTCGATACAATGTGTGTTTTTTAATACTTCAGTATAGAATGAGCGACTGTCAAGGCAAATTTGAAAATACTGGACGTTAAATGAAAGTATTGGGATACAAAATTTCTAATAAGTATTAGGATAATTCCTTTGTAATTTTTTGATGTTTTCCTTTATATGTTACTAGCCTACCTTGAGATCAAAAATATAGTTTCAAGGTTATCTAGAAGTTAGTTAGATTTTTAATGAGAGAGTAAGTCAGTAAAAAATGGCGATATTTTTAAGCGTCAAAATGTCGATAAGCAAATTAAAGCTAAGGGGTTTCAACAAATGTACTAAATTTCAGGTGTGTAGACTGATTGGCTTACGAATTATGAAGGGCTCAAAAGTAGCGTGAAATGGTTCATGTAAAATACATTGCACGTTTCCAGATTCTTACTTGGCTCCGCACGCTGCCGCGTGTCTTGATAAAACGGTTACCATTATACCGAAAAGAGCAACTGTTGCCGATTCTTCTCTGAGAATTGCCTTCCGAGCCGGTAGTAGCTTTATATTGGCTCACAAAGCTTGGTAGCTCACAAAACTCTATTTAAATAAATAATATTTTCATTTTGTATTTTGATTTAAATTGTAAAAATTTGTTTACGTTTTTTTAACTACTATTTTACTTCCAATACAACTCATGAACAAAAATGCTGTCTTGCATAAAGTTAGATTAAATAAACGTCATCGCGAAGTAAATACTTCGTAAGCAAAGCAAATAAGACTTTCTCCTAATAATAATTAATACTCGCACTGAACGAGCGGAATGATAATAATTACACAACGAGAACCTTTCAAAAGTTGACTCAACTTGACATGTCTGGTTTAATTTATAAGCGAAAGTAAGATCCGAAGTAATAGAAAAAGGCGTGAATTAAAATATTTGACAATCATTGGGGGTATTTGCTAATGTAAAAGAACCGATTTTGTCTGTTTGTCTGTGTGTTTGTGTACGCTAATCTCAAAAAATAAGGCTTAACAGATTTAAATGCAGGTTTCACTTTCATTTCAAATATTGCACAGATTGTTGTTGGCTCTAGAAATAGATTATCTAGCTTATATGAATTTAGTAATGACATGAATCTGGTCAAAGTAATGGAATTATCTAGTAAATTAACATTAAAATTACTATGCACAACTGTTAATATCCACATAATTTTACAAGTATCTACTTGTTCTAAAATGATTGCAGAGTTCAATGCATGCATGTGTGTATACAGATGTGTGTATGTGTGTATCTTATAATGATAAGTATAAAAGTTTCTTTAGTAAGAAAAACTTCAAATCTTTTTTATCGTTGTCATATAATTTGGCAAAACTTTATAATCAATACAGCGGAGTGGTTGTAGCTTAAAATTTTATAGAGTCTAAATTTCATGAGACCGTCGTGTAATAGTGAGATACTGTTTGACTACAGCAAGAATCTTCGCTCGAATAATGATTTATTTTCGTTTCTCCGCTCTGATGTAATGTTAAATTATACTATTCAACAGGCAGTATTTCGAAAATTGGGCGGAAAATTCTAAATAAGTTTCATATTATGGCGCAAAAGCATAATACTTTTGTTAATTAGGTAATTGACGATTGCCAAGATACAACTATTTTAAGGCATGTTTAAGGCTACCCGTGGCGCAAGGACACAAGCGTGAAACTACGAAGCGTGCGTGGGTTCGATTCCCACTCAACGACATATTTAACTTAAAATCCCCCGCTCTGGTAACGCGCGCTATTAAATTCTGCCACAACACTCAGATCATATTTAAAAAAGAACATATTTTAACAATTTTGTAAAGAATATAATACTACATTCCATTATAAGAAACAAAAGCGCGTTCAACTACCCTCTTAAATTAGCAACTTCACAATTTTGCATCGCATAAACTTTATAAAGAAAACATAAGCCAAGTTGTTTCCTCGTGAATTATTGCTAATTTATACAAAACGAATGACGACTGCGTACTTAGTAATTATACGGTGAATTAATGTCTCTAAAGTGTATTAGTTATGGCAGGCTCAGTCATGTGGAATGTTTCTAGAGATATAAAATAAATTAAAATGAGCTTCACGGCTGTATTCCGCACTGAACTAAACTGAACAATCGGAAGCTGGTGTTAAAACACTCCGTTTACCCTTTTCCCCTGAATTCTGGTGGCATTGCGTGTTGAGTGACGAAGCTCAACGCTGCTCTTTACTTTGATACTATCGCGAGGAATTGAAAATTGAAATAAGTATTTTCTTTCTTTGAGTAAGGATCGAACCCACAACCAGTCACGTTTGCAGTCCTGTGCCCTCGATCCACGAGTGGCCTCAACAAATATTTTATTTATTTATTAAGAATAGTTATTATATTTTCTAATTTATAGCTGCGAGTCGGATTCGTTCACCGAGCGTTCCGTACCAAATCCGAGATTATCAACTTATTTGTCAACGGTACAATTTATAAAAGTTGCTATACACAACTTATTATTATTTTTATGTATGTATTTTTATATGTATGTATGTATGTTTGCATGCATACATGTATATGTAGCTACATATGTATGCGTGTATGTGTATTTTTATATATCTATGATTGATTGAGGCCAGTCGTGGCGCAGTGGTACAAAGTGTGACTGTAAAACCGACTGGTTGTGGGTTCGACCCTCACTCGAGGAGATGAAATATTTACTTAAAATTCTATTTTCATTTCTTCGCTCTGGTGTCGAGGCAAAGCGCGGCGTTGAGTTCTGTCACTCAACACGCAATGCCTCCAAAATTCGGCAGAAAGTGGGGAACGGAGTGTCTTAACACTAGGTTCCCTCTGCCTACCCTGCTGTGTGTGGGATATAGCGTGAAGCTATTTTTTTTTAATGCTTTTAACACCTTTCTGGCTGTCTGTAAAAAATAGTTTATAAGATAAGAGACAAATTTGTTTATCTTCTAATTACTGTTATGAAATTTGTGCAATAAAGTATTATTTTTTTTTTTTTTTTCAAAGTAGAAGTGAAAGGCTGTATTAGGTTAGACGCATCCCACTGTGTTATTCTTGTAATGATAGTTAAAGCAAATCAATTAAATCACAATACAATTACTAACCGACCCGTGCAATTGATTCGCATATAATTACGATCAAACAATGAATTATATACTCATCTAATATAAGAGAGCTTTATATGAATATTTGCTCGATGTATGTATGTATTTACAATATAACGATACAATGTTTAGTTTTTGTATGCTTTGTGATTAAAGTTCTTCTTTGTCAGGAATATTTTCTATATATAATTTTTCTTTTTTTCTTCATATATTGCCAAAAGCGTGAGTGACCATCAAGTAAGGAATTCTGTAAAATCCACCGGCCCTAGTCGAAAATTCAAGGAAATGTCTTAGGAAAATCGATCTACGTGGGCAAAGTTGTGTGTTAAAATCTATTTGTTTTAGACATGGTAGGGTAGGGAGAGGGAACCTAACTTAAAAGGATTTAATTTTTAGGGCTGGTTAAACAAAGCAAAAAAATAATTTTGTCTCAATGCAATGACTTTGTGTTCGTAGTTCATTAGATATTATATTTCTTTCTTATATTACAAAACTTTTCTAAAATACCTCATATTCACAAACATACTAGAATAAAAGATACTAGATTTATAAAGTTGGCATATAAGTGTAGGTTAAAAAGTATATGCTTGCAGCATTAAGAGTGCATTTTTCAAAAGTCTTACACTCGTATGATTATCACATTTTTCATTTAATGTCTTAAAGTTCCCACGAATAATGAAGTCACGAGCGAATCCAATTAAAAATAATAAAATAGAATATAAATTTTAGTAAATATTTCTTCAAGTGGGCATCGAACCCACAACCAGTCGGTTTTACAGTTACATTTCGTGCCGCTGCGCCACGACTGGCCTCAATATATATTATTTTTATATAATACGTTACGAATACAAGTCTATATAATCAAGTTAATATAATCTATAATATTATATTTAATACTTATACTTATTTCATACTCAAATCATCAAATTATAGCAACAGCAACACAAAATTTACAAAACCAAAGTGGAAATGTACTGAAAAACAAGTGAAATAAATTCAGCGGGAGTGTCACTTGTTACAAAAAGGTACATGTTTATATAAAATGTCGTAAAAATGGACAGAAAAATGCGAAGTACTCAAATAATTTCGTCGATGCTCGCAGCAACATTAAGTAAAGTTTTGTTTTTGGGCGCAGATTTTTTTAACTGTAAACTTTTGTGGTAATGTGTATTTTGAAACATAGTATTTTTTATAAATTAAGTGCTTTTTAACGTAACTTTTACTTGAATGTTTTTAATGTGATGCCAGTTGTGGCGCGGGGCTAAAAGTGCGTGACTGTAAACGCGATAGGTTGGACGTCGACTCCCACTCGAACGGAAATTAAATATAAAAATTATCATTTTAAATAAAACTATTTAAAAGAATTTATTATAAAAATTATCATTTCTCGCTGTAACGAGACAAAGCACGGTGTTCAATTCCGCCACTCAAGTATTGAACGAAAGTGTTTTAATTGGAACGGAGTATCTTAATCTCTCTTACTAAGTTCTTATCCTAAGTTCTCAGGTTGTTATAATATATTCCATAGCCTCCTTCGATGACTTTATTATTGATAAACAAAAAATGAGGCCAGTCGTGGCGCAGTGGTACAAAGTGTGACTGTAAAACCGACTGGTTGTGGGTTCGATCCCCACTCGAGGAGGTGAAATATTTACTTAAATTTATATTTTCATTTCTTCGCTCTGGTGTCGAGGCAAAGCGCGGCGTTGAGTTCTGCCACTCAACACGCTACGCCTCTAAAATTCGGTAGAAAGTGGGGAACGGAGTGTCTTAACACTAAGTTCCGTCTGCCTACCCTGCTGTGCGGGATATAGCTTGAAGCTAATTTATTTAATTTTAAAATAATATTTCAATTTGAACCAGTAGTTCCTGAGATTGGTGTGTTCAACTAAACAAACTCTATATATGTATATTTGCACCTACTATGCAATTAAACGCATTTGTATTATCAAAGTTGATAATAATGACCACTAAGCCCAATATCTTCACGAATACGCCCCAAGCTGCCTTTTTTCCTAAGTAATTTCAAAATTCATTTGAGATCAATTACGAGCATCTTACCCGGGTTCCATTATACAGGATTACCGGTTATTGTATGGATTAACGTTATTATCACAAGATGGTGTATTCGCATAATTAGATACAATTTAGTAAACAAAAGGTTTTGTCGATAAATAAACGTAATTGTTGTGAAGATTGTGGTTTCGTACGAAAGATTTTTAGGTTATTTCGATGTGGTGACAGGTTTTAAGATCATTTGAGGTATGAGACGTTGTTGGAAAATATGGAGAAATGCTGCTTAACAAGCGTACGTCGAATTCTGGAGGCATAGCTCGTTGAGTGGAGGAACACGACGCCGCGCTTCGCCGTGTTACCAGAACGAGGAAATAAAAATATTAAAATTTCAATTTCTCTAATGGGTATTGAACCCACAACTTTTCACGTGTGTTCTAGAGCCATAACTGGCGTCACGACTGTACGAGTGTGTATTCTGCATAGACTTTAATTTTATTGTTAGACTAACACATTTTTGTAGATACATGTATAACAAAATATAGCTGGCAGCATGCCTTATAAAGTGCCTGTTTATTTTTTTAGAGTTTCGTACTTTTTAGGGAAAAACGGAACCCTTATAAGATCACTTTGTTGTTCGTATGTCTGTCTGTGTGCCTGTCTGTTTGTTAAGACCTTATATATCAAGAATGCTTGGATATATCGAGTTGAAATTCAACTATATACAAAGATATACGACCTTATGATTTCCTGATACAAAACATATTTCTATATTTATTTAAAAAAAAGATATGGCCGTTTATATCTCAAAAAACATGTATTTCGACACTATAAAGGGAATCAAATTTATAGGGACTGGACTGGAAGTACAGTTAACCTAGAATTATAAATTTTGGGAACTAGTATCTACAGGAGTACTAACTTAAGAAAAAAATTAAACATTATACATTTGTGGTTAAATACTAAAAAATAATAAGGGGGGGAGGAGGGTGTGGAAGTGGTAATATTAAGGGGATCAAAATTTGGTATTAAAGCAGCTAGTTCAAGTGAGATATCAGATGTATCTAAGCTACGCCTGAATTTTATAAAAAGCTCAAGGCCTATAATTTTTGTACTGAACTCTCGGTGGGCGAGCCTGACTCGTGCTTGACCGGTTTTTTATGATATATTACGTTTGTTATAATAAATAATACTTTCTTTTTAGGGCGAACGAATTAATTATTTCCTTTGTGTTCGGAAACAATGAGAATGGTTAATGAATAGCGCTTTTTATCATTCCTCGTCTATTGCAAATTCATTCTCCAGTAGTGTTTCTTGAAGAAGCGTGATGATTTGCTAATTACAAGAAAATATTTTTTTTTCCCTATTATTTATTCTTGAGATGACTGGGGCAAAGCCAATTTTTTTGTTTTTGAGACAGATATAGATGATTCGATCACTGATTGTGAATTTTGACAGCTTTTTTGCATACCGTACTAAAACGTGAAAACAAAAAAAAGATATTTACATATAAACACAAAAAGTTCGAATACCTATGTACATAAATCACGATATATATATATATATACATATATATATATATATAAGTAAGTATCTAATTAAAATTGTAATAACGATACTTAAAGCTACATGCATATACATAGCATTCATAAATTCTAAAATCTTTATAGTGTTAGAAATCGGAAGTGGGTAACGTTTTTAAAAGAAACACGTTATAAACACACATCGTCTATGTGATTCTAAACTATTTGGAACGGGATACTATGTAATTGCAATAGGTGATATGTATCACCTACTAACAACACTTCACACTAATTTCCATTATTTTCCAATAGGGACCGTCACTTACAAGCAACTGTCCTCCAATTGACACAATTCTACTGCTTTTATAATTATTGTCACCTAAATCTACCTTCTTTTAAACGAGTTCGCTAACAATAGTTTTTTAAAATTTAGACTATCCAAAATTTAAAAACTAATTAAAATACAAGGGAGTACGCAATTAAAAAATCACTGGCGGGATTTTGATACAGTAATTGGACTACTACAACGTGTTCGAAAATGTTGGGTCCTTTAAAAATAATATAACTAAATATACGTTATTAATTATTACCGATTTAAGTTCAATTAACCACATTAGAAAGGGTGAATCGTTGAAAACTTACTGAATCATTTAAAAAGTGGCAGCAAAAGCTTTCATATAAAAACCGGATACCTATTTCTTTCCAATTTCTCCGTCATTGTAAAAATTCACGTCAAGAATGGATTTCCAGATATAAAGTTTCGCGGGGAACTCCCGACCATTTGAGTTGATTAAAGTTTTTTTTCTCAATAAGACTTTTAAATGTAAAATTATGCCTCAGTTAAAAATTAAAATTGAAGTTCGTTAACTATTTTATTATTTTAACTTTTTTTAAAATTACCTTACACCCAAGTACTATTTTTAATCTTTTTTTTTCAGCTTTACGCTTTATCCTGAATGTAGTAGGTAGATAGAGGGAGCCTAATTTAAGGTCATTCCGCTCCCCACTTTCCGCCGATTTCTAAAGTTTCGCCGAATTTTGAGTGGCGGAACTCAAGCCCGGCTTTGACCTCGATACCAGAGCGAAGAAATAAAAATAATAAATATTTAATTTCCTCGGGGTGGGGGATCGAACCTATACCTGTCACGTTCATAGTCGCGCTATACGCTTTTGCCCGTGTACCACGTCTGGCCTATTCAATTCAACTATTACATCATAATTATTTTATATTTGAAAGCTGTGTAATATATGTAAGCTAACATTTCTATCAGTTCTTTTGTATCCAAAAGAAAGAAGATTTAATGAAAAAATTGGTTAAAAGAATAATACGCAAAATAAGAGACGAAATAAAAAGGATTATAGGAAATTCCGCTAACATATTTACATATTATTATAATACTAATGTCGTTGATATTGCAGAAAGCCCACGGATTCATCGTAAATACCCCATTAAGAGGGCCCCATTCCCCCCATTTTTTTAAGTACTTCCCAAAAAGACTTAAAATAAATATGAAAACCACAACCACGACGTTACACAATCCACCCATATTTTATAACTTTAATTACAATAGAAGTTTGTAACTACAGGAAATGCCTACACAGTTCTCAACGTTTGAACAAGACAAGTTATTCTAGTTCCGTTTATCTTTGCCCATGATAATGGTCTACAGTTTGACAGTGATGTTGAAACTGCGCTATCAACAGTGCTATGTGAGAGCTGATTATTTCGGTAATTATATATGTTATTTAAACATTCTAACACTATAATATTTAAAGAGAACCAAAACAGAGGCACAAAGTATAAGTGCGAGTGGTTGTGGGTTCGATCCTTTGGGGAAATTAAATATTTATAACTTAGTACTTACATCTTGATGTTCCTATTTCTTTGCTCTGTTGTTGAGGCAAAGCGCGGCGTTGATTCCCACCACTCAACAGACAATGCGGCTGTTGTTCCATCTGCCTATCCTGCAGTGTGTGGGATACAGTGTAAAATTGAGTTAATTAAATGTTTTTTTTTCGAAACACAGTATTTAATATTAACTGTGGTAATTATTTATTGAGGCCAGTTGTGGCAAACGAGCTACTGTAAGCACGACAATCTGTGAGTTCGATCCCCGCTCGAGGAAATTAAATATTTACTCTGGTAACGAAGCAAAACATGGAGATCCATCGCTTAAAACGCAATGCCTCGAGAATTTGACGGAAATTTTGGAACAACAACGTCTTAATAGGAACGGACTGTCTTAACCCTAGGTTCATAAATTTCCCCTGCCTACCATGCTTTATAAGTTATCTAAGAAGTAAAAACGAACTTGAACTTATGGGTAAAAATCATCATAAAGATAAAGATCATGTTTTGTGATTTTTTGTTATGATTCGTTAAATCAATCGTATACATGAAGAAACCACCAGCAACATACCAATTTAGGAAAAAAAATTAAGGCATATTATCAGCATCCCATTTTATGTTCATTAAATATTATTTTTTAAGTATATTTAAGGGAAAAATCCTGAAAGTTGCTCTATAATCCTCTCTATTTTCTAGTGTAAGTTCCATGAATATCGGTTCGGCTGTTAGCCGAATTTTCGAGACATTGTGTGTTTAGTGGCAGAACTTAATACGCAATATCTCCAGAATTAAACGGAAAGTGGGGAACGAAAGTCACACGTCTTAATGAGAACGAGTCTTAACATTAGGTTCCTAGTTTCGACGTGAAGCTAAAAATATATAGATCTTATTATACATACATGTTCGCTAGTCTACCAAGTGCAGGTTCAGAACTACTACCGTTTCTTTTTAAATTTACTTATCTCTATCACTGGCAGACAACGCGCAGGGTTGAGTTTCGCCACTCAACACGCAATGTCTTGAAAATAGATTTTTTTTAGTTATCACAATATATACATCATACTTTAGTGTAATAAAAATATACATAATTATATTGTCCCATATAAAATAATATTAGCTATCTATATTGTCAAGTATTCTACTGAAAATACTTGTATGTAAACTGTTCTAGTTTATAGCTAGTGAAATTAATGGACGTACGAGGCTTCCGTTTTAGAAATAAATCGCTTCTATTTTTCTCTATAGCAAAGTGAGATTTACAAGTAAATAAGAAACATTCATATTAAGTGGAGTTTTTTTTTTTATTTGCAGAATCTTTTACCTGTATATATGGCTGCGGGATCCAACGTCGTGCTTCATTTGTGTAAGGAAAAGCAAATAAATTATGGCGTAGATCTGTGTCACAGATTCCATCCAATTTTTGAGATATTGCACGACGAGTGGAGCTTAACACTGCATTGTGTCTATACAAATTACATAGAAAGTAATACAAAGTGGAAGACAATTAAAACACATTTAAGTAACAAATAAATTAACTAAATAAATCAGCTTCACGTTGTATCCCGCACATAGCAATAAAGGCAGAGGGAACCTTGTGTTAAGACACTCCGTACCCCACTTTCTGTTGAATTCTGGAGGCATTGTGTGTTGAATGGCAGAACTCAAAGTCGTGCTTTGCCTCGAGATCAGAGCGAAGAAATGGAAATATAAATTTCAAAATATTTTATCTCCTCGAGTGGGGGTCGAACCCACAACCAGTCAGTTTTACAGTCACACTTCGTGTCGCTGAGCCACGACTGGCATTGACAAATTTAACTTATAAGAGAAGTATAAACCACGACTGGCATCGACAAATTTAAGTTATAAGAGAAATATAAACTTAAATGTAAGACAAGTATTTGCAATGCAGATTTGAATTCTAGTTGGACCTACTTACCTATATCTCAGCTTTTATTTATATAAGTAAATTTAAGTTATTAGTACATTTTATTCCCGACTGCTAAGGAAGGGTTATGTTTTTCGCGCGTATCTTGTATGTTACATACATATTGTTTATTACCTCATATCTCCAGAACCGCTGAACGGATTTATATATTTAAGGTATCGTTAGATTCGTATTAGCAGCCCAGGTGTTCTTAGATACGTGATGTTAAAAAAAACAATGGACGCATGGGTTAGTGGTCAGAGCGCTTGGTCGATTTCCAGGAAGCGCGGGTTCGAGTCCTGCTGCGTTCAAATTTTAATACGTTTTTTAAATAAGTATTTTTCTTTCCTAAGTGTGGAATAACACTTTAAAAAAATGTTTAAAAATAATTAATGCTAACAAAAAAATTAAAAATAAAAAAATATTTGTAAAAACGAAAACCCTGACTGCAGAAAACTAAAAAGAAAATAAACAAGCCCAATAGTTTATTAGGATTAACAGTTAGTAATTCTTTAACCAATAAAATCTTTACTAGGAACCCCGCATAATTTAAAGAGATTATTTTTTTATGTGAAAATTTTGTTTCTTGTTGTGTTTTTTAATATTTTGAGGAACTCGGAATGGCGTTTTGTCTAATAAACAATGCAAGGAAATAAAAATCACACAATCCCTATAGGGAGAATCGAACTCAAATCCGAACCAAAGCTTCGTTTATTTATGTCCGTTCCTATGAGCGGGATACAGCGTAAAGTAAAACAAAAAAAAAAACATTATTATTACGTATTTTCAGTCACAAAATATCACTTAACATTTTGTCTAGTATTAAATCCAGTAGTCTCTATATTACACGAGTGCTTGCGCTATTTTGATAAGATAAGCTCGTCGGATGTTGACTGAAATTCCACTATCCGTATGTATTAATTTCGACAGCTTTAGTCGAAGTGAGATAGCTTATGCTACTTCAATTGAGCGTAAGTTTGAAATATATTTGTTTATTTGAGTGCTTTTTGTTTTTTTTTACCTTTTAGTTTTATTCCGCACGTGCGGGTAGAGAACGAGAACCTGAGCACCCTAATGATTAAACATTCCGTTTCCCACTTTAAGTCGAATACTGGAGGCATTGCGTATTGACTGGCAGAACTCAAAGCCGAGGTTTGTTTCGTTATGAGATTATTAAATATTCAATTGAAATCGAAGCCACATACTATCGCATTCATAGTCGCAGAATTGTGCCTCTCAACAGCTTTAATTTTTTTGTCATGATAGACGTGACATTGTAGTCCATATAATTTATGTATCAACATTTGGCAGCTTAATTTCACCCCCCAAAGCAGGGAACCTAGTGTACTCTGATTCCCATCTTTCACTCAAGCTTTTAGATATTGCGTGTTGAGTGGCAGGAGTCAATACCGCGCTTTGTCTTCTTACCAGTGCGAGGAAATGAAAATATTACATTTCCTGGAATGGGAACTACAGTCAGACTACGTTTACAGTCAAAACTGTACCACGAAAGCCACAACCTTTATATATGGAGAAACTTACCATAAAATCTTTTTAAGTACAGACTCAAGACAGAAGTATTTATTTCGCTCAAATGTAAGCGTGATTTAAATTTTGAAATGTTAAGCTAAGAACCAGGCGCAATCATGGGCGTAAAAAAACAGAGTTAATGTTTATCTATACTTACATATTTTTTTCTTATATATATAATACTTACGTCATAATACTTTATATTCTTCTTAAATAACCAAAACAACCTAATGAACACTTCACTGCTACATTATTAACACGATTTCTCGCAAAACAATAATAAATACAACTCCATATTAATTCACCAACGGAACAGTAAACATAAGCAATCATTCTGTTTATCTTGCTCATCTTGACAGCTTTATTTTCCCGCCAAAACATCTCTTAACATGTTACACAGATTATAAATGACAACAGATAAAGTAAACGCCTGTAAATCACGACTCTGCTTTTATTTGTCAACGCTTATCCCGGCGCGGTGAATGATGGGAGCTCATTAGTGGGACTCCGGAGGGCCATTGAGGGCAGGCCTCCTTGAGAGGCATTTGTACTAGTTGTGATAAATGGTCGGTCAGTTAGCCCGGGTGAGTTAAGACAGTGGATGTTAATAGTTTTTTTTTAAGTTGATGTTTTAAATTAAGTGGTAAATGGGGAAAAAGAACTTTGTAAGTATTATAAATATATAGAGTAGGATATAAATTAACGTCTGTATAACTCAAACGAAATACATATTTAGGAAATTTTTATTTTGTTTGAGTACTTAGGTACTCATATTTTATTTAACTACAATAAAGTTTCATTTTATTCTAATTTGTTACTTTATTTTAAAGATAAAAAAATATATTTTATTTACGTTCTTTAAAAATATATTGCTTACCACTTGAAACGCGTAGTTTACGTAAAGATTATAGATTATTTAATATGGGATAATTGTTTCATTTTTTAGGCTTTTTTTAAATTCCGGAATTCGTTTTTATCCTACTCAAGATGTACGATATTAATTAAAACAGACTCACACTCTTTCCCGCAAAGCAAAGTAGGCAGGGAGAATCCGGTTTTATGATACTGCGATTTTCCATACTTTTCGCCTAACTTTCAAAACATTGCGCACTTAGTGGCCAAAACTCAACAATGAATAAAATATGTAATCATTCCCCCTAGTGGGAGTCGAACCTACATAACTGTATTTAAATCGCGCTTACTGTCAGACGATGTCCCACAGCACCACGATGACCTCAATGATATTCATTACATCTATTATAAAGCCTATAGCAATTATAATATCACATATCGCACACGAATAACAAAATATAATATTTAAATTCAAAATGGCTTTCGGTTAGCAAATGAAACTAATTTATATTAATTAATTACCATATTTATTTATGAACATAATATTATTGGTCCTATTTTAATTAACTATTAAAATTTCACAGATAAAAAATATAACAACGAGAGCACAAGCCAAACAATACAATAGAATATGAGTTATTTATCTATTATGCAACACAGATTTATGGTTATTTTTTTTTTTTTTTTTTTTTTATGGAAAAGGACAAGGCAAACGAGCGTTCGGGTCACCTGATGGTAAGTGATTGCCGCCGCCCACGGCCCCGTGCAACACCAGAGGAGCTACAGGTGCGTTGCCGGCCTTTAAGGTGGAGATAGACGCGCTTTTTGAAGGTACCCATGTCATATCGACCTGGAAACACTGCCGCGGGTAGGTCATTCCACAGTTCCGTGGCGCGTGGAAGGAAGTTCCTACGAAACCGCACAGTAGTGGATTGCCACGTATCCAGGTGGTGTGGATGATATTTTAGCTTATGACGTGCTGTGCGGTTAGAAAATTCGGCGGCAGGTAACAGGTCAAACAGTTCTTCAGAACACTCCCCGTGGTAAATGCGATAGAGAACGCAAAGCGAGGAGACGTCTCTACTACTACCAGCTCAACGTAGTTTTGACTGCATAAACTTGTTGTTATATGATAAATAAATTATACAAAATCTTCATATAAATGTAAATTGCCAACTTCCCATACGCTATTTTATTCCAAGTCTTTTACTGTGAAAGCTGCGATTCTTTGGAATGAACTTCCTACAGAAGTTCGACATTCCAAATCACTGTACACTTTTAAAAAGCGTCTAAAAGAGTACTTATTTAAAATAAAATAGTAGTTTATCCTTATCTATTTAATATTATGTAAATTTTTTTACACACGTTTAAGTATATATATATATATATATATATAAGTATATATTATTTTAAATATATGTATATATGTATGTGTATTGTATATAAACACTAAACGTATTTTATGTATGTGTATTCTATATTATTGACTTATATTATTATATATTATATATTTAATTCCACCATATAAAATTTGCACCGTGACGTTGTCCCCCTTTTCCTCTTAACAACCTCTCTGTAATGTTCCAAAGGTTGTCTGGCAGAGATTGCTTAAAGCAATAAGACCGCCTTTGCATACGCGCTATTTTTTTTTCTTGTTTATGTGTTGTTCATTTTTTTTGTAAATATTTCGTTGTGTGCAATAAAGTTTATTGTATTGTATTGTATTGTAAATGTAGTCTGATGATATAGATTCTGATGTATAAACTATGTTCCTGTAGTTTCGTCTAAATAAGTTCAGTAGATATTGCTGGACAAACAATCGTCCACTCATGGATTTATTTAGAAACATATAAAATATTATCTTAGTGTATGAATACCATTTAAAAAAGTTAGTGGTTAGTAATGCAGGAAGAGGGAACCTGACGTTTTGGACAACATTTCCGATCACTGATCAAATCTATTTATTTTTTAAAATATTACGTGTTGATTTGTGGAACTCAAAACGCGTTTTCTCGTTGCGAACAAGACGTGCGGGGCCAAGAAAAGAATTCATTCATTCACCGAGCGAGAATTTAACCCACAACTGTCGCTTATACATTACGACGCTGCGTCACAATGGCCCTTGGGGACTCATAAATTAAGAAAATAACGTTTTTTACGTTTTCTTTTTTTGCTGGTTTTTGCTACGCTTATAATTATTATATTTGTTGACATATATTTTTTATCATAAAACGATATTCTATGTAAAATAATAAACTATATCTTCGATAACACTGGTATGAGGAAAACATTTAAAAGGGGCCATACAGACAAAAATTTATGAAAAATGTACAGTTCTTTTTGTGTAATGTTATAAAAGCCGAATTCTGGGGCCATTCTGGCGTGTTGAGTGGCGGTATACAGTCGCACGTTAGTGCCCCTGCAGCACGACTGACCTCAATATAATATGTTCTATATTGAAGTTACTAGTTGTGGTACCTATATAATATATTTATTTATTGCTTATTAAAAATAGATATAGATATTTTCACATATAAAGGCTATATATATATCTGTGTGAGGCTGTTTAGATTAAACATGGACTACAAGATAGTTTGTAAGAAACGTATAGTGGACCTAAAATTAGTATTCTTAACTTATGGCATCGGTTTGAAATGAAATTAGATTAATAATGTGTTTAAAATTAATAAAATAATTAAATAATAATTTTAAACATAAGCTTTTTTTATGTATTTTACAAATAATTCCCCTTCATTCGATACCCATATTAGGTAGGTTGCGCAAAAATTTGTAAACCACCATTTTGATGTGGTGGCAATTTTGGATTAACAATAATATTGTTAATAATTCTGTAATTTTAATTGTTATCAGAACTGAAATCGTATTACAATTTTCAGCTCAATCGGACACTGGGAAGTTTAATAAAAGTTTGTAAAAAAATAAAAAAAAAACAAGATAACCGTCAAATGGTAACACATATTATAATAATAATTTTATTAATAATCTATAAAAAATGTATATCTATCTATACGTTTTTTCTTACTGTTATGTAACAGAATTTGTTAAATTCAATTTTTGACATTTCGCAGGAAAGATATTTTCTAAGCATTTAAAGATATTGTGCTAAGTGAGGGAACCTAACGCCGCGCTTTGTCCCATAAGAAGATTTTATACGTTTTTTTATAGGCAAGTTTATAGTATATTATACGATATTATGTGGTGAATGTTATATATTTTATAAATTTTCATTATTGATAGTTTATAAATTTATCGATTTAGAAATACTTTTACTAAATAAATGTAGTCCATATTAAATCATTTTAATAATATATATTTATTTATATACAAAAGCAGACTTTATAAAATATCACATTGCACATAGAGGTTGACTTCAATTAAAAAAGAAACTAACACAATTTATAATCTATATTCAACTGACAAAAAGTGACAACGGTTCAAGAAAACGTAATCGATTTTTTCACAAAAAAAAATTACATCGATTTTAATAAGATTCTAAAAGATACCTATAAAAGAAGAATACGGATTATTAATAAATTTAATAAAATAGATAATTGTTTTTATTTTCTTATTTTGTTAATAAAATTTAAATTGTACTTTACATACAGCCAACCTACAAAGCAAAGCGTTTTTAATATTAAATAGTACAAGAGCACGAATATTCTTCTTGTTCCCTCCTTTCGTCATTTGATATGCGGATGTTGGACGATGAACCGGTTGACTCCCAAAGGCCAGGTGTCTCTATTATCTTTAAAACAAAAAATATATTTTAGTGATTCAAAATTATATTTAAATAATTTAGAATCATAATATTACTTTAAATTTTTAATACGATACAATAGTATTTTGGTATATGTATATAGTTTTTAAAGGACTAACGAGAAAAATTGACAGCGAAGCTTTGAAAAAAAAACTATTAATAAATGGAAACAAATTGTTGTAACTATAGATTTTCAATTCATTCATTAAATATATTATTGGAGACATATTTAGTTATGCGTAATATTTAACTGTGATACAAAATATTATGCCTCACCTTCTGTACAAGTTCTTCGAATGCCAAATTGATGCCCTCTTGTGTTTTCGCGCTGCTTTCAATAAAGAGCATTCTGTGTTTTTGTGCGAACGCCTGTCCCGACTCCCTTGATACGGCGCGTGGCTGATGTACAAATATAATAATAAATAATAAAATCTAAATGACTTCACGATTTTTCCAGCATCTCAGGGAACCTATCGATAAAACACTGCGTTTCCCAATTTTTAAGACATTGCGCATGGAGTATAAGGAACTAAACGCCGCACTTTGACTTGTTATCAGACAAAGGAAATGAAATTAATTTATTTACAGAGTGAGAATCGAATCCATAACCACTGCGGTTACAGAATTTTCTTACCAGTCGGTTGCAACTTGCTGTGGGACACTCCTAGATAGCTCCGCAATGTCTTTGTCAATTAAGACAAGATGTCATAGCCATATTAGGAGTCATTGCCCTACACGTGAATATTTTTGCAATAATTGCAAAATAATAAAGCAATTAATGTTTAAGTTGAAAAAAAAAACGAAAAATTACAAATTATATTCTTATATTTTCCTTTAAATTAACGCTATTATGACAAGAGGAATAAATTATTATTCTCTGTATAGGCGAGCTTTGCCTACTTAATAAGTAAATCTCCAAAATTTGTATAAGAAAAAACAACTAAAGAGACTTAGTTTTTCTCCTTCCTTGGTCTTGGTCCTTAATATCATAAAGATAAAAACGTCCTCAAAAAAAATATACTGATTAAGACTGGATTTTATTCTTTTTAACATATTATAACGCATATTTTTTTTAAGTAAAAATGTATATATAGATCGTTATCATCAACCTATTTACAATCTGTGACAAACAAATATAAAGCCCGGCTTCCACCACGAGCAGAGATATCTACGAAAATCTATTAAGCACTACGTTGAACTCGCAATAATAAACCTCATACCTGTATTTTCACTAGTGAAAAGTGGGGCGGAAACGACCGCGCAAGAAAGAGTAATAAACACTCTCAGTTCTGAGGAGCGGAGAGAAATAACAAACAAAATACAAAAACTTTTTATTGCACCTCCACTCTGTCTAAGTATTACCTGCTCATTTCTATCTCGCGTTGGAAACCGGGCTTTAGAAATTGATATGAATTAAAAAATCTAATTAAAGTAAATCAGCGTCACGCTGTATCCCGCATACAACAGGGTAGGCAGAGGGAACCTAGTATTAAGACACTTCATTTCCCACTTTCTGCCGGATTCTGAAGGCATTGTGTGTTGAATTGCAGAACTCAACGCCGCAATTTGCTTCGATACCAGAGTGAAGAAATGGAAATATAAATTTAAGTAAATATTTCATCTCCTCGAGTGGGGATCGATCCCAGAACCATTTCGGTTTTACAGTCACACTTTTAGCCCCTGCGCCACGACCGACTGGCATATGAATTAAATTTTATCAATAAACACTCGCGTTATTAGGATGTTAAGATAATGCAATCTATTTTAGTTTCAAATATCGCTAAATGTCGAGATAACAAACCGGTAGATAAACATTCATATAAATAATTAATAATTGAAATAATTTGAATGAAAATAAGATAATCTATTTGTAAATATGTTAAGAAAAACTCATGATAGAACTCATAGTTTTTTTTTGGACACCATGTGTAAACAAAACTTAAATAATTATGGCGACAATATTATATGAAATCCACTAGATTTTTATTTTATTTATTTATTTATCTATTTGTACACCACTTATATAAAAATACAGAGGAAAAAAAAACAGAAAAAAAAACAAATGTACACAACAATGTTACGGCGTCGCGCCAAATGAATAAAATAGGAATGGGCTTAAGAATTTGGGCGTCCGACCAAAGAAAATTTTCAACTCAGTAGGAACCTTGGAGCCTAATGTTCACTTCCGTTCCCCACTTTTAGGGCCCGTTCAAGTTTTACATAAGCAGTTTTTTTTGACTCCCCCCTCCCCTATGTCATCAAAAATAAGCAATCATATTAAAAATATTTCATTGAACACGTGAAAAGTAAGCAAACCCAGGCACACCCCCCCCCCCCCCCCCCCCCCTACAGTGCTTACGTAATATTTGAACGGACCCTTAACTAAAAATTAAGACAATAATTGGCGCAACTCAACGCTGTTTTTTTGCCTCGTTAACAAAACGAAGAAATGAAAATACGAAAAATTTCATACCTCCGACTGGGAATCGATACACAACTATCGAATTTGCAGTCGTACGATTGTGCCCCTGCGCCACGACGGTCTCAATATTAGTATGGATACGCCATTATTTTCCTATCCAGTCAAATAATCAAATACTACCAAAGTAAGCTAGAACTTAATACAAAAATAATACTTTATACATACGTACTTTGTCAATTTTGTTGCCAACTACAAGACAAACTATATTCTTCTTGGTTGAATACACTTGTAACTCTTCAACCCACTCGTTGAGCTTCTGCAGTGTTTTCGGTTCGGACACGTCGTAAACTAAAATTGCACCGTGTGCGTCTCTACAACGATAATATAAATTTGGATCTTCATGTTGTGCCCCGCATATAGAGCGGAGAAAATGTAGTGTTAAGACACTTCGTTCCCCGCTTTCCACCCAAATTCGAGGAAATGCATATTGAGTGGCGCTTTTTATAAATATAGTTTTATAAACATAGTGGGGAAATAGTTGTATGAATACAATGTAATAAGCAAAATTATCTTAGAATTAAACATTTTCCATTGTAAGATTCGAATCCATAATCACACTACCAGTATATAAAAAAAATTATACATAAAATTAATTTCCCACACTAGAAAACTACAACTTGTATTATCGATTTATATTATAATTTATAAATTTAGTACAGTACGTTTGACGAGTTGTGGCCACTGTAATGGTAGCTAGATGGCGGCACAGATTTTATCTTTTTTAGCTTTACGCTGTCTCAGGACAGGTAGAGGGTAAGACATTTCCTTTCTATTAAGACACTACTGTTGCCCACTTTCCGCCGAGTTCTGGAGGTGTTGAGCGGCGGAACTTAAGTCCGATTTTTGCGAGTAAACGAAAATATTAAATATTTCATTTTCTAGAGAGGTGTTGAACCTACAACCTGTCGCGCGTTTACTGGCGCCACAATTGATCTTCATCAGGATTATTGTTTTCCTGGGTGAACAATAAACCAAAGTTCGCAAAGCCTAACGTCAAAGCGGCCACTACTCGTCGTCCCTACTGTAAGCGAGATCCTTTAATTAGCAACCAACATAACTTGTAATATATCACATTATAAATATCATTCAAAAACTTGTTTCTAAGAATCCATTAATAATAAAAACTAAAAATGCGTCTTAATATAAAAATACATTAAATTTAAATACTTAAAATAGAAACTGATTTAAGAAGGAATGTTTGATTTTTCTTCATTATATCTAAATTATCATAATAATATAAAAAATACACAAAAGTGATTATTATCAAGATAAAATAAATAGGGACAGTTTATTTTTAATTTCATTTAATAAATAACATTTTAATAAAAAATGTTTTTTTTTTACAATGCAGCACTTAGTCTTACCAAAAGCTAAGAAATGAAATTAAAATTTAATTCAAATTAATATTAAAAAGAGTTATGTTATTGTTCATTCAGTTTATCATCATACTAAAAAGCAATTTAAATCATAAGCAAAAAAAAAAATACATAGAAAACATAAGTACCAAAATAAAAAACAAACACTAAATAGTAAAAGAAGTGAGGCTCAGTGAATGATACGAGACATTTTTGTCTACATCACAGTTTTTTAACCGTATCCTAATACACAATAATTAAAAAAAAATACAGTGAGGGATGCAATATATTGTGATAAAGATTAATAATAACGGAAACTTTAAAAACATACATTGAACTATTTGTTATTACTAGTTCATTAATCACACAATGTAAATTATAAGTGAAAAAAAAATATATAAATAATTAATTTGTCCAAGTGGAGACTAGACCCACTAACATCAGATATTTTCCTATTGCACCACAACGGCTTCCTTAAATGTTTCTTTATTTTGCCTCATATTGTATCCCACATATTTTCAGGTTAACTAGACTTCTGTCTACTTAACCTGAAAGGAACCTAGGAACCTAGTGTAGAACAGTGGTACCAGAACTCAACACACTTTGCCTCATTACTAGGACAAGGATATGAAAATATAAAAAAATTCAAAATGGGAATCAAACTTATAATTATTGTATTTTCAGTTGCAAACTAAGATCTGTGCGCCACAAAGGCCTCAAAACAATTATTTTTAATATTATACCTGTCTACATAAATTCTTACCTATAAAAACTGTTTGTCAATGTTCTGTACCGCTCTTGACCAGCTGTGTCCCATATGCCAAGTTTGACTTTCAAACCGTTCACTTCCATAACCTTACATTTGTAATCAACTCCAATTGTTGCTGGGAATGATGAATTATAATCCCCAGTTGTAAATGCTAAGATAATGCTAAAATAGAAATCATTATGAAAGTTTACATATATTTCCATATAGTTTTAAAGACATTGTATGTTGAGTGGCACACACAAGGACTACAATAATTTAGATACTACAATAATTTAGAGTCATTCCCCAGAGTGAGAATCGAACTCATAACTGTAGCATTTACATTCATATCCTGTGCTGCTACATCATTACTGATACAAATATAATTTAATAACCAAGTGATTTGTTTGTAAGTTTCATTTAAATAAGTCAAGGTCTAATACATATGTACAATCATGCAATATTATATTATACATATAATGTTATTTGACAAAACCAATATGTTTGGAAGAGCTAATTTTAAATGAGTTTCTTGTATCTTATCAACAATTGTAGAAAATAATAATGTTCTTTTGGTATATATATTTGCATATATGTTATATTAATTTATCTCTTTATGGAGAAATTCTGCATTTCGTGTGGAATATCTATCATATACTGTAATTTACCTCTATGAGTCATGCAAATTATAACTAAAAAAACTCACCTTGATTTTCCAACTCCACTCTCTCCGATTACTAATATCTTAAGCGTAGTAACGCAATCCATTCTATATTACTGAATCAATCTAAAGTATTTTAAATCAAAATAAAAAATGTCTATATTTGACTTCTTTGTTCCACAAATACGGAAATGATTCAATTACCTTGTGTACACACAAAAAAACTAAATCTAAATATTGTAAATGACTTTGTTTTCAAAATTTATAAATCAAATTAGTTTTTTTACATTGAAATTATTGAAAAATATCGTAAATAGTATTGAAAACAATGTTGACGAAATTGACATCTGACATTTTGCGTCTTGAAATTAACGAATGACGTTATTACGCGTTTTGTTAATGCAAGTTGTATGAAAATTTATAAATTATGTTATGTGAGGGATACAATTTTTTTTATTTATAAATTCAAAATAAATGTGCTTAAACAAAATAAACGATAAATTATTTTTTTGCTACGACAAAGTCTAATAATGAAAAAAAATATTTTAGTAAGCAAATGCGTTTAGTTTCTTCTGTATTAAAAAAATACAAGACAAATTACCTTTTTTTTAAATATTTTATTTAATATTGAATAAATTATTATTCATTAACATTTTAATTTCTTGGCTGTGGTAAAAAGGCATAGCGCTGCGTTGTGTTCCGCCATTTAACGTGCAATCGCTTGAAATGCCGCGGAAAGTGGTAAGCGGACTGCCTTAAAAAAGTAATTATAGAGAAAGATCCTAACAAATTATACACTGTGTCGTCTGGGGAAACTACAAACTGGCCAAAAACTAGACTACCAGATCGAATAGACTTCTTTATTACCAAAGGTATCTCTAAACTATATTTGAAACCAGAAACTTGCTATGACAGATCTACCGATCGTGCTGAAATATATAATTGAAAAATATAAATATATACATAAATATTTACAAACTTAATTGTTTCATTCATTTAAGCCTATGCCCCTAATGTCTATAATTTTCTACTTATCTGTACTTGAAGTTGTGGGCCCCGCAGACCCTACGTCAGTGCTAACGTTATAATACCTGAAGATGCGGAAGAGGCTACAAAATATATAACAACAAGCATGCTGGTCTTAGGAAGGTCATAGTCTATCACAAGTAATAATTTTATAAAAAGACTTCAAGACCATTACATGAAATGACTTCTTATAAACCCATCAGCTTACTCCCAATACTAGCCGGCTACTTCCTATTCTTAAAGAAAGTGGCTATATATATACGTTCACACTAATTCGGATTTCAACAGCACTATTCTAAAGTGGTGCCGAGTGTATAGAGTCGGTAACAAAATTAGAAAGACATTCGAAAAAAAAGTACCGTTCATCGGTAATTTTAGATGTACTGCAGGCCTTTGACAAAATCTGGCATGCCGGCCTACTTTGTTAAGTCAAGTCCAATATCCCACAGGGATACTCACAGAACACCTCTTTTAGATCAAGGAAGGGGTCTCAATGTCAAAGTTCAAGGCAATACAAGCTGGTGTACCTCAGGGGTCAGTGCGGTCCTGTCCTGTACTATCTTCACAGCTGATACCGACATCCTCGCTAGTCATAAGGATTCGAGAATGGCGACAAAGATCTTACAAGAAGGAACCGACGAAACCACAGAATTGCTTCATGACTGGCGAATTAAGACGAGAATTGTTGCACTAACAAAATCGTCATATGTAACTTTTACGTTACGAGTTACGACAACGCAACTGCCCCGCAGTGAACCTCGAAAATACAGTTCTTCCTCACTCGCACTGCTGTCGCACTGCTGTACACTTTGTTTTCATTTATTATTAGTTAATATAAGGTATAAAGTATAATAGTAAGGTTATTTGTATTCTTGCTCTTGTTCTTATATTTTTTTTTATTTGAATTATATGAAAAGATGGCAAAAAATACCTGTTGAACAAAATGAACGCGCGCAGTATTTACTCTCTGGTCGCTGGTGGACTAAAGAATGATGGTCGGCTGCCATCGGGTTGCCTTTTAGCTAAAACAAAATACGACCAGGGAACATAAATACGTATATATGTGGATGGATCTGTTGTCGATCCCCTTTCTTTCTTTTCCCTACATGTATTTTTTCTACGTACACATTTATATGCTTACGTATCCGCTATTACATGTTTTTTTCTATAAATCTAAAACTTATTTTTTATATAATAAAATATAGTAAAATAAATCTATAATAAAAAATAGAATTACATCAGCAGAAATCAAAATACAAGCTGTCTGGCCATTTCAAGGCACGCGAGGCATAGGCCATTTAAACTGAACCTTTATTCAAATTCGGTATTCGCCCGCTCATCGGTGAATAGAGCTATTTTATACAATTCGTGAATAAATCTCACTTTCGCTAATGCGTCATTGAATCCAGTCACCCCTTTGGCAGTTTACTTTAGTGAATTTATTTCTCCAATTTCACGATTGACTCTATTGTCAATGTTTAAGTGAGAAATCTTGATTTGTTTTTGTGTTAGTGATGTTTTGTAAAATTGTTTATATCTTAAAATTTCAATCACGGTTAAGTTTTATCATCTGGAACAGGAAACAGTTATTGCACCTTTTGTAAACTAGACCGGATATGATTTATACAGATTTGAGGTCTGTCTGTTTGTTTACAAAACAAAGAGATTATACATATTCTACCTTCCTAATCAATTTCACGAATTTTGTAGCCTCAATTTTTGATACACAAAAAAAGAATAACTAAGAATTTCAATAGGTCCTACTGAAAATAAATTTCAGGACTAACTTCATGGTCTGATAATAACGGTTGAAATATAGCGTTATCTGAATATCGATTTTTATAGATGAAGCGAAGGAGGTCAGAGGAACTCATTCAATGTATGTAGGTCTGTATTCAATGGAGGTATGCCGACAAAACGTTTCTTTATTTCATTAGAAGAGGGTGTAGAAGAGGGGGTGGAGAGTTATTGTAGAGAGTGCAACGGATGCTCTCCAAGTACAATATTCTAAACAATTGTGCAAAATAAGCGTCATTAGAGCAACAGTTGCCTCTTAATTTGGACTGGAGACATTTTCATTTAGTTGAATGGATGAAATGTTAGAGTTTTATAAAAAGATAAATATACTTTGAAGTCGTCGTGGCTCGGTGGCATATTAGTGTGGTTATAAATAAGACAGTTGTAGGCTGCAGCTTTTTTATTTGAAGTAAAATGCGATATGACATTTTTTTTTTAATAAAAATCAACGGACAGCGAAATGAGTATTTATAAAGTATTCGTTTCTAAATCTTTTCCATTTTTAACCCAAAGAATCTACATTACGATTCAGTGAAGGAACGAAGCGAACATTCTTGCCACCATTCCACGAGTACGTGGACATGATGTGTACCTACACTTTACAGTGATAATAAATGCAGGTGTATATTTTTTGTAAAATTTCAATATATTAAAATAAGCCTTCATAAGGTCAGTTTTGGTGCAGGGGTACAAGCGTACGTGACCGTAATCACGGCAGTTGTGGGTTCTAATTTCATTCGAGAAGATTAAATAACGAGGCTAAGCGTGGCGTTCATCACTCACAAACACAAAATGCTTCCAAATTTCGGAAAGTACGGGAACGGAAGTGTATTTATGGGAACGGAGTTTTTTGACCTAGGTTCCTTCTGCCTGCTGCCTGCTATGTATGAGAGATACAAAGAACTATTAAATAACTCTACTGCCATACTAACGTAAGTAATCTACTTTTATTGGAACAGAAAGCACCGGTGTTAACAGAGTTTTTTGTGTCACAACAATCAATGCGCCAATCTTTAAACGCCAGGACTGTGAAGCAGAATTTTCTTAGATAGTGTTTATTTTGGGATTTTGTGTTACTTTTCTTAATAGTTAGTTAAAGGCTGCCGAGGTCTAAAGGTTGTGGGTTAAGGTTCCGGAGCAAAGGTTGTGGGTACGATTTTCAATTAGGTTATATTTTAATTGGTGGGCCAATCTCAGAGTTGAGTTTCGCTACCCATGACGCAATATCTCAAAAAAAGGGCTCAAAGTGAAAAACAGAGTGTCTTATCACTTCGTGTATCCTGCAGGCAAAACCACGAAGCTGCTTGAATTAATAACTTCTTTTTTAGCTCCACTTTGAATTACGCTTTTAGCAGAGTAGCTAGAGGGAACTTAATGTTAAGACACTCGGGTCCCACCTTCCACCGAATTCTGGAGGTTGTTCGGGATGTGTTAAGTGGCGGGACTCAACGTCGCACTTTACCTTGTCGCCAGAAGAAGAAAATATTACTAAATGACAATTAATTCTCAGTAGTGGAAATCGAATCCATAACAGACGTGTTTACAGTAACAAGCTTGTGCCACTGCGCCAAGGTCTTTAGTATTCACATAAAAAAAAAATCTGTTCAAAACTACGTAAAAGGACAATATGATATAAATATCCCACGCTCAGCAGAGCAGGCAAAGGAAACCTAGTGTTAAGACACTCCGTTCCCCACTTTCTGCCAAATTCTGGAAGAATTGCGTATTGATTGGCAGAACTCAACGCCACGCTTTGCCTCGACACCAGAGCGAAGAAATGGAAATATAAATTTAAGTAAATATTTCATCTCCTCGAGTGGGGATCGAACCCACAACGCCACGACTGGGTTCTTATACTTAAGGACAATAAATACATAACAATCATTTTTTTTTACACCTATTAAATGAAATTAATACGTTGACACAACTAAAATTCATAATGTATTCCAGGAAGTCCTGATGCCCTAGCGCAGTTGAAGATAACCGCAGCTGAAAATGAACGCCTCAATATAAAGTAAGATACGATGAACTAGATCGTACACTGGCTATAGAAGTGTGCTGCTCTTTGTAAAGCTGAAGTAGGGTTGACATTCGAATCTAAAAATGTATATATATTTTTATTTTTCTGACGCTATTATGTGATAGGCAGATAGTATGTTGCGCTAAGACATTTTGATGTTCACTTTATGTCTGAATTGACTAAGCGTGGCGCTGTGTTCTGCTCCTCAACATAAAGACATTAACCAGAGTCGGAAAATTAAAATAATTCATTGTGCCTAAGGAACCTAGGGTTTCCTCTACTTAAACTGCTATATGCTGTATTCCGACTAGACTACAGACATTCTGTAATAATTTAAGTAAAAACTAATTAAGCCCCACAAAGTCTTATTAAATGTTTATAAATTACCTCTTTTGGAGATATCTCGTTGAGAAATCCCTCAGGTAACCCTAATTAAATACGATGCGATGAAACTTTTTGTTTTAGCTTTTCTAAGTGTTTCTTTGTTAAATAAAGCTTTGATCTTTAATCCATTTCAATTTGCCTACTTGCCCTTTGATTCGTGAATTCGTTATTATTTATATAAAAAGATTAGGAATTACTGTTGTGATAAAATTGTGTATTGTCTCAGCATTAGGATTGATCGTATTTGGTTGGTAGATAAAGCGCGACGTTGAGTTCCGTTTTACATTTCCATTACACACAATGTCTCTATCTTAGGCGGAAAGTGGAAAACTAACTGTCTTAACATTAGATTCCTCATTTCAAATTACTATACGGCAAGAAGTCTAATAATAAAAGTCACTTTTAAATCACATCTATGGCAGTGGAACCAAAATTGTCGTGTCTGATGCCAAGATACTTTCAATGTCAAATGAAAAGTCAAAGTTAAAATATAAATAATCTATGAATAAAAGTTTATTTTAAAAGAATAAAAATGAATTCTGCCACTCACGCAATGCTGCGAGCATTCGAGTAGTGTCTTAACACTAGGTTCCCTCTGCCTACCCTGCTGTGTGCGGGATACAGCGTGAAGTTAATTTAATTTTTTTTTAATAAAAATACAAAAGTAAGAATTAAAAGCATGCCTTAACAATAGTTTTGTGCCTGCAATATACGGGATATTTTCACAAAGAATAACACTGACTTGGCACTCATGCTCTTATTATCACTATACAGTCCTTCCTCATATAGTCCCCCTTCATATTCAATGTTTGTTAATGTTTATATTTACTCCTTTTCATATTTTTTATGTAAATATATTAGATAAATTAATATTAATGTATTAGCAAACAATTTTGTAAAATATTACTTATACTAACTCTCTATTGTGTATTTATTTTAAATATTTTTTTTATTTTATATCTCTTTTTAACTATTCTCTTATTGTGCAATATTGTCTCCTTTTTACTGTACGTTCTTCTTTGTATGTTCTCCATTCAACCTCCATTAGTGCTGCTCGAAACGGCATAAATAAAGAACAACAACAACAATCATTATACAGTAAATAGAAATGCGTCATGTTGAATGTTAAAATATTTCTTTCTCTTTTTAGCTTCACTCTGTATCCTGTACACAGCAGAGTAGACAGAAGGAATCTAATGTTAAGACACTCCGTTGTCTAATTTCCGCCAAATTCTGGAGGCATTGCATGTTGAGAGCCGGAACTCATGGCTACTATACCAAAGCGAAAAAAAATTTAATGAATATTTTATTTTTTTAAATGAAAAATCGATCCCACAACCTGTCGCATTCAAAATCATACTTTTAATACAAATATTTTCTCTATTGAGAATCGAGGCCACAACCACCAGACGCTATACCACGACAGCACTATGAATTTTTCATGACATTCACACAAGTGGCAACCCTACATAATTCACCCCATATGACCGTATGACCCCGCTACAGTGTTGCTTTATAGACAATTCATTATTTACGGTGATCTCTGCAACTCTGTAGTCTTTTTAGCTTACGTTAGTTTCACACCAAGAATATTAAACCTATAAATTCGTTGTTCCTTGTAAAATTGGATAAGAGACGTGATCAAACGTTGTAATATCGCAAGGTATTTTGTATATGTATCGACCGACTATACAGGATGTCTAACAAAGTGATTGATAAATTGATAAAAAGAGAATTTTGTTATTTTTTAAATATTGGCTACTTGAGCAATTTTACAGAAGCATGGCCCACAAGGGTGAGACTATAAACGCAACAGTTGTGAGTTAGATTTCAAATATATAATATTCACAATTTCTCGACAAAAACAAAAATGCAGAATCAGACAAAAATGCAGCGTAAAAATGTAGCGCAGGAGTTCCACAGAAAAGCAGAAAATGGGGAAGAAATATTATATTGGTGCAGATACTTCAGAATTTTCGCTTTTCCTTTATAAATCTTTTTTGCCACCTGAGCACGTTCTTTTTCATTCTCACTCTCACGGTTCACTGTGCTCCTGGCAATACGCCTTTCCAAATTCATCTCGTATCTTCAACTCTACTGCGCACAACATACTTTGCATATATACCACTAAGTACATTTTGTCTAATACTAGAACGTTTGACAATAAGTAAAGCTTTTAGGCTTAGATCATTATTTTCAAAGCCTTATTTAGGAGTGGTGACGACGCCTGCAACTCGCATTATGATAGTGCATCACCTGCGTACATGGTCAAAAGTTATATTGGAAATATATCCATTGAAGTAGTAATAATCGATAAACACATATATATATATTTTTTATGTAAAAAAAGAATGCGCAATGGCACAAAGTATGATTGTAAACTATTAACGTTGAGTTCTGCCACTCAACACGCAAAGCCTCCAAAATTCGGCAGAAAGTGGGGAACGGAGTGTCTTAACACTAGGTTCCTTCTGCCTACTCTGGCTGTGTGCAGGATTTTTATCCCGCACACAGCAGGGTAGGTGAAGCTAATTTATTTAATTTATTTAATTATTAAGAAAAAAAATTAAAAGGCTCCTTTTGAAGATTTAACTGGTTGAAGAATGGGTACCACACAGGGTACAGAACATACGTGACGTCGAAAAGGTTCTTATTTTACAAATGATAACAGTAAATAACAGTAAAATGTTGTCCTTTCAATATAAGAAATTTTATGTTACGAGTACATTTTCTTTGAATATTTTTCTTTAATAAAATTGCTAGTTTAGAAGCAATTTATTGTATTCCAACCTTATCTCCTAATTGTACATATTCGATTTATTGTAAAAAAATACACTATGAGGACGATTTTACAATGAAAATTGTTATTTATATATTTTTTAATAAAGTTTTGTGCTATCATAATAACTAAAACTTGAAACTGTATGGAACTTTCGTCGTTACTTCTAATAACACCGTCATGACTCGAACAGGCAATGCCTCCGAATTTCTGTGAAAGGTTGAATCGGAAATGTCTTAAAATAGAAATGGAGTGCCTTAACAAGAGGTTCCCAGGTTCTTTCTACTCTGCCATATGCGGGATACAGCGTGATACTAACAAAATTGTCTCCACTAAAATTTGGATAAATTATATAATTTAGGGCATAATTCAAATAAGCTAGTGATGTTTGTTTTCCCATAGCTTCAAAAAAAAAAACTACAAGATTTTTCTAATGGTATAAGTAATGAGACTCTTTCATTGCATTCTCATTACAGTATTCCTTTACGGGCCTTAGCGGTTTGATTTACACCTACTTCTAGACTATAGGCATTCATATGTAGACGCAAAACTGAGCGGCATTCATTTCTAAGAGGCAAAGGTTTTCAAAGAGCTATGTGCGGCTTTCAATTATAAGTGAATCATTTAGTTTGAAATTGTTTTGAGCTAGGTTAAGTACTATTTCGTACAACACTACTATTGCGTTATTCTTAAAATTCTGTAGGGAATGGAAAATAATCTTTTTATTTCTTGTGAGCTTTTCTGAACTGTAAGCACGTGTGATTTTAAGGGAGATGTAGTACCAATTCCTAAGCTATGCCTTATACCATCAGGATCAATCAGGACTTTCTCAGAGGCTAATTTTTACATTAACATTTACATTACATTAACATTTGAATGTTAAGTTTTCAAATTTGGGAATATCATGAAGCAAAGAAAGTCAGGTTTATAATCGGGTATAATTTTAGCGATGTTCTTGAAATATTTCAACAATGTTCATAACATAAAGAGTTTAAATTCTGCTGACGCTGTGCCTGAGTGGATACACTTCAACACGGAACCACGTGTGTGTATGTGTATACGCACCTGAGTACAAATTTGGAGTCGTTATTGGAATTTACGTTTACTAGACATATATCACCAGCGTTTGCGCCTTTCATTTCAACAATTATTGAATTTAAGTATTAACAATTATTACAATTAGTGAAACTGTTGGTGTTGTGATATATGGGGACTCCTTTAATTATTACCATGTAATTTTTCTTGAGAATCCCTTAGTCTCATGGACGCGCATGGGCCGAAATTATACAATTTTGATAATATTTTTTATTAAAACACTTTATTACATTCATTGCCAATTCTTTAAACATTTTTTATAAACAATCGATAGATTTTGACTATAGATGACGATTAAAAATTAAACCAACATCGTAGCTTCCATGAGTCAAAAGTTATAGTAATTTCAATCTTGGAATGGCAGCAAAACAACCTCAAAATGGCATCCCCCGTTGCCTTACTGTTCTCGTTTATATTGTATTATACATTTTTTAATTCTTTAGCTATCTAGTATGTGTTGTATTATTTTATTTTGGATGAAACTACAAGGACAAACTGTTTGCTTCGATGTTGTTATCTATAGGTTTTTAGAAATGTCCCCCTATGATAGCAAACTTATAACCACGTATTCACGTCATAACATCTTATTCTATTAAAGTCACTTTGAGAAATTCAAAATCAAATTTAAATACAAACACAGACAGAGCTATCTGCAATAAATTCGTAATTGTATTTTCAAGAGCAAACATTCTGTCATTAATTTTCGATTCTAAAATTTAAATGGAACTATGAGATTCTACCAATTTCAAGAACCATCATTAACAGATAGCAAACTTTAAATAGTTTCAAGTTAGATCGATGTTTACACGAAACTTCTTACTTTGTAAGAATAATAGAATACTTTGGAATATTTCAGAATATACCTTATCTTAAAATGTTAACTTATTTTTATTGACATACACAGCTATTTATTTATTTGCCCGCAAATTTTTACTCGACTGTTACGCCAAGGAATGTTATGTGTTTATTAGTCATCAATAAAGAGGGGGAGACCTCGGTTGACTGATGAAGGACGGTCACGTAAAAAGAATGAGGACCCCGGCGGCGTTAAACTCACGTCACTCAACATGCAATGCTTCAAGAATTCGGGGAAAAAAAACTGTTTTAATTTTATCAAAAAATATGTAAAATTAATAATAAAATGCTTTATAAAACTACTTTAATTAAAGAAATATTTCAATTAAAGTAAAAGCTTATTTGCTTTTTGAAGTTAGCGTCTCAGAAACTCTAGGAAAAAGCATTCTACAGCTACCGTTTTAATTGTAAATTATTTTTAAAAATATTTACTCATACAATTAAAAGTACCTTGGTAAATGTAATCACTCAGCTGAGTATTAAAACCTAATGTTAGAACATTTCGTTTCTAATGCATCATCTGATTTTCTAAACATAAGATGCGTTATGGCGAACTCAACGCCGCGCTATATCTTTTTACCAGAGTGAGTAAACGAGAACAAATTAATCCTTTGAATAGAAATCGAACCCATAATCGTCGCGTTTAAAAAAGACGTTGTAAACGAAAAAAAAGTCAAAGTTTTTGACTTTTTTCCGTTCGTAACAAAACTGCATTTAATCGTTCGATTCAATAAGAGTCGTTTAGTATCCGGATTAAATGAAAGACAAACAAAATAAGTTATCGGTCATTGAACAATTTAAATAATGGAAGCTTTTTCACTGTTTTTTTTGTTAGCTGTTTAATTTTATACATCATCTGATATTTTTATTATATTTCATTCATAAATACTAATTTGCTTTGTTTTTTAGCGTCACGCACGGACAAAAAAAAAGCAGGATAGGCAGAGGGAACCTAGTGTTTTAGACACTCCGTTCCGCACTTACTGCCGAATTCTGGAGGCATTGTGTGTTGAGTGGCAGAACTCAACGCCGCGCTTAGCCTCGACACCAGAACGAAGAAATGGAAATATAAATTTAAGTAAATATTTCATCTCCTCGAGTGGGGATCGAACTCACAACCAGTCACACTTCGTGCCGCTGCGCTACCACTGGCCTCAAACTGGCGAACGGACAAATGAATAATAATATAAATAAAAATCGCCTTATAATTAAAGAAACTTACAGAAAACCAGGTCAGATGGTTAGTAAAAAATATTTAGGTTATAGGAGAAGTCATTATCACTCGAGGTCCACATACATTTCTTTGAAGCCATCCCAAACGTACGTTTTGTGCGGGAACAGACACCGCCGCACTGTGCGACACAAAAGAGATGGAACGGTCGAAACAGCGAGTTCTAAAGCGCTAGCTTTACGATGCAAACATAGTGTTTTGTTGTTTGGACTAATTGAATAACTTGGTGATATGAAAATATAATATATAGTTGATATATTTGTACTAATATTATATGGTGGAAGAGTTTGATCGGTTAAATGCTGTAATCTTAGGAACTAGTATTAGAACACCAGAATTGGTCTTAGAATGGCTGTTTTAATTTTTCGAGCACTGTTACCTGTATGAGGACAGTACTAACCCTCATGAACTAAAAATATAATTAATGAAATAGAGAAGTATACACAATAATAATATCTAAACTGAAGAAAACAGAAAGATAACAGTAAACTACGATTTATAAAATATTGATCCGAAGGGATAATTATGAAAAGGGCTTGTTTCAATATATATTATTATATTATTTTATTCATAGCGACTTTTTTTAGATTTCAAATCTGATTTGTCTGTAATCAGAAATCCACTGCTTACTTGTCTTTAATTGCACCGCGATGTATATAGAGCTATAGCTCTATATTTTTGTTAGCTTTACGCTGTACCCCGAAACAGGCTTTTAAGGGGAACTTGAAACCACAACCGTCGTGCTTACAGTTACACAGCTTATTTGGTACAGCTTAATCATTATTACAGGATACAAAAATAAATCTGCATACAATTTTTTTCAGTTTCACTTTTATCCTGCACACCAGGATAAGCAGAAAATACCTGGGATTTAGATCTAGCGTTAAGATACTTCATGCCCATTAAAACAAGCACAACCAACCCAACGCTTTGCCTCGTTACCATTCAGCATGTAATACCAAAAAAAGAAAGAAATAAGTTGCTCTCTTATTTTATGCAGTTTTCTGTAACGGAATCTTAATTATTTATTTAAAGATTTATGATTATGAAGCACTTACTTTAAATAAATACGTTATTATTAGTAAATTATTAGCAAATTTAGCTGTCAATGTTAATGGTAAAGTAGTCGATTATACATACGAGTACAGAATTCGACTTAAAGGAAGATGTGACGGTCGGAACTCTACGAACTATAAAGCGCTCGCTTTACGATGCAAACGTTGGGACGTTGTCAGGGTGGTTGGTGCAAGGTGGGAATTTTGTAGGTATTTTTGAACTTTTTCGTGGCATGATGAGAACGACTGGCTTAATGATTAGAGTGCTGAGTGCTTGGACTTTTAACGAGGGGCGTAGATTCAAATTCCGGTAACTTACTTTCTTTATAAGTTTCCTAAAAACGTGTTTTTACCTAAGCGTGCCATAACACTTTTTTTTTTGTTGTATTATTGTTACGACAGAATTTTCTTATATAAAAAAATCTAAATAATAATGTGCAATATTTTGTTAAATATAACTAACAAAACATACACCTAATCGAATATTACAATCATGTCTTAAAAACTATTGGCTTAGTGTTGCTTTACTTATAAGTTGCCACGGCATGATATACGGCATAAATGGAATTCTGTTTGATTTTTTTTTTAGAAAATCTCCATAACAAGTGCTTTCGTCCCATACGAAATAAACTGACGGAACCCTAAGAACGTTTATAAAATCATCGAGTTTTCAGTATTACTAAAATATGCTATCCCAAAATTTGGGCCACACACCAAATTTAGCAATAGCAGTTTCTACACGCTGCAATTGACCGCTCCGAGCTTACAACGACAATGTAAGTGATTGCAGGATGTGGCTCCAAGACCTCGCAAACTTCTGTTCGTGTGCATTTTACTGTGTCATATAAATATCAATAGCTTATTGCTCATTCATTTTCTAAGCTTACTGTAAGATGAAGTTTTGATCAGGAATTAAGGTTTATTTCGTAATTTCGTGTAGGTGGAGGACTGACGGGGGCTTTGACTGTAGACGCGAAGGTTGTGATTTCGTTTCCTATTGGGAGAAATGTTTTATTTTTAAGTACTCGATCTTGACAATGAGTCGTGTTAAGTTTAGGCATTTTCGAGACATTGCATGTTCATGCAATGTCTCGAAAATTGGGCGGAAAGTGGAGAGCGCAATGTCTGAACAATAGGTTCTTATTGCCTACTGGCTATGCGAGTGAAATAGTTTTTTTATGGTATTTTTTAGTTATATTATATATTATGGTATTTTCAATATTGTAATGTAAATAATTATCACATTTACATCGTTCATTTTACATTATTTTATATATTTTTTCTTTCATTTTATTTTTTTACCTATTCAAAGACACTTTGTGTAATCACACTAACTAAATTTTTACGTTTTTTCAATATAAAAAACTAATCCTCGCCCTAATAAACTAAATCTATTTTATAGATTTAGTTAGATATTTCAAAGCAGCCTTAAGGTCACATTTTAATCCTAAAATTTCGTCTTGAATTGGCAAGAACAGATTTCTCTGTTACTTCTATTACTTTTGATTAATTATCCATTGAGGTTCTTGTAGCTTGTCGTGGCACAGAGGAATTAGCGTGCAACTCCAACGACCCATCAGGTTGTGGGTTCAAACTCGAGGAAGTAAAATATTTGCATTTCCTCGCCCTGATAGCACAATGACTCCAGAATTTAGCAAAAGGCAGGGACCGGAAATATATGAATATTAGGTTCCTAGATTCCCTCGTCCAATTATGATATATGTAGAAAACAGCGTAAAGCCAAAAAAAATACAAGGTACAAAGGTACCTCCTTTGTACCTTGTATTTTTTCAAATCGTTATGTTGGCAATTTTTCTTGTAAGAACATCAAACTTTGATTCCACTAGTGTGTAACTCGTATGAGCTTTGAGTCGTGTCTAGGCCAATCGATGGCAAAACTTAAATTGTATGCCACGAGTCGAGTCGTAAAATAAAGAAGTTCTTGTACTTAAAATTACATAAAAATTGTCTTTTACGATACAACGGCAATAAATTTTATTACAGTTATTCTTTGAGAGAAGGTTTTACTGTCTCCAAAATTATGATCTGGATAAATATAGATGGTAATGCTTTGGATTTGAATGAATGTTTAATAAGGTTGTTGTGGCACAGCGTCTGACTACAAACGCAACGGTTGTGAGTTCCAATTCGTTCGTCCGACTTCCGGGATATGGTTATATTTAAATTACATTAATTTACCCTAGTGTTAAGACACTAGGTTCCCTCTGCCTACCCTGCTGTGTGCGGGATGCAGCGTGAAGCTGATTACCCGCTCTGGTGGGCAAAGCACGTTCAGCCCCAGCCCTAGAAAAATCGGCGTTAGCTTTAATTTTTTCATTATGATCATACTTTTAGTTTCAAAACCTATAAGCCTAGCCTCTGCAGCCACAATTCGACTTCGATTCGATTCGATAGCATAATAAACACTGATATTTAAAATTGAATATATTAATATTTAATTTCCTTTTTTCATTAAGAAAATTTAAATTTGTTATTTCCTAGAGTGGGAATCGAACCTCCCACCGTGTCGTGTTTACAGTCACACACCTGTGCCAGCGCCATTACTAGCTCCTCGCTTTGGATATTATACAAAAAAAAATATACCGAAATAAAAAAATATTGTAGATACTACACTTTCCCCAAATCCCCATTGTCCCGCACAGGTGTAGTTGTCATTTGCAAAACGTGATGACGTTTTGAACGACAATTTGCACGATTTAAGCGCTATATCTCTATGCGGACTATTTTACACGTTCATTTGTTGTTATATAGTCTTTATAGTACTCGCAATAAGGCATATTTTTCGAAAGCAAAGTTATATTAATTTTCGTATTTTTTTTTCTACTTTTATATTGATGTCTTGTTATATTGACAAGGTTGTGTTTTTTAAATAATAAAAAAGGTACAAGTATTGCTAACTCTATATAATATATAAAAAAATTTTAAAGCTTAAATATCAAAAAATATGTCAGTTTTTAAACTTGTATCGGTTACCAAGTAATTAGCAGATCGATAGCATAGCTTTACATAAAAATTCTTTCAGTCAAGGTAAGATATAATAACGTTTAGTAAATATATAACAATAGATCTCTCAATAGACAATAAGGCTACAAAGCTGTCTACTCGAACAGATACCTTAGAACAAAATGTTGACTGGAACTTGAACTACCTATAAAAAGTTTTTAGATCGAGCTGTAACTAAGTAACTGTGTAATAAAATGTAAGAATCTAAATTATATGTAATTAATTCTTAGATTTATATGCATATAATTTCATGTGATCTTGTGTCTTCATATGCATATTAAAGAAGAAAGTATTATATAAAAGAAATAAAAAAAGATTAACTTAAGACTGGCCTCTACATAAAAAATAAACAAATCAGCTTCACGCTGTATCTTGCACATAGCAGGGTAGGCAAAGGAAACCTAATGTATTATACAAAAAAAATATACCGAAAAAAAAGACACTCCGTTCTTCGACACGTTTCTACATACATATAACCAGAACTATTACCTAACCTGCCTTGCTTCCAATTTTATCACTCATTAGTTCAATGTGCCCATATTATCTCCACGTGTTCTTCTTCATTCTCATCGTAACGTCCTTGCTACTACCTGCCATTCTATGTATCCATATCCTACGAAAAGATCGCATGTCCACGGAATTCTTTTCTTTGTGACCAGAATTATTATTTTTTAATCTTGTTTTTTCATTTATCTTCTGTTATACCCACGTTTCTCTGCACTCCAACACTGCGCAGTATACGACCAAACGTGCCACTGTACTAACGTTTCGCCTTCTCATCAATGCAGCTAAAACACCTTTAACACCTTTAACCCAGAAATATCCTAGTTCTAATATCTTAGGACACCTTTGTCAGCTTAATGGAGCTGAGGATAGTGGCGCATATCAAGAATACTCTTGTTATCCCCAGCTTGAAATAAATCAAAACCTCGGGATGGTCGCCTTGTACTCTACCAAAAGCTTAGTCACAGTCATATAAACATCATTCAGATCTCATCCATCACATGTCTTCTGATCAATAAAATATATTTAATAATGTGTCAACCTTTAAAGTTCATGGATCAGAGGTCAGCATATAATATTGCGGATTCTTTTGTTTTAAAGGACAATAATTTTGTGTAGAACACAATTTTTATATATCTCATAAGATTGAGCTGGCGCGTTAAGTGTGAGCGTTCAAAAAGCTCATATTCGGCAAGCTTTACGTAAAACGACAAAATTCTTGAAAATTAAGAAAAAGTAGGTGAAATCGTGGCTTATGTTTATCCCAAAACTCTCAAGTGTCTATATATGAAATTTTATAAAAATTTGTTACAAAATACATAGATTTTCAAGAGATGGTAATCACGACGTATTTGTTCAGAACTAAATTTAAAATTCGTAAAATATTTTGAATGGAATGTCCGATTTTAATAATTTAAAAAGTAAAGTGGAGGTATTGAATCAGTTTCCAATGTGAAATTAATTATTAGATAAGGGTTCATATAAAGGTTCATATGCTCTGATTATACTAACATTAAACTGGAAAAAAAAAATGGAATTGTCAAAACTACAATAGTAGTAAGTCCATATGGTATCATAAAGTTTTTTTTAAATATGGACGTGTTTTTTTTTTTTTTTTTTGTTCCATCTTCAACAGGTTATGCAGCGCATGCGATGAAAGATATTTATTATCCTTATTTTTTACCATAAATAAACATAGCATATATTGTTACTCAGGAAAAATGTAGCATTTTAATGGTAAAAGAATTTTTAAAATCAGTTCAGTAGTTTTTATGTTTATCCATTATACACGTACACACATACAAATCTTTCCTCTTTATATAATAACTAAAGATATAGATATAATCCATCCGGACGTATGTAACCATGTCAAAATTAGATTCATTGATAAGACTCAAAGTGTCTACAAAGTTGAAAATACACGGGATGACAATACAGGAACTGATTTTTTTTTGAACTCGCTTAAATATACATACTTGCAACTATGACGACTGTGGTCTGAATTAAACATAATAGATTTTTCCAACTTCACTAATTTTAACATATAAATATCAAGAAACTTGATTCCCAATTTTACGGATAATTTCGAGACATTGCGTATTTTGTGGCTTAACTTAACACCGCGTTTTATTAAAAAAAATACAATTGATGCCATTTATTTACATTCACACATCAATATCCCTATGATATAAATAACATAAAAGTGGTATAGGTAAGAATGAGTGTATAGGGAGTGATTCGCGTGCCGTTAACAAAAACGTGCAATCTGTATGGATTATACCGCGTCTAACGGAAAAACAATAAATTTGTTTGTTTATAATTCATCTGCTGCTTTGTTACTTGATATTTGGTTTTTTTTAACTTGACCCTGTTTCCCACTTTTAGTCTCCTGTTGTACTCAAAGTTGGTAGATAGAACGTGGAAAATGATGATAATATTGAATATTTCATTTCCTCGAGTGGGAATCGAACCCACAATCTGTTGTGTGTACGGTAGCATGTTTTTGCCCCTGGCCTCATATTTGTTACTTTTATCTTTTATTTTAATTGTGCAAAAGCTCATTGTGGCGCCCTTTCATAGAGTTTGACTGGAAGCGCGATGTGTTAGACCTTTAGAGTACAGGAATATTCTTAGACTGTAAACGTCTCTTAAAATAGTTTCTTTTTATTTTTCCGTCCTTTTAAGACAAAATGTGGCGTTAAGTTCCGCTAATCAGCACGCAATATCTTAATTTGTCTATCTTGCTAAAAAAAATACAATTTAAATTTTAGTACGAAATTTAAAAAGAAATGTAAAACTTCTCATCAATTTAATATATATTTCTAATCGACGACGAACTAAGTTAAGCGTAAATAGTGAACCGCAAGGAATACTTAACTTAAATGGTGCTTTAAATGCAAGTGTTTTAAAAAGCAAGTAGAATTGAGATGTCGATAAATTGCTACTTTAAAATAAATAGCTGGGTTGTGAAATGTTTTTCTATATCCTTTCCAAGGTTTGTCTGAGAGATGATTGTGGATCTTTCTCTTAAATTTCATATTATTTTAAAATATTTATATTTTTTTATTTACATATATTCGAAGTAAGACAAGAGGAAGCTAACTTATAATTTTCTTTATCAATATTTTTCGCCTACTTGAAAACGTAACGTTCAAGGTAGATCTATTCTTAACATTAATAATACAATTTAATATACTTTTTTTGGCAGGGTACCCAGAGAGAAAAAACCGCTAAACGCTACGGCCTCTGTACACTTCTTTTGCCTCGTCTGCTGTCATCAATTTTTACGTGACCATCATCCAGTATCATCGATGCTGTGTTTTAAAGTTAATCAAGATATTCCTCTACCTCTCTTTCTACCATTCCTTCATAAGTCTTTTTTGCTATTCTTTTATCACTTATTCTCTCGACGTGCCCAAATTACCTGAATACGTTCTTCTTCATTTTCACCGTAACATGTTCCCGAATAGAAGAATTTAACATCAATGGAGCTAAGCCACTGTTAACTCTATTAACGACAGCAATACGCATTTCCTCCATCTATTTTAAATATACTTCCCAAATAAATCACTTCGTTAACTTGCTCTAACATCTTACCATTTACGCTGAGTTGGCGTTTCATCCTTTCTTTTTTTTTTTTTCAAATATTGAGACTTAATAAATCATATTAGATTGTTAAATGTGATTCGGATAATGTTTGCTAACTAGTTATGCTATTCATTTACTAGCTACCATATAATATAATAAATATATTTTACTTATTTGAGGCTAAGCGCGGCGTTGAGTTCTGCCACTCTACACGCAATGCCTCCAGAATTCGGCAGAAAGTGGGGAACGTAGTGTCTAAACACTAGATTTCCTCTGCCTACCCTGCTGTGTGCGGGATACAGCGTGAAGCTGATTTTTATTTTATAAAAATTTAAACGTAACGTGACTCGAAACCGACCAGGCGCTCTGACCACTAAGCCATACTTTCATTTATAGAACGTAAAATGAATGAACGTAAGAAAATGAATTCTCTCTCTTTGATTCCTCGCTCCGGTAAGAATGCGAAGCGCGACGTTGAGTTCCGCCACTCATCACTGACGTCACAGAAATTGGGCGGAAAGCGAAGAATGGAGAAATTTTTATTAGTTTTTTACAAATATTAAATATAACATAGAGCTAAAAATAAATTAAGTAAAATAATATGAATTTTATCAACCAACTCCTATACTACATCCCGCTCGATCTACTTAGTATTGGGTAACGGGATCGCTCATAAACCTTCACTTTATATGATCTAAATACACCGAGAGTTCACCGATACATTTTGAATATCCAATAGTCACGTACTTCCCGTGTGTTAGGCGTTTGAATTATTTAACTGTCTTCTGTGCACTGTAGCGTGAGCTGCGGTGTTGTAAATATTTTTAACAAGACCGTTGTTGATCATAACTTTTCTTGGAATAAAATTTTTAAGATCATGATTTTCTTATTTTGTAAAATTCTCTTATTTTGTAAAATTCTATTAATTCTATTATTTTTTTTATAAAAATTGAGGTCAAGTTTCAATGTTTTTTTACAGGTTGTTGTAACATCTAAAAAACTGAGATGGAATTTGGCAGTTAGAAGCTTAGGTGATAATACAATAATATACGATCAGGCTGGTCTGATGTTGGAGCCAGGATCCGAAAAGTAAAACACTTCAGAAATTATTTAAACCATTTGGGCTTATGCTCATATAAAAAAATAAAAATAAATAAATAAGCTTCACGCTGTATCCCGCACACAGCAGGGTAGGCAGAGGGAACCTAGTGTCAAGACACTCCGTTCCCCACTTTCTGCCAAATTTTTGGAGGCATTGCGTGTTGAGTGGCAGAACTTAACGCCACGCTTAGCCTTGACACCAGAGCGAAGAAATAGAAATATAAATTTAAGTAAATATTTCATCTCTTCGAGTGGGGATTGAACCCACAACCAGTCAGTTTTACAGTCACACTTCGTGCTGCTGCACTACGACTGGCCTCAGTATATACTTAAGTTGTTAAAAATATTTACAACACCGCCGTTCAAGCTACAGCGTACAGAAGACAGTTAAACCATATACTTGTTCTGTTATAGAATTATATATCAAAAATAAACTATTAAACAACAATAAATTACCCAGTCTTATGTTTAATATGCATTTTTTTTTAAATATTTAAAAAATCGTGTTTGTTGTCAATATAAAAAACTTGGTAACAGAACAAACATACAGCGTAAAATAGGCTTCTATAAATATATATGTCTATTCCTGATGACACTTTCGCTCCACATTTTTCCGCCAAATTTTGAAGGCAGAGGCGAAACTCAACGCCATGCTTTGCCTCCGCACGATATAAATTTAAGCTTTTAATACTAGATTTTCACTTATTTCTATGTAATGCATATAAAAAGTGGAGCTAGCAATAAAAAAATATATAAAACACCTTAAAAGCGTAAGTAATTAAAATATATTAGCATACATTTATATAATATGATGTTAGTTAACAAGAAGTAGGACGTATCAAGTTTTAGTAATTTCGTAACAACTAAATCCATAAACTATACGCTTCATGTTAAGCTTCTATACATTACGAGCTTAAGAAGTTCAATGTCCAGGAAATAGTATTATAAGTATAGATGACTAATATATATATTTTTATATAAATATTACTCTGTATATAATATATTAGAGGCCAGCAGTGGCACAAAGTGTGACTGTAACACCGACTGGTTGTAGGTTCGATCCCCACTCGAGGAGATGAAATATTTACTTAAATTTATATTTCCATTTTTTCGCTCTGGTGTCAAGGCTAAGGGCGGCGTTGAGTTCTGCCACTTAACACGCAATGCCTCCAGAATTCGGCAGAAAAAGGGGAACAGAGTGTATTTACATTAGGTTTCCTCTGCCTACCCTGCTGTGTGCGGGATACAGCATAAAGCTAAATATATATATATATATATATATATATATATATATATATATATATATATATATATATATATATATAGATATATATATATATATATATATATATATATATATATAAGGCCGTGGCACAGAAGTACAAGCGTGTGAACGCGTCTGGTTGTGGATTCGATTCCCACTCAGACGTTCCACATCAAATGTGTGATTTTATACTACAATTTCAATTTCAGTGGCTATGCTGCGTAGATGGATGGTATTGTTATTCAGTTCGTCATTGAGGTGAAAATATGTGTTCCTTAATTATTCGCCCGACATTTTCGAGATATTGTTTTAAGTAACGGAACTCAACGCCGTTTTGTACTAGAGCAAAGAATTTATTCCACCTATTGGAGAATGAAGTCACAACCACCACGTTTTTATTCAGACACCATTCCATTGCGCCGCTACTGAGAGAACCTAGCTTAAACCATTCACCATTCCCCAATCCGTCCAGCTTACAGCACATTCTGTATTGGGTGACAGACCTTAGCACAGCCTTTTGTCCTATTAACAGAGATGCATAAATAAAATGAATTCCTCATTCCATCAAATGGGCATCGAATCCACAACCTCCACCCTTACAATCAGACGGTGTATCGCAGCGCCACAACGGCTCCTAAAATTTGCCTAAGCAACATTTAATCAACAAACCACTTTTGGAAAGTGCTCGTAATATTCAGATATAGAAATCCACTTAGGCACTTCTGTTTTTAGGTTCAAAGAATATTTTTTCTTCAAAATATTTTATAAATGTTGTCTATTTTCTTTGATGTCTGAAATTGATTTGCCTTAATAAATAAACGTGTATTAAAAATAAAAAATATTACAATAATATATAAAAAAATATATTAGAAAAAAATATTTATGCTGGATTATCAATCTATCGGGGATATATCACTGATGTTAAGTGATCAACCCAAAGAAGAGAACCATACTCCATATGAGGCCGAACCTGGCCCCGTGTTTAAAACCGGCACTGGCTCTGATGATCCAAAGTTTCTTTGAGGCCAACTTGGCCTTGCTTTCTTGATGATCATGATACTGGCAGTCACTCGAAACGCTATAAGGCTCTAGGGGGAATGCTTAACTTGTAGCCATATGGAAAAAGAGTTTTATATGATACTAGCGACCCAAACGTATAACCTTGTATTGTAGTCAAATTACATGAAATATTTACATAAAATATAGCCTATACGTTCATCTGTTCAGTAATATTAATATTTGCGTAAAAGTGGAACAAATGTCCATCCTGACAAACTTTAACATGTATAATGTTAGTTTTATTTGATACATTCTACGTTTCCAAATTAACTTTGACCACGTATACATTAATTTACAGAAAAAACGATTAATACAATGTAATACGGTGTATAGTTTTTCTTGATAAGTGAACTATCCAATACAAATCAGTTTTCAATTGTAACCAGCGTACTAATCCCAGCAACAATCCCGGGATTAACGCGTTCATCATATTATTAGCTACATACTGGTATAGGAGTTTCAAAATTTAAAGAACCTCACGATATAAGATCGTGCGTTTCAGTCGCGAAGTATAAATAAAGACACGTCAACATCCATATAATTACTTACCAGGAGGCTTTGATCCTCTGACATTTCAATATGAAAATATTTAAACATTTTGACTTTTTTGTTAAATGATAAGCTTTATTTATGAACTACTCATTTCCGTTTACTTTGCTTTGTATTGTAAATAAATAAAATAAAAATAATTTTGATAGAACATGTCTAATAATTTTAAAACTTCAGTGCTTCCAGCAACTAATATAAGGTATTTTTAAAGAAAGCAGTCGTGGCGCATGGGCACAAGTGTGTGCTTGTAAGCACGACAAGTTGTGGCTTCGATTTTCATTCAAATATTTCTATAATTTAATTTCCTTGCTCTGACAAGAAAGCAAAGGACGGCGTTGAGTTCCGTTACTCAACACACAACGCCGCCAGAATTCTGTGGAAAGTGGAGAACGAAAGCATCTGAACGGGAACGGCTAGTAAGCGTGGTGTGGCATTGAATTTAATTGAATTGAATGGGAACGCTTACTATTAGGTTCCCAGATACGCAGAGAGCGTATCCTCTTATGTGAAATATGTTCGCTTCACACATCATCTCAAAGAAATCCGTGCGAATTCACGATTTTACACGTGTTGGAACTCAATGCCGCTCCACGTTTTTTAGTCAGAATTAACTAACAACCATCATATATACAGTCTGACGCTGCAGAAGGCCTCGCCTATAAAATGTAGACGATTTTAACTGGATGGTGGGTGGCTGCACTGTAAAAACACTACTCGATTTTGATTTGAATTGGTGAGCTTAGATTATTTCTTTTTATTTTTCATATAAAGTAGTTTATTCCCTGATCTTGTCTCTACATGAAAACTACATGTCGACGTTGTTGCCTTTGTCCCGGATTGTACCGGTTTCTGCCTATTTATAATAATGCGGTTTTTGTATATTTAATTTTATTGGAGGTTACTAAAGAGGTATAATAAGCGTATTAGTGCTCATTGATCCCGATGGATAAACTTATATTTATTTGTCAGAATGTAGATTCATAACCATTGTCATTTTACAAATTATCGTCTTGAAATTCTTGTTGTGTATTCTGTTTTGTGTCTCGTGTATTGTTTTTTGATCGTACCTTTTGTTTGTTTGTCTATATTTTAAGTAAATTATTGTTTTAATTAAATTATAATATGTTTTTATTGTAATTGATACACATACTGAACTTATTTTATTTTACTCACAATACAACAAAACAAGAAGAAAGTCACAATTTTTCGGATAAACATCGCTAATACAATCAATAGGTACTATAGAAGGGTATCTACAAAGGGATGAGAAATTAGGTCAAAGAACGATATTGATTTAAGAGCAAAGAAAAAACGCATCTTTGTTTCAGTCGACGACAAATTTTGTATTTAACATCAACGATATTTAAGGTTTTTTTTGTGAATCACGTTGTATCCCGTATACATAGCAGGGTAGGGAGAGGGAACCTGGGAACGTAGTGTTAAGATACATGCGTACTCTCGAGTCAAATCGCTCCCTCGAGGTCGAATTCGGAAGGCGTTATGTGTTTTGTGGTGTGACGGAGTGCTTGAACACTATGTTCCCAGTTTCAGTCTGCCAAAGATAAAAAATTTAATCGGAAGCACTTTAACACGATTCATTTCAGTAAAACAGAGTAATAACTAAAGAAACCTCCATTTGACAAGTTTTACTGATCATAAAATTCAAATAAAAGTCTTTAGTGTTTTCTAAGTGATTACTATCAGATGAGACTGATGATGTAATTTGCCATCTTAACTTTGTCATCCTGTTGAGGCCATCGTGGCTTAGGAGGACAAGTGTGAGACTGTAAACGTGACGTTTGTGGGTTCGATTCCCTCTGGTAGGAAAAAGCAATTCGCAATACTATACTAATAATAATAATAATCTTTTAATTCTTTTAATAGATACAAAATATTTTTACTAATCTTTAATACTATTCAATGCAATGACTAAGGATAGTGTAAAGCAACTGCAAAATTATGCTTATTCCGAAGAACAATCTTTGGTATATTATATTTTTTTTATTATATGCATATAATTGTCATTAACAATTAAATTAATGCAATAAAAAAAATATGTTTCTCAAAAAAAAAGAGAAACATTACTCAAATTCAATTTTGACTTAAAAACTACACAATCTTTCATTATAAGTGATAACACTCTATATATGTATGATACATAAAATTTATCCCAGTATCTTTGTTCAGGCGAATTTTAAATGAGCGCAACCCATGGTTTGATATATGATAATCGCTATTCCCGCATCATCACGTTACATATTAAAGGCCATTATGACCCAATCCATTACGATGTGCCAGCCTATGATTAGAGCGTTTTTCTGAACCTTCGCATCATTAAAAATAAGGTGGAAAGAATACATTCTGTTTTTTTTTTCAGCTTCACGCTGCATCCTACATATGAAAAGGTAGACAAAGAAGTGTTGAGACACTCCACCTCTTACCTTCAGCAGAATTGAATGTTGAGTTGCGGTACTCAACGCCGTACTCAACAGAGGTGTCTTAATGGGAACGGAGTGTCTTAACACTAAGTCTTGACACTGTGATACTACAATACAATAATATAGTATCAAATGATGTAATATCAACATTTTAGTATAAAATAAAAAAAGTCCCTAACATCTCTACACCTAACGTCGTTAAAGGCCGCTGACCGCTCCAAGTAATTGCTAAATCGAATTCCCTCTCATGACTAAAGTAGCTAAATGTAATATTATTGATGAAGTTACTAGATCTCCCTGTCTTCATTTGAAATAACGATATTTCAACGTTTTTGTTAACGGAGCGGAATGTAATGTCAAAATCGTTTAATCAAATAAACCAGAAAATGTTTTATTCCCTTATTTATCCTTTATTCCTGGGAAACCTAATCTTGTGAAATGATGACAGTATATCTTCATTTCATGTTCATAATGCGAGATGTAATTGTATCAGAAAATCGATATAATTGGTCAAGTGTACTATTAGTTATTGAAGCCGCAATATAATATAATAATATGGCTGACTCTAAACACGACTATTGATTCGTGGGTTTGATTTTGGCTTGAGTAAATGAGTTTTCATCATTCCCGGTTCTACCCCAGCATGATATAGTTTTGCGTTGAGATAGACACGCAATGTCTCAGATAGAATAGGGCGGAAAGAATAGATTTTTTTAGAAGTAAATCCTTCGCCTACTCTGCTTTGCTAGTACCGTGAACCTAATACGTTTAAAATTCAGGTGTTTAAAGTTGTATTATTGTGTACGGATCGGATTATAAAACAAGTCGATCTAATAAAAAAATATATTTAACATATTTTTTTATCAGCTCTACGCTGTATCCCGCACACAGCAGGGTAGGCAGAGGGAACCTAGAGTTAAGATACTCCGTTCTCCACTTTCTGCCTAATTTTAGAAGCGTTGCGTGTTGAGTAGCAGAACTCAACGTCGCGCTTTGCCTCGACACCAGAGCGAAGAAATGGAAATAGAGTATTAAGTAAATATTTCATCTCCTCGGAGAAGCGAGCCCACAACCAATCGGTTTTACAGTCACACTTCGTTTCGCTGCGCAACGAATGGCCTTTCTTTCTTAAAATTAAATCCTAAGCACAAAATACGATCACTTAAACCGTTTAAATACATTGTTAACACTTAAACTAAAACAATACAAAGTAAGACATTTACACTAACGAATAATAATCTCCAATGACGCCATAAAAGACACAACACTTGACCTAATATAAGTTACAATAAAGAGGAAATGTTGGTAATGTTGGAGTCAGTAAGTTTTACGAGTCGCCTCTGGAGTTATATTCAATTACTGTAGTGTAACTTCATTAGGAGGCGAGTTTGTAGTGAATGTGTAAATGTAGTGTAGAGGATGTTGCTTTAACACGATTTTTAGACGAGTGACGACGAATTTTCGTTTTGCATTTTGCCTTATATAAAATGTTTACTTAGTAATATAAAAAAAATGAGTTTTATATATGACCGAGGGGATTATAATATTTAAACTATTTTTGATTCCCCACTCTTTGAGTCCAACCATTCACGTGTTGTCTCGAAATTTGGGCATGATGAGGAGAAGGGAGTGTCGTAGCACTAGGCTTGCTCTGTCTACTCTGCTACACAAGAAAAGGAGATAACCTGCTCTTTCATAATTGATTAAAATATAATGCCTTGAGAATTAAGCGGAAAATGGATCAATAGGAACGGAGTATCTTAACACTTAATCAATAAAATGAAAAATCTACTTCTGGTGTTAATAATATACTTTGGAAATTATCTGAGCGAAATTGAAAAAAAAATGTCCTTAAAATCTGTTTGAAATAGGGACCTTTTGGATAACTCTGTCAAAAGTCCGTCCGTCGAACTGTTCAATTAGTTTAAGCCCAAAATATAAAATGTCTATCAAACGTATCCAGACAGTCACTTTGTTTTCTAAAACCGGACGCAGGAATAGCCCCTTTGAAGTTTTTCTCGGCTTTACAACCCTGAAACTCTATGAAATAAAGAAAAATAAACTTTATTCCATTCCGTTAAAGACTTTTTTACATGAATCAGGGATTGGCATTTTTCCAAATGCCACCGTTTGATAGTACATGACGTTAACAGAGCACCTAGATTGCTCTACGCAAATCATATTACCTGAGATGAATTTTGCTTTCAAATTGATTGAATTTGTTTCTTTTTATGAATATTTATTTTGTGAATTGAAAAAGGATTTAAATGTTGTATTTTGATGATATTTACATAGTTTTGTATGGATGTAATATCTGTAAAGGCTTAATATTAAGTTACAAAATTAAATAAGTGCAGTGTTAAGAGTTAATCTTTTTTTTCAGCTATACGCCGTATCCCGCACACAGCAGGGAAACTAGTGATAAACCACTCCGTTCTTCATTTGCCGCCGAGTTCTGGAGGCATTGCGTGTTGAGTGGTGGAACTCAACGCCGCACTTTGCCTCAACACCAGAGCGAAGAAATTAAAATATCAAAGTAAATAAATATTTAATTTCCTCGAGTGGGGATCGCACCCACAACCAGTCGATTTTACAGTCACACTTTGTGCCACTGCACCACGGACTGTACCTGTCATTGTGTATATCTCTTCATTGCGGATTCGATCAGCTAAGCTAAGCATATCCTACGACGAGGACGAAGAAGATGTATCTCCGCGGATTCATTTTTTTTTCATTCTTCTACTATAATACCCACGTTTCGCTGCCATATGAAAGCGTCGGTACCAACACTGCTTTGTATACAGCCAAACGTGCAGCTGTACTGACGTTTCGCCGTCTCATCAACGTAACTAGCACTGTGGAGGTTAGTTAGTGCAGCGGTAGAATACAAGGCGCTATAAAGGTTAAAAATAAATTAATAATGTTTATAACCACTGCTTCCTCCTAATATTCAGGGATCTTTGGTTTAGGAAAATTGAAGAGTTTAATCTATCAAATTATGAATGACGTTATGAAGACAATACACATGTTGTGATAGATGGTAATAACGACACCTGTCGGGCGTGTCATCGACCTGAATAGTCTCTTAGATCTCTGATTATTTTGATCATGTAATGGTGAGTATTAGCATAGATTTAATTAAGAAGGCATGATACACCAGAAAATTATTCTTTAATATGACCTTGTGGACCTGGATGTATCCCACTTTAGGTAATCCCACGTCTGTTCTTGATAACGGCTGTAATTGGTTTCCCTACTGGTATCGGTCTATTATTATTGACAGGTCTTTACCTGCTTAATAACGGAAAGCCTCGAACAACATCTTAAGAGGTAATCGCTTAGAAACCGCTTTATCTAACAGGCTCCTACTAGACATTTATATATAAATTCTTATTGAATTAACTAAAATAAAAAAATATATATGCGATATTGGGTTTTGCAACCTAAGTTACAATGTTTATATTTACAAAATAAGAAAAATTGGACAACCGGATGATTACTTTATTAGAAGATTAATAAGTAAGTATTATTAAGTCTTCTCTCTCCAAACCATATAACAAAGGAAAGCAAAATTCAATTACAAACATACTCCAAATGCTGGTACATTTCCTCCAAAGCTTAGCTTTAAAATATAAGCTAACAGCTTCAAACGCTTAAAACAAACATCTAATAAACTTAAGAAATAACCTACTAATAAATAATATAACGCCGTTTTAATATTTTCGGTGCTTTCCTGCCGGATAATCCGCGGTCCACCATGTTTGACACGGAGAGGGCACAAATGCCGCTATTAAACATGTTTGTTTAGGTTACGTTACACATTATTACACCGTTATTTTTTGTTGACCTACCCTCCTAAATTGGCAATGTTTGCTACCCATAAAGGTTTTTAGGATATAAGTAAAAAAGTTGCTTCAAAATCTAGTTTTGGATACTTAATCGTCATTAATAGGTGTGCTTAGGTTATATAAAGTTAGAAGTTTTGGATCATTTTGGATATTGTTAAAATTTTTCGTAATAGTTAACAGAGGTTTTTGGGGACGTTAAATAACGCATAATTTGTTATTTAACGTCCCTAACAACCTCTATTATTATTTTATGTCGTAATATTAATTTTATGTTGTAATATTAGTGTTTTCACTCATTTATAGGTAGATATTCAAAGATAAAATGAAATACTAATTCATTTTATATTTATATTTGTTAATTTTGTTTTACAACGTCTCTGGATAATGAAAATTCAGTAACAAAAATTAAAATATTTAACTCTTCGTTCTCTCTGCACATAATGTAAAGTGCGAGAAAATGGTTAAAAAGCAAGGAGAAATGATAAAGAATAATATTTACTACATATTTTTCCTATAACCACTGTTCCCATATACGAGTATGAAGATTGGTAATATGGGAATAAACACTAAGCTCTAAGCTGGGTCGTTCCAACCGCAAATAACGCGTCCTAGTAGCGGCCGCTATGGGAACATTCTATGAAGTTCCAGGTTTTATGGAAAATGTTTGTGTAATATCCATTTCTGTGGTTTTTTGATGTTATATAACCCTTCTAATTTGTTTGAGGTAAAATTATAATATGTTTGTATTGACGTCCACCCCAAAGTTATAAAGAATGTGGTTTATTTAATACTCTATGGTTATTTTTACTGTTCTTTTTCTTTTTATCAGTTGTATTTTAACAGTTTTTTTCCACATAGCAAAATAGACCGAGAGAACTTAGTATATAACATTAGGTTCCCGTTATATTTCCTTTATATTGTTTTATATTGTTTATTATAGTTGGTAATCGACGCCACATTTTATCTCGTTAACAGAGTGATGAAATTAAAAATAATATTTAATGAAATGCCCTCCATTAGGAATCGAACCCACAAAAGTCACTCTATGCTGCTATACAAATAGCCTCCAGTTGTTTAAAACAGACCTTTTTTTTTCATTTAAAGCCATGCATCACCATAAAAATCACTAAGAGTTTCATGTTAAGTGCTATTTAAATGACTACTGATTCATTGCCAAGTAATACCATTTTTTCACAATTTTATAAAAGATTTTACTAAAATTTTAAGTCTATACGACTTAATTTTTTTTCGGAAGAGAATTTGTTTGTCAAATAAATGTCTTTATTAGGTTGAAAGGAAAATAAAAGTAAGATAAAATATATTTAACACTATAGTATGAAAATATTTTCATATTTTTGATATCTTTATATTGGTGAACCATAAAACTTAAAATCTTATAGTTATTATAAGAAAAACTCTTCTAGCGCTCTTCTACACTCTACAAGGAACACTGTACATGGGGACATGAAAATTTTTTAGATTCTGCGCCGCGTAGATTCAGCTGTGCGTTGTCTATCACTAAATAAGGGCGGATTTTTTTATAAATATATAAATATCGGATGTATTTTAATACACTTAAACTGTAACTAAAACTGTTGATGCTTTGTCGTATATAGAACCAATTCTTATGGAGTAGCTTAAATTACTTATCCCCATAAAGTTGGCAACAGTAACATCAAAACGACCCAAACGACTTGCTATTTAAAATTAAGCACATTCTGTACCGTAGTTGGTTTCATTTAAAATAATCTTAGCTGAAGATCTTGGCTTGTAGCCTAAAATCAATAGCAAGATAAGCACTTAATGGCTATAACGGAAAACTTTATTAAAATTGGATGATTTAAGCTTTTTAACTTGCCTATTTGTTTTAGATTTTAGGCTTTATCTTTGGAGAGGGTAGTTAGTAATAGAGAGCACCAAACACTTCGGTTTCTTCATATACCTTTCGCCTCGTCTACTGTCATCAACTATTTTATAAATTTCCTCTTGGGGTTCAAATTAAATTTGGATGACTTTTATTTCAGTTCCTGCACTAAGATCTTACGCTGTGACCACGAAACGGAAATGTTGTTGGTAATCTTTCAGTTTCTTTTTGATTTCAGTTCTAACAAAGCTGAATTCCTATTCAAGAATACCTGATAATTTGTTTTCTCACGAAAAAAGGGCTTAAATAATTAAATTAAATAAATAAATCATAAAATACTTGTCGTGTAACCTGTAATATAAATATAACATTATAAATTTAGATGGCGGTCTAATGTTTACAAAACCAGTTTAAATTCTGTGTTAGGTTCAAACTTGGGCATGTCGACATACAATCATCAGAAATTTGACTATCAGGTTTATCCAAGTGTATTGTATTGAAGTACTGTGTATGAGGAACTTTAGCATGCTGGTTTGTGGTGGTTGGTATGTATTAAGGGAAAATTTGTATTTATAATATCAATGGTTCGAGAAATGTGGTTAACCGATTAAAGCGACAAACAATAAAAACATTTAATTATTCTAATTCATTAAATCTATGGATATTTTGGAAAAGCCAAGTCATATGTAAATTTTAAAATAACATACCATTATCTATAAAAATAAATCAACTTCCCGCTGTATCCCACACACAGTAGGGTAGGCAGGGGGAACCTAGTTTCAAGACACTCCGTGTTGATGGTGGAACGGAAGAAATAAAAATATAAATATTAATAAATATTTCATTACATGGAATGGGGATCAAACCCACAACCAGTCGCGCTTGCACCAATCTATAAGAAGGCTATAACAAAAAATATTAAAAATCTGATTTAAATATTTATTTCATCCAGAATAATAGTACTTTTTGTTATTGCATAAACAGAAACTATCGTCTGTGAAAATGTCAGCATTCCAACTATCATTGTTCTTGAGATGCAGCATGGCGCAGATGGACACACATACAAACAGACAGCGGAGTCTTAGTTATAGGGTTCCCTAAAAAAGATAAAAATATTGAATTTGGATTTACATTTGAAATGTTTTTCCATATAAATAATGTAAATATTCCCATCACTATAGAACCAGGAAAACAATAATAAAATTTTACCGTCCATATCTATTCAACACCGAAATAATTAATAGCTTTAACAATAAACAAATATTTAGATTGGAATGATTTAAATCAATGCGATTGTGTTATTAAAAACAAGCGTTCCGAACAAAAATAATGTAAATATCAGTCGTTATATACATTATAGTTATAGTTCAACTGGAATTTGGAATTGGTTATCTGTCTGTGTTCGATATTTGTAAGTTTAAAAAAAATAAAAGAAATTAGCTTCACGCTTGTATCCCGCATGCAGCAGGCAGAGGGAGCGTAGTGTTAGGACTTTCCGTTCCTGACTATCCGGCGGATTTTTCGAGACACGTTACCTATTTCTCACTCAATTTCCGAAGCATTGCGTATTAAGTGGATCAATTAAATGCCGACCTTTATATTTTTACTAGAGCGAGGACTTTAAAGTAATTTGTTCCCTCGATAGGAAATCGAACTCACAACCGTAGAGTTAACGGTAAGATACTGTGCTGCCGCACCGGCGATATTATTATTTGTATCGCTGTATCCTGCATATAGCATGATAGGGAACCTGGGAATCTAGTGATAAGACTTTTTATTACCATCAAGACACTTCCATTCCCCATTATCCATCGAATTCTGGAGCCGTTGCGTGTTGACTGTCAGAGCTCAACGCCGCGCTTTGTTTCGTTATCAGGGTGAAAAATTATTTATAAAATATTATAATCTTACGATAGTAAATATCTCAAGATTTGTAATACCTATCATGTTGACGACTGTAGCTAAATATTAAAAATCAAATCAAATCAACTTGAAGAACGCTGTATCACGCACACAGCATGGTAGGTAGAGGGAACCTAGTGTTAAGACTCTCCGTTCCCCACCTTCTGTCGTATTCTGAAGGCATTACGTGGCAGTACTCACGCCGCGCTTTGTCTCAACACCTGAGCGAAGAAATAGAAATATAAATTTAAGTAAATATTTCATCTCCTCGTGTATGGATCGAACCCACAACCAGTCGGACTTACAGTCACGCTTTGTGCCGCTGGCCTCCAAAATATTAGTACTAAATATTTTTACACGGAACTTTTAAAATACATTTACGTTATACGAGAACCTCTCGCGTATCATAAAGTACGCGTTGGGAAATATAGGCCATAAGTTATAAGGTGGTTTTGTAAGCGATGTGCGTTCGAAATTGTATATAGATATGTTCGTATCGCTACTCATATTAACAAAAATATTTTCTTATTAATATTTTTTCTATTTTCCGTTTCAATTGTTTTCTTTTCCAGGTTTCGGTACTTAAAAGCAGGAATACTGGTTTTAAGCATTTTTATTGTTTTGTTCTAAATATTTTTTTTGGCTCACACTGTATCCTGCACATAGCAGGGTAGGCAGAGAATACCTGGGAACCTAGTGTTAAGATACTCCGTTTGTTATAAAGACACTTTCAATCCCAACTTTTCGCTGAATTCTTGAAGCACTGTGTGCTGACTGGCGAAAGAATAAATTTACGCCGTTATTGCGCAAAGGCACATGTGTGGCATAAACGTAGCCGTAGGTTTGATTCCTACGTGGGAAAATTATTTAATATTTTATTTCCTCGCTCTGGTAATGGGGAAAAGCGAGGCGTTTAGTTCTCGTCCCTCAACGCGCAATGCCTCGAAAATTCTATATTTCTTTTCTATTTATATAGGATTCTGCGTGAAGTTTTGTGTGAAACAGAATAAAATAATAATGGAATTAATAATAACATAAATCCAATAAAATATTGAACTTGTCATCTTGAATGATACAAAATCACCAAATCCAAGACCATGTAACATCAATTAGTGCTAATGTCACATTTAATGGAAATTAATAGTGCGGTGCATCAAAGCCAATTCTGTGATAAATTAGCTGTTATAGCTTCTGTCCGGAAGTAAATTAGTTGTACCGGTCATATAATGATTATTGAGTTGTAAGTTCAATTATTTATATATTTTTTATATTAGGTCGATGCCCTCATGGTGCAGTGGTACAGCGTGTTCTTATAAACACTCGGATTCGATTTTCAGTTAAGGTAATGTGTAACTTTAATTTGATCGCTCCGGTATGCGGACAGCAGGTGGCATTGAGTTCAAGCAGTGTAAGTATGTAACACGCTATCGCTTATCCTACAAAAAATGTTTAGAATCAATGGTCTTTAGGGTTCCATGCATAAAGCGTAAAACTTGATCCTTTTACTAAAACTTTGCTAACCGTCAGTCCGTCTGTTACTAGGTTGTATCTCACTAACCACAGGATCCCCATGTAAAAGTTAGTAAATAGGTAAATGAACTTGACAGTTGTTAAATATATTTTTTATTAATTAATTCACTAAAATTTCACTACAGCCCACACAATCTACCGTTTGGTATACTAAACCTGACTAATTATTTATCAAATTCAAAAACTCGAGACGATTTCCAATTTGCTATATATACCCTTAGTACGGGATCGTCCAATTTGGGCGCCGTTGTTTCGAAATAATCCCAAAGGATACGGTCCCTAAACCCCTACTTAGAATATTTATTACTAACTTTATTCCTTTTTTAGCCAATTAAAGAACGCCTTTTAAATAAATTTCATCCCGGACATAGGATTATTCGTCTTATCAAATAAACTCGTTCGGATAAGGTGTATTTTTTACAATTAAAATTAGAAAAAAAAAAAATCATTCCAAATATAACCAAAACATATTATATATTTTTTTTAAACAAAAAACTGAACCGCTTTTTATGTAAATATATTTGCTGTGTATTCAAATTCAAATAAAAAAAGGTCATCTCAACTGATATTCACTTTGCGAAAAAATTGTGAACAAACTTCCTTAATAAAAAAAAACCGTACAATAACTTCCTCCATTCCAGACCTCCAAAGAAAAAGTTAACACGAGGTCCAAATAACGCCAATTTACTCTTATATAATAAACACAACGATAGATCAAAACACATAACCTAACCTTGTTTACCAATCTCCCATAACCCTCGAAAATCCGGTAAATCAATTATCCGTACAAATTGACTTCGAAAATCTAACCGTTGTTTTCTAAAACACAATAGATCCACCTGAATGGGCGTTGATTGTCGCAGCCATCGAAATTCACTATTGTTTGTAAATTACTACACAACAATGAAATATAACGTGTGGATTAGAAATAAACATTATTTATTTTAATTTATAGCGTGATTAAATTTATTTTGAGCAGTTTTATTTTCAAAAGGATAAGTTATATTTGTTTCCTTACTAAGACGTTTCGCTGCATTGAGTAGTTAAACGAAAAAAATGGATGCTACTTTTTAGAAAATATTTCTAGAAAAAATATAAAAGTTCTAAAATTGTTTAATGTTTTCTAATTGTGGGATAATATTTTGATTTTATATATAGCATTGTTGATAAATTTTATTATTTGGTACACAAAACGCGGCGTTGAGTTCCACCACGTAACCAGCAAGGCCGTGAAAACTCATCAGAAACTTGGAAACGGAGTATTTTAACACTGGGTTCCCTGTACTTTGATATGCGGGAAAAGAGTGAAGCTTTTTATTATTGATTGAACTTCAAAACTAAACAGGAACGTACATATATATAAAAAATCCTATCGTTTGCATTTTAATACAAACTACAGTGCGCCTAAATCGTTGAGCATTTGTCCGCGTAATACCTCTATTTATTGTAGAAAACGCCAACTGAGTCTAGAATAGGATTTTATTTGCGAACTTAATTTACTTATTCAAGTAATTTTATGTTTGTTTACTATCTTTTGAGTACTTATTTTTATGAATTGAAAAATAGAATCAAGTGAAAGTGAGAGTTACATATAGTTTAAGCTTATGAGAATCTTATTCATTATTTAAATCTTGCTTGGCTTGCTTGAGCAATACCAGTATTAAATTTACCGGTATGATCGACTGCAACTTTGTAATCGCCTGTATTTACCAATGATTTTAATTCAAGAAGTCTTTATTTATAAATTTAAAATTAAATCAGTTTCACGCTATCTATTGTTTAGACATTCCGTTTCCCACTTTCAGCCGAATTCTGGAGGCATTGCGTCTTGAGTGGCGGAACTCAGCGCCGTGCTTTGGCTAGACTACATAAATATTTCATTTCCTTCCGATATTAAAAAGTTGTGTATCACACATTTTTATACATTGGAGTTACCAGTGTTAAGTACACTTCGTTTCCTATTTTCCAGTTAAATTTAAAGACATTACGTGTTGAATAGCGGAACTAAACGACTCGTTTTATCTATCACAGCGAGGAATCGAAAATAAATATAATCAATCCCCCGAGTAAAGATCGTGGCGCCACGACGTACTAAAATACATTATTAAAAAATATAAAGGAATATCAACTAACCCATAGCTTATGCTCATCGATTTCCCCCCATTTAGCAACATTATCCCCATTGTATTAAGAACAATGGTAGATGAAGGCTCTATTAGTCGTCTTAGAATGGAAGCAATAGAGTTATACAATACCTTGGCCTTACTTTAACCCTAAGTATAGCAGGCTATATGGCGGGTAGTTATTTTTTATGGAAATTATGTTATGAATTTTAAAATTCTTATATGTTTGGCTTTAACGTTTTAATATAATTATTTTAAATATATTACATTATATTTTAATTCAAGAGATAGGCACCTTTTTTGAACCTTTTTTTAACATTTTTTAAATGTTATTCCACACTTAGAATCTTTCTAAATAAGTATTTCTCTTAAACCTTGTTCTCTATTCTCTTGAACTCAGTCTGTGCGAAAATACATCCTTAATTCCCTTACGTATTAATAATCAACCTGAACCATAAATGGACTGGACAAATATACTTTTTTGCACATAAAAAAACAATACAACAGACAAACTTATCATCTAATATACTAGAACTTGAAATAATGATAATTAGTAAAAAACTATATTTTGTTCTGATTTCTGAGTCCCACGCTACCAAAAACGGTTGTTATCGCTTAAAAGATTGTATGTAACATTTACTTTACTAAGCTCAATCAATAGATCTTAAGCACACTACACTGGAGAAATTCGTTATAGGTTACTACCATTAAATTAGACTATCGTACTGGCCCTATCATTTTATCCGCTGTAAACTGCCTACCTAAGAACAAAATCTCTTCCGAATTTTTCTGCGACTTCTTTTCTCAAATTTGAAACAAAGTTATATTTGGAGGTCTCTGCTTGGAGGAATTTACCTTGCTTATCTCATTCAACGGTTATGAGTATCCAATCAGCAGCTTTCAAGGTGAAAATCGTTGAAAAGAGACGACTACGTAGAGTTTGGCACCAATCTCAGCACTCTATAAGCAAAACAGCCTTTAAAAAAATTACAAAACAACTAAAGTTGCTACTTACTCCTGGAAATTGCAAACTATTCACTTCGTTATACACTTGAAAAAGTAGAATTTCAGCTAAAACCTTTAAAAAGTCGCAACAACATATTCATCCTCTTAAACACTCAAATTCATGGGCGAGAACAGATGCTGAAAAAGCAGAAATTTTTAAATCATCTGTAAGTAAGATTGTTCTACAAAAAGGCAGACGAGTCGCTGGTCTCGTCGCCTAGCTGCCATATGCACACCATCTGTTTATAGTCTTACAACGGATAGTAGATTTTTATCCAAAAAATATTTATAACCACCTGATGCAAATAAAGGCCAATTAATTTCACATATCGATTTAATTTCACATTGTGTTAAGTCATTCCTTTTCTCCTTGCGTGTGGAGTGGTGGAACGAAACGTCACGTTTCTTCTTGTTTCTCTTATTTCCTCGTTTGGGAATTGTAGTCACAGCTTTTGCATTATATCCCAGACGCTGTACAGCTACGCCACGACGGTCTCTGTTGTTTATTTAAATTTAATAAAAATCACGCTTGGAGACGACAATTTCTTAATATATAATAAACATTTTTGGAAAAAATGTTCAATGTAAAATGGATGTATGTAAATGTAGAAGATAGAAGCGTGAGAACTGGTTCGTGGAGTGATATGGATGGACAAGAATTTAAAGATAGACGCGGAGGGTAGACAAGAATTTGGATATCTTTTTAACATGTATTCTGCTATTGTTTTACACAGAACATCCTCTCTTATTTTTGCACCCATATTTCTAAGTGGTAATCGAAACCACAATTCTCAAAGGAAACTCAATAAAAAAAGGAGGAGTGAGTCTATAATAATGTCTCAATAAAGGAAATCCTTTATTACGATCGAGAATACGTCCATTGCATGTACAATCCGAAGCTGTTCCATAATGTCATCAATTATTTTTTAACCTTTTATATTATACAGTAAATAAAGCAAAATCTTATACAGCGTGGGTAGTCCAATAAGTATCAGCCTGCTTAAAAATTATAACATAAAAACAATATATATATATATATTTTTAAAAACATATATCCCAAAAAATATATATATTGTTCTATAGTTATGAGTGTAAAAATAAAAAAAATAAATGCTATTTTTAATAAGAATTCCATCTTTTTGTGAGCAACATTCGTTAACAAAAAGCTGAGTATGAAAGGTAAAGTTTGAATACAAAATATGTTTCACAATCAACTGAAAATAAAATGTATAAAATGAAATATACATTCATATTGAAATTAAATATTCTTATTTAAAAATATATGAAAATATTGTAGACTACTTTTATTACTAAAGTAGCTGCGGAATAATTTGACTCGTTTATTAGTAGTATATAGTGGCACAGTGAGACAGCATTGCAAACGTAAGTCCGACGATGGGTTTGATTCCCACTCAAATCAAAAAAAAATATCAAATCAGCTTCACGCGGTATCCCGCACACAGCAGGGTAGGCAGAGGGAATCTAGTGTTAAGACACTCCGTTCCCCACTTTCCGCTGAATTATGGAGGCATTGCGTGTTAAGTGACAGAACTCAACGCCGCGCTTAGCTTGGACACAGAGCAAAATCAGCTTCACGCTGTATCCCGCACACAGCAGGGTAGGCAGAGGGAACCTAGTATTTTAGACACTCCGTTCCCCACTTTCTGCCGAATTCTGGAGGCATTGCGTGTTAAGTGGCAGAACTCAACGCCGCGCTTAGCCTCGACACCAGAGCGGAGAAATGAAAATATAAATTTAAGTAAATACTCCATCTTATCGAGTGAATCAGTCGGTTTTACAGTCACACTTCGTGCCGCTGCGCCACGACTGGCCTCAAATTCAAAATGGCCTCCATTGAATATATAATATACAAAAATATGTAGTATATTAATTCTTACAAAGTAATCAAGAAACATTATAAAGAAAGAAACCAACGCTAAACTATTGTACCAATAGACGTTCTTACGTTTCAAAATGAAATATAAAAATGAAGAATTTCTCTTTATAATAGCCCGCGCAGAAAAAAAAGTGAAAGCCAATCCTTTAAGGGAAGACAAAGGCCTTGTAGATTAAAGTTTTGTACATAATTATTTATATGGCCGGGGAGAAAATGAAACCACCCTCTTTTAACTTAGAAATTTCTTACTACAGTTGCTTATTAGGCGTTTCGCTTCCAGCTATTTACTGAAGTACTAACAATATGTTTTCTTTAGTTTCTTCTGTAAAAAATTGTCCCTTTTTTTTCAATTGTATCGCGCTCTTTGCGAGTCAGTCGCGTTTCTTAACTAAGTTAAAGTAGAGCTGTTTTAATTTACACGAACTATCAAAGTCGTTGGTGGAGAAATGTATAAGAAATTTGCATTAATATATTTTAACCTATTATATTTTATGTTGTTTTATGTATTACTGGCTAAGACAGTCGAGGCGCTCACAGCGTATGACAGCAGACGCAGACTGCAAAAGTGACGGTTATCAATTCGATTCATACTCGGAGAAAAGAAATATATAAATTTTTTTGATGACATAACTAGACGTGGTACGGCGTTGGGTTCTGCAACTCAAAATTTAATGTCTCGAAAATTGGGCGGAAGAAGGTGAACGGAATGTCTGAATACAAAATTTCTTTTTGTGAAAAAAGTGTGAAAGTAAAATAATTATATTTATCTGTGAGTACGTCCACCACTCGAGATAATCTTGATTGCTTGAATAATATTTTTTTTTCAGTTTGAACATAAAGTACGGGTTTCACCGCGACCGGAGTGGGCCCATTACAATCAACGTTGAATTCGAAAAATAAACTGCATAGGTTCTTATATATCCACCAACAAATATCGGGCAGAAGGGGTCGAGCGATCATAAAGAGTTGAAATGAGCTCGAACAGTTTTAAGGAGCGGAGCGAATTGAGTACAAAATTCAAAACTAATTTTGGCGGAAATATAAATATGCTTTATTTAAAAGGAGTCCGGAACGGACTCCTTTTAAATATAAGTCTAAGCAATACTCATTTCTCTTTCGCAGTAGGCAAAAGAGAAATGAGCGGCGTTAAATTCCGCCATTAAATACACAATGTATCTCTAATATGCCAAAATAAACTTAAATAAAAATAAAAATATAATTACCAATGAGGTTTCAAAATAAATAAATTGCTATTTTTTAATCAGAAAATACTGCTAAAAGTTCATTCCTTCACGCCGTCTCATCTCTTTAATATTAAAAACTTTAATTCCCTTTATCGGATCGAATAACGACCCACTCGACGTCGATACGTAAAGGTGTTTGGAAATACCCTCACTTATTAAAGCGGGGGCTGTGACCCCTGAAACTTTAGCGTAAGCCTATTATAGGATTTATAAGGTTTGAAAAGATTAAATTTTATTTTTAAAACCTTGTAGTTTTTCTATAATAGTGCTTGTAATAACAATTTATGTTTAGAGAAGATTTTAACTGTGTCTATTAGAATGGTTGTGAGTTCGATTCCCACTTGGGGGAATGATTTGTTTACATTTCATTTATATGTATGATTTTGTCTTGATTTTCACTTTATATTATTTTAACATTCTCGGTAGACAAATGTCTTTAAAATTAATCGGAAAGTGGTTAATATATAAGTGGTTAATAGTTTTCTCTGTATAACACAGCTTATTGTAAAATAATGTACATGTAAAGGTTTTAGCACTAGGTTCCCAGGGTCCCTACACTGCTATGCGGGATAGAGCGTGAAATACGAAGAAGTTAGAAATGTGTTGTATTTATAATATAATAATAAACATAATATTCAATAAAAAAGACAGAAAACGTCAAGGTGTTTTCTAAAAGCCATAAATCAGGACGAGTGCACGGTCAGTGCGGTTCCCATCTTATTACTGCAAGATTTATGTCGCAATTAATGCACTACGTTATTTAACTGTAAGGTTAAATTTAACCATTTGAGATAGATGTGTAGTAGAATAAATAAATAGTTGTCCAGATATAACAATATATTTAAATAAAAGTAATGAGAATAATAATATATGAGGCCAGTCGTGGCGCAGCGGTGCTAAGTGTGATTGTAAACGCGACTGATTGCAGGTTCGAGCTCCACTCGTGGAAATGAATTTGTATTTCTATTTCTTCGCTCAGGTGTCGATGCAAAGGGTGGGTTTAGTTCCGCCACTCAATACTCAATTCCAGACCTCCAGACTTCGGCGAAAAGTGGACAATGGAGTGTCTTAACACTTTCGTGTGCCTATCCTGCTATGTGCGAAATACATTTAATGGGAACGGAGTGTCATAACACTAGATTTTCAGGTTCCCTCCGCCTTCCCTGCTATGTTTGGGATACATCGTAAATCTAATAAACAATAAATAAACCTTAATTTTTCAAAATTCTTTTTTTTTATTTTGAACAAATTTTATATAGTACACAAACATATCTCTAATCTTAGCCCGTCGCTCTGTAAGTCGGACCGGAGTATAAAAAAAATATTTTTCCAGAATCGAACCCATGACTATAGCAATCAAACCCTATTCCAGTGAACTACGATATCCTCAATAATTACTTAAATTTCTCCACTCTCCAATAATTTCCTTATATAAAGTTAAATTATTCAACCACCCCGGTCCACATTAGTTCGGCAAAGTATAATAAAACAAAGATAAATCCAATATAGGCCTTTCGCAATCCAACACAAAATGTATGGAAAAGTTTTTCACATCGTGCATGTTTCATACAAATAGAGAGTTCCCTGCGGTTTTCTCTTAGGAAAACTTTACCTTATATGAGTTAGAGCAATATTAAGTAATGTGGCAGAAATTATTTACGGCGAGTATGTAGGTACGGTAAATACATTCGTTTTTTATAAATAATATTCGACATTCGTTTTATGGGTGGCAGGTTCAATGCTCGTTTGGAACAAATTTTGGTATTTTTTTAACTGAACAGTTTTATTACAAGGGACTATTAGGGACCCTTATAGAAAAAGATAAGGGACTTCATTAGCTAAAATTACCAGGGTTTTAAAAGACACATTTTCCAATTTTAGCAAAACTTGCAGTGTTAAGGTACGTAAATTAACACGCAATATGATATTGTTCTATAAGAGGAGAACTAAGTGCCTTAACATTAAGTTCTTTTATGCTACATATAAAAAAAAAACAAATAAATGTGAGGCCGACGTGGCACAGGGGCAAGAGCGTGTTACTGTAAACGCGGCAGTTGTGTGTTCAATCCAAATTCGGGGAAGTGAAATATTTAATATTTTCAATTCATCCCTTTAGTAACGAGACAAAGCGAGGCGGCGAGTTCTGTCACTCAAAACGCAAAGCCGGAAAGTGAGGAACGGAAGTATCTTATTTAGAATGGAGAATTTTAGCACTAGGTTCCCAAAACCTATTTACTGTATGAGGGTGCCAGGGTGAAGCTAAAACAACACAAAAGTGAAATAATTTCTTGCAAAACTCAGAGCCCCAAAATTGTCTATATTCATTTACGTAACAAAGACTAAGGAGCAAGGACGAGATAACTTAATTATTTTATAATCAAAATCGAACCGCACTTCGCTACCAAAATAATCCTTCGATAGTATATAAATATCGTTTATTAGGAAGGTCTGATAGAGGCAAAAATAATGGTACACCACTATCCCGAGGGACGGAACGTAATAGAAACGATCCCCTGTTAAAGGGTTGGAAGTGTTTATAGGATACTAGGTATTTTATTATGACTGATTTTATAGTGAGGTAAGTTAAAAGATTTATATTATAGAGTGGGTTTTATTATTAGCTTATTTAATTTACTGGTGAAGAATTTATTTTTGTCTTATATTATTTGTGAGTAAATAAGTGTCTATAACAGCATTCTACAATGAAAATATTATTAATTTGTTAAGTTACTTTGTGTTAATTTTAAATGGATATGAGGAAATGGGAGGATTTAAGTTTTGTTAGGGATTAATACCTTAACACCAGGTTCCCTCTACCTACCCTGCTGTGTGCAAGAAGATTTAATTAAATCAATTCATTTTTTGCCTAAACACTTCTCTAATAAAATAAAATTTTTAGCAAAAAGTTTTCCTTATTGACTCAAAGATTCCCTAAAAATCTCAAAGTATAGAATAAAAAGGAAACTACAGGAAGTTTCACATTCAATAGAACAACTATTCCGATTGCCAATGTCTACGTACATACACACATACATTCCATTAACAGATTGTTCCACAAACAGCGCAAGCTTGAAATAATTAAACCTGCACCGAGATACGCTGTTTCTGATACGTCATACACTATACGGCTGTGTTTAAACAAATGAAGAATAAATTCTTAAATCTGATCTGATTAAAAGATACTAAAATTGTGGAATAGAGTGCGTGGAGAACGGAATGTTTTGATATGAGAATCTCTCAATCTATCCAGCTAATAAAAGTATATAAGACTCAATCAAAATGGTTAAATTTTCAACGTTTCTACGTGACTATCATTTAGTCCAAGATCCCAGGGCCCTCAGGCCCTAGACAGTCGAAGCTGAAATTTTGAAGACTATATTAAAATTTTAGCTTCGCTAAAATGACGTAGATTTGGGGGCCCTGGGATCTCAGTCTATATCTTTGAATAGGGGGACAGTTAAGTATAACGACTTTTAAATAGTGAAAGACGTCCCAAGATGAAAAAAAACTACTTGTATTTTTAATGTTGACCGGTTTTGTTGTTAATAATTTGGAAAAAAGAGCATAACATTCCTGAAAATGCTAGAGATTTATGAAATTATACAAATAACATCATATATATTTTAAAAAATAACGTAGCTAGCCCTTGTTTCCTATTAAATAATTCATTTTATACAAATAAAATAAAAAAATAATCAGCTTACCGCTGTATCCCGCACACAGTACCCGCGTAGAGAGAATCTAGTGACGTAGTAAAGACACTCCGTTCCCCACTTTCTGCCGAATTCTGGAGGCATTGCGTGTTGAGTGGCAGAACTCAATGCGTTTTACCTCAACGCCAGAGCGAAGTAATGGAAATATAGATTTAAGTAAATATTTTATCTCCTCGAGTGGGATCGAACCCACAACCAGTCGATTTTACAGTCACACTTCGTACCGCTGCGTCACGACTGGCCTCATTTTATATGAATATATATATTTTTTAATACTGGAAATAAATTAAATAACAATATAGAGTGAGAATTGTCTACACCACCCTTATACCGTTCTAAGGCTCCTAAGATTCCAACACACGCAAGTACATCTTGCTGAGATGAGATCTAGCATAAACTTAATTTATTTGTTGATTCAACTTGTCTTTATTATGTGTACATACATTTTTGTACTGATTTTGTAAAAGTCTTGTAAATGATATGCATTGTTATGAATTCAAATTTACACGAAAATGGAAAAGATAGACGAAATAACTCAAACTTAAATAAAATAAATAAAACTTAATGTTTAATTATTTACGAAAACAAAGGTAGCCACAACTAGTGTAGGTTACCACGTAACGTCGAAGTATTGATTTTATATATCCCGCACATAGAGCAGTGGACCTGGACACTGGGTGTTAAGACACTACGTTCCCATTTAGATACTTTCTTTCCCCACTTTTTGCTGAAGTCTGGAGGCGCTGAATAGTGGAGTCGAACCCACAACCTGTTTACAGTGATACGCATATGTCTCTACGCCACGATTGAGTTCCAAATAAAGTAACTTGATCTCTAACAAATCACATTTAATATAAGTCAAGAGTAGAAGAGAACAAAACATCATCATTCGTGATATGAATAAAAATATTTTCAACTCATGTAAGCTTATCACGTATTTTTGGATAGATGTACGAATCAAAGAAAGTCTTCGCAACTTTGAGCTTTGAGCTTTTGTAATTAAATAGTGAAAATATATTATTTACTTGAATTGAAAGCATATTCAATATGCAATATTTTTTGTTTCATATGCATATAGTCGACTCCCAGTTGAGAAATGTTTTTTTTTAATTCCGCGATCTGCTATATAGCAGCTTTGAGTCAATTTTTCTTAGATTGGCTCTCGTGTGGAGTAGTCCATTGTGTCCTTTGGCTACTCTGTTAAATAAGGAATTCAGTGAGAAATTGTAAAAAAAAGTCACTGCATCTGAACATATATACAACTCAATACAAATATTTTGCCAAATTATATGTAAGCTTTTCAAGCAGGAACTAGTATTATTTAAATCGTCTTCTCTACTAGCTGCAATCAAAAAATACATTAAAAGTTTTAATTCCTTAGGTAAGTATCCATTTAAAAGTTCTGAATTGAACTGACAATTACTAGAGTTAGAGCCAGTTCTATGACTTTAAATATTGTAATATGGAATTATTAGTGCAACTCAATTTTGTAAATTAATAAATGTTTTGGATATCATAAAATCTATCTAAAAGGATGTCGTGGTGCAGAGGCACAAGAGATTGACTGCAACGCGACGGGTGTGGGTTCGATTTCTACTTGGGGGAATAAGTTACTATTTCTTAATATTTTCATATCTTCGGCAAAAGCGCGGCATTGAGTTCTGAAAAAACAATGGAATATAATCTTTGTAACTCAATCGGATACCCGGATTCAAGCATTATCCATATAAGGGGCCGTTCAAGTATTACGTAAGCAGCTTTTTTGCAATTATTGACCCCCCCCCCCCCCTCAATCAAAAATAAGCAATCCTCTAAGAAATATTTCATTTATTATTTACTTAAATTTATATTTAAGTAAATATTCATTTATTTATTTAAATTTATATTTTCATTTCTTCGCTCTGGTGTTGAGGCAAAGCGCGGCGTTGAGTTCTGCCACTCAACACGCTAGGCCTCCAAAATTCGGCAGAAAGTGGGGAACGGAGTGTCTTAACACTAGGTTCCCTCTGTCTACCCTCCTGTGTGCGGGATATAGCGTGAAGCTAATTTAAATATTTCATTGCACACGTCAAAAATAAGCAGGAACAAGATCACAAAACGATTATGAACGATATAATTAGATATGAATACAACAAAAATAAAATTCTAAGTGAAATTCTAAATATCTTTGAGTAGCGGAAATTTGTAAGAATCTCCGCACTCCTCCGTACGTAGAGATGCCAACAAAATAAATAAGTTGCAAATAGCGTATAAGAATTTCTCGTAGCTTGATAAGAACGTGTGGTTTAGCGGTTAGAGCGCTTGGATGGTTTTTAAGAGGCGCAGGTTCAAATCCCGCTACGTCCAATTTTTTTTACGTTTTATAAAAAGTATTTACTACGTAGATCACATATTTCATAATGACATTAATTAAAAGTTCAACAGACAATCTAATTAATTTTGCAAGCACATTAAGTTTCTTTAAAAAAACCTTTTTCTTTATTCTAATAACCCGGGATATGCCTACGTAAATAATATATTTTTTATAACATTATAGGTATGCCTGGATCCAGTTCTCCAATATTTATATCCGAACATTATTCTGATAAAGTAAAAAAAATGTTTTTTCTTGCTCGAGAACTTAAAAAAGCTCATAATTATAAATTTTGTTGGATATCTAATGGCAGAGTGTTTATTCGGAAATCTGAAGGTGAGCCACACATTTTACTACGTAGTGAAAATCACATTAGAGAACTTTATTCTTTTGCGATTTAATGAAAATAATCATGTCTGTTTTATCGACCTTTATGTATCTTATATTCTTATCCATAATATACTATTTATTTACATATACTTAGTTTACCTAAATTGTAGCCTTATATATTTTAAAAAATATGTTTATAATGTATTATATAATAATATTATAATTCTTACATTTAAAAACTCGGATAAAAGTAAAATGTATATATTTATTACCATATCTCTCTATATCATTATCACGTTGCTTCAACTGACTTCATTACTCTGTGTCATATTTTATAATAGTACCCGACTGTTATTGATAAATTTAATAATTAATAACGATTTTTATACAACTTCTTATGTTAACTCCTTTCGATACTCTAAACCTAAAATATTTTATTATAGTACTTTTAAACAAGTAACACAGTTTGTATATTTAAAAAGTTTTTCATACCCACACTATATAATTCAATCTTAGTAGTATTAACAATTGCTTTGACGCAATTTCTTTCTATTGCTTCCCAGAGGAATTAAAATACAAAATAAAGCTGCATAGGACGGGTTATTTTACTTTATTAAATCAAAATATCCGTAGCATATTGTGTAATATGGACAATTTTCAAGTTTTGTTACATGGAATTGATATCCCTATAGATATAATTGTTTTAACTGAATGCTGGCTCAAAGAAAATTGCGATAATCTACCGTTGTTATCGGGTTACAACGTCTTTAGTACTAAACGGAGTTTTAATCAAAACGACGGAGTGGTTGTGTATTGTAATTCGAATATGAGTATCTATATTGAAGAACCTATTTTTCCAGAGGTAAATTGCTTAGCTATTAAATGTAATTCTAACACAATAGTTATTGCTATCTATAGGCCTCCATCTTCCAATTTAGAAAGTTTTTTAAAAAATCTTAAATATATTTTAGAGCAGTTTAGCTCATATAATAATATTATTTTAACTGGAGATATTAATATAGCAATAAACGGAAGTAATTTATCCTTATATTCACAGGATTACTTAAATATCTGTGCATCTTATGGCCTTCTACCTACTTATACCTACCCGACAAGGGGGTACAATTGTATTGACCATATATTTATTAAAACTAAATCCACTTCTTATGCAGCTGTCATTAAGTCTCCTGTAACAGACCATTATCCTAGCTTTCTACAATTCCCTACCTTGCAGCCAACACCGAGATCATCTACGTATAATTGCCTTGACTATAAAAAAATTAAACATGATTTGCAAATAACGAATTGGGTTACTGTCATATCAAATATTAACCCAAACACTGCAACGGAATTATTAGCAAATACAATTTCTTTAATAATTGAAAAAAATACATATATAAAAAAAGTTCCCCATAGTAAACTAACCTTGAAGCCCTGGATAACACCAGGGCTCCTACGCTGTATTCGTAAACGTGATAGACTTCATAAAAAGACTTCCAAGTACCCAGATAATTTAATAATTAAGGCACATTACAAAGCCTATCGTAACATTTGCAATAATATAACTAAAAAATTAAAAATATTACATAATAAGGAGCTTTTAAACAAGAATAAAAATAATCTAAAATATTTGTGGAAATCTGTAAAATCTATTTGCAATATGAATAAACCTAAGAGTGAGGCAATGGAATTAATAAATAATAAAATATCTTTATACAATCCCATCGATTCTGTTAACGATTACTTCTCAAATTTAGGGCAGGATCTTGCAGCTAAAATTTTAAATAGGCTTAATTGCTCCGTGGATGATCTTGCTCGTAATTCTACTCTTAACTTCAACTCCTTAAAATCTTTTGTTTTACTGCCTACAGACGAGGATGAGATAAGGGGTATAATACTAGGTCTTAAACCGAACAGTGCTCCAGGTCACGACAACATTACTCCTATTGTTCTTAAGCAAAATTTTCAAATTCTCGTAAAACCAATTACTTATATTTGTAATCTGTCAATAGAGCAAGGAGTGTATCCTACTCATTTCAAATGTGCCGTGGTACGTCCAATTTACAAGGATGGTGACAGAGATAGGGTTAGTAATTATCGGCCAATATCTGTTCTACCGGTGATGTCAAAGATACTCGAACATATTCTTAACAACCGCTTAAAAAGGTACTTGGAGAATAATAATCTCCTTTCTTCGAATCAATACGGTTTTAGAGCAAATAGGTCTACTGAAGACGCTTTAAGCGACCTAATTAATACGGTGTCAGGTGCTTTAGACAAACGTAAAAAGTGTATCGGAGTGTTTCTTGACTTAGCTAAGGCTTTTGATACTGTTTCTGCTTCTATCCTTCTCAACAAGCTATTTAAGCTAGGAATAAGAGGTAACTGTCATAAGTTATTTGCTGACTACCTTACAAATAGATCACAACGTGTAAAAATAGGCCCTGAGAGTAGCTGTGAGAGAAGTCTCCTCTTCGGTATTCCACAGGGGAGTGTCCTGGGCCCAACCCTTTTTAGTATATACATAAATGACCTTTGTTCTTTGCAAATCCAAAATTGTAAAATAATATCTTATGCAGATGATACCGTGCTCGTATTTGAAGGTGACGACTGGGAGGGTCTTAAAGATATTACCGAACGCGGTCTGAGTAGAATAATGAGTTGGCTTGATAATAACCTACTTACGTTGAACCTGAATAAAACAAGATACATTATATTTAGCGTTAATTTATCCTCTCAACCAACCTCATCTTTCCAGATCCAATCGCACTCTTGTCAAAATTTTAATCGACCCAGTTATAATGGCTGTGAGTGTTTAAAAATTGAAAAAGTATATCAAATTAAATATCTTGGTGTGATTGTCGATCAGCATCTAAGGTGGGAGGCTTATGCAAGCCTCTTAGCATCTCGAATTAGAGCACTAGCACGGATTTTTAAAACCCTGCGACATTTGGGTTCTTTTGATTTTGTAACTATGATATATAAAGCTCTTTGTGAGTCGTTAATTAGATATTGTATCACCTCTTGGGGTGGTGCATCAAAGTCAGTAGTACTTATGGTTGAAAAAGCTCAACGCATGATTTTAAAAATTATCCATTTTAAAAATTATCAATTTCCTACGACCGAGTTATATAAATATAGTAAAGTTCACTCGGTTCGTAAAATTTTTCTGCTCCAACTCCTATTAAATCAATACAAATTAGTTAAGAAATATAATAATAAAACCAACCAAAAACGGACTAACCTTTTTGGCATAGTACCTATAACTAAGAAAAGAATTACTCAAAGATTTTCGGCATTTTTAGGCCCGTACGTTGCAAATAAAATCAATAAAAAGCTAAATCTCCACAAACTTAACTATCACAATGCAAAAAAAGCACTAAACGAATGGTTACATTCGCTAGACTATGATGAAATAGAAGATATTATGAAGTTGCCACAGTAAAATATAAATAAAATATATATATGTAATGTATATGTATGTAAGTATGTGTATATACATATATGTATATATATAAATATTTTTAACATATTTATTATATTACTCTTATGTATATATACTTATATGTTATGTATTCTTATAATTTTCATATGTATTTCACTCACAATTTACATTCATTTAAAGCTCATTGTTCTAATTTTGAAATCCAATAATAAGATCCGTACAGCAATCATTGGTTATCTCCGCACAGGGCATCCTAGTGAGATATCCAAGGTTCAAATTCCCGACATTCAAGCGATTTTCTTGTAAAAAAAAAAAAAAAAAAAAAAAAAAAAAAAAAAAAACGACTATTTGTAATTTTTTTATTCTCTTCTGGTTGAATGTCTTAATGTAACTCTTTATTGGATTTGTAAATAAAAAAAAAAATAATAAATAAATAAATAAATAAAATCGTACCAGGTAACTAACTAATTGACGGTTGAATATCAAAATCCCTATCGATATTAAATGAAAGAAATATTTCGTTTCAAATAGACTGAAACACGGATTAATTGGAATATTTTGAATTTTTCATCGTTATCATGGAAGCTGTTTGCATGCTTAGCTTAGTGACGGTAGTGGGTTTATAAACCATTTAGGGATTACGATGTTGGACTAATATGATATATTCGTATTTCTACATACATAATATAAATTTTCTTACTTTAAAATGTATTCAAGTAAAAAACAAATTTTCTACAAACATAACACATAAAAATTGAGACTGCTCAATGAAATGAAATATTTAATATTTTTATTTCTTCACTCCGGTGTCAAGGCAAAGTGCAGCGTTGAATTCCGCTACTCAACACGCAGTGTCTTCAAAATTCGGCGGAATATGGGCTACTGAGTATCTTAACACTAAGTTCCCCCAGCCTATCCTGCTGTTTGCTGGATATTTTTAGTTTTTTTTTTTACCTGTTACATACAAAAATAACTTAATTTATCAATTCTACCCATAACCTCCTCAAGCCAGCAATGTTCTTTACAAAACATAAATTTAAGGCCTAAACACGTGTTCTAATGCTGACTCGTACAAGTACGTCAGTGCGGACGTACGTATGTACGTGAGGGATACGTAAAAATGAGCTTCGAGAATCTATTCACCATACTGACCCGAGGCCCAAAGCTCAAAGTTACCGCTGACCAAGTGAAAGTTTTTCATTTAATGTACGTACTAGTATGTGTATGTATAAGCAAATTGAATCAATTTAAATCAACGACTCGCTTTTCTATTAAAATGATTAGATATTTTGAAGGAAAATAACGATACGGTGGTTGGAGGATCGATTTGGTATGTAATGAATTGTTTTTGTTGTCGTTATAAATAATATAATTAAATAGTTCCGCCATTTAACGAGCAATGTCTTGAATTTTGGACAAAAAGTAAAGAACAGAGTGTCTGGACACTACTATGGTTATGCGGGATTTAGCGCTTATTTATAACAAAAGGTAGGTAAAATTCAATTATTCAACCGTATCTGGTCTGAACTCATAAAAGATACGATCAAACATATCTAATTTTACGATGCACGAGATACACTTTTACTTTCTATCAGGTTCACTAACGAAAATAAAATGTGAGCAGGTAACGAACTCAAAACCGTCGTGCTTACAATTACAGACGCCGTGCCGCTGGGAGATTATATATAATTTTCGACTATTAAAAGCCTTTTTTTTATACAATCTCTATATAAACTTGATACGAATGTATATATATAAAAACACGTAAACTCATTTAACACTGCACTACACGTGTTATCGACAGTATCACCATTCGAAATTTTAAATTATTTTACGCACCAAAAATTCGATAGTCCCCGCTTATCGGGGCTACGAGGTGTTTCACCAATATACTGATAGAATACGTGACCATTAAATGGCAATTTTAGGCTTGTTTCACTCAATTTTTAAAGTAAAAATAAAATTTTATGAAAAGTAAGGGAGAAATGTTGAAAAATAGATATATAAGTATTTTGAGGCCATTTACGGCACAGTTTCACAAGTGTGTGCTTGTGAACGCAAAAGTTGTGGGTTCAATCTTCACTCGAGGGAATTAAATATTTATTTAAATTTATATTTTAATTTCGTGTCCCCATTAAGCCACTTCCGTTCTTCACTTACCACCGAATTTTCGAGGCATGGCGTGTTGAGTGACATAACTTAACGCCTTACCAGAGCGAGGAATTGATAACATTTATTAGTTCATTTCCCCGAGAGGGTATCGAACCCGCGATCATCGCGTTTAGTCATATATTCTGGAACGCGGGCTCTTATCGCTGTATAAACATCAGCTTCTATAGAGACTATTGTCTGAACGCAGTGTTGATACAAAAATTACAACAAGAAAGTTAGATACTAATTAAAAGTTACTAATTAAAATGTTTTAATTATTAACTTCGTAGAAATTTTTGTATCATATAAAAAGAGATATAAGCTGTTTCAATATATCCATACAATATTCTATCTTATAATATTTATTTACTATGTAATTCGGAGGAGGATTCCTGTCTTTGGCGCATAAGCACAAGCGCGCAACCGTTAATACGACAGGTGTGGGTGCATTACCCACACATCAAAATTAAACATTTAAAAAATTCTCTTCCTCGCTCTGGTAACGATTCAAAACGCAGTGTCGAGTTTAGCCACTCATCACGCAATGCCTCGAGAATTCGGTGGAAAGTGGCAGAAGGATGTGTCTTAATAGGAATGGAGTATTTTAATCTAGGTTCTTAGGTTCCCATTGGGTAACCTTCTATGTGCGGGATCAATTTAAAGCTAAAATAAAAATTAGAATAGATTAGTTCTAAATAGAAGTGTTAACTCTGTATACTCGCGATCTCTTACATATTTCAGCTTCACGCTGTATCCCGCACATAGCAGAGTTGGTAGAGGTGGTGTTAAGACACACCGTTCCCTTTCTGCTGAGTTCTGAACTCAACCCGCACTTTACCTCGACACCAGCGCGAAGAAATGAAAATATAAATGTAAGTAAATATTATATCTCCTCGAGTGGGGATCGAACCCACAACCAAAATCTCTTAAACACTTAAAAAGTAAAAACAACATACTGCGTGACCTAACACAAAATCAAATTCGCAACTAACGTCAATACATTTACTGTTTGTTGAATGAACAGTGAATTCTAATAGCTCGGTTAAAGCTAAACGTCCATAGTCTTGAATCGTTTCGAGGAATATAAAATGAACTGGAGGAAGTGACCTCATAAACGCTAGAATAAAGACACCCTTTAATTTTTTTATTCCACACTTAGGAAAGAAATATATTTATTAAGAAAACGTATAAAAATTGTAATGTAGCGGGTTTTGAACCCGCGCCTCTTTGGAAACCGTTCAAGCACTTTGACCAACTAAGCTAGTCGTCAGTTTTTATGTTTTTTTAAAAAGTATTTACCATTTAAAAATGCTACCATTTTATATTACTAAGTTTCTTAAAAACATTTTACGGTTTTAGAAAGGGACCTATTGTTTGTTCTACACTTTCCGGTCGATTTTCGCGACATTGTGTGTAGTGTGGGTTCGATTGCAGCTCAACAATCTCAGAAATTACAGCTTCGAATTGAAAAACCATTTTATGTGTTGGTTAGTTCATTTACCAAGGAATGCTAAACCTTTTTAACGTCAGTGAGATCGTTTTGATGCCACTCATCATCACATCTGGCAGTTAAAATCTGTCATGTATCATTAACAAGTCTTAGTTATTTCGGTGGCTTCGACCGCGTCATCCAAATACCATGCGGAGGTAATTAAAATTTTCCTATATTAATTAAACCTTCAATATTCCATCATATTTAGTGGAACCGATGGTGACCTCGTTATTTTGTCTCCCCTGACGTCTCAAAACCTCGATCTTATCAGTTCAGGAGTTACAAGTACAGAGTTTTACAACTCTGTAAGAAAATAGTCAAGTCAGCTTTTCTTTTCATGAGCGTTAAGACGGTTTTAACATTTGCGGTTGGTTGAAGTTTTAACGCCAGTACTAAATTTGATTCGTTTGATTGGAAAAGGACAACGCGGTGAATATGACGTTTTTGTTTTCTTGTACATATTAATTTATATATATTTTTAGCAGTAAATATTAATTTATATATATTTTTATAAATTCATGTATAGAATCTTTTTATAGGATAAACTTTATGTCGACCAACGTTCTCGGTCCAAATTCGGGATATTGAGTGTTGAAATTTATCGCCACACCTTGTGTTACCACCAGATCGGGAAAGTTTTAATAATGAATTTTTCGAATTCGACATTCGAATTGGAATTGAACATACAACTATCGCAATGATACAATGTCGCTGCACCATGACGGCGTAATTTTTTTTTAATAATTGAACAATCTGCGCTTTGCCTCCACGCCATAGAGAAGAAATGAAAATATTTATTTCATCGAGTGGGAAAATAGAATCGAACCCACAACCTCTCGCATTTGCAAACACAGGCTTGTTCTCCTAGGCCACGATTGGCCTCTGTCTATATGATCTCATACAATTACACACATATAAACTCTTAAAGGGGTTAAAGTAAGTTTTCAAAGCGGCCTCCCATATATATAACAGCGCGCAAAGGACACTTTACCAAGCACTTTACAAAACTGAATCTTGCCGTAATGGTTAACAATTGAGCTTTTAGTCCATCATACAATTCAGTTAGCGCTCCCACGGTTACTTCTATCTGTTGCTTTTAAGCTAAATAAAAATTATTTTGTAACAGCTATTTTGTAATACACTAAATAAAAAGCAGTTAACATTAAAATTGTAATTTATTTATTCTTCATAATTTTTCCATTCACTCCGTATCCCGCACATATCAGGGTAGTCAGAGCAAACCACAACGCCCTATCAAGTTATTTATTTTATTTAACCATATTTTTTTTAAAATATAGGAACAATACCAAAAAATATCTATCTTTACTAAAATTACGAAGCTGAAGAGTTTGGTTGGATGCGCTAATCTCAAAAACTGCTTCATTTTCATTTGAAAAAAAAATCGTATTGTATTAGATTTATGCATTTATCTTGGAAGGTTGTACTAAATATTATATCATTGCTACAAAAAACGTTTTATGTTTTATAAACAACTCTTAACTGCTCCTTAAAGACCACGTGGGCGAAGCCTAAAGAAAAATCTGGTATTAACCAAAACTATTTCTCCTTCTATAACCAAACACCCAACGCTCCAGATAATAGAAATTTTGAATGGTTTCAAGTCAAGATACGACTGCCTTCATTGTATGGTGATTTAAACGTCGCTGTGATATTGCCTCTGAACCGTAAACAACCGGCGGGCACGTAATGTATGGCAGCACTGACTTGGGAAGTTAACGGCTTATGCGTATAACTTGCCAAGATATACGAGTGGAGGGTATGCTGTGAAAAAATACTTACTAAAGTATAATATGGGGATAATATTTTTTGAGAAATTATTATGTGATTGTAATTTGTTGTGTTGGTGTTTATTTACTAAATTTTGTTGAGCTACCTGCTGTAGCGGAAATATTATGAGAATTTTGATGTTTTGTGTTTTTCAGATGAATTTACTAGCATGAATAATTTGAGACAAAAGAAATAGAAATATTGAACAGAAAGAAAAGTGATGGAAGTCTCAATAATTGGTGCTAGTAGAAATCATACTATGTTCTTTTTTATACAGAATTTGCTCAAATACACCCTCCATTTTATAATTTCCCGTTGCCATTTGAAAATGTTTTGTTTCTCCGATATTGAATCGAAGCCACATCCTTTGCAATTAGAGATTTTGCCATTGCTCTACTATAGCTTCACAGAAAATTGGATTTATATAGAACCGACCTGTATAGATCGTTCCCGAGATGTGGAAATAGCACTTCAGAAAATCATAATCTGGTTTGAAGCCAAACACCTTAGGTTGAACGTGAGTTAAGCTAAACTTGGTTGGTCGTAAATAGCATCAGGCTTATGTTGGTAGAACACACAAGTGAAGTTAACGGCTTATGGGAAATATGCTATATAAAGTTTCCACTTAAGGGATATATAATGATAGCCTATAGATAGATATATGTCGGTGAATATGAATTTCAATATATATATATATATATGCTATTCTTACATGATAATATTATTGATACAATATAATTTTATCATTTATGGAATTTGTGATACGACAAATACCACACAAATGGCATGCCAGATGTATCGAAATTTCTGGTAAAAATTAAATCATACAATAAATTCCTAGCACTTTTAGATTTTTAATATAAAACAAATTGAACTCGTTGAGCACGAAATTAGGCAATGAGATCATTTTGTGAGACGCCAACGTTAAAGCCTCCAACTATCATGCGGTTTAGTAAGATCAGGTTTGTTATGGGGTATAATTTTATCATCATCATAACATAAAGATTTCTGGTAGCAGTGTATGAATTTAAAGATGCCTTGGCCTTTACGTTTACTAGACATATATAGTCAGCTTTTGCGTACTTAATTTTCAAATGAATTTCCAACAATAATTCCCACGTCAATGTTAACTCTATTAAAATTAGTGAAGCTATTGATGTTGTGATATATGGCGACTTCACCGGCTTTTTAACTTGATGATGCTGATCGATTTTTGGACACTATAAGGCTTTAGCCTTATGGCCATATGTCTGTATGTCAAGATTTTGGTATCATTTTAGGTAGGTTTTTTGGATTACTCCCGTATTTTAGCAAATTTATAGAGACATAGTCACAATTTAAAACTGCTTCTTGATTAGGGAGTAAAAATTCTAGCCATTGAAGTTAATTTTAAAATACATTTTAATTATGTCATAAAAACATGTATTTATCACAAATTAAAGAAAAATTTAAATCCTTAGCGGTGTTGAATTCCGTCACTTAACACACATTTCTCCAGAATCTGGCGGAAAGTATCCTAATAAAAACGGAGCGTCTTAATTCTAGGTTCCTAAGTGTCTTCTATCATGCTATGGTTATCCTGTTATGTGAGCAATACAGCGTGAACCTAAAAAAGAGATGTACACAAACCATTTCTTACCTAAGTGAATGACAGACCACGCACAGTCTGAAGTGCGTTGCGTAGAACGCTGAAAGCTAGCATGTAGGGAATGTATAAATGTAGCCTTGAGGAATATTGATAAGAACTTAGAGAAAGAGAGAACTTTTTGTCTTGTTCAATTCTTAGTAAAAAAAATGATAATTTGTATGTCGTTTCCCATTTTTACCTGTGTAGCAGAGTATGCCAACTCTACTAATTTTTCGTGCGAAAAGCGGAGAACGAAGTGGCTTAACACTACACAAGACACTTCACTCAATACAATTAACATAAAAAATCGAAAGTACCGAAGTACTTAACTTATCTAAACATATATCACATTTGGTCGGTAAATTTAAATCGGACACTTCCTCTGAACGGGTGCTTCAGGTAAAATATTACTACCACTACGCTGATACCGGTACTTTCGAGTTTCTAATGCAAAATTTTATATAATAAATCAAGCGAAAAAATTTGAACTACTTGTTAGCTCAGAAAATTTTTTAAAAGTTTCATACAGAAAGCTTCTCTTAGTATTATCGTCAGTATTTATTTGTTTGCAGTGTGAACTTAAGGATGTGCTCAATTTTTGCCTTATTTTTTTATAGTTTCATGCCGTATCCCGCGCATACTACGATACTTAAACGGAACCACAATGCCTTCAAACATCGTTAATTAGGGAATGAGAGTCATAAGACTGGTTTTCCATGTTTACTACCCTAAATGCGGGATACAGCGTGAAACGTGAAATGAAGAAAAAAGCATAGCTCATAAACTTGTCTTACAAAACAGACGTTTTTAGTTACAATATAACCTATATTGCATAAACTCCAAATTTTGATGGTTCCGTGACGTACACACCACGCCCACAACTTCCTTGCATCGCCCCAACAAAGCGGTGAATAGCTGACTCGTAGGAAGCGGGCCAATACATTTGCAACAAACTATATGAACGTACTGCCTTTTCGTATGGTTTGGCTGGTTTTATAAGTTCTTGTTTGTTATATTGAGTTATGGATATGTTCAGTTTGGTGGTACTGGAATGGATAGTGTTTAATGGGTGTTTTGGCTTTAGAAAGAATATAAGTTTCTTTTTAGGTTCCCTTTGATATTTATAGATGCTATTGTTGTTATATTATGTATTACGTTTTGTACGTGGTGTGTTGAATGGCACATCGTTTGTATTTGAAAGTGATGGTAGTGGGTTCGATTTCCACTCGTAGGCATTTGTTTTTTTTTTATTCATATATTATATCTGTTCAGTTGTGGCGCACTGGCCACTCAACACACAATGCCTTTAGATTTTGGTGGAAAGTGGGGAACGGAGTGTCTTAACACTAGGTTCCCTCTGCTTACCCCGCTATGTGCGGAATACAGCGTGAAGCTGATTTATTTTATTTCATTTATTTCTTTATTTTATATAATATAAATTTTAATGTTCCTCATGTTCCGTTTAATTCTAGAGACACCAGAGTAAGCAAAATGAAAACATTAAACATTCAATTTCTCGAGCAGGAATCAAACCCACAACCCATCGCGCTTTGTTTGCGCTATGACTGGTCTACTTTTTCATACCAAAAAAAAACCATAAAAGACCTCCTCCCAAAGTTTTCTCAGCAGCTGCTAAACCGATCAGTCTCCTCGAACTATACTCGTTACCGTTAATTCGCGACGTAGAAACACACGAATAACGGAAGATAGCTGCGTATTTGTCTTTGTAATAGTGGCATTAGTACCGTGTTAGCGGAAACTGATTGTTGGAATCAATTCCTGTCTATATTCACCGTAGTGTTTGGCTTGAGAAAGGTTTTAAGTGTGAAGTATGGAAGATTTTGATAAAGTTTACTTTGTATATCAAATGTGATTTTTTGTTCGTTTGAATGTTTCTGAGGTTTTCATTGCGAATCAGCACAAGGGTGTAAATATCTCATTTAAAGTCATGCCTTTGTGAAGTTAGTGGGTTCGATTCTCTCTCAGAGATGTCTGGAAAGTGGATAACGAAGTGTCTTTTCATTAGGTCCCCGGCTATATGAGGAGTACAACGTGAGACTGAAAATATATATATTTGTATCGTTTTTTAATTGCCTAGATGGTTAGTGATGGAAATTCTTTTTATATAATTAATATTTGAAAAGTCGGGTATATCATTACAATTACTAATTTTGTGTACTTGTTAATGTAAATGCGGAAATTTTATGACTTTTGATTCAAAGTTGTGAATTTGATTCAAACTCGAAGGCATAGAAGAAGACAAAGTACAGCCTTGAATTCCGTCACTGAATGTCTCAAAAACAGTCAGGTGCACAGAAAACGGAGTGTCTTATTACTGCGATATGTACTGTTATGAGAGATACAGCGTGAAGGTAGAAAAAATAATTCTTATAAAATTATGAGGCCAGGCGTGGCGCGGAAATACAACCGTGTGACTATAAAATGTGACATTTTCTCCCTAGTGGGTTCAACTCCCACTCGACATTTTATGTTTTCATTTTCTTGTTTTATTACCGAGGCAAAGCACGACATTGATCGATTCGCCACTCATCAAGCAATACTTCCTTAAATCGGTGGTAAATCGAAAACGGAAGTCAATTAGTAATAAGTGGAAACGGAACATCTTAACATTAGGCCCCATAGATAGAAAAAATACAAAACAATTTATCACACACACACACGATATAGATATTCTATATTATTATATTGTTGATTACCTTATGAAGTATTCAGGACATAGAACGAACGTCCTTTGATTTGGTAGTGGCATTAAATATCCAAAGCTTTACGTGATAAGCTTACGTGAAACATTATAACAACACCCCAAACGCAATTGGTGTCTATATATTTTATCTTAGAAGCGTTTATATGAGATCGAATATTTTTCATACAATTTGTATACAAGATTAAAACAGAATAAAAAGTTGTAAAAATCTTGCAAGGACAGCACAAAAGTTAAGAAAACGTATTAAAGTTGTAACGTAGCTGGACTTGAACCCGTGAGTCCTAGATATAATGTAAGTGATTTATTCAATTGGGCCATACGTTTTTATCCAGCTACGACATTTTTTGTTTTTAATTATGTTTTTATTTTTTCTACGGTGTTGTATGTGTGACAGAGTGTGGAGGTAAAAGAATATAATTAGTTAACTTTTTACACATTTTTTCTCTACAAAATTCTTAAGTTTTGACATTTAAACATACTTATAAATAATAAAATCTCTATAAGAATACGTTAAATTTGCATCAGATCAGATCCTAAATCAGTAACTACGGAGCGTATAACATATGTAGGTAAATATATAAAAAAAAAACGTATATAAATGAGATAGAGTCATACAAACCGGGGCACTAAAGAATCACATGCAAACTTTTCGCTGACCAAGTCCAAGCAAAGCATATCATTTTCATATGTTTACATAATAAATTTATGATACCAACCTAAACCAACAGCGTCCTTTTAGATAGGACTTTTTTCCGGCCCCCGATTTAGTTAAGCCATAAAAATGACAAATTTGAGTTATTATTCATAATAATAATCGGAAATTGTTTGGCTTTCACAGGGCTGAATTGATTCTAGCCGATTAAGTGGAAATGGTGGACTCGATAGGTTTTGCGCATGTTTGTATTTTTGAATGTAAGGATTTAATTTTTATTGGATTATTTAAAAATATATTGGTACAATTACAGTGTTCTTTGTTGTAATTGTACTAATATCCTTTTTTTTAATCCATACTATCTAACTAACTGAACGAAACGTAGTATAGATAATCTAGATATTATAAAACTGATGTTCCCAACACATACAAATCACGACACGACATAAAATAGTGAGATTTTAAAAACTTTTTTTTTATGGTCTATCCCGCACGTAGCAGAGAAGCCAAAGCCAAAGGGCACCTGGAAAAGTACGTTTTACATCTTCTACCGAATTCTGGAGGGATTTCATGTTAATTGGTAGAACTCAACGCCGCGTTTTGCCTTATTACTTGCGTGACGAATTGCTTGCGTGAACTATGAGACATAAAATTAAACTCTCTTACTCAATGTTACTCGTTCCAGTTGGAATTTCGGGAATCTTTTCTACATGAAAATATGCAGCTTTCTAAGTGGAGCAATCTTATCTGTGCGTTGAATCTCAGTCACTCGGAAACCAAAGAGGTTGAAATAAATAGATCAGAGCTAAATAAATACAGCTCATATATGTCCTAACACAACTAACATATACTAACAGAATAGTTAAAAAATTAAATCAGCTTCACGCTGTATCCCGGACACATCGGGATAGGCAGAGGGAACCTAGTGTTAAGACACTCCGTTTCCCCACTTTCCGCCAAGTTCTGAAAGCATTGAGTGTTGAGTGGTGGAACTCAATGCCGCGCTTTGCCTTGACACCAGAGCGAAGAAATGAAAATAACAATGTAAATAAATATTTAATCTCCTCGAGTGGGGATCGAATCCACAACCAGTCGATTTTGCAGTCACACAGGGGCACAAGGCGCTGCTCCACGACCGTCCTCATTTAGTATTTTAATAACAGAATTGTATTGCTAAATAATTTATTCAAAATACACTCACATTCTCCACTTAGCCATTTCCATGAAAAAACATCACAAAAAAAATACCATTCACCAATTCCAAGCTTGATTCTTTGTCAATTTTAATTTCGACAAAATTTATTCTATCGGCATTCCTCTACATAATCGCTTCCCTGAGTCGCTGTCGAATGTTGACTGTCGTTCGACGACGTTCCGCGTGTAAACACAATTTGCATTTTCGACACCTCGTCGATACGAAGCCAATATTTAATTTCTGTATATTAAATTAGACTCCATTGTGGCGTAAATTATAAGAGAATGGTTGTTAGTGGTGGTTGTGGGTTCCGTTGCTAGTTAGTAAAAAATATATAAGTAAGAACATGGGCTTCTTACTAATAAAATTAAAATATAGTACAGCGTTGGGTTACGCGTTTCAACTAAAGAATGTTCCTGAAAATAGAGATCAGAATGATTCATCATTAGATTATCTCTACAATATACAAATAACAACATAAACAATCCAATATTCCTATATTAATATACGTCTATATTTGGATGATACCAAAGTGGTGTTCTTTCCAAACTTTAGCACTGTATAAATTGTTTGGGATGAAGTCATCAAAATGTATGAGATTAATAACGGCATTATGATGGCTATCGATGACACGAGTGTTCGGGCACGTCCCGCATAGAAACCAGTCCAATATGTATTGGTAGCTCAAAGATTTTTATAGCTATTTACACCTACTAAATAAGTTTTATGCTGGATTCTGTTGAAGATTATTGTTGGATGTTTGCTGTTTTTTTTATTGTATATCTTATTTGATTGATTCAATAAATAGATTTATTGGAAGGATTAGAGATAGACATTTTTGAATTATATTTATTAAGCCTTACTGGTCAAAAGTGTATTTATTGTTTTATTTCGTTGTAATGCTACTTCTCCCAGTCTGTTATATATACAGCTCTGAAATTTTGCAGGAACGTTATAAAAGACGCGGTGATCCCAGCGAAGTAGTTTGGTGATAATTGTAATTATAGTTTTTGAGTAAGTGGTCAAAATGCGTCCCATAGAGTTAAGCTGTGGAACGTTTTAAAATTCACGCACACAGATTGAACTTTGACTAACCTAACAACAAAACAAAAAAAAAAAACAAAAAAAATTGCGCAACATAGCTTCGCTCAGCTCCACCCCCCGTGCACAGCATGTGGCGGAACCTAGTACAAAACTAGCGGCCCACCGCGGCTTCGCTTGCAAGCCACCTATAATATTTTAATTCTACAACAATTTCCAGAATATAGAAACGTTAACAACATAAATAATTTGTAACAAGCATATAAGAATTGCAACGTAGCTCCATGAGAACGTATAGCTTAGTTGGCCAGAGTGGTTGGACGGCTTACAAAGAGGCGCGGGTTCAAATACCGCCACGTTCATCAAATGTTCATACGTTTTCTTAATAAGTAGCATCTAGCAATTTTCAATATATTTTGTCATAAAATGTCTTATTGTTACTTATTTATTTAAACTAAAATAAATCAGCTTCACGCTGTATCCCGCACACAGCAGGGTAGACAGATGAAACCTAGTGTTAAGAATTCTGGAGGCATTGCGTGTTGAGTGGCAGAACTCAACGCCGCGCTTAACCTCGATACCAGAGCTAAGAAAATGGAAATATAAATGTGAAGCTAATTTAAAATATTTTTTTAAATATTTTGTTACATAGGCCAGCACCGTTCCGAGAGAACTTAAATAGATTTCAACTAATATGAATCAGTTCACTTGTGCTGCTAATTTAATAAAAAAAATATAAAAACGTATAATTTAAATATTAAGCAACGTCTCTGAGTATAATTATCAATAAAAATATTTGATTATTATTCACAAAGTAACAGTGATTTTTACATATATCACATTATATAACTAATTCCTTGTGATTTGGGCTAAAAAAATCAAATCAAATTTCTCAACTTACGGTTAAACTAAACCGAAGCGAAAATATCTCATATTTCAGGGACGATGTTGATTTAGGTCAGGATAAAAAATGATGTGAACGTACGAAAATGATGTGTTTTTGCCGAACACCAACTTTTCTACTAGCTCAGTAGGACCATCTGAGACTTCGCTTAAATCTATTGATGTATTAAGACCTTTAGCGCGTTATAAAAAAACTTTTTCAATGAATTTACATAAAAATGTAAAAGTTTAGAAATGCTGAAATTTTGTTTTATATAGTATTTACTATAAATATAAAATAATTATTATTGTTTGCATTTATATTTTTTACTTTTACTCATCTTTGATAGATATTATCTGATTATAGCTGCGATGGTTGTAGGTTCAACCCCCACTCGAGAGTATTACTTATTTTTAACACAACATTTACAGGTCTAATGTGATTATACACAACTTTTTAATACTTCGACTAACGCGATTCCCACAAGAAAGATCGACAGCTAAACTTCAATAAAACTTTTATAACCTTTAACACACATTTGACTACTTCTGATAAAATCGGTTTTAATTACTCAGGTCAATTAATTCAAATAAGTGTCAATGAAACCAATAACTTTCTTCATTGATAAGGAAATCATTTATAATTTATAATAAAATGACGAATTACAACATTAGTTATTTTATCATTTATCATATTAGTCTTATTTTAGCAACTTCACGCTGTATCCCGCACACAGCAGAGTAGACAGAGGAAACTTAGTGTTAAGGCACTCCGTTCCCCACTTTCTGCTGAGTTCTGGAGGCATTGCGTGTTGAATGGCAGAACTCAATTCCGCGCTTTGCCTCGACACCAGAGCCAAGAAATGGAAATATAAATTTAAGTAAATATTCCATCTCCTCGACCCAACCCAACCCACAACCAGTCGGTTTTATAGTAACACTTTGTGCCGCTGCGCCATGACTGGCCTCTAGTCTAATATAAGGTGATATCCATACTATTTAGAAGATACATAAGATTACTTTCCTATAATATTAGATGGACAAAATTGAATCATCTCCCACTCACTAACTAAATTTGCCGGTCGAATAGCGCCAATTGTCCGAGTATACGGTCAAACTGAGCTCAAGTTAGTTAACTGCTACTACATCAATTAATGGCAATATAGTTACATTTAAATTTTATCGTGTAATATGCAGCTTTACGCTTTTTCTTGCAGCAATGATGAAAAAGTAGAGCGAATTTAGCTAAGACACTCCGTTCTCCATTCTCAGTGTAATTTTTGTGACATAAAATATTAAGTGGCGGGAGTTAGCGCCGCGCATTGTTTATTACCGCACAGAAGTTAAAATAACTTAAATATATTTATTGAATTTAATCTAAATATTAAACCAGAAATAAATATGTTATTACAGCGGATTTAATGTTATGTATCTATTGAAGAATGGTTGTATATTCAATTTCTTTTCCAAAACTTTAAGGTGCACAATTATTATTTCTTAAATAAATCACAATTATATCTTAACTTAAGTATTTTTCATAATTTTTTTGATAATAGAAAAAAAAATTGGTAAACTGTCTAGGACGCCGAAAACGGAAAGCCGAAAGTAGTCATAAGCATAACTTTGGGAACTATAGTGGGCACTAAGAGACGATCTCAAAATTCCTTTGGGAACGTTACGTTTTACCTCAAAGAGTCCAACGTCGTAACGCCACTCCATATCCGCCACTCAACAAATAATGCCACGGAAAATTCGCCGAGAAGTGGGTAACGGAGTGTCTTACTTACTTAAATTTATATTTCCATTTCTTCCCTCTGGTGTCGAGGCAAAGCGCGGCGTTAAGTTCTGCCACCAGATTTCGGTAGAAAGGAGGCAACGGGCTGTCTTAACACTAGGTTCCCTCTGCCTACCCTGCTGTGTGCGGGATACAGCGTGAAGTTGGAAAAAAAATAATAGTAGCAATATTTGTACTACAAATATTTTTTTAAAGTAAACAATTTTTCTCAAAGCAAACTTAAGCTAGAAACGGTTATGCATAATAGTGTTCAAATAAAAGCATTTTTATATTAGAAAAAACAACACAACCGTTTATTTTTTCTACGTGAAATGGGAATCTTGCTAGTAATCCGCGAGCATGTGCCGCGAATGGTCAGCGAGATAAGACGGCTAATTTATAGCCTTTCAATACTTCCTTGCAGCGATGTGGGAAAATAGACGATTTTTGTCTTGTGTTTGTGTTTGGGTTGGGCATATTTTTGTGTGTTTTATTTCAAGCTTCACGTATTTTCTCGTAATAGGTGGGCAGAGAGAACGAGTCGAGGTAGCTTAATTCTGCGCCGCATATTGTCTTAACTGAACGGGGTAACGTCAATACTTCCTTCCAATTGGAATAATAAATTGACAATTGGAATGAAATGAAGCACACATCTTACTGTTTTTTCTTTTCATTTCTTCGCTCTCCTATATGCGAGATACACGTGAAGCTAAAAAAACATTGGTTATTTGATTAAACATAAAGATTTTTATTTGTACATGTTTCTTTCATTTTTTTTTTGTATTGGGCTAACTCTGAATACTGTCGTGACGCAGAGCGATAGCGTGTGACTTTTAATGTGATGGTTGTGGGTTCGATTTCCCCTTCAGGCAATAAATAATGTTTGTTTTCTCGCTTTGGTAGATAAAAAGCGTTGAGTCCTGCCGCTGAACGCGCAACATTTCGAAATTAATAAAACCGAAAAATTGTTGGGAACGTATTAACACTAGACATACCGAGAAAAAAAAACGTAATATTGCTCCAAATAATTAAAAATATTTTACCAAACAAAAACCCAGACGGAGACGGAGTCTTAACACTAGGTTCCCAAGTTCCCCCAGCCTACCCCATACCGTAAAGCTAAAAATAATCTCAATCTTCACTATAAGTAAAAACAGAGTTTTTCCAGATCTACAAACCGTTTCTATCCAAATATCAGGTATCTAAACCAATTACATTCTAGTAAGGTAGCTTGAGCAGATGTTGAGAATTTTGTTTGGTCCACGTAGGTTATTCTTTCTCGACTTATTTGTTTCTTACACACTTCGCTGGACATTTTATACCTTGCATTTGTTTCGAAGCTTTACACTACACTGGGAGTTTATTTTTCTTTTCTTTGTGTTTTATGAAGCGTTTCTCTTAAAACGTGTTTTATATCATGCGTTTTTATTTGAGGGTATTCTGTGAGATGTTTTTGATATATTTAATGTGACTGTTTATTGTTAACTTTGTTTATTTGGTGTAGATCTTATTACATTATTGTACGTTGTGAGATAGTCGTGGGTTCAAAATATGTGGAAATTTATTGTAATTATGTATCCTGAATTTAACAAGGATGAAAATAAAAGACTTCTTTTAGTTCTTCTAAAGTAGAGTTAATATTTATTTAAAAAAGACTATATATGTTTATGCTACATATAGCATTAAAAATGAATGATAATAGATTCTGGCATTTTAGTTCAATTAAAATATGCGGCATACCGCATATTTTAATTGAACTATTATCATTCATTTTTAATATTTTTTTTTGTCTTCTTCCATAAAAAAAGTGTTTTAATAGAGATGAGACAGAAGTTGTTCTTAAACGTTAACACTTTGGAGGTCGTCTTAATGAATGTCTTCTTCTAATAAGTTTGTAGATGATACTAAAAATAATCTCCATTTTAACGATAATCCTAAGCACAATCTCCATTCTGCTAAATGCCATTTCCATGCGTAATTCAATAAAAATAAAAACTAAAGATACTCACGTTTTTAATCAATAGCGCACTATGATTATTATGGGGTGTTCGATACACCCGGGAGGCAAACGTGTGGTGAATATTGCGCATACACAAAGAAGGATACACAAAAGTGTAGAGCGATTTTGATAAAAATTAAAGAGTGCATCGTCTAAACACCAAATATTGGATGTTTTTACAACCATCCTGTAGGGGTTAAATTTATAAAATGCAAGATACATGTAGCTGTTAGTGTTTTAATATTTAGATCAAAATATAGTTCAGAGACATCCCTTGTTCATAACATATTACTACAATCTTTGGATTTCTTCTAAAAGTAGAAATAAATATCAGCAGGTATTATAAAGGTACCTCACTCATCCTGTACCTCAGTATCACAAGGAGCAAATAAAATTAGTAAATATTTCATTCTCATTTTAATTTACTCGAATGGGAACCCACAACTTCCCGCATTTTCAGTCGCACGTTTGTGATCCTACACCTACTACTTACTTGTTTATATTAATTAAATAATCTAGAATTAATTTAGGCAATTTATAATATACTAAGTACCTACCTTTAATAGACAAGTACTTATCCCGGGTCTAGAACTAAATTAAAGTAAGATTAGTTTTAGCCCTTCTGTCCTCTATTTATCATTGTGCTATGTTATTACAGTACACTGTGAAAATTATAACGGTTTTATGTTGGATATTATGAGAAAAATATACTATTTTGTGGCAAAAACAGTTATCAGAAACCTAGTGTTATAACTCTCAGTTATAACACTAGGTTTTGTCTTCCTGTTAGCTGTTTTGCCATAAGTTTCTGCTCATTTTTAGGGTTCCGTGCCTCTTTAAGAAAAAAGAAACCCTTATAAAATCATTTTGTTGTCCGTCCGTCCATCTGTCTTCGTTGTTTGTATGTCTATCAACAGCTTTTATCTTAGGAACGCTTGGAGGTATCGAGGTAAAATTCAAACTATATGTTCCTTAATAAATTGTATTTCTACAATTCCTTAAAAAAATATATAACCATTTGTGTCGCAAGAAACGCGTATTCCGACATTGTAAAGTGAATCAAAATTCTATTAATTTTGAGTACTTACGGTTGACCTAGATTATTAGATTATGAAATTACTACCGGTAGTACATGTTTAGGAAAAAATATGCAAACTATAAATTTTTTTTTAAGTCCTATAAAAAATCTTAAAAGGGGGACAAAATTTGGTATTAAAGCCGCTAGTTCAAGTGATATATAAGATAAAAGGGCTTGGTATTGGAACCCAATAAAAGAGCTTGGGCGTGCCCAACTTGCGCTTGTCCGGTTTTTTTTTTCAAAATATTGTGTCTTTAATTTAGTTCAAAGGTTTTATACAGTAAGGGTACAATTATTACAAGTTGTCCACATTCTGATTCTTGAATTTTATTACATAGTTCGTTACAGATCGACTAAATAAAACCATGTTAAAACGATTAACCAATTGCTATGTAACATATAAAAGAAAGTAAATTTAGAAGTGTTTTCTAAAACTAGGCATATTTTTATAATCTAATCATAGGATCTTTGTAACTTATATTATATAATATGACATCATCGAGTTGGTCTGATAAAGGAGCTAGGTCTTGATTAATGAAATCCTTTAGAGGATTTTAGTAATCCATAAAAATTTTGACTTATATAATTTCTGGCTTCGAGTACATTCTGTAGCACTTGTAGATTTTAGTATAGAAAAACGTTCTTTTAAAATAGTTTTTTCTTAAATTGTATTTATTAATAATAAAAAAAATGATTTAATAATATAATATTCCTGATCCATATGAGAAAAAGCAGTATTTCTTTTCCAAATTACCATTATCATTGGAAGCTTTTGTGCCGGCCGTTCCCGAAAACCTCGGTACTAATAAAGGATGGACATCAACGTATTAATCCTTAAGGGATATCTCAAACTATATTACATGGCGGCATCGCAGTAGGTTAATTAACTTGCTATCCCTAGAAATCCGTTTCGATTTCATACAAATTGCATGGGATTACCAACTTTATTCCTTTAAAATAAGGTTTAAGTTATGAAGAATTAGTGGCAAACGGTATTTGTATTAGAGCAATTTTGTCCGCCTAACTACATATGGGTGGTGACATAGAGGTACAACAATAATAACTAGGCCTAAAGCTGAATCGGAATTATTGATACAATTCTTTGTACGTTAAATGCTAGTTTTTTGGGTGTAAATAATATTTTTGTCTTTAATAAGTAGAATTAGTTTTCTGTCAGTTTGTTTATTTAGTTCCTCTTGCGTATAAAGGATAGGCTCGGTAGCCTATTGTTGGGATACTCCATTATCACATTATAATTTTGTTGCAATAAAAATTTTCTAAGGTATCGATACTATGTTTAAGGTATCGATAGATTTCAAGGTTAAAAAAAGAACCCATCATTCCCACGCAATGCAATATTTCCGAGGCATTTCATATTGGGTATCGGAACTCCTGCGTTTTGGCACGACTCCGACTCACAACCCACGGTAGTTCAGTCCCATTTACATTCATATGCCACGACTAAATGCTCCATACATTCTTAATTTTTACTATTGCCAAATAATTTTTATTAAACCTAATAAAATGTAGAAGTAATTTTGGAAAGCTAAAACCGAATGCAAGATCCGTGTAAATGGTAAGACATTAGAACAAATGAATGAAGTGGTATATTTGAGAAGTATGTTCAGAAGAAATGGAGGATATGAGATGGATGTGTAAAAATGTAGTTACTAGTACCAGATATTGATGAGATACACAATGATATACAATGTGGATATCGAGGTTGTTATGCGACAACGAAATTTGCTGCCGCATACCAGCGTACCGGTAAAAACATTGTATTGTTGCGGCAACGAAAAGTAAAAAAAGATGAATGCTGTGGAGATGCAATCTTTTCGTAGGATATGCGGAGTCAGCTTAGCCAATCTGTATTAAAGAGAAACAAAGAATGGTAGGTATTAGCGAGGATGGTACAGTGAGAATAATACCTAAAACATAAATAGCAAGAAATAAAATATCTCATAGAGAAAAAAACAGCTTTAAGCTTTTCCCGCAAAGCAGAGTAGGCCGATGGAACCTAGTATTAAGATTCTTCGTTCCCCACTTTCTGCCCATTTATCGAAAGATAACGTATTGAGTATCAGAAACCAATGTCGCAAATAATAACAACTAACATGTAATTCCCAAACATTTGACCAAAATCTACAAACAAATATTATATTCCATTTTGTTTTGAGCGACACTTTAATGAGAATGTAAGGATTAAATAAACAGAACAAAACTAGAGGCTCCCACGTCCAGGTATAATAAATTCTAAGCTAATCCTAGTCTCAGGTCATAAAGATTAGACTGTGTGGTGAGACATGAATTATATTGTAGAAGGTTAGCTTTTTGAACACCCTGTGATGATTCACGGGGAATTACCGTTTTGGACATATTTGATTTGTGTTGGAAGTTAGTTCTGGCTGCTATTTTGTAAGGACTTTAAGTATTCTGTGTATACCTGAGTACTTAGGCGGGGATAGTAATTCGGTAAAATAGTGCTGTTATTGTGGTTTTATGAATTATTTGTGCAATTTTTTTTTATATTTTGGATAAATCAAAAATAATTGGAATCGTAAATCGATTAAGATAAGAATATTTGTTTTAGACTTTGAGACCATTACCTCAGTGGAACAACTTCTAACGTGATGGTTGTTAGTGGTTCCCTGCTGTATATTGAACGTGCATCGGCATATTATAGAGACCCATCGTGAAGGAGTTGCACAAAGTATGACTTCAAGCACGACTGGTTGTGACTTCGATCTCCGCTGTTTCCGAAATGTAAAACCGACTGGTTGTGGGTTCGATCTCCACTCGAGGAGATGAAATATTATTACTTAAATTTATATTTCCATTTTCTTCGCTCTGGTGTCGAGGCTAAGCGCGGCGTTGAGTTCTGCCACTCAACACGCAATGCCACCAAAATTTGGCAGAAAGTGGGGAACGGAGTGTCTTATTACTAGGTTCCCTCTGTCTACCCTGCTGTGTGCGGGATACAGCGTGAAGCTGATTTTTTTTCTCATTTCTACGCTCTAGTGTCGATTTTTTTTCTCATTTCTACGCTCTAGTGTCGAACACGCAAGGTCTTATAATTCGGCGAAAAGTGGAGAACGGAGTGTCTTAACAATGGATACAACGTGAAGCTAATTATTAATCGGCATATTACGTGTTCAGTAGCAAAAGCGACCTCTATTATATTTATATTTCCCACGACCTCTATTGAGTGTCGTAACATAAGTCTGCCTATATACTGAATACAGCGGAAGCTTAAGTTCATTCTCCCTGCCCCTTTTTACAATAGAACTTGTAGAAATACATACAAAAATTCTTAACGTACGGACCAAAACGCTTTGAGACTGCATTCTTCATTTGGCGTCCGCATTTTGCAGTGACATACGATGTGGAGGTCTTCAAAAACAAAAGTGAATAGGCAAGCATGTATCGCCGTAGACCGCATCAACTCTTAACATCCGGCTCAATGCGGCTAAACGCTCTCTCAAATCTATTTCAGTATAAAAAAAGCCAAAAAATATTTGATTTATTTATTTATTTCCTTCAATTATTATATGATTCGAAATCCAATAAAAAATAAAAAATCAGCTTCACGCTGTATCCCGCACACAGCAGGGTACGCGGAACCTAGTGTTAAGACTCTCCATTGCCCACTTTCCGTCGAAAATCGTGTGGCATTGCGTGTTGAGTGGCGGAACTCAACGCCGTCCAATAAGAAGATATATTTTTATTGTATTGAAAAACCGTTAATCGATAATTATCTAATATTTATTTGATACTTACTGTACATAACAATAATTAGCAGTTTTTAATGTCTTTTTGATACTTGGCTAAAGAGAAACTTGTATAATGTAGTTAGGTACATATATTAAAAGCAAATAGTTTGCAGAGTCAGAAGTTAATGTTAAAAGTTTTATAAAACCATATACCATCAAGAATTTGTATATGAAGTAGTACTTTTACTATTGTTTTGTTAAAATAATATATTAGAAACATGTATAAAGCCTTAGTGGTGCAGGGGCACAAGGTTGTGGATTCGATTCTCACTCGAGGGAATGAATCGGCGTTGATTGACATTGACAGGCAATGCCTCGAAAAATTGCGCTGAAAATGGGGAAAGGAGTATTAGCTTAGCTCTAGGTTCCTCCTCTGTTAACCGTGCTGTATGCAAGATACAGCGTAGAGCTGATTTGATTTGACTTTTTTAATAAATATATTAGTATGTATAAATATACAAACAAATAAAATCAAATCGTAGCGCTACAGCGTGGCTTGATTATGAGAGAGTAACTTTTATTATCTCGGTATGGTGACAAGACGTAGCACCGCATTGAATTCCATCACTTAATACGCATATCTCGAATATGGTTCCCTACACTTCTGTATGTGGAATATATATATATATATATTAATATATATATTTAATTTTTTGTATAGATATATATATATATATATATATATATAAACAAAAAATTATAAAAAATATAATAAAACTTCAATATCACAGAATGAAGAAATAATTTCACAAAAGGTATAGCAGGGACTATAAAAAGGTAGACACTCTGACCTCGATAAAAGCCGGAGAAGGCTAAAATATAACTCGACTCAATTCACGAAGATAAAGAAATTTGCGGTGAAAAAGTTAGATTATCAACAACTTTATTGGTGGGAGGCCTGAAATATGACGTCATTGGACATAAAATCACGACCTTAAATAAAATTCCTGGCAAATATTGTGACTTCAAATTTCATAGCACCTAAGTACCATAGAGCCCCCATATAATCTCTTCAGAAGTTACCCAACGTTAAGATCGAAAATGCAAATTTTATGTACAGAGTGTAAGGGAGCAAATTTGGGAAGCGACTGAACCAATCGTGGAATTTTAATAATGTGTATCGAATGCTTAATTTTCTCAGAGGGATTTATTATTTGGAGGCTCTTTGATTTCTTTTTGTGTTCGCCAAATTGCGTAAGATTCTTTTAGATGTTAAAAAAAAAAATATTTTATAAAATTTTGCAAGATTCTTTTTTTTTGAGGATTTCTTAATTATAATGATCTCATGAATATTGTGAATGGAAATAATAAGGTTAATAATAATGGATATAGGCAATTTTGTAATTATTTTGTAATATGTACATGGAACATGGGGGCATTTATAGTGTAAGACAACAGAACCTAAGTCTTTTTTCAGTTTAGTGTTTGTTCTTAAACAATAAATGTTAAATATTTTGTTTAACAAAATTGCTACAAATTGGTTCATGTAAGGTTTCCGATATTTTACTTGGCTGATAACGCTACCGCGTGCTTTGGTGTCTTCTGTTACCGGGTGACTGACAGACACAGTCTAAACTACTGGATTTAAAAAGTTGAAATAAAGAGATTGGACATATACATAGATTAGGCAGAGTAAGTGACCCCTAAAGGAGTTGTTTTGACTTGTTCCCCGTTGCTTGACTTGTTCCCCATAAAGTCTTATAATATGTCTAAATTTCAAGTAATTTGAATCCAAAATTATAATTTCATAATTGAAAAAGACACTGCTATCAGTAATATTAGAATTCAATACAAATACAACAATAAACACTACAATTCACTATGAATATTACATACATACGTAATAAAGGTTATTGAGTTAAGATGTGTCAAATGTAACTTGGGAACAAACTTGGGCTGAATTTGTAACTCTGTTTCCCTAACGCTTTACTTGAATGACTGTTGATTGTGCATAAGACGGTACGGAGGATTGAAGCTCGTAAATTTCCCTATTTTCGCATAGGGAAATAAAGTGGTGACGATTATATTTTTTCCCTGATGAACAGACCTAGTTTCAGAACACTCCGCTCAGAATTAAAAACGGAACTTAACGCCACGTTTTATCTTGCCAGGGCGACAAAATTAATATAATTCACTGTTCCCAGTGCGTGGAGCACAATGATCTCTAATATGAAATAAATTGTGAAGTTCATTATAAAAGTGTAGGACGTATCAAAGCGGAAATTATTAACTTTTGGCAATAATCTGGTATACTTGTAAAATAATATTATTTCCCAAAAGGCATTTTTTTTTATTTCAATAATGCTACACTAAAGATTTTTTAAAACACCGTGAGCTTGTGACAAAAAATAATATATATATAGTAAGTATCAAAATCCATATCATAAGTAAAAAGGAAGGGAAAGCTATGACACAAAATATAGTATTTTTTCACGCTAATTATAATGGAAGGAGTACATATTTTCAAGGAATCGCTCGCGTGAGCCGTGGCCGTCACGTCCGCGCCGACCGAGGGACCGGTTCCAGCAAGTAAAACAACTTGGTCCTACGTCACAGTCGCAGCGATCGGTAAGTATTGATGCCAGTCGTGGCGCAGCGGCACGAAGTGTGAGAGGAGATGAAATATTTACTTAAATGTATATTTTCATTTCTTCGCTCTGGTGTCGAGGCAAAGCGCGGCGTTGAGTTTTGCCACTCAACACGCAATGCTTCCAGAATTCAGCAGAATGTGGGGAACACAGTGTCTTAACACTAGGTTCCCTCTGCCTACCCTGCTGTGCGCGGGAGACAACGTGAAGATGATTTGATTTGATTTATGATGTACTAATTGACAAAAAGTTGTTATTATGGTTTTATGTTATGTAATTCAATATGAAAATATTATTAAAGACTTCCTAGCTATATACCTACTTCATAATTTCCTTTTATGATATACTAAATTCTATGTAATATATCTTTGTACAAAGATAAGGAAATGATATTCTATCCTAAGTTTTATGGGACGTCGTGTCGATTACGGCCATATAAGGCTGAAGAATGAAGGAATTAAAGAAACGTTGTATCTACAAATACCAATAGAAATTTACTTAATACGGTAATATCCGGAATGCCATATTTCATAAAAATAATAAAAACTTTTTAACATAAAAATATAATAAATACTATAATTTACAATATATTGCGTAAAAGTCATGATCAGTTAAAAATATATTCAATATAAATCACTGACAAACATGATGTCAATGATTTTTTTTACATTTTACTCACATATTAAAAAAGAAAGTACAGCTGAGCTGAAACAAAGTAAAGCTGAGTTTCGCTACCCAACACACAATATAATGCAATGAATGGAAAATGGAGAACGGAGTGTTTTAACACTATGTGTGAGGTTCTGTTTGTCTTCTTACCTTGCTCTGATAATAAAACGAAAAGGAACGTCAAGAGTCGTTACTCACCACGCAACGTTTTGAAATTTGGGATGTATGCGACAAGATGAAAAATATTATACGGTTTTTTTATATCTTCCTTGCTCACAAAAAGTAAAATAATTCGAAGAATGCTGTTGATTCTTCATATAGAATTAAATTATAATAGGGCTACAAAAATGAGATAAATTATTTTGTTTTTGTGGCTCACAACATGTCCTCTATATTAACCTAGTCTCTGATAATCGTGGTCGAAATTACTACATCGTTTTAAAATTACGTTGCGTAATACTCTAGCTTCATTTTCAATGGAAATTCTGTACCATCTGATATTCATTTAGTAGAAATTTAAAAATTCTAACCTGTCGTAGCAAATGTGAAGATCAATTAGCATCACATCTTTTCTTTGAGATGGTCGTGGCGTAGTGGGACAGCGTCTGAGTGTAAACGCGATGGCTGTGAGTTCAATTTCCACTAATGAGAATGACTAAATGTAATATCTTTCATTTTCTCGTTCCGATAGACAAAGCGCGGTGTTGTGTACCTTCACACAACACGCAATGTTGTCAACCCGATGTGAACAACGGAGTGCTTTAACACAAGGTTTCCACTTTGTACCTTCTTCTAGGAAAAAGTGTAAAGCTAAGAAAATCTCTATCTAACGGAATCATGTTATCATTATGTACAAATAAAGATAACAAAAATCAATGACGGTAGATTTATATAAGCAGAGACACCAATGATAGATTCCTCCAGTCTAATCGTGCTCATAGTTTAGTTTTCATTAGTAAGAAGTAGTTTAATGGTCCTAGTAGTCTAATATTAGGTGTAATTTATATATCTATTGGATATTGACTTTTAATTTCGTTTTCCATACATATGTACGTTACCATCGTCCCGCATTGTAGAAGACTGCGACTGCATGAGGCATTGCCAATATATTATTTTGTTCACTACGTTAATTATTTAATTTTTCTATTGATAATATAGTTAAAGTGTCTAATTTGATAAAATAATATATAATAAAAAATTATAAAAAGCATTATTTTAACGCCAGAGCGCGGCGTTCAATTACTATACTAGATAATATAAAAAATAGTATATTAACCTAGAGTCATCTCCGCCAACCGTATATTTAGTAAGTCAAAAAAGCGTTAATAATAAAAAAAACCTTTAGATTTGTCTAAATATTTAAACTACTGTACCTAATGATCCACATAACGTCTAAATATCTTATAACAAAATGGAAACTTTCTAGCTTATTTTTAAATAAACTATACTCTCGAGAAAGTTGAGCCATTACAATGAAAACTTATTATTTACTTGCTATATTGAAGTTTAGAACTAGGGGTTGAAAATGCTTATGTATAATAAAATATCTTTAATATTTGATCTTTTCCTTCTTTAATGAAATAGTAGCTTCTTAATTTTTGTATAAAATTTTGATCTAACTTGGAAATGGTATTTAGTCTAGGTGCTTTTTACAAAATTTAGATTTGAATATGATAAGTAGGTTAAGTCTTACCAAAAAAATATTTTTTAAAGGTTTTCTATGTCCTTCTATATTTTTTTCTTGTCCTAAATAAAAACATATTATAAAAAAATATTTATGTTTTGCAATAAGAAAACAAATTATACGTTTTGTTATTTATGAAAAGTTGATTGTAATTTAAGTATTTGTTATCTTATCTAACATTTTTTTATTACATAAAACAAGAAGAAAAAAAAGAAAAAATACTTTCAAACAACAAAATCAAGAAGAATTCTTAGAAGTTTCTCCGGAACAGCGAAACCCCATCCCGATCTATATTTACAGCACAAGGGCGTTTGATTCCGCTACACAGAAAGTTCTCGATTTAATTTATAAACTTATTTGCCTTTACTCTTATCGAAAAGTTAACGTAAAATTAAAGCTATTGTACGGAGCAACTTCGTAAGGTTCTTCCTTGCTTTGTATGTTGCTTTGTAAAGAATCTAGGAGGAGAAGCGTGTGAAAACTGCACTGGCTTATAATGAATCGTTTCTAACACGATTGCATCGATTTTTATCTAGACATTTTTTTTTACCTCTAACCCTCACAGTAGAGGAGTTATGGATGTAACAACCCTTAACGTTTAAGTTTATTTACACGATAACTATTAGAAGATATCTTTGTGAAATTTTAATTGTGATTGCTCATGAGCTTAGCACTATTATATTTTTTAATTTTTTAGATTTTTTGATACAATATTTTTTTTACATTTTAGTTTTTTTTTAAAGGTGTTTTTATTTATGTTCTCTTTTTAAATTCACACTTGGAAAAATATTACATAATAGGAACATAATGAAAAATCGAAGGGGAACATACCTTAAAATAATAACTGTTAACCCTTTCGTGATATGTGATTAAGCTTAACTATATTTTTATGAAATGTGAAATTAGAAGAACCACTTGAAATATCCATCAATATATATTGTTAATCTCATTTGCTTCTTTCTTTCAATAAAAAATATATTTCTTTATTCCGCATATACCAGAGTAAGTAGAGGAAACCGAGGAATACTAAACACTCGGTGCCCATTAAGACAATTCTGTTTCTCATTTTACGTTGCTTTTGTACTTTATTTACCCCTTGTACCTTATATTCCAAATTTATGTGAGACCAAATTTTCAGATACGTACGTTCCAGCTAATAAAATTATATATCAAAATCATACGACTGCGCAAAAAGTTATGCGTGATCATGCATTAAAATCAGTGAGCGAACAATCAATCATCTCCTTTTATGGCTTCTTACCGTTATGTTTGGATTTTTGTCAATTTACATTGCACCTTTGGTTGTACTTTTTACAATACAAAAAGGATTATCAAAATCGAGCTACCGAAAAAGGTTAGGCGTATTTACAATAAAAAATCTCTTCTGATATGTCGTTGTATAATAAATCATTATATAGGCCAGTCGTGGAGCAGGGACACAAGTGTGACTGTTAACGTGACAGATTCTATGTTCAATTCCCACTCGAAGAAATATTTAGTAAAATTATTAAGTATTTTCATTTTTTCGCTCTGGTGTTGAGGTAAAGCTCAGTGTTGAGTTCCGTCACTCAACAGGCAATGTCTCCAGAAATCGGCGAAAAGTGAGGAGCGATGTATCTTAACACTAGGTTCCTTCTCATTACTATCCCATTACACGCGGGATACAGCTTGAAGCTAAAAAAAAAACATTTCTTACAAATCATGCCACAATATACAACTTTCGTGTATACTTTTAGAAACTGTTCCAGTGAGTCCCAATAGCCACTGTAACAATACCAATAGTAAAATTTCTATATGAAAATTGGAATTATACGATAATTATGAGAAATAGACCAATTTGGCACAAACAAATACTATATTACAACAATTGGGAAGTATCGAAAATCGACCGTCGAATAGTTTGACCAAAACTTTACTTTAACAAATTTTGATTCGTTCCTGTTAACACCAAAGTTGAATCTAAAATCCTTTAAGCTGTATTAGAAATCCTTTTCATGTCACTACCTACAATTTGAACCTTATGTATATAGTAGTAAGTGTTATTATGAGTGTAAATAGTAATATGGTTTGTCGACGTTAGAGCGGAATGAAAACTTTATTTTGAAAGCGACAATTGCCCAACTAGATTTTGCGAACTAATTGTTGGTACCAAAGTTAAAATTGTTCACTGGCTCGCATTTAACTATACATTTAATCTATGGGTGGTGGGTTATATTACCTTAATAATTCATTATATTTTGATTATTGGGTGTAAATACGATTGTTTCATTAAATTAAAATGAAATTAGCTTCATGCTGTGTCCCGCACACAGCGGGGTAGGTATAGGGTACCTTTTGTTAAGACACTCCGTTCCCACCTTTCTGCCGTACTCTGGAGGCATTGCGTAGTGAGTAGCAGAACACAATGCCGCGATTTGCCTCGACAATAGAGCGAAGATATATGAATGTTAGTAAATATTTCATCTCCTCGAGTGGGGATCGAGCCCAAAACCAGTCGATTTTACAGTCAAACTATGCCCCTGTGCCGCGACAGGCCTTTGTATATAATTATGTCTATTATAAAAACATATTTATTTGTAGATTATTATGTTATACACTCGTCGTAATCATAATTTTTTAAGTAGCGCTTGTATCCCGCATCAGCAAGGTAGGTAGAGGGAATGTAGTGTTGAAATATTCCGTTTGTCTACTTCCGCCCAATCTTCAAATAAAATATTGAGTAGCGTAACTCAACAATGCACTTCGTCTACCAGTGCGGAGAAAATTAAAGGGAATATCCCTTTAATTTTCCTGAGAAGGGAAACAACCCATAACCGTTGTGCTTAGTTCCACACGCTGTCACACTGCGCGTCGAAATCGCCTAATTTAACAAACAAGATAAACAACACAATTTTTAACATTTTCAAATTGTTATTCTAAGTTTCGGAAAAAAATAGTTATTTTGAAACGATAAATAAAGTAGAAGTCGATGCGGGCTATGCCGCTAGGGGATGACTAGTAGATATAAAACAATCAAGACCTAACCTAAGTATAGACAGCACAAGTCTAGATTACACTAACTTCGTGCCCTAATAGACAAATTTTCCACAAAAGATTCACATGAGCCAGGGAAAGTAACGCGGACGTTTAAGAAGCTTACGTTAGCTCAGAACGTCCTTGACGTAGCGAGATAGTATCATTTTCACGACTTGCAGCCTTAAACGGTAGTGATGTATCATTGTATCGATGTTTAAATTATTTTAATTGTTATTTACTTGGGTGATTTTTTAATTTTTTTTTTGGTATAAATATCATAAACATTATTATTATATATATTTAATCATATAAATCATTTAAATACTATTGACGTTATGGAGATGGAAATGTATCTTCATCAATATAGCCTTCTGGGTATAGATAAAAACTTGCTTCTTGGTTATATCAAACAAGTTATTTAACTTTTAGATCAAATAGAGGTATAACTCTTCTGGTTATTTTACCTTTTTAATTGAAACTTTTGAAATTTATATATTCTTAGTTTCATGTTGTATACCGAATTTAGAATGGAGGTAGGCTGACTAAAGTTAATGTAAAGAAAACCCATTCTCCTCATTTTTTTCACCACAAGAGTGGTTAACTTCAGGCTGCAGTTCAGATCTTAATACCAAAACAAAAAACTGTTTTTTTTCTGCAGCAGGAATCGAAACCTTAATCATCATGATTACAGTAAGACAATCGATATATCGTAATAACATCTCTATTCCACTAGTGAGGCTATCGCGATGCATCATTCGCTAAGCTGCGACTACAATATTTACAACCGAGCCGATCTGATTACAATAAAGGATTTTCTTCAGTAACATTTCAATCTGGCATTATTTAGGCTGTTTAAATCGTACTTTTTTAGCGTTGGGATTGAATGTGAATGGATTGTGCGTAAAAGTACTACTTCTTATCTATGGTTACTAGATTAGATTTGATACACTTTCGACAACCCTTTAGAATTCGAACCAATACTTTTTCTCTAACCAGAGAGAACAGAGCGCCAAACACTATGGTCTTTACATATCTTTTCGCCTAGTCCATGATCACCATGTAGTACCCTTGAAGTGCTTGTCACGTGAATTTTCTACAATAATCATCTCTACTGTTTTCTCGAAGGTCAACTGAGAGAGGAATATTTTTGTCTCTCTTACTTATTTTTCCTTTTGATCTTTATCTTATTTCAGCTTTATACCTAATACTTTATAAAGCTAAAATACTTTATGAAAATATGAACGTTCTAACTACTGGGATTCTACAAGCACATTGTGTGGGCTGTCTTGGTACACCAGAATTGCGTCTGACGTCAGCCATGTCAATAGATCCGACTTCCACCCAGAAGAATGAAGTATGATCTTCTTCGTTTCGGTAACAAGATAAGACACAGCTTTGACAGCAGCTAAACACGACATGTCTCGAAAATTGAAAGGAAAGTGGGGAATGCTATGTATTAACTCTATGTACCATCTACCACTTGCTATACTTGGGACACAGTGCGAAGCAAATAGAAGAAGAAACGTTCAAACAAAAAACAATATTTAAATGATCTGTTCGAAATTCGAAAATGGATATATAGTGGGCCGACCACGGTATAACTATTGTGTATTATATTATATTGCCTCGCAATTTTATTGTAGTGCAAAAATAACAATTTACAATCGTATAAAATAAATATAAAAGAAAAGTAAACACTCATATACGTTCTGTAGTTTTTCATTTTAACAACCAATTTTAAAGATTTTCACTTTTAAAACCATTTAAAAATGAGTTATTATACATAAAACTGAGATTGCCGCCGTAAAGCATACGAACGTCAATCGATACCTTCACAGACGATTTGGCGCGATATTTACGACGAACTTCATTTTAATTTATTATTGGAATAATGAATAAAGCAAACACGGTGTTTAATGTAAGTATGATTTATTGATTGATTTTTTATGAAATATAGAAATCAATTACAAATTATTGTGGATTTAAAGACTGGAGAGTGTTTTTTTTAATAAGTTCTTTGATTTTCACGATTATTACACATTTTAAATAAAACTATTTTAACCGGATTAATCGCGTATATTTAGTTTTTTTATACATTTTTGGAAACCCGACGTTTGGATTTTTTTAGTCTAGATAAATAGAGTTAACTCTATATAATACTAGATCTAATATAAGATCCTAACATTTCAATTAATATATATATATATATATATATATATATATATATATATATATATATATATATATATATATATATATATATATAGATATTTAAATAGGTATTCAGAGAAAACGCAATGTTCTATCATATTTTGTGCTACATCACTCTGATCTTCCTAATTCTCTGGTCTAAATGACAGCACATTTAACCCGACGTTATGGGGATGAAAACTGTTATACGAACGTGGGCGTTGGGTCATTAATACCCAATTCGGTAATGCAAATATCCTTTAAAATAATTTTTCGCTACCAATGCTAACTCGCTGGATCCATTATAATAATAATCAAAACAAAACTCTTTGAATGAAACGATATATTTTTTTTTCCTATACATTGTTGAGAATGTATCTAGAACTTGATTTCATTTTTCACCAATTACTACAAAAAGTCGTCTACATACATTTTGTACTAAATAACGCATCTTTTAACTTCAATATAAAAACAAAAACTTACAATTTTATAATTTAAACATTTTTTTAACTTTTCCAGTTGTGCTTTCCACGGTTTCAGTACAAACATCATACTTGTATAGTCTGAAGCATCACTCTGTGGAAGGATTTTAATAAACGCACGCCTTTCAAAACATTTTTCGTGCCGAAATTCGTCCCTCTAAAAGCTTTTCATCTTGTATACGAAGTAATTCATATATGGAAGAGGTTGAATAACAAAATCATTCATAATTTCTAACAGAAATTCTTTATTGTGAGGTTGTGAGAATATAGTGATAAAATACTCCGTTCTCCACTTTTTTAATGTAATATCGAGTCATTGTATGTTAGTGGCAGAACTATTGCTGTTTTTGTTTAAATAGAAGGGGATTTTGGGGGGGTTTTTTTTAATACTCTACAGTATCAATATGCAAATATCTCGAAAATTGGACGGTATGGGGGAACGGAGTGTCTAAACACTATGTTATATTCATCTACCGTGCATTAAGCGAGATATATCGTTATATTACAAAAGAGGTTTCACTGAGTGGATATCAAAGCTATCGCTATTTATATATTTTAAATTTCAATTTTCCCCCAAAATAAGATTTAAACCCACTCAACATCAGTTAAATAGAGGTAGTATAATTACTATACACAACCAGATACTACTTGAGACGCGTTTCACCGCAAACTCATGTAATCGGTCACTTAGCATTCATTTCATTCATTTGTAATTATAATACCAACGATGCGCTGTCTGAATAAATTTACATGTTTAAGCGTGTCACCTGACTAACTAGGGATATGTGTGTATATGTTTGTGTTACCTCATATCCCCTAAATAGAGATTGAAATTAGTCTTATAGTGGTATAAAATTATTATATAAAAATAAGAATTTGTAAAGGCCTTAGTGGCACAGGGGCACAAGCATGTTACTGTAAATGCGACAGGTTGCGGGTCAATCCCCTTGGGGTATTATTTATTTTTTTCTTTTGGTAAAAAAACAAAGCGTGGCGTTGAGTTTCATCTCTGAGTCGAATAAAATGTCTTAAAATTCTCTGTTGCGACTGTTTTTTCTCTACAAATAACGTTTTTTCTCTACAAGTAACGTATCTATGGGGGCGGAGAAAATTTCTCTGTTCCCCAAACATCGCCCTATATTCAAGATATTGTCTTATTACCAAAACAGGAAAATAAAAATGCATATTGAATGGAAAATTGATAGGAAATTAGACCCACGACCACCGCACTTACAGTCTGACGCTATACCACTGCGCCAAACCGGCATCAATTATTGTGACTATGTCGCTCATAAATATAGTTTTTGCGGGAAGCAACATATTTTTATTGTTGACGGTACTTTTAATATGTTTTTGGCTAGGACTCTAGAAGAGGATGTGAATACGTTTCAAATTAAAAATATTGTTGGTTCTTTCAGTATTGGAACGTTTAATTTGAAAACGAACACTAGTAGTACGAGTATACCGTTTATTTTAGAAAAATAAAAAAAAAAAATATTTTTCCATTTTGTCAAAAGAGACCAGAGACCAATCGTGGCGCAGCGGCACGTAGTGTGACTGTAAATCCGACTGGTTTTGGGTTCGATCTCCACTCGAGGAGATGAAATATTTACTTAAATTTATATGTTGCACGCTGTATCCCGCATACAGCAGGGTAGGCAGAGGGAGACTAGTGTAAGGACACTCCGTTCCTAACTTTCCACCAAATTCTGGAGGCTTTACGTGTTGTGTGGCAAAACTCAACGCCACGCTTTGCCTCGACATCAAAGCAAAGAAATGGAAATATAAATTTAAATAAACATTTCATTTCCTCGAGTGGGGATCGAACACACAACCAGTCAATTTTACAGTCACACTTTGTGCCAATGAGCATCGAAAGGCCACCGTCCCCTTCTAGAGCTTCACTGTACACTCCAGCGTCATTAGATATACTTAATATTATCTATAAATGTAAGTAACAAAACAAACATATTACATTCAATTAAAAGTTCAATTTTCACTACAGTTCTTTAAATTCATAAAAATTCTTTATTTATAATATTTTAACATTAACAGTGTTTTATAGAAATATATATTTTAACCTTCGTTATATGGAAATATAAAGTGATTTTATTTATAGACTCTACCTTTTCCAAGTTAGAATCGGTGAATCGAAATTTTTGATTAAAGGTTATAGGTAAAAATAAATCTATGTATAAATAAATGCCTTAATTTAAGGGGCATCAAAGTCTCACGATCACGATCAGTTCTTCTGTTTTTTTTTAAATGTACAAGAAAAATGAGAGAATTAAAATACAACCTCGCTATCATGTCAATCGAATATGAACTAGTCGATACTATTGATTTCGAAAATGTGATGAATGATTTTGCTAGTAAAAAAGCGCTTAATGTCTTTTTTTAAATTTTTGCAATATTTTTTACCAAAATCTAATGTTAACTTATAAATTAGCTTCACGCTATATCCCGCACACAGCAGGGTAGGCAGAGGGAACCTAGTGTTAAGACACTTCGTTCCCCACTTTCTGCCGAATTTTGGAGGCATTGCGTGTTGAGTGGCAGAACTCAACGCCGCGCTTTGCCTCGACACCAGAGCGAAGAAATGAAAATATAAATTTAAGTAAATATTTTATCTCCTCGAGTGGGGATCGAACCCACAACCAGTCGGTTTTACAGTCACACTTTGTACCACTGCGCCACGACTGGCCTCTATCGTAACGAAACGCAGCGTTGAGTTCAACTACACAACACGAAATATCTCAAAAATTCGGCGAAAAAATCGCTAAATTCGCTATAACACTAAGTTTCCTCAGCCTACCATACTAAGCGACGAAAACGTGAAGTTGTAAAAAAATGTACAATGAGAAAGCTTCAAAGATGTACATATAAACTTAGAAATCAGGTTTTGTTTTTAATTTTCTAAAATAAATAAATAATTTTCTGTAAAGGAAAAAAACATCACACTCCAAGCTAAGAGCAATATAAGGGTAGTATAAGAGTTATATACCTCATAATATTACACCTAGGGTTATTGCTACACGTACACTTCAAGACCTTTAAAAGAAGGGTGAAAGGGTGACCGGTGTTTTATTAAATTAAAATCTTAAAATAAGCTTCTATTAATAAAGATACAGTAAAAAAATATATATATTTATTTAATTTTCATGTATTTTATTTTTTTATGAACATTAAATTCGATCTAGAGATGATCTGTAGAGTGGAATCTCACTTTGAAACATGAACTAATTTTACCAAGAAGTATTATTAAACACGTTACACTTATCAATATATTCCCAAACTATTACTTTAAAAAAATAAATAAAATTTAATAAAAAAGCAAAATAATATTTACAAAATATAGATTTTTCCAAGATTAAGTTTCGACCGTTATGATTTTATTTCGCACTGGCCGTACAATTTTCAAGTAATTGGTCCTCACACCGCCCACAATCGGCTTATACTTGCCTATTGGCACTTGTCGTGTTGTAAAAATAATTTTCTGCGTCTCTGTGGTGGAAATGTCTTCGTAATTCCGCTGAACGCTCAAATCGTTGGCGCGTTTCCTCAATATCACTTCGAAACTTGACAACTTCATGTTCTTCTTCTTTAAAGGTACAAGGTATTTTTTGGATCTTCCCTTGTGTAATCTCTCTTTGTGGTTTCTATGTTTTGTTCTTTTAGCACTGTCGACCTTAACTCTGTAGAGTATGGTTAAATTTTTCGAGGTCGCCAAATTTTGGATGTCAGTTAGATATTTGCTGAACGCGTTCATGGCGTTTTCTCCTCTCACTTCGAAACGTTTTGGGATTTCTGATAAATGACCTACTGGGCTTCTTATTTCGTTCTTGTGATGTCCTGAAAGTAAATTTATACTTTAATATCGAAATTTAAGTAATAATAATTAACTATGAGGTAGTGATGGTGCAGCGGGAAAGTGGGTAAATTTTGTGCGTTCGGCTCCCATTCCAGAATCGAACTAATTTGATTTCCTTGCTTTAACTAACCATAGGAAAGAGAAAAGAAGAGAGAGACAACTTGCTTTAACTAACTATAGGAAAACAACGCAATATTTAATTTCGAGTTCTAATTTTTACTTTTACGTCATTACTATATAGTAATGCTATATAAAGATATAACTGGATATCGATTCCAATTAAAAAAAAATGTTTATACAGTTTGTAGTTGGTAGAAAATCAGTAATGATGATTCTGTTTCACATTTTGCGCTTTTCGTTCGTTAGACAACGGAATTTAAGCACAAGCAAACATCTTTTAAATACAAATCCCGCATCGAGCTTCGAATCCACTACCATATTATTAAATTCAGTACTTATAAAAAAATAATGAAAAAGATAGGGATGTAGTACTTTTATAAACATTTAGATCAAAATATGTTTATATAAATACTAAATCCCTATCTTTTATATGTCAATATATAATTTATCTAATTTTTGTGCATATATTAGGATAGCCAGAGAGACCTTATTGTAGGTAGTAAAAAGAAAATGATTGAAATATGTGTGTGCAGGAATTAAACCCTCGTATTATCAGTAAATGCCGCGCCACAGTACATTAAAAGATTATTTAGTATCTTTTTGTGACTATAAACGCGACGGTTGTAGCTTCGATTCAGATTCGAGGGAACAAATTGTTTTCATTTCCTCGCTTTGGTTACAAGACAAAGCGCGGCGTTAACTTCCACCACTTAACATGCAACATTACAAAAATCGTTCCAATACAATTGGAACGGAATACCTTAACACTAGTGTTATTTATATAGGTATAGGGAACCTAGGTTCCCTACACTTATCTCATATAAAAGGATTTTTAACATAAAAATCTGTCAATATCTTACCTTCATAATAATCCTGCGCCGTTACCCATCGTAAAATGAAAATCGTGGTGACTAACCCAAAGTTATTAGCTCCACGGGCTCCCATGGCTGCTGTTTCTAACAATATATCCCAAAGCGTGATTTACAATGCCACAGGTGGTATATATATTGGCTACTAAAAAAATATAAAAAGGTAAACAATAGCGTTTGTTCGTTGAAGTTGATTAACCTAGTAATGGATGGCTTAATTGTTTTATTTCATCGCACTCGCAGCTGGCTCGCCGTTGTATCTTGAATTTTATGTTATTTTGTTAATAATTTGTTCTTTTTGTGGAATTATTGTGAATGTTGTGTCGGGTTGATTTGAAAATTTTTTTTTGCTTGTAAAACCTGGTAAGATACTAAGTTTCAAATATTTTTTTCTAATCAGCTTCTGGTATCCCGCACGTAGCCGGATAGGCAGAATGGACCTAGTGTTAAGACACTCCGTCTCCCACTTTCCGGCGAACTCTGGAGGCATTGTGTGTTGAGTGGCGGAGCTCAACGCCGCGCTTGCCTCAATACCAGAGCGAAGAAATGGAAATATACATTTAAATAAATATTTCATATTTCCTCGAATGCGGATCGAACCCACAACCAGTCGCGTTTACAGTCACACTTTTTGCCCCTGCGCCACGACATGTGTGTGAACTTAGCAGAGCATTGTCCAGCAGATCAAAAAAAAATTAGAGTTCTCTTGGCATGCACAAGAGTTCTATAGTTCCTGATAGATTTTACAAATAGTTCTGGCGTTTTTACCCCGGAAAAGTTATTTAAAAATATGATCTGCTAACTTTCCGTAGCAGATCATTTTTTTGCAAATAAAAATCGGTGCGAGTTCTGAACATATAGGGATAAAAAAAATAGTTCCTCATCATTTTTATCGATAGTTCTGTTGATTTCACGACGAAAAAAATTTTCAAAGAGAAAAAAGAACGTTCGTTTCGTAAATAGTTTGAATGGTAAAGTAAGCTTAAAAATAAATAAAATTATACTCTGAGTGAGAACTCTTAATTTTATAATAGAATATAAAATGTTCTATGATATTAAGCTTGAAAAAAGACCAGAACTCTGGAAAAACTGCCAGCAGAGCATAGTTGAATGTTTGAAATATTGAAAAATGTCTGTTTACACTCTTAATATGGAAAAGTACTAGATATTTATTTTTTGATTGTGCTCAGACTCGGGAACTCTTCGATTTCTAACAGACTATGAATAGTACTATAATAAAAAAATAATTACTAAACCAGAACTCTGAAAAAAGTTCCAGCAGAGCATACCTGTAAGTTCAATTTGATAAAAAATATCAAATTAATTTGTAGCGACGAGAAAATATTTTTTTTAAAATAGTAATATCGTGCTAAGAAGCGAGAACTCTTCGTTTTACAATAGAATATAAATATTCCTATGACATGAAGCTGGAAAAAAGACCAGAACTCTGAAAAAACTTTCAGCAGAGCATAGGTGAATGTTAGAAATATTGAAAAATGTCTATTTAAACACTTAATACGGAAAAGTACAAGATATTTTTTTTGTGATTATGCTGAGACTCGGGAACTCTTTGATTTCGAATAAAATATAAGTAGTTCTATTGAAAACACTCAATTACAAAACCAGAACTCTAAAAAAACTACCAGCAGAGCATAGGTGAATATTCGATTTGTTAAAAAATATCAAATTAATTTGTTTAGACGGAAAAATATTTTTTAAAAATAGTATTATCATGCTTAGAAGCTAGAACTCTTCATTTTACAATAGAATATAAATAATTCTATCATAAAAATTTAAATACAAAACCAGAACTATGAAAAAACTGCCAGCAGAGCATAGGTGAATGTTTGAAATATTGAAAAATGTCTATTTAAACTCTTAATATGGAGAAGTACTAGATATTTTTTGTTTGGATGTGCTCAGACTCGGGAACTCTTCGATTTCTAACAGACTATGAATAGTACTATAATAAAAAAATAATTACTAAACCAGAACTCTGAAAAAAGTTCCAGCAGAGCATACCTGTAAGTTCAATTTGATAAAAAATATCAAATTAATTTGTAGCGACGAGAAAATATTTTTTTTAAAATAGTAATATCGTGCTAAGAAGCGAGAACTCTTCGTTTTACAATAGAATATAAATATTTCTATGACATGAAGCTGGAAAAAAGACCAGAACTCTGAAAAAACTTTCAGCAGAGCATAGGTGAATGTTAGAAATATTGAAAAATGTCTATTTAAACACTTAATACGGAAAAGTACAAGATATTTTTTTTGTGATTATGCTGAGACTCGGGAACTCTTTGATTTCGAATAAAATATAAGTAGTTCTATTGAAAACACTCAATTACAAAACCAGAACTCTAAAAAAACTACCAGCAGAGCATAGGTGAATATTCGATTTGTTAAAAAATATCAAATTAATTTGTTTAGACGGAAAAATATTTTTTAAAAATAGTATTATCATGCTTAGAAGCTAGAACTCTTCATTTTACAATAGAATATAAATAATTCTATCATAAAAAGTTAAATACAAAACCAGAACTATGAAAAAACTGCCAGCAGAGCATAGGTGAGTGTTTGAAATATTGAAAAATGTCTATTTAAACTCTTAATATGGAGAAGTACTAGATATTTTTTGTTTGAATGTGCTCAGACTCGGGAACTCTTCGATTTCTAACAGACTATGAATAGTACTATAATAAAAAAATAATTACTAAACCAGAACTCTGAAAAAAGTTCCAGCAGAGCATACCTGTAAGTTCAATTTGATAAAAAATATCAAATTAATTTGTAGGGACGAGAAAATATTTTTTTTAAAATAGTAATATCGTGCTAAGAAGCGAGAACTCTTCGTTTTACAATAGAATATAAATATTTCTATGACATGAAGCTGGAAAAAAGACCAGAACTCTGAAAAAACTTTCAGCAGAGCATAGGTGAATGTTAGAAATATTGAAAAATGTCTATTTAAACACTTAATACGGAAAAGTACAAGATATTTTTTTTGTGATTATGCTGAGACTCGGGAACTCTTTGATTTCGAATAAAATATAAGTAGTTCTATTGAAAACACTCAATTACAAAACCAGAACTCTAAAAAAACTACCAGCAGAGCATAGGTGAATATTCGATTTGTTAAAAAATATCAAATTAATTTGTTTAGACGGAAAAATATTTTTTAAAAATAGTATTATCATGCTTAGAAGCTAGAACTCTTCATTTTACAATAGAATATAAATAATTCTATCATAAAAATTTAAATACAAAACCAGAACTATGAAAAAACTGTCAGCAGAGCATAGGTGAATGTTTGAAATATTGAAAAATGTCTATTTAAACTCTTAATATGGAGAAGTACTAGATATTTTTTGTTTGGATGTGCTCAGACTCGGGAACTCTTCGATTTCTAACAGACTATGAATAGTACTATAATAAAAAAATAATTACTAAACCAGAACTCTGAAAAAAGTTCCAGCAGAGCATACCTGTAAGTTCAATTTGATAAAAAATATCAAATTAATTTGTAGCGACGAGAAAATATTTTTTTTAAAATAGTAATATCGTGCTAAGAAGCGAGAACTCTTCGTTTTACAATAGAATATAAATATTTCTATGACATGAAGCTGGAAAAAAGACCAGAACTCTGAAAAAACTTTCAGCAGAGCATAGGTGAATGTTAGAAATATTGAAAAATGTCTATTTAAACACTTAATACGGAAAAGTACAAGATATTTTTTTTGTGATTATGCTGAGACTCGGGAACTCTTTGATTTCGAATAAAATATAAGTAGTTCTATTGAAAACACTCAATTACAAAACCAGAACTCTAAAAAAACTACCAGCAGAGCATAGGTGAATATTCGATTTGTTAAAAAATATCAAATTAATTTGTTTAGACGGAAAAATATTTTTTAAAAATAGTATTATCATGCTTAGAAGCTAGAACTCTTCATTTTACAATAGAATATAAATAATTCTATCATAAAAAGTTAAATACAAAACCAGAACTATGAAAAAACTGCCAGCAGAGCATAGGTGAGTGTTTGAAATATTGAAAAATGTCTATTTAAACTCTTAATATGGAGAAGTACTAGATATTTTTTGTTTGAATGTGCTCAGACTCGGGAACTCTTCGATTTCTAACAGACTATGAATAGTACTATAATAAAAAAATAATTACTAAACCAGAACTCTGAAAAAAGTTCCAGCAGAGCATACCTGTAAGTTCAATTTGATAAAAAATATCAAATTAATTTGTAGGGACGAGAAAATATTTTTTTTAAAATAGTAATATCGTGCTAAGAAGCGAGAACTCTTCGTTTTACAATAGAATATAAATATTTCTATGACATGAAGCTGGAAAAAAGACCAGAACTCTGAAAAAACTTTCAGCAGAGCATAGGTGAATGTTAGAAATATTGAAAAATGTCTATTTAAACACTTAATACGGAAAAGTACAAGATATTTTTTTTGTGATTATGCTGAGACTCGGGAACTCTTTGATTTCGAATAAAATATAAGTAGTTCTATTGAAAACACTCAATTACAAAACCAGAACTCTAAAAAAACTACCAGCAGAGCATAGGTGAATATTCGATTTGTTAAAAAATATCAAATTAATTTGTTTAGACGGAAAAATATTTTTTAAAAATAGTATTATCATGCTTAGAAGCTAGAACTCTTCATTTTACAATAGAATATAAATAATTCTATCATAAAAAGTTAAATACAAAACCAGAACTATGAAAAAACTGCCAGCAGAGCATAGGTGAATGTTTGAAATATTGAAAAATGTCTATTTAAACTCTTAATATGGAGAAGTACTAGATATTTTTTCTTTGAATGTGCTCAGACTTGGGAACTCTTCGATTTCTAACAGACTATGAATAGTACTATAATAAAAAAATAATTACTAAACCAGAACTCTGAAAAAAGTTCCAGCAGAGCATACCTGTAAGTTCAATTTGATAAAAAATATCAAATTAATTTGTAGCGACGAGAAAATATTTTTTTTAAAATAGTAATATCGTGCTAAGAAGCGAGAACTCTTCGTTTTACAATAGAATATAAATATTTCTATGACATGAAGCTGGAAAAAAGACCAGAACTCTGAAAAAACTTTCAGCAGAGCATAGGTGAATGTTAGAAATATTGAAAAATGTCTATTTAAACACTTAATACGGAAAAGTACAAGATATTTTTTTTGTGATTATGCTGAGACTCGGGAACTCTTTGATTTCGAATAAAATATAAGTAGTTCTATTGAAAACACTCAATTACAAAACCAGAACTCTAAAAAAACTACCAGCAGAGCATAGGTGAATATTCGATTTGTTAAAAAATATCAAATTAATTTGTTTAGACGGAAAAATATTTTTTAAAAATAGTATTATCATGCTTAGAAGCTAGAACTCTTCATTTTACAATAGAATATAAATAATTCTATCATAAAAAGTTAAATACAAAACCAGAACTATGAAAAAACTGCCAGCAGAGCATAGGTGAGTGTTTGAAATATTGAAAAATGTCTATTTAAACTCTTAATATGGAGAAGTACTAGATATTTTTTGTTTGAATGTGCTCAGACTCGGGAACTCTTCGATTTCTAACAGACTATGAATAGTACTATAATAAAAAAATAATTACTAAACCAGAACTCTGAAAAAAGTTCCAGCAGAGCATACCTGTAAGTTCAATTTGATAAAAAATATCAAATTAATTTGTAGGGACGAGAAAATATTTTTTTTAAAATAGTAATATCGTGCTAAGAAGCGAGAACTCTTCGTTTTACAATAGAATATAAATATTTCTATGACATGAAGCTGGAAAAAAGACCAGAACTCTGAAAAAACTTTCAGCAGAGCATAGGTGAATGTTAGAAATATTGAAAAATGTCTATTTAAACACTTAATACGGAAAAGTACAAGATATTTTTTTTGTGATTATGCTGAGACTCGGGAACTCTTTGATTTCGAATAAAATATAAGTAGTTCTATTGAAAACACTCAATTACAAAACCAGAACTCTAAAAAAACTACCAGCAGAGCATAGGTGAATATTCGATTTGTTAAAAAATATCAAATTAATTTGTTTAGACGGAAAAATATTTTTTAAAAATAGTATTATCATGCTTAGAAGCTAGAACTCTTCATTTTACAATAGAATATAAATAATTCTATCATAAAAAGTTAAATACAAAACCAGAACTATGAAAAAACTGCCAGCAGAGCATAGGTGAATGTTTGAAATATTGAAAAATGTCTATTTAAACTCTTAATATGGAGAAGTACTAGATATTTGTTGTTTGAATGTGCTCAGACTCGGGAACTCTTCGATTTCTAACAGACTATGAATAGTACTATAATAAAAAAATAATTACTAAACCAGAACTCTGAAAAAAGTTCCAGCAGAGCATACCTGTAAGTTCAATTTGATAAAAAATATCAAATTAATTTGTAGCGACGAGAAAATATTTTTTTTAAAATAGTAATATCGTGCTAAGAAGCGAGAACTCTTCGTTTTACAATAGAATATAAATATTTCTATGACATGAAGCTGGAAAAAAGACCAGAACTCTGAAAAAACTTTCAGCAGAGCATAGGTGAATGTTAGAAATATTGAAAAATGTCTATTTAAACACTTAATACGGAAAAGTACAAGATATTTTTTTTGTGATTATGCTGAGACTCGGGAACTCTTTGATTTCGAATAAAATATAAGTAGTTCTATTGAAAACACTCAATTACAAAACCAGAACTCTAAAAAAACTACCAGCAGAGCATAGGTGAATATTCGATTTGTTAAAAAATATCAAATTAATTTGTTTAGACGGAAAAATATTTTTTAAAAATAGTATTATCATGCTTAGAAGCTAGAACTCTTCATTTTACAATAGAATATAAATAATTCTATCATAAAAAGTTAAATACAAAACCAGAACTATGAAAAAACTGCCAGCAGAGCATAGGTGAATGTTTGAAATATTGAAAAATGTCTATTTAAACTCTTAATATGGAGAAGTACTAGATATTTTTTGTTTGAATGTGCTCAGACTCGGGAACTCTTCGATTTCTAACAGACTATGAATAGTACTATAATAAAAAAATAATTACTAAACCAGAACTCTGAAAAAAGTTCCAGCAGAGCATACCTGTAAGTTCAATTTGATAAAAAATATCAAATTAATTTGTAGCGACGAGAAAATATTTTTTTTAAAATAGTAATATCGTGCTAAGAAGCGAGAACTCTTCGTTTTACAATAGAATATAAATATTTCTATGACATGAAGCTGGAAAAAAGACCAGAACTCTGAAAAAACTTTCAGCAGAGCATAGGTGAATGTTAGAAATATTGAAAAATGTCTATTTAAACACTTAATACGGAAAAGTACAAGATATTTTTTTTGTGATTATGCTGAGACTCGGGAACTCTTTGATTTCGAATAAAATATAAGTAGTTCTATTGAAAACACTCAATTACAAAACCAGAACTCTAAAAAAACTACCAGCAGAGCATAGGTGAATATTCGATTTGTTAAAAAATATCAAATTAATTTGTTTAGACGGAAAAATATTTTTTAAAAATAGTATTATCATGCTTAGAAGCTAGAACTCTTCATTTTACAATAGAATATAAATAATTCTATCATAAAAAGTTAAATACAAAACCAGAACTATGAAAAAACTGCCAGCAGAGCATAGGTGAATGTTTGAAATATTGAAAAATGTCTATTTAAACTCTTAATATGGAGAAGTACTAGATATTTTTTCTTTGAATGTGCTCAGACTCGGGAACTCTTCGATTTCTAACAGACTATGAATAGTACTATAATAAAAAAATAATTACTAAACCAGAACTCTGAAAAAAGTTCCAGCAGAGCATACCTGTAAGTTCAATTTGATAAAAAATATCAAATTAATTTGTAGGGACGAGAAAATATTTTTTTTAAAATAGTAATATCGTGCTAAGAAGCGAGAACTCTTCGTTTTACAATAGAATATAAATATTTCTATGACATGAAGCTGGAAAAAAGACCAGAACTCTGAAAAAACTTTCAGCAGAGCATAGGTGAATGTTAGAAATATTGAAAAATGTCTATTTAAACACTTAATACGGAAAAGTACAAGATATTTTTTTTGTGATTATGCTGAGACTCGGGAACTCTTTGATTTCGAATAAAATATAAGTAGTTCTATTGAAAACACTCAATTACAAAACCAGAACTCTAAAAAAACTACCAGCAGAGCATAGGTGAATATTCGATTTGTTAAAAAATATCAAATTAATTTGTTTAGACGGAAAAATATTTTTTAAAAATAGTATTATCATGCTTAGAAGCTAGAACTCTTCATTTTACAATAGAATATAAATAATTCTATCATAAAAATTTAAATACAAAACCAGAACTATGAAAAAACTGCCAGCAGAGCATAGGTGAATGTTTGAAATATTGAAAAATGTCTATTTAAACTCTTAATATGGAGAAGTACTAGATATTTTTTATTTGAATGTGCTCAGACTCGGGAACTCTTCGATTTCTAACAGACTATGAATAGTACTATAATAAAAAAATAATTACTAAACCAGAACTCTGAAAAAAGTTCCAGCAGAGCATACCTGTAAGTTCAATTTGATAAAAAATATCAAATTAATTTGTAGCGACGAGAAAATATTTTTTTTAAAATAGTAATATCGTGCTAAGAAGCGAGAACTCTTCGTTTTACAATAGAATATAAATATTTCTATGACATGAAGCTGGAAAAAAGACCAGAACTCTGAAAAAACTTTCAGCAGAGCATAGGTGAATGTTAGAAATATTGAAAAATGTCTATTTAAACACTTAATACGGAAAAGTACAAGATATTTTTTTTGTGATTATGCTGAGACTCGGGAACTCTTTGATTTCGAATAAAATATAAGTAGTTCTATTGAAAACACTCAATTACAAAACCAGAACTCTAAAAAAACTACCAGCAGAGCATAGGTGAATATTCGATTTGTTAAAAAATATCAAATTAATTTGTTTAGACGGAAAAATATTTTTTAAAAATAGTATTATCATGCTTAGAAGCTAGAACTCTTCATTTTACAATAGAATATAAATAATTCTATCATAAAAAGTTAAATACAAAACCAGAACTATGAAAAAACTGCCAGCAGAGCATAGGTGAATGTTTGAAATATTGAAAAATGTCTATTTAAACTCTTAATATGGAGAAGTACTAGATATTTTTTTTGTGATTATGCTGAGACTCGGGAACTCTTTGATTTCGAATAAAATATAAGTAGTTCTATTGAAAACACTCAATTACAAAACCAGAACTCTAAAAAAACTACCAGCAGAGCATAGGTGAATATTCGATTTGTTAAAAAATATCAAATTAATTTGTTTAGACGGAAAAATATTTTTTAAAAATAGTATTATCATGCTTAGAAGCTAGAACTCTTCATTTTACAATAGAATATAAATAATTCTATCATAAAAAGTTAAATACAAAACCAGAACTATGAAAAAACTGCCAGCAGAGCATAGGTGAATGTTTGAAATATTGAAAAATGTCTATTTAAACTCTTAATATGGAGAAGTACTAGATATTTTTTTTGTGATTATGCTGAGACTCGGGAACTCTTTGATTTCGAATAAAATATAAGTAGTTCTATTGAAAACACTCAATTACAAAACCAGAACTCTAAAAAAACTACCAGCAGAGCATAGGTGAATATTCGATTTGTTAAAAAATATCAAATTAATTTGTTTAGACGGAAAAATATTTTTTAAAAATAGTATTATCATGCTTAGAAGCTAGAACTCTTCATTTTACAATAGAATATAAATAATTCTATCATAAAAAGTTAAATACAAAACCAGAACTATGAAAAAACTGCCAGCAGAGCATAGGTGAATGTTTGAAATATTGAAAAATGTCTATTTAAACTCTTAATATGGAGAAGTACTAGATATTTTTTCTTTGAATGTGCTCAGACTCGGGAACTCTTCGATTTCTAACAGACTATGAATAGTACTATAATAAAAAAATAATTACTAAACCAGAACTCTGAAAAAAGTTCCAGCAGAGCATACCTGTAAGTTCAATTTGATAAAAAATATCAAATTAATTTGTAGGGACGAGAAAATATTTTTTTTAAAATAGTAATATCGTGCTAAGAAGCGAGAACTCTTCGTTTTACAATAGAATATAAATATTTCTATGACATGAAGCTGGAAAAAAGACCAGAACTCTGAAAAAACTTTCAGCAGAGCATAGGTGAATGTTAGAAATATTGAAAAATGTCTATTTAAACACTTAATACGGAAAAGTACAAGATATTTTTTTTGTGATTATGCTGAGACTCGGGAACTCTTTGATTTCGAATAAAATATAAGTAGTTCTATTGAAAACACTCAATTACAAAACCAGAACTCTAAAAAAACTACCAGCAGAGCATAGGTGAATATTCGATTTGTTAAAAAATATCAAATTAATTTGTTTAGACGGAAAAATATTTTTTAAAAATAGTATTATCATGCTTAGAAGCTAGAACTCTTCATTTTACAATAGAATATAAATAATTCTATCATAAAAATTTAAATACAAAACCAGAACTATGAAAAAACTGCCAGCAGAGCATAGGTGAATGTTTGAAATATTGAAAAATGTCTATTTAAACTCTTAATATGGAGAAGTACTAGATATTTTTTGTTTGAATGTGCTCAGACTCGGGAACTCTTCGATTTCTAACAGACTATGAATAGTACTATAATAAAAAAATAATTACTAAACCAGAACTCTGAAAAAAGTTCCAGCAGAGCATACCTGTAAGTTCAATTTGATAAAAAATATCAAATTAATTTGTAGCGACGAGAAAATATTTTTTTTAAAATAGTAATATCGTGCTAAGAAGCGAGAACTCTTCGTTTTACAATAGAATATAAATATTTCTATGACATGAAGCTGGAAAAAAGACCAGAACTCTGAAAAAACTTTCAGCAGAGCATAGGTGAATGTTAGAAATATTGAAAAATGTCTATTTAAACACTTAATACGGAAAAGTACAAGATATTTTTTTTGTGATTATGCTGAGACTCGGGAACTCTTTGATTTCGAATAAAATATAAGTAGTTCTATTGAAAACACTCAATTACAAAACCAGAACTCTAAAAAAACTACCAGCAGAGCATAGGTGAATATTCGATTTGTTAAAAAATATCAAATTAATTTGTTTAGACGGAAAAATATTTTTTAAAAATAGTATTATCATGCTTAGAAGCTAGAACTCTTCATTTTACAATAGAATATAAATAATTCTATCATAAAAAGTTAAATACAAAACCAGAACTATGAAAAAACTGCCAGCAGAGCATAGGTGAATGTTTGAAATATTGAAAAATGTCTATTTAAACTCTTAATATGGAGAAGTACTAGATATTTTTTTTGTGATTATGCTGAGACTCGGGAACTCTTTGATTTCGAATAAAATATAAGTAGTTCTATTGAAAACACTCAATTACAAAACCAGAACTCTAAAAAAACTACCAGCAGAGCATAGGTGAATATTCGATTTGTTAAAAAATATCAAATTAATTTGTTTAGACGGAAAAATATTTTTTAAAAATAGTATTATCATGCTTAGAAGCTAGAACTCTTCATTTTACAATAGAATATAAATAATTCTATCATAAAAAGTTAAATACAAAACCAGAACTATGAAAAAACTGCCAGCAGAGCATAGGTGAATGTTTGAAATATTGAAAAATGTCTATTTAAACTCTTAATATGGAGAAGTACTAGATATTTTTTTTGTGATTATGCTGAGACTCGGGAACTCTTTGATTTCGAATAAAATATAAGTAGTTCTATTGAAAACACTCAATTACAAAACCAGAACTCTAAAAAAACTACCAGCAGAGCATAGGTGAATATTCGATTTGTTAAAAAATATCAAATTAATTTGTTTAGACGGAAAAATATTTTTTAAAAATAGTATTATCATGCTTAGAAGCTAGAACTCTTCATTTTACAATAGAATATAAATAATTCTATCATAAAAAGTTAAATACAAAACCAGAACTATGAAAAAACTGCCAGCAGAGCATAGGTGAATGTTTGAAATATTGAAAAATGTCTATTTAAACTCTTAATATGGAGAAGTACTAGATATTTTTTTTGTGATTATGCTGAGACTCGGGAACTCTTTGATTTCGAATAAAATATAAGTAGTTCTATTGAAAACACTCAATTACAAAACCAGAACTCTAAAAAAACTACCAGCAGAGCATAGGTGAATATTCGATTTGTTAAAAAATATCAAATTAATTTGTTTAGACGGAAAAATATTTTTTAAAAATAGTATTATCATGCTTAGAAGCTAGAACTCTTCATTTTACAATAGAATATAAATAATTCTATCATAAAAAGTTAAATACAAAACCAGAACTATGAAAAAACTGCCAGCAGAGCATAGGTGAATGTTTGAAATATTGAAAAATGTCTATTTAAACTCTTAATATGGAGAAGTACTAGATATTTTTTCTTTGAATGTGCTCAGACTCGGGAACTCTTCGATTTCTAACAGACTATGAATAGTACTATAATAAAAAAATAATTACTAAACCAGAACTCTGAAAAAAGTTCCAGCAGAGCATACCTGTAAGTTCAATTTGATAAAAAATATCAAATTAATTTGTAGGGACGAGAAAATATTTTTTTTAAAATAGTAATATCGTGCTAAGAAGCGAGAACTCTTCGTTTTACAATAGAATATAAATATTTCTATGACATGAAGCTGGAAAAAAGACCAGAACTCTGAAAAAACTTTCAGCAGAGCATAGGTGAATGTTAGAAATATTGAAAAATGTCTATTTAAACACTTAATACGGAAAAGTACAAGATATTTTTTTTGTGATTATGCTGAGACTCGGGAACTCTTTGATTTCGAATAAAATATAAGTAGTTCTATTGAAAACACTCAATTACAAAACCAGAACTCTAAAAAAACTACCAGCAGAGCATAGGTGAATATTCGATTTGTTAAAAAATATCAAATTAATTTGTTTAGACGGAAAAATATTTTTTAAAAATAGTATTATCATGCTTAGAAGCTAGAACTCTTCATTTTACAATAGAATATAAATAATTCTATCATAAAAATTTAAATACAAAACCAGAACTATGAAAAAACTGCCAGCAGAGCATAGGTGAATGTTTGAAATATTGAAAAATGTCTATTTAAACTCTTAATATGGAGAAGTACTAGATATTTTTTGTTTGAATGTGCTCAGACTCGGGAACTCTTCGATTTCTAACAGACTATGAATAGTACTATAATAAAAAAATAATTACTAAACCAGAACTCTGAAAAAAGTTCCAGCAGAGCATACCTGTAAGTTCAATTTGATAAAAAATATCAAATTAATTTGTAGCGACGAGAAAATATTTTTTTTAAAATAGTAATATCGTGCTAAGAAGCGAGAACTCTTCGTTTTACAATAGAATATAAATATTTCTATGACATGAAGCTGGAAAAAAGACCAGAACTCTGAAAAAACTTTCAGCAGAGCATAGGTGAATGTTAGAAATATTGAAAAATGTCTATTTAAACACTTAATACGGAAAAGTACAAGATATTTTTTTTGTGATTATGCTGAGACTCGGGAACTCTTTGATTTCGAATAAAATATAAGTAGTTCTATTGAAAACACTCAATTACAAAACCAGAACTCTAAAAAAACTACCAGCAGAGCATAGGTGAATATTCGATTTGTTAAAAAATATCAAATTAATTTGTTTAGACGGAAAAATATTTTTTAAAAATAGTATTATCATGCTTAGAAGCTAGAACTCTTCATTTTACAATAGAATATAAATAATTCTATCATAAAAAGTTAAATACAAAACCAGAACTATGAAAAAACTGCCAGCAGAGCATAGGTGAATGTTTGAAATATTGAAAAATGTCTATTTAAACTCTTAATATGGAGAAGTACTAGATATTTTTTTTGTGATTATGCTGAGACTCGGGAACTCTTTGATTTCGAATAAAATATAAGTAGTTCTATTGAAAACACTCAATTACAAAACCAGAACTCTAAAAAAACTACCAGCAGAGCATAGGTGAATATTCGATTTGTTAAAAAATATCAAATTAATTTGTTTAGACGGAAAAATATTTTTTAAAAATAGTATTATCATGCTTAGAAGCTAGAACTCTTCATTTTACAATAGAATATAAATAATTCTATCATAAAAATTTAAATACAAAACCAGAACTATGAAAAAACTGCCAGCAGAGCATAGGTGAATGTTTGAAATATTGAAAAATGTCTATTTAAACTCTTAATATGGAGAAGTACTAGATATTTTTTGTTTGAATGTGCTCAGACTCGGGAACTCTTCGATTTCTAACAGACTATGAATAGTACTATAATAAAAAAATAATTACTAAACCAGAACTCTGAAAAAAGTTCCAGCAGAGCATACCTGTAAGTTCAATTTGATAAAAAATATCAAATTAATTTGTAGCGACGAGAAAATATTTTTTTTAAAATAGTAATATCGTGCTAAGAAGCGAGAACTCTTCGTTTTACAATAGAATATAAATATTTCTATGACATGAAGCTGGAAAAAAGACCAGAACTCTGAAAAAACTTTCAGCAGAGCATAGGTGAATGTTAGAAATATTGAAAAATGTCTATTTAAACACTTAATACGGAAAAGTACAAGATATTTTTTTTGTGATTATGCTGAGACTCGGGAACTCTTTGATTTCGAATAAAATATAAGTAGTTCTATTGAAAACACTCAATTACAAAACCAGAACTCTAAAAAAACTACCAGCAGAGCATAGGTGAATATTCGATTTGTTAAAAAATATCAAATTAATTTGTTTAGACGGAAAAATATTTTTTAAAAATAGTATTATCATGCTTAGAAGCTAGAACTCTTCATTTTACAATAGAATATAAATAATTCTATCATAAAAAGTTAAATACAAAACCAGAACTATGAAAAAACTGCCAGCAGAGCATAGGTGAATGTTTGAAATATTGAAAAATGTCTATTTAAACTCTTAATATGGAGAAGTACTAGATATTTTTTCTTTGAATGTGCTCAGACTCGGGAACTCTTCGATTTCTAACAGACTATGAATAGTACTATAATAAAAAAATAATTACTAAACCAGAACTCTGAAAAAAGTTCCAGCAGAGCATACCTGTAAGTTCAATTTGATAAAAAATATCAAATTAATTTGTAGGGACGAGAAAATATTTTTTTTAAAATAGTAATATCGTGCTAAGAAGCGAGAACTCTTCGTTTTACAATAGAATATAAATATTTCTATGACATGAAGCTGGAAAAAAGACCAGAACTCTGAAAAAACTTTCAGCAGAGCATAGGTGAATGTTAGAAATATTGAAAAATGTCTATTTAAACACTTAATACGGAAAAGTACAAGATATTTTTTTTGTGATTATGCTGAGACTCGGGAACTCTTTGATTTCGAATAAAATATAAGTAGTTCTATTGAAAACACTCAATTACAAAACCAGAACTCTAAAAAAACTACCAGCAGAGCATAGGTGAATATTCGATTTGTTAAAAAATATCAAATTAATTTGTTTAGACGGAAAAATATTTTTTAAAAATAGTATTATCATGCTTAGAAGCTAGAACTCTTCATTTTACAATAGAATATAAATAATTCTATCATAAAAATTTAAATACAAAACCAGAACTATGAAAAAACTGCCAGCAGAGCATAGGTGAATGTTTGAAATATTGAAAAATGTCTATTTAAACTCTTAATATGGAGAAGTACTAGATATTTTTTGTTTGAATGTGCTCAGACTCGGGAACTCTTCGATTTCTAACAGACTATGAATAGTACTATAATAAAAAAATAATTACTAAACCAGAACTCTGAAAAAAGTTCCAGCAGAGCATACCTGTAAGTTCAATTTGATAAAAAATATCAAATTAATTTGTAGCGACGAGAAAATATTTTTTTTAAAATAGTAATATCGTGCTAAGAAGCGAGAACTCTTCGTTTTACAATAGAATATAAATATTTCTATGACATGAAGCTGGAAAAAAGACCAGAACTCTGAAAAAACTTTCAGCAGAGCATAGGTGAATGTTAGAAATATTGAAAAATGTCTATTTAAACACTTAATACGGAAAAGTACAAGATATTTTTTTTGTGATTATGCTGAGACTCGGGAACTCTTTGATTTCGAATAAAATATAAGTAGTTCTATTGAAAACACTCAATTACAAAACCAGAACTCTAAAAAAACTACCAGCAGAGCATAGGTGAATATTCGATTTGTTAAAAAATATCAAATTAATTTGTTTAGACGGAAAAATATTTTTTAAAAATAGTATTATCATGCTTAGAAGCTAGAACTCTTCATTTTACAATAGAATATAAATAATTCTATCATAAAAAGTTAAATACAAAACCAGAACTATGAAAAAACTGCCAGCAGAGCATAGGTGAATGTTTGAAATATTGAAAAATGTCTATTTAAACTCTTAATATGGAGAAGTACTAGATATTTTTTTTGTGATTATGCTGAGACTCGGGAACTCTTTGATTTCGAATAAAATATAAGTAGTTCTATTGAAAACACTCAATTACAAAACCAGAACTCTAAAAAAACTACCAGCAGAGCATAGGTGAATATTCGATTTGTTAAAAAATATCAAATTAATTTGTTTAGACGGAAAAATATTTTTTAAAAATAGTATTATCATGCTTAGAAGCTAGAACTCTTCATTTTACAATAGAATATAAATAATTCTATCACAAAAAGTTAAATACAAATCCAGAACTATGAAAAAACTGCCAGCAGAGCATAGGTGAATGTTTGAAATATTGAAAAATGTCTATTTAAACTCTTAATATGGAGAAGTACTAGATATTTTTTCTTTGAATGTGCTCAGACTCGGAAACTCTTCGATTTCTAACAGACTATGAATAGTACTATAATAAAAAAATAATTACTAAACCAGAACTCTGAAAAAAGTTCCAGCAGAGCATACCTGTAAGTTCAATTTGATAAAAAATATCAAATTAATTTGTAGCGACGAGAAAATATTTTTTTTAAAATAGTAATATCGTGCTAAGAAGCGAGAACTCTTCGTTTTACAATAGAATATAAATATTCCTATGACATGAAGCTGGAAAAAAGACCAGAACTCTGAAAAAACTTTTAGCAGAGCATAGTTGAATGATTGAAATATTGAAAAATGTCTATTTAAACTCTTAATATGTAAAAGTACTAGATGTTTTTTTTCGATAATGTTGAGACTCGGGAACTCTTCGATTTCTAATAGAATATGAATAGTTCTATAAAAAAAAAATATACAATACGAGAACTCTATAAAAAAATCCAGCAGAGCATACCTGAATATTCCATTTGTTAAAAAAATCAAATTAATAATATAATAAACGAGAATTTCTTTTTCTTAATAGTAATATCGTGCTAAGAAAAGAGATTTCTTCATTGAACAATAGAATTTAAATTTTTCTGTGACATATAGCTAGAAAATCGACCAGAACTCTGAAAAAAATTCTAAACAAATTAATATTATATTTTTTAACAAATCGAACATTCACCTATGCTCTGCTGGTAGTTTTTTTAGAATTCTGATTTTGCAATTATTTTTTTATTATAGAACTATTCAAATTATGTTAGAAATCGAAGAGTTCCCGAGTCTGAGCACAATCAAAAAAAAATATTTACAACTTCTTCATATGAAGACTTTAAATTGTCATTTTTCAATGTTTCAGACATTCAACTATGCTCTGCTGGCAGTTTTTTCTTAGTTTGGGTTTTGTATTTAACTTTTTATGATAGAATTATTTATACCCTATTGTAAAATGAAGAGTTCTAGCTTCTAAGCATGATAATACTATTTTTAAAAAATATTTTTCCGTCTAAACAAATTAATTTGATATTTTTTAACACATCGAATATTCACCTATGCTCTGCTGGTAGTTTTTTTAGAGTTCTGGTTTTGTAATTGAGTGTTTTCAATAGAACTACTTATATTTTATTCGAAATCAAAGAGTTCCCGAGTCTCAGCATAATCACAAAAAAAATATCTTGTACTTTTCCGTATTAAGTGTTTAAATAGACATTTTTCAATATTTCTAACATTCACCTATGCTCTGCTGAAAGTTTTTTCAGAGTTCTGGTCTTTTTTCCAGCTTCATGTCATAGGAATATTTATATTCTATTGTAAAACGAAGAGTTCTCGCTTCTTAGCACGATATTACTATTTTAAAAAAAATATTTTCTCGTCGCTACAAATTAATTTGATATTTTTTATCAAATTGAACTTACAGGTATGCTCTGCTGGAACTTTTTTCAGAGTTCTGGTTTAGTAATTATTTTTTTATTATAGTACTATTCATAGTCTGTTAGAAATCGAAGAGTTCCCGAGTCTGAGCACATTCAAAGAAAAAATATCTAGTACTTCTCCATATTAAGAGTTTAAATAGACATTTTTCAATATTTCAAACATTCACCTATGCTCTGCTGGCAGTTTTTTCATAGTTCTGGATTTGTATTTAACTTTTTGTGATAGAATTATTTATATTCTATTGTAAAATGAAGAGTTCTAGCTTCTAAGCATGATAATACTATTTTTAAAAAATATTTTTCCGTCTAAACAAATTAATTTGATATTTTTTAACAAATCGAATATTCACCTATGCTCTGCTGGTAGTTTTTTAGAGTTCTGGTTTTGTAATTGAGTGTTTTCAATAGAACTACTTATATTTTATTCGAAATCAAAGAGTTCCCGAGTCTCAGCATAATCACAAAAAAAATATCTTGTACTTTTCCGTATTAAGTGTTTAAATAGACATTTTTCAATATTTCTAACATTCACCTATGCTCTGCTGAAAGTTTTTTCAGAGTTCTGGTCTTTTTTCCAGCTTCATGTCATAGAAATATTTATATTCTATTGTAAAACGAAGAGTTCTCGCTTCTTAGCACGATATTACTATTTTAAAAAAAATATTTTCTCGTCGCTACAAATTAATTTGATATTTTTTATCAAATTGAACTTACAGGTATGCTCTGCTGGAACTTTTTTCAGAGTTCTGGTTTAGTAATTATTTTTTTATTATAGTACTATTCATAGTCTGTTAGAAATCGAAGAGTTCCCGAGTCTGAGCACATTCAAAGAAAAAATATCTAGTACTTCTCCATATTAAGAGTTTAAATAGACATTTTTCAATATTTCAAACATTCACCTATGCTCTGCTGGCAGTTTTTTCATAGTTCTGGATTTGTATTTAACTTTTTGTGATAGAATTATTTATATTCTATTGTAAAATGAAGAGTTCTAGCTTCTAAGCATGATAATACTATTTTTAAAAAATATTTTTCCGTCTAAACAAATTAATTTGATATTTTTTAACAAATCGAATATTCACCTATGCTCTGCTGGTAGTTTTTTAGAGTTCTGGTTTTGTAATTGAGTGTTTTCAATAGAACTACTTATATTTTATTCGAAATCAAAGAGTTCCCGAGTCTCAGCATAATCACAAAAAAAATATCTTGTACTTTTCCGTATTAAGTGTTTAAATAGACATTTTTCAATATTTCTAACATTCACCTATGCTCTGCTGAAAGTTTTTTCAGAGTTCTGGTCTTTTTTCCAGCTTCATGTCATAGAAATATTTATATTCTATTGTAAAACGAAGAGTTCTCGCTTCTTAGCACGATATTACTATTTTAAAAAAAATATTTTCTCGTCGCTACAAATTAATTTGATATTTTTTATCAAATTGAACTTACAGGTATGCTCTGCTGGAACTTTTTTCAGAGTTCTGGTTTAGTAATTATTTTTTTATTATAGTACTATTCATAGTCTGTTAGAAATCGAAGAGTTCCCGAGTCTGAGCACATTCAAAGAAAAAATATCTAGTACTTCTCCATATTAAGAGTTTAAATAGACATTTTTCAATATTTCAAACATTCACCTATGCTCTGCTGGCAGTTTTTTCATAGTTCTGGTTTTGTATTTAACTTTTTATGATAGAATTATTTATATTCTATTGTAAAATGAAGAGTTCTAGCTTCTAAGCATGATAATACTATTTTTAAAAAATATTTTTCCGTCTAAACAAATTAATTTGATATTTTTTAACAAATCGAATATTCACCTATGCTCTGCTGGTAGTTTTTTTAGAGTTCTGGTTTTGTAATTGAGTGTTTTCAATAGAACTACTTATATTTTATTCGAAATCAAAGAGTTCCCGAGTCTCAGCATAATCACAAAAAAAATATCTTGTACTTTTCCGTATTAAGTGTTTAAATAGACATTTTTCAATATTTCTAACATTCACCTATGCTCTGCTGAAAGTTTTTTCAGAGTTCTGGTCTTTTGCCAGCTTCATGTCATAGGAATATTTATATTCTATTGTAAAACGAAGAGTTCTCGCTTCTTAGCACGATATTACTATTTTAAAAAAAATATTTTCTCGTCGCTACAAATTAATTTGATATTTTTTATCAAATTGAACTTACAGGTATGCTCTGCTGGAACTTTTTTCAGAGTTCTGGTTTAGTAATTATTTTTTTATTATAGTACTATTCATAGTCTGTTAGAAATCAAAGAGTTCCCGAGTCTGAGCACAATCAAAAAATAAATATCTAGTACTTTTCCATATTAAGAGTGTAAACAGACATTTTTCAATATTTCAAACATTCAACTATGCTCTGCTGGCAGTTTTTCCAGAGTTCTGGTCTTTTTTCAAGCTTAATATCATAGAACAACTTATATTCTATTATAAAATTAAGAGTTCTCACGTCAGAGTATAATTTTATTTATTTTTAAACTTACTTTACCATTCAAACTATTTACGAAACGAACGTTCTTTTTTCTCTTTGAAAATTTTTTTCGTCGTGAAATCAACAGAACTATCGATAAAAATGATGAGGAACTATTTTTTTATTCCTATATGTTCAGAACTCGCACCGATTTTTATTTGCAAAAAAATGATCTGCTACGGGAAGTTAGCAGATCATATTTTTAAATAACTTTTCCGGGGTAAAAACGCCAGAACTATTTGTAAAATCTATCAGGAACTATAGAACTCTTGTGCATGCCAAGAGAACTCTAATTTTTTTTTGATCTGCTGGACAATGCTCTGCTAAGTTCACAGACATCGCCACGACTCGCCTCAAATAATAAGATTTTTGCATATCCTGTTCCATGCGGGATATTGCAAAAAACTGTAAAAAAACAAAGGTTTCTACAAAGGACCATATATAACGCATACCAGATTATATTATAGATTATTTTATAATATAATCTGGTTTTTTTAGCTACAGCAGAGAATAGGCAGATACTCAGTATTAAGAAACTCCATTCCTATTAAGACACTTCCGTTTCCCACTTTTTGGTGAATTCTGCAGGCATTTCGTGTTGAGTAGGTGACGTGGGGTAGTAAAATAAAAATATTAAATATTTTATTTCCTCTAGAGGGGATCGAACCCACAATACGCTTGTGCCCCTGCGCCACGACTGGCGTTACACAATCTTGTATATAACATTTCAAATAAAATATAAATATTATAATTAATACAACATTATCCTATGATCTATTAACCGAAATCAAATATTTCCACAAAGTCGTTAAAACTAAACCTATTACAAACAAAGATATGAGGAGTATTTCAATTTTAACTTAACTAATATAAATATTTGTTCTTGTATAAAGGGTGAGGCCTATCGTGGCGAAGGGGCATAAGCGTGTGACCCACAGGTTGTGGGTTCAATTCCCACTCGAGGACATGAAATATATATATAGTAACATTTTAATTTCTAAGCTCTAGTACCAAGACAAAGGCAGTTTGAGTTTCTAATTTACCTAATTAACAAAATTTTAACTTCATTTAATCAAATCAGCTTCACAATGTATCCCGCACACAGCGGGATCGACATCGATCCACAACTAGTCGGTTTTACAGTGACACTTCGTGCCGCTGCGCCACGACCGACCTCATTTAATTTAATTAAATTAAATTTGAAATATACTTAAAAGTTTTAATACTACAGATATAAATTATAGAACAGCTTATTCTGTGCCGCCATTGAATAACTACGGTAACTATTCAGCTCGGTGCACTAAACTGCGACTAACTACTAACAGTTTATTTAATCTACCGGTCCTTGTATTAATTGTAAAAGTTTGTGTGTTTAAATATTTAAATAAATTTTGTGTAGTGATAAATCACTTCGTGCTTGCCAAGTATTTAGGCTACAACACTATGAAATAATGTATATTTTATCGTTTTAATTATACTAATCTGGAATTGTGTTACAGACTGCTTATTTTAGTTTGTACTTATACTCCATATAATTATTTAGTACTCATTTTAGGAGAGCACATAAACACAGACTAAATTACAAATATTAAATAAACCCTAGCTATTGGCGAGTTCAAAGTTTCTTTGGATATATAATGAGACTAAGCAAAAAAACACAAAGTGGGGAACGTAGTGTCTTTATATTATATTCCCTCTGCCTACTCTACTGTGTGCGGAACAGCGTGAAGTTGAATTTTATTTAGATTTAAAAAAAAAACTGCTAAAATTGATCATTGTCCAGAGCGAAGAAAATACAAATTTAAGTAAATATTCAAATTCATTCGAGTGGGAATCAAACCCACAACTGGCCCCTCTTTTGCGCCATTACTGGCCTCAATAACAAATCACCCCCAATTCTCAATTTCGAATAGAACAATTAATTTTAATTTTATTTATTTTTCTTTTTCTTACACTACCAGCGTATCCTGTAATGTTATTTATTTATGCATAAGGTTACCTGAAAGAGATTACTAATAGTGATAAGGTTGCTGCGCAAAATGTACTTTTATATTTGTTTACTACTTTAATTTTATTTTTAATAGCAAGAGTTCAAAATGAAAAAAAAAACAAGCCTTGTAAAAAAAAAACATTAGCAAACTTTATTTCCAAAGATCAAAGTTCAAAAGCTTTATTTCGCACGCACTCGCTAACGACCATCGAATAAATCTATAGTGCCTATAGTCAATTCTTCACCACTTCTGCCAATTAGTCGTGAAGCCTAAACGTTTGGAGCCGGCCACTAATTACCGCGACAACATTCATTAATTAAAAGGTATAAATCAAACGCGATTAACATGTTATTAGGTAGTTGTGTCGCAATTATAAATTAACTGCGACACTCAGAGATGTTATTTAAAAGTTTAAATTGATTTATATCGTCACTAAGTTCTACACAGTATGTGATGATTTAATGTGAGTTAAATGCTGATTAATGCCCATTTTAAGCGGTTGTCAGCGAGTTTTTCACAATGTAATTTAATTTTTTTTTCAGGTCCTTGCTGTACCGCATTTATCGGTGTAGACAGAGGGAAAATTGTGTTAGAACATTTCGTTTTCCACTTTCCACCGAATTCTGCTTGTGTCCTTGGGTCCCGACTGGCCTCTCGGCGTCATTATTTGATTTATGAATTTAAAACATGGACTAATAGATTTTCTGTCATGTAAAAAATTGCACCCAACTTTCAAACGACACAGCTACAGCCACTCACGCGTTTGACCGATTGCAAAAGAGGTTTAAATGGAAAAAAATAAAAATCTAGCACAAAAATGGTAGCCAACAACGATCCTGCGCTCTACGTATTCAAAGAGAATATCGTAAAATAATATTTTTATAATAGTTTTGTGTTACATCATATTTTTTTAAAAAACTGAAATAACAAAAAGTGAGGCTTTTAATATTTTTATTAAAAATATATATATATTTATTCGTAATACATATTTTCGTGGATATATAAATTCTAGACCCAACGCACAAGGATGTGCCTTAAAGGGTGCACGGAAGTATCTTAATGGTCTTAACAGTAGGTTCCCATTTTACTTCTACCTATTTTGTTATGTATGGGATACGTGAAGCTAAATAAAAAATCAAAAATACATACATAATATTCAAGATCATAACCAATAGTCTATACTCTCTACTTAAATATGTTTTTTAATATAAATAACATTTTATAGGATAAAATATGTAGTGTCAAGATACTCTTTTCTTCTCCTTCCAGAACCCTAGAACTAGCGGAACTCTTCTCTGTGCTTTGTCTTATCAGAAAAAATGAATGTAAATAGTTCGAATATAATAAATACATTTACTATCTAAATTATTATATTTAGATAGTAGATGTAGCAATTATGTATTAATTACTAACATAAAATTAAAAAATTAGCTTCACGCTGTATCCCGCACACAGCAGGGTAGGCAGAGGGAACCTAGTGTTAAGACACTCCGTTTCCCACTTTCTGCCGAATTTTCGGAGGCATTGCGTGGTGAGTGGCAGAACTCAACACCGCGCTTTGCCTCGACACCAGAGCGAAGAAATGGAAATATAAATTTAAGTAAATATTTCATCTCCTCGAGTGGGGATCGAACCCACAACCAGTCGGTTTTACAGTCACACTTTGTGCCACTGCGCCACGACTGGCCTCAATACTATTACTATTTATCGATTACTAACATAATTTCTTAATATTGTGAAAAAGACACAAAAATATTATATTTTTATTACTAAAGAATTTTTTGTTCTCAGTAATGTAACAAAAACCATCGAAAGTAATACTTAAGATATATTTACGTATCACGTTCGTTGACTTTCAAGAGGTTATTTCATAAATATAGAAATAAATAAACCATAAGAAGCTAATAAACCACATTCAAAGTCACTCAGACGTCGTTTCCAATGAATATCTTTATTTTTAGGATTCTGTCCCTTAAAAGAAAACAATGGACATTACAGGATCACTTTCTTGTTGTTGTTGTGGTCTTTTTGTCTGTCGGTCTGTCAAAATCATTTTTAACGTAGAGATATCATGCTACAATTAGTACTAAATATCAAGATCTAAGGTGAATTATTATCTCACGTCTTGAGAGTTTATGCTTCGTTTTTGCTGTATATTCACTTTCTTAAATTGTATATATATTAATTATTGAAACTTCGGAACCTTCGGTAAGTGAGACCAACTTACACTTGACCTTTTTGTTTCTTAGTTATCCTTCACAGTCCATTTTTCAATTCCAGTCACTAGAACTTAATAAATAAAAAGATTTAAAAATATAAATTGTTATAAAAAATACATTTAAAAATATTAAAATAATAGTCTTCTCACAGTGGGACAAGGGTCCAAGCCATCGGGTTTGCTAGGGTTTCAGAGTGGAACTTGCCCATTGCTAGGGTTTCAGAGAGGAAATTGCTCACAATAGGCGCTGTTTCAAGTAAAACTGCTTTCTGCATCCGGTTCTTGTTCCAACAGCTGCATTCAAGAACAGACGTGGGTTTGCACCTATAGTAACGCACCTAGTTCCACAAGACCATATTGAAGAGCAAATTAATGGTGTATTATCTTAGCTACTTGTTTGTGTCTATGGAAATACTCACCACTAGCAAGATGAGAACAACCAAAGACAATATGTATGAGGGACTCCCCTGGTCGATCTCAAATCTTTCATAATATATCTCTGGTAGTTCCGAGTATTGATAACTTTGTTCATAATTGCACACACAAAACCTTTAGTTTCCTCGAAAAAATTCCTGTATCCATTTCTGGGCTCACTAGAGCTCTATGGAATCTTCCATACAGATCCATGTTCTTCTACACAGCCATGTAATCAGAAGTAGTAAGTACTACAGACCTACATTCTCTTCTCAGTTCTCTTTGCCCAAGTAAAGATGAGTAGGGTATTTATCAACTGTTACCACATGCTTGTGCATATCTTTCTAAGACTCTGTATGCATCTCGTGGTTATGAAGGTTTTGAACATTCAAAAAACCCTGACTTCCACACCTACGCAGGATATCACTGTCAATCCCTTTTTTTTACTCTTAGCCTCGACACCAGAGCGAAGAAATAGAAATATAAATTTAAGTAAATATTTCATCTACTCGTATGGAGATCAAACCTACAACCAGACGGTTTTACAGTCACACTTCGTGCCGCTGCGCCACGACTGACCTCTCTTTGAGGTTGCTTATGGGTACATGGAGTTCTATTCCCGCGTGGAGGAATGAACGGTCTTAATAGGAAGGGAATGTCTTAACACTAGTTTTAAGGCTAGGCAAAAAATAAAATAATAGATATATATTTGTTCTTTTTTTTTATATTACAAGTACCTTAAAGTGGCACAACGGGACATCTCCTAATAGTATGCGCGATAATTATAATATTATCTAAGTTCGATTCCAACTCGAAGTAATGTTTATATTTATTTTCCTCTTGTTGCCACTAAACATATAATTTCTCCAAATTGAAAAACCTTGATAGGTTTCCATTATCTACTCCGCTATACAGGAAACAGATTTTTTTTAACAAACATCAATTTACCCACAAATAAAATCGAAGCCCAACATAGCGTCTCAATAGACTCGACGAGACAAACAACAAATAATAACAAACAAAATCTTATATCAATTTTCTCATACTGCGAAAGAATAAATAGTAAAAGTTTTTTTTCAAATGGCCGTATTTTGAAGGCAAAGTGGAATTTTTGAAGTGTGCGTATAACTTTCTGACGCCGAACATCATCGCATGAACGAATGTTATGAAACTAGTTTATTATTTATTCCTAGAATTTTCTTTCAATTGCACTTTTATCTTTCAAACGGCTAACTGTGTATAATTTTCTTCGTACTTGGAATTTATTATTGCTGTTGACGCCACGATGTCTACTGCAGGTTCACTGGTTCATATTTGGAATGGAAATCAAATATATATGTTTACACAGTACGTTTTATCGGAAATGGCAGGAAATCTACTGTGAAGACTCTTTTCACTCAATTTTCGAGATGGCGTGTGAAGTGGCAAAACTCAACGTCGCATTTTGATACATACATATAAATGAAAAATAAAATAATAATAAGTATTCAGCTTCACGCTGTATCACGCATACAGCAGGGTAGGCAGAGGGAACCTAGTGTTAAGACACTCAGTTCCCCACTTTCTGCCGAATTCTGGAGGCATTGCGTGTTGAGTGGCAGAAGTCAACGCCGCGCTTAGCCTCAACACCAGAGCGAAGAAATGGAAATATAAATTTAAGAAAATACTCACCTCTTCGAGTGGAGATCGAACCCACAACCAGTCGGTTTTACAGTCACACTTCGTGCCGCTGCGCTACGACTGCCCTATATAATAAGTATTGAGTCATCTTGTATTAACGTGTTCTGTTTACAGAATACCAAAAGTAAATTAACGTACGGTTAATCGTTTTACGTGCAACATAACATCGTATTTATCCCATACGATTGAGCCTCTCGAACATCATTAAAAGGCCCGAGAGCGATTTCACTCGGAAATCCCATTAATCTATCTATTTAGCTTTACGCTGTATTTCATATACGATAAGATATCTTGTTTTCCACTTTTCGTTCAAATTTGAAACATTACGTGTCGGAATTTCATCTTATCAAAGCAACGAGAATCATACCCATAACCAGCGTATAGTCAAACGCTATATCTGTCTTGCGTCTATATATTTTTTATGGTGAAATTTTTATAGCTTATCAAGTGCGTTTTAAAGGGGTAAGCATACCGTTAGCTTCGTAATAGAGGTTGGTGAGCGAAGCTAGCTAAGACGGAGCAAAGTCTGAGCTCTGACTGTTTATACCATTTTATACAATAAAAATATGAACCCCATATTGAGAATCCATTGTAATAATTCCACCACATTTCGTATTTCCACCGCAACGACATATTTATAAAAATAATTAATAGAAATAACAAAATTATTTCAACAAAACTTCGAAATTCCACTCGATTCTTAAGCCGTTGACAAGCACTCGTTTCAACTTTGCCGATTAACGCACTCTTTTTATACAATTCCTTCTATTTCTTTCAATTCCAAGTTAGAAGTCAATTTAAGTTGGCCAACTTGGATATAGAATGTTCCATTCGAATTGTGTCGGATAGGTGCTGATTTTTGACTTCGAGGCAATCGTGGCGCAGGACCATAAGCATGTGACTGTAATCGATGGATGGTTTTTTTTTATTTTTATATTTTCATTTCTTTGCTCTAGTAACAAGATAAAGAACACTGTGTATTCGTACTTCGATTCAATGCACAGTGCCTCGAGATTTCGGTGAAAAGCGGAGAGCTTAATGGAGAATTTAATAATAAGATAACCCGTCTTATTATTAGATTTCTCCTACATATCATGCTAAATACGGGATACATAATATAGCTAAATTAATTTATAGCAGAGAAACAAAAAAAAATATAGCAGACAAATGTTATGTCTAATGTATTACGTATTCATATATTTTTTTTAATTAATGATAAAATGCAAATACTTCCTAGGTGAACCCAACGGTACACAATACGTGAAACAATATAAGTACTGAAAAAAAAAATATTAATAATATAAAAATCAAAATCCAAACCTTATATCAAAAAAATCCTTATATTAAACCTAAAACTATATATATTTACTACAACTATATTTTTTTTCTATTTATTTAGACCATCTGTAAATACTTACAGACAATCCCATACAAAAGTCACGGAACCCGAACAATAAGTTAAAAACTTCACCTCTTAACCTTAATAAAAGAAAACAGAAATACTCTTACTGGTTCCCACTCGTAGGTTAGCGGAAAATCACTCACGTCACAGATGTGTGGAACGGCCGCACGACAAATTGTTTTATCGAAAATTACTTTCTGAAGGCAGCCGTTTTGGTAGCGTAAAAATATTATATTATATTTGTGAGTTATGTATGTATGTATGTATATATATATATATATATATATATATATTATTGCTGTTATATATATATATATATATATATATATGCAAATTTTACATTGCTAAGAAAAAAAATTTTTTTAATAAAAAAAAAATACTCTTCCGGTGATGGGAGTAGGGTCCGGGCCATAGGTGGCTATAGCTCCAGAGAGAGGAACCTGCTAACAATACGCATCGTAGCTCTATAATATATATAAGTTCGGGATTTTCGCTATTAAACCGATAGCTGAAACCGCTATGGGTACAATGATATTCACATTGAAATCACACACGCGGTAATCGCATAGGTTAAGCTAAATATATAGATATGTCTTCAATTTCGGCCTCCCTAGTATATATAACTCTATTATTTTATAAAAGTATTAGATTTAACAGAAATTATATTTTAATTAATAATTATTTTTAGCTCATATACATAAAGATGTCCAAAAACGATGAATATTAAACTGCTCTAGAAATTAAAATTGACAGAAAATTTTAACATGTTAAAAACATATAAAATAATATCTACTATATACATATGTACAAAAAAAAGTAATTACAATATATGACCACAGTTACATTTTTGATAACGCGCTTACAAACGTTTTGTAGGATAAGAGACTCTTGGATTGTTTTTCTTTTCTTGATATATTTTTAGTTGTTGTTGCTAATAGCCGCGATTCACAGCAATTCTAATTTGCAAACTGCTTATCGTTAAGCAAATACATTATCAAACGTAAACGATCATGGAGGAAATATTTTTGGATTACCAAAAAGAAAACAGCACAATTGTGTGAGTGTAATCGCTACAGGTTGTGCGTTCGATTCCCACTCAAGGTAATCTCAATAATATTTAATAAATATTATATATTTTTATTTCAGGATCATATAGAGCCAAATTTAAATTCGTCTAATTCCTGGACACCGTATAAGTTATGTTATATCAATTATTGGAAGTCGAATTTAGGCAGAAAGTAGAGAATGTAGCGTTTTTAACATTTGCTTAAAAAAATACGGGAGATGAGATGAATATCCATATTTTTTTCTCTATCTACATAAATATTGACAGAATGAACTAGCTATAAAACCTAAGTATATCCAACTGAATTTATATAAAATAAAATTCCGGTACTATTTAATAGAAATAAAACCACCAACTTCGACTAGTAAGAGGTGCAACATAAAAATGCAGCAGGTCATCAAAACTGCAGCATAATTTCACCCTCAATTAACCACGTAATTTATGCGTTCAGTTGAATGTATATTCTGTAAAATTTGTTTTTATAAAAAAAAAACTAAATCTATTTTCACTATTTTTATTTATCTCTTCTAATAAGTTAATATGCGGTGTTAAGCTCCATCACTCAACACACAATGTTAAATCATATTTAAATCTTAAAGGGAGAAAGTACAAAATAAACATCTCGATACGTTTCTTTTGTTTCAACTGTGTGTGACAAGACGTGGAATTGAAAAAATCAATGGTACTGGCCTGGTATAGATGTTTTATTAGAAAAATACTCACAAATTTTCAAATATCAGCCCACAACCACTAGGTATAGTGTATTTTCTAAGTATTGGTCCATATTTTGACTGTGAGCACCCATATAACCCCATAAAATAAAAAATGTGGTTTTATATACAATATTTTCAGAATAATCTTCCCCGTGGAAGGAAGCAGAGGTATTTGGCAAGCGCGTCGAGAGCCTTGTATCATTTTAAATGAGTCGGTTAATCGCTGTTTTTTAATGGTGGCTTTATAGTGGCTATTCGATAGCTTGTTTACGTTTGAGTTATTTTTTAAAACTTAAATCTGGTATGCAATTCTTATAATTTAAATAAAATGGGTGTCATTTTATAAATAGAATTTTTATAGTTGAACTCTGTATACCGTACATAGCAGAGTAGGCACAGTGAACTTGGGAATCTTGAGTTAAGACACCCTGTTCTCATTAAGACACTTTCGTTCTCCACTTATCGCAAAATTTTGAAAGTATCACATGTTGAATGGCGGAACACAACACCGTGTTTGCCCTTATCCCTGCTATTCCATTCCTATACAAATTGCTCTCGATAACGATACTAATACTTTTTCGATATTTGTACGTGCTTGAGCTATAGAGCGTGGAAACTAAAATATTAAATATTTCATTTTTGATTACTATTATTAGATATAATTTCAATAATTATTTGTTTTTCTCCTTCTCATTTTTTCCTGCATATAACAGGGTAAGCAGGAAGAACCTAGTGTTAAGTTAAATTAGCTTTGGGTGCTGTTGTAAAATAGCTAACTCTATTCGACGTGGTTGTGAGTTCGAGGCTTTAAGTAAATTTTTATTTATAAATGTTTTTTTTTCTGAAATCTAAAACAATAACGGGAATTATTTTATTTTAAAGAAAGCACAATTTTTTTATAATATATAATTTTATACTTCAAATTAGTTTCAAAGTTCCAAAATCAATGAATTTTATAAGTAGACATTTTAATTAATAGAAAATAAATTACTTAAAACTAAACACTCCAGTTTGAAAATGTTACAGAAGCAAAATGCATTTTAAATTTAGATTTGTATAAGAAGAAAAGGTTTATTGGACTAGAAAAGAATAGCCAGAAAAAAAATTGAGTATTCACACTTTAAAAATCTTTTATATTTTACGATACCTATGGAATGAAAGAAAGTTTAAACGTTTTATCTCTACGTATATGTCTAACTTTATTTAATTTGATTTTTATTAATATATATATATTTTTACACGAATAATAATATCCGCTCAAAATTCTTCAGCTTTATATTTTATAGATATAGGATTTTGAGGACTTCGTTTTGCTGGAGCATTACATTACGATTGCAAGCTCAGTACATCCCTTGTTTGATTCCCTCTTGAGGGAATAAAATAGTTTATATTATTTAAATATGCATTTAAATTGAGTTATATTCTATAAATTATCTTTGTTATTATACTTTCGTCATATCATCCCTGTTCTATTGTATTTAGCGTCTTTTTAGCGTCTCGCTGCATTCCTCACACATCAGAGCACGCATAGTGTTAAGACACTCCGCTCCCCATTTTCCGCCAAATTCTGTGGGCATTGCGTGTTGAGCAGCAAAACTCAATTTCGAGCTTTGCATCGACACCGGAGTGAAAAAATGTAATATTACATATTTAATTTCCTTGAGTGGTAATCGAACCCACAAGCTATCGCATTTAGACTCACACTTTGTGCCCCTGCGCCACGACTGGTCTCACCCGATTTTACCCTATTATGCATATTTAATTATCACCTTTAACAACTTCAGTAAAAGTAGCGCACAGAGCAGACATTCAGAGGTGGCGGGAATAATATCGATGATTTCCAACTTTAACGATCTACTTCTTGTCTCTTGGGGTATTGTCGCTAAACGTTAATTTTGTATGGATAGGAATTTTATAGAAATGTTGAATTAATATTATTTATAATTAAAAAAAATGGGGAATAAAAAGAATAGATCCATCTGTAAGAAGTGGTTACGAATTCGATTTTAACGCATAGAATTTACATAATATAAAAAATATTTTAATTTTTCCTGTCCGATTAGACAAGATAGACGTATGGCGTGAATTCAGTTACTCAAATCAATATTTTATTGTCATAAATTTTTACTACCAAACTTAACTATGAAAATAAATAATTAAATCATTATTATTATTGCAATTACCCCACATATATATTGGGAATACTTATTTTTAGTGATACAGTAAGAATAAATACTTTTTACAGAGAAATCGCCTTGCTGTATCCCGCATGCACCAGGGTAGGCAGAAGGAACCTAGCGTTAAAACACTCCGTTGCCCCCTTTTCGCCGAGTTCTGGACAGCGTGAAGAGCGGCGGAAATCAACGCCGCGCTCTTGCCTCTACACCACAGCAAAGAAATGAAAACATAAATGTAAATAAATATTTCATTTTCCTCGTGGGAATAGAACTCGCAACCCGTCCATTTTACAGTCACTCTTCGTGCGCCCTGTGCCACAACTGGCTATGCTATGCTGAATAAAAAGTCTATTTAACAAGTTTTTTTTTTGATAAAATAATTTATCAATAAAAAGTTAATAAAACCATCAGACGTCCCATCCATATATTTCTAAAGAAGCAGTAAGCACCGGTGCTTATCCAGCGGCAGCGCTCCGGCCGAAGCGGAAAAATCGTGTGCCATTGAGACTACGCCTGAACGAGTCACCGGGATTGTTAATGTTATTACGTTTTAATCTAGGTTAATTAATTTTTGGCGGTGCTGAGTTCTGCAACTATTTTTTTTATCTGTTTGTCAAGCCTAATCTTCGGAACTGTTGGATCGATTTCAATGATGACATTGTAGAGCAACATAAAGGTTACTTTTTATCCCTGAATTGCCGCGGGATAGAGATTTTCACACTGCAGGGATAGAGATTACAATTTTCCCTCAATACAATAATATACTCAAACAATATTAGTTAAGGCCAGTCGTGTCGCCGCGGCACGATGTGTGACTGTAAAACCGACTAGTTGTGGCCTCGATTCCCACTAAAGGAGATCAAATATTTACTTAAATTTATATTTCCATTTCTTCGCTCTTGTGTCGACACTAAGCGCGGCGTTGAGTTCTACAACTCAACACGCAATGCCTCCTGAATTCAGCAGAAAGTGGAGAAAAGAGTGTCTTAACACTAAATTTCCTCTGCCTACCCTGCTGTGTGCGGGATACAGCGTAAAGCTGGTTAATTTGATTTATTTTTTATTTTCGTATAATTCAAGCCGGCTACGCCGCAGGGGGACCGCTAGCTTTAGGTAATATCACTGTTGCAACGTAACCAAATCCTTCGAATTATTTGCAAGATAGTCGGGGTTGTGCTGCAATTTGATTAATGGTCCGTTAGATATTAAATTATGTCAAACTCTGAGATTTCAAAGTTGCAGATCAAATACCCAAAGGTATCTTCAATGTCAAGTTTATAATGAATTTATCAACTATTCCACTTAAAACTATTGGAGCTGAAACTATACAGTGCAGTGCAGTGGCTGAGTAGTTTTCTTCGGGTTTTCTTCAGATTAATGGAAATAATCTCAGTTCAATCTTCTTAACTGTACCTCGAAATTCTTGCTCCCTGAATGCTGTCTTACAACTTATTTTTTATTAAGTTTCGCTGTGTTCCGCACACTGCAGGGTAGGCAGAGGGAAACATTGTGTGTTGTGTGTCGAAATATATATATATATATATATATATATATATATATATGTACCACAACCTGCCGCGTTTACAGTTAATAATTTGTACCCCTGCGCCAAGACTGGCCTCATTTTTACTTCATTTTTATTGTTAGCATCAGTCATCTAAAGTCTCAATATTTTTGTAAAGAGTATATGTGTAACCTAGGTTCCCTATCTTATTAAGGATAAGACTACTACTATTAAGGATAAGAATACATGCAGGATGCAGCGAAAAGCTATAAAAAAAAAAACAAAAAATAAATTTACAATCAAAATCCGAAAAACAAATATTTATTAAATCTCTACTAAGTATAAATTTCAGCTCCACTTATTCGGAAAGCCCTCAAAAAACGGGCCAAAGTCACAAGCCACCAGGTCATTTCGGTAAGTGGAACAAACGTATCTTAAACTATACATATACTAGTCGTAAGTCACGAATCGTCCTAAGTGACTTTCGATAGAACATATTGGGACCTTCGACGGGTCGATGGGTGGTTTTAACATTTTTTCCAACAAATTTCTGTTTCGTGGGAGCTTTTATCGATGGAAATATGTTATGAATATGTGATATACGTACACTTTTTTTTAAGCTATTACCAAGTTGTATTTTTGTATTGAAGAATGGTTGTGGGTTCGATTTGCATTCGGATAATGGATTGTATTATTTTTATTATATTCACGCTGTATCCCGCGCAAATCAGGGAAGGCAGAGCGAAGTCTAGTGTGGAGACACTCTGTTTCCATTAACATATTTCAGTTTCTCAATTTCTTACGAATTGTTGTGGCAACGCGTGTTTGGTTGTGGGGGTTAACAATGTTTTTTGCCAAGGTATTAGAGTGAAGAAATGAAAATATTACTTATTCCATTTCCCTAAGTGCGAATGGAACGTACAATCTTCGTGTTTATAGTACCACACTTGTACATATGCGCCACGACGGCTTCTCAAAATCTGTATATAACCATAAAACATTTTAAATATAAAATATTTATATGTTTTTTTCTTTTATTTAATTTAGATTAATAGAGCGGCGTTGAGTTCTGCCACTCAACACGCAATGCCTCCAAAATTCGGCAGAAAGTGGGGAACGGTGTGTCTAAAAACACTAGGCTCCCTCTGCCTACCCTGCTGTGTGCGGGATACAGCGTGAAGCTGATTTATTTATTTTAGATTAATAGAGGTTCAGCTATTAATCATATATTCTTGATTACTCGATTCTCGACTCGAAGTGTTGTGTCTTTAACTATAGCGCAATATATAGAAAATTGAAATGAATATACGAGGCCAGTCGTGGCGCAGCGGCACGAAGTATGACTGTAAAATTGACTGGTTGTGGGTTCGATCCTCACTCGAGGAGATGAAATATTTACTTAAATTTATATTTCCAATTCTTCGCTCTAGTGTCGCAGCAAAACGCGGCGTTGAGTTCTGATACTCAACACGGAACGTAGTGTCTGAACACTAGATTGCCTCTGCCTACCCTGCCGTGTGCGGGATACAGCATGAAGCTGAAATGAATATAATTAGATTTTCCTCTACAAAGAAATTCAAGAGCTCAGTGTGCGTCTTACTCAGCAGAGAGTACATAAAAAATGGGAATAAAAGAAAAAAAGATTCCGAAATCACAATACAAATTTCGCATCGAGCTCTCCTCAAATAACAATTTCGCTGAAACGATCCGATATAAAACTGTTACGGCCGCAGTTTGACGATTAAATAGATAATCATAAAAAAGCAAACATAATGGACCAGGCTTCGGGCGTAATAAAAATTTAATTATACGAACAGACGCCGGTGTTATATCGAAGATTTAGATAGTTATGAGATACATACAAAAAGTATTCTCGTTTTTTTTCTTATAATATTAAGGCACAAAGTGTGAAAAAAATATTGTTAAATTTATATTTCTGTTTCTTTGCTCTGGTGTTGAGGCAAAATGCGGCGTTGAGTTCCGCCTCTCAATATGCAATGCTTCCAGTTTTAATAATTCGGCGGAAAGCGGAAACGGAGTGTCTTAACACTATTCCCTCTGATCACCCTGTATTACGTAAGCAAAAGGAATCTAGGAACTTACTGTAAAGACACACCGTTCCTATTATGACACTTTTGTTGCGCACTTTAGACCGAATTGAGGCATTCGTGTCAGCAGTCGTGTTGAGTGTCGGAACGCAACGTCCTGCTTTTCCTCCTTCCCAGAGCGAGGAAATGATTCTGCTTCGTTCCAGCGGATGGAAATCGAACCCATAACCGTTGCCTTATGCCTATAGTTGCACGCTTGTGACCCTGCGACACGATTGGCTTTAACCACTTTTCAACCTCAACCACTTTTTGACGCGTCATAATATACTTTTTATATACACCACGACGGAAGTTATTTTTTTTTTACTCACAAACTAGGTCAGCGAGGGTAGTTTTATACAAACGTTCTCTCTTTCCGCAATTCTAAAGGGTTTTGTGAATATTTTGACAAACAATAAAGCAAGTTTCTCATATAGTGCGGTTTTTGAACATCGAAATCCCGCGGGAGTCTAACGGAAAAAGAGCGGCAAGTTTTTTTTTTATTTTAAAGTTTTAAAATAGTTTTCAAGTAAATATATATATATATATAAAAAATATTTTAATTGTTAGGGATATTGAATAACGAGATTTTAGCATAGCGTGTGACTGTAAACGTGTCGATTTTAAGTTCGATTCCCACTCGAGGGAATAGATTCTTTTAATTTTCACGACCAGTAGCTAGATATAGCGCGGCGTTGAGCTCCACTACCCAACAGGCATGTCACACTTACGAAAATCGAGCGGAAAGTGGTGATCGTGATTCCCTCTACCTTCTATATTATTATGCAGAACAAAGTTTGTAGTAAAAATATAAGTATATTACAATCAGAAAACAAGTATTAGTAAGAATAATAACAAGGTCACTCTGTTCAATTATTTTATTTTAAAAATATTTTTCTATTATAATCGTCGATTTCCGTTTAAATATTTTCGATACATAAGTGAACTCTTATATTGCTTACTAAGCAAATTGTTAAGCGGTAAGAGAGAGAGTAGACCTTGACCTTTGAATACAGGTGTCGATGATATTGGAGAAACGTCACATAAAAAGCATGACGATCCCTCGTATTAAAAATATAAAGAAGTTGATCACAACGTACTAGGCGAAAGACGTAGGCGGAGACAGCAGCATCTGGCGCTTCGTTCTCTCTGGCTACTCCGCTAAAATGTTACTCTATATAATAAGGAGAGAGATTGACATGAGATTTTATTCGTCGGTTAAAACAAATACTAAAACACTAAGACAAGGGAGTGTCTTAACTGAACGAAAATAAACTGTAAATGTTTCAAATATACAAAGAAAAACGTTTTTTATGACTTCACTCACTTTATAGGGAACGTTTCTAAATTTCGAAACGTAAAACATTGGCAGATGTCTTGTATCGTCAATAGTGCTTTAAATGTCTGTTTGTTTTACAATAATATCTCATAAACTCGTGGCCTAGTTTCAACTCTATTTCTAAGTAAACAATGAAATGATTTATACAGTTGGATGAATATAAGATATTTACGGTCTTAGTTTACATGTAATTAGTTTAACAAATATTTTACATTTAAAGATTTTTTTTTTCTCTATTATATGCGGAATACGATGTGGGTCTGAGAAAAAGATTATATATAATAAATATATTTTTTTACCCCTGACGTACGTTGCGGCAGTGTTCGGATGGCACTAAAGTTCGACTGTTAATGCGATGGTTATGGATTCGATTCATTTTAAAGGGAATGAAATATTTTTTTTTTTATTTCCTCGCTAGTAACGCAGAAGACAAAGACGCAATGCCTCGAAAATTGGTGGTAAGTGTCTCAATGGGAACGTATTATCTTAAAATTAGGTTCCCAGGTTCCTTTTGTCTACCCTACTAAGTGCGGAATACAGCTGCTGCTTTTTAACAAAAAAATACTAAGACCTTAAAAATAACTCGAATTTCTTAAATCAAAACTGGTATTTTCAAAACTTTACAACCACTTTCCAAAATAAGCTCATAACACCTAGAACTTTCGCACAAAAAGCTCAAACCATTACAGTCTACTATAAAGCCGCTTATATCTCCTAAAACAATGAGTAAGACAGACAAACAACAAAACCGAAAGCTTTCAAAGTATTAAAATGAACATTAAGTGAATTATCGCGGAGCAAATCTTAATGATGCATTCCTCTAATCCTTTTGTGATAAACCAGCTATAAAAGTAATCCGGGCGCCTTCTTAATTACCTCGCGGATATTTTACGTATATTACGGGTTCTGTACACGTAAACGCATCGTAAAGTTAGTTTACGGTTACGTCAGATTTACTGCCTGCCTATTTTATTATATGGAAAAAGTTACGTTTCTTATTTTGGTGTGATTTGGTAGTAGATTGAAGATTTGAGGCCGTTTTGACACAGTGGCGCACCGTTTGTTTGTAAGTGCCAAGGTTGGGGGTTTGATTCTCATTCAAAAATTTAAGTTTTCACTTTCTAGTTTTGGTAAGAAGACACAGCGCGACGTTGAATTCCGCTACTTAATAATATTTTTTTTGAAAAATTTTTTTACCATTCGTGTTTTTTTTTACGCCACAGGATTCATCCACGCCCTTTTGATTTCGTCGTTTTCTTAATTAAGTTGTTGGTTAAAAGTGATGTTACGTTAGCCTCTTAGTACAATTGACTAATAGCGTAGATTAATAAGAACTGGGAGTGTAATCATCGTCGCGCAAGTTTTCCCCATTTCTTCGTATTGATTGGCACAACTCAATCCAGAAATCGAACCTATAACACGTTGTGTCACGATGGCCTGAAATCTTATATAATATGATATGGAATTATTTAGATTTTTTTTACTTTTCACCTGAATACACAGAGAGTCAAGCGGTAAGTGGAAGTGGGTATTTGAAAATGTCACAGCGTAATGTGTTTCGTCTTTCTCTCCTACCAAATGTGATGATATAAAAAAAAAGGAAGTCAATCTTGTTACTTGACGAAGAAGAGGGCTTATATAACCAGATATTCATCTGAAATCCTTCCGAACACTGAACTACAGAGAACCACTCTACAAACTAAATTAATTAATTAATTACAGGGTTTTGAAGCGAGACTTGAGTCCGGCCCTCGCCACCGCCGGTCTTCTCAGTAACAACGGACTCCCCGTAGTATTGTATGTTAAAATATCTTATATATGACAATATGTACAAAATATTGATAGCGCGATTGGGAATCTTGATACTGATTGGTTGGTTGGAAGTGAAAATGAGCGTAACGGTCACGGTTTGTGGTTGCAGTATAAAAAGTTGGTCGATACAACTCATATTTTATCAATACTTATATAAAACTCTTTCGTTACTGAGTGATAGGAAACTACTATATTTAAAACAGTATAAATTTAAATCTCTCGAAATTCCAACGAGATCGGGATGAAACGGTTTAATTTTACGACTTACTTAAAGTGATCCATCCCACTTTCATTTTGAGTAAGGAAAAAGAAAAGAAATTGTGATAGATTTGTTATCAACTATTTAATTTGTGGTAAACGTACATACATACACATGTATTTTTTATTTAAATATTAACTATTTATTTTTATAAGAGCGGAGTGACTTAACGTCTTAATAGCTGGGAACCTAATCCTAGGTTCCATCTGCCTACCCTGCTATGGTTAGAGTGTGAAATAAAAAAAAACTTATTAACATTTTTTCTTTCAAAAGTACAAACACTTTTTAAGTCAAAAAAGTAATTATTAAAATTAATAATTTTATAATATACTAAAATTCCATATTAAATTTTCATAACACAGAAAATATTAAAATACTCTTGTCCTTGGAAATAGAATGTAAAGCTTAAAAAATAACAAATACAGAATGTTTTCATAGTACAAAATTTAAACTTGCAAAAAATATACAAATTTGAGAAAAAAAACTGAAATACGTATTACGTGAAGCACCCAATACAAATATAAGTGTTTTTGATTAGTTTCACGCTGTAATCCGCACATAGCAGGGTCGGCAGAGGGAACCTGGGAAATTTCTGGGAACCTGGGTATTCTGGAGACACTACGTATTGATTGGCGGAACTGAACGCGCACCTTGGCCTTGCCTAGTGACCAGACGGAGGAAATTAAAAAAGAAAAGAGTATTTCTAAGAATATGATTTAACATCGGTTATCACGACGTATAAGGCACATTTAATTCCTGGCTAATATAATAGACATATCAGGCTCAGTGACATAATATTCGACTGTAAAAACAATAGCTATGGGTTCAATCACCACTCCAGACAATATATGATACGCTTCAGTTTAGGTGGCAAAATAAAAAAGGAATATCTGGACACTAGATCTTCTGCCTATACTTTATGAGGAATACAAAGCAAAGCTGAAAAAAAACCCAAAAAAATAAATATATTTTTTATCACAATCCAACAATTACGTCAACACTATCGACCATTAATTTGAGTTTTGTACTACAATAGCGCAGTTTAATTTCGTTTATCACTTTATACAACAGTTTATATGTAATTTAGTGTTTGACAATGATATATTGGAACGAGTCCACGTAGAATTTCAATTATATGAGTGTGACTCTGGAATGATGTATAACCAAAAACGAATTTCAACACATTAGAAGAGTCTCTAGTTGAACTTATTATTTATTGACGCCGATCTGTCTGTTATTGATATTTATATTATGTGGATTTAGTAAATAATTTGGGGCCAGACAGCGCAGGGGCACATAGGTACAATTGTAAGCGCGACAGGTTGTGGATTCGATTCCCAATCGAGACAATCTCGCTCTGGTATCGAAGCAAAGCGCGGTGTTAAGTTTCACCATTCAGCTGCCTATAAAATTTGGCGGATGTCTTAACACTAGGTTCTCAGGGTTCTTCTTTCTACGTTCAAGATACAATATGAAACTAAAAAAATAAATAAAGGAAAATATTGTGAAGTTTTCTCCGCCTGCCAATCATCACGCAATTTCTCGAAGATTGAGACGAAAGTGGGTGAAAATAGGTCTTAACGTCAGGTTCTCTCTGTTTGTCCTGCGGTATATGTTATCAAATTTCGTTATTTAACGTTACAATTGATATTTTTTGATAAAATACGAGTTATTAGACGCAATCGCAAATCAAATAAAAATAAATTATCTTTTAAAATTATTTTCTGAATGTAATGAGTGAAGCGAAGTTGTCAAGCGAAGTTATTACGGTTTTTTTTAATACTGTATCCCGCACACAGCAGGGTATGCAGAGGGAACTTAGTGTTAACATACTTCGATCCTCACTTTCTGCAGATTTTATCGAGACATTACGTGTTTAGTAGTACTGTAGCGTGAAAATGAAAATATTTATTCATTCCCCCGAGTGGGGAAAAAACGCCACGACCGCCTCATTACGCTTCATATTATTATTAGTTACTTAAAAAAATCTACTTTACGCTGTATCACACACACAGCAGGGTAGGCAGAGGGAACCAAAAAGCACTCCTTAAAAAAATTAAAACACTCCTTAGCTACTTTTTGGAGGCATTGCGTGGTGACTGGCGGAATTCAACGCCGCGCTTTGCCTGGACACCACAGCAAAGAAATGGAAATATAGATTTAAATAAACATTTAATTTCATCGAATGAGGATCGAAGCCACCGCCAGTCGCATTCTACAGTCACATTTTGTGCCCCTCCGCCACAACTGGCCTCTATATTAGTTATCATATCATAATATTAGCTATAAATATTGTTTTTTTTTGTATCAATCCCACAGCAAATACACGTACTTATCCATGATCCACTTTCAACTTACTAATTATTATTTTTTAAATTAATAAAATTATTTTTTATTACAATCTACATATTATGTTCTTCGATTTTTAAATTAGTTTAAATAGTAATGTACTTAAGAAATAAAAATGCCGAAATAAAAACGTTATTTATTTATTTATTCAGCTTCACGCTGCGCTTGATACAGTAAAGTAGAGAAAAAAATGGGCTGACTCTCCGTTGTCCACACTCCGTTTTTCACCATCAACTTTTGTCTTACCAGTGTGAAAATGACAAAATTAATATATATTAAGAAAAAAAAGCTTTATAAGTCTCTAAAATGTAATAGTATATTATAAAAATTTACTACCATTTTTACGATCAAGATACGTAAGTGAATTCATCTAGAGCCGGGCTAATGCCTGAAATTCCCCACCTGAATGCTTTCTCTTGATTCATGTACAAGAAATGACGTGGAACTAACACGCTACGTTATGTTCCTACTTTATGTACATTAGCTAAATGACTATGTAATATAATTTTTCACTTTTTTACGTCATAAAAGAAAGATTATCTAGACTTTTCTCCTTTTTCCGCCTGACCTCTAAATATTGCTTGTTGAGCGGTGGATCTTAACGCCACATTGATCTTACAAGAGTGACGCAATTAAATTAGCTATCAAAATATAATTATTTCGATAAGTGACGATTGGTCGTCACTGGTGTACTTTAGAGCTAGTGTTAAGACACTCCGTTTTCAACCTTTTATCGTTTCTTAGAGAATTAGTTTATCTTCACGCTATTTACTATTTAGTAGGGTAGGTAGAGTCTCAAAATGTCTCAAAATGTCTTAAAAACTAAGCGGATAGGTGGAGAAGGAGTTCTAAAACTACACCTTTCCCATGACTTTTAGAAGAAAACCTACAAAACACAAAAAGACTCCATTTACTAATTACTTAAGAACCATTTCAACTTTATATACAACAAATCGATTCTTCTATATTGACATTAAAGGAAATACGTAAGTACAAAATTTTGTAATACCACCCGCATTTCATATTCATTCATCACTCAGTTCCTCGGGGGAGAGCGTTGGGACGTCAATAAATATCCATTAACGAGTAATCATAATATCGATTTTAGACGTAATACATCATTTCTGTATAATATAGATGAAAGAAATGTAGAAAAAATTGAGATATAATATATGTCTATTTAAAGCCCTCTTTCGTATAACAACTCTTCCTGCCTCAATTAACATACTAAAAAAAAAAACTTCACGCTGTATCCCGCACAGGGTAGGCAGAGGGAACCTAGTGTTAAGACACTATTCCCCACTTTCTGCCGAATTCTGGAGGTTTCGTGTTGAGTGGCAGAACTCAACGCCGCGCTTAGGCGTTAGGCTTAGGCGTTAGGCTTAGGCGTTAGGCTTAGGCGTTAGGCTTAGGCGTTAGGCTTAGGCGTTAGGCTTAGGCGTTAGGCTTAGGCGTTAGGCTTAGGCTTAGCTTAGCTTAGGGATCGAACCCACAACCAGTCGGTTTTACAGTCACACTTCGTGCCACTGCGCCACGACTGGCCTCTATTAATATACTATTCATAACTAAATCAAGAAAATGAACTATTATAAAATAATAATAAATTGGTGGCGTTAAGTTCCGCAACTGAACACAAATGCCTCCAGAAATTGGGAAACGGATGTCTTAACACTACGTCCCCTCTGCCTACTCCGCTAAACACGGGATACAGGGTGAACCTGAAAAAAATATATATTTTCCCTTTATAGGCAGACCTCTCAAAAGAAGAATTATTATCTACGTCTGTTCTCACAACGTTGTAAGTATCTTAAGTATATATTAAATCGTCTTGACCCACTATCGAATGTTGCATAAATCTTTTAAATATAGCCCATTATTAGGTACATGAATGAAACTACGCCAATGCAATGAATAACACGGCAATAACGATGTATCGGAAACCCATTTTAGTTCACTAGTTTGAAAGTTTTGGTGTAGTATGTATGATATTTATGTAGAAGTGGTACGCTTTACGTTTTAAGCATATTTTAGATTTAAATAGACAGTGTAGTGATTAATTTCTCTGTTTTTTAAAAATATCATGTTGTGTATTTACAAAAAAAATCCTTCATTAAGAATCAATCAGATCAGTAAGTACAGTTGAAGTTGACTTATGATCATTTATTATTTTTCTATCCCCACTCCCGCAAAACAATGTGTGGTCCGGTAAGACATTGTAAATTCCGCCACTCATAACTTCATACGTAATGTCTCGAAAATTAGGCATTGTGTGGAAAAAGGGGTGGGTAAAACGGTCTGTTTTAATAAAAAGTTCCCTCTACCTACCATCCTATGCGATAAATAACGTAAAGCTGATTTTATAAGCATTATAATATCATGAGTTATCATTTCCTAACTCGGGTAACGAGATAAAGCGCGGCGTTGCGTTCCTCCACTGAACACGCAATGCCTCGAGAGTTTTACGGAAACTGGGGTACGAAAATATCTTAATAGGAACAGAGTGTCTTAATACTAGGTTCTATGTGCGGGATAAGGCATAAAGCTAAAAAATATATATTAATTATGAAGCATTTACCACTTCTATTATTACCAGTTTGTAGATTTAAAGTTTTATCTTTGAACACGTTACATGAGGGGTCCAGATTAATTAAGATATCGATTTAACTTTAGTTTCGGAACCCTTGAGTGTAATACGTGAAATATTTTTTTTAGTTTTACTCATAAATTAATAGGCAAAGAAAATCTTGTTAAGACAATCAGTATACCTCACTTTGTTATTGTATTTGTAAGATAATATTTTGTTGATTTTCTTTGGAGAAACTTAGTGCCGATTACCAGAGCAAGATAACGTTAGATAAGACATGGTTTCCGCCAAATTCTCAAGATATTGCGTGTTGAGTAGTTTAACTTATCGCGCTTTAACAGACCTTAAATCTTAAAAAATTGTTTATAATATATTTCATTCTCCCGATTGAGAATCGACATTACAAACGTCGAGTTTACAGTCACACGATTGCACCACTGCGCCACGACGGCCCAATAAAAAGAAGCACATAAATAAAAAACAAAAACAACTAAAATTGTCATATCTATCGAACATGACTCTATTATCTGACAATAATTTATTTATTTCTGTACGCGTAGATTTTATTATTTTTTCCGTTACAGAGAAGACAGACCACATTTTTGGTATCTAGGTTCCTTAGGGAATGTAAGGGAACACTAAGAGACTAAGTCTCGAAAGCGGAAAAAGATTGTATACACAAAGAAAGTTCCAGGCCAGGTTGTAGCGACATTAGTGTTGTCGAAATTAGTGAGAATTTATTCTTCACGCTGTATCCCGCACATATCAGAGCAGACAGAAAGAACCTGAGAACCCGGGAACCTGATTTTAAGACACTCCGTTCTTATTAAGACACTCGTAATCCATTTTTTGCAGAATCCTGGTTACCAGAGTCACAGTAAAAATATTAAATATTTCATTTCCTCAAATAGGAATCGAATCCACAACCTGTCGCATATACAAACGCACGCTTACATTATAACTGGTCTGAAGTTACTGAGATACGCCTATAAATATACCATATAAAAGATAAACTTACATATCATATAATGTAAAACGCAGCCACCGGAAGAAACTGATACATTAACAACTTTCTTCAACTTCAATACTTGTATTTATGTTTATTCGCAAAGTTGTATGGATTAATAACTCTAATAGATAATATCGTATAGCTTCAAATGAATAATTTATGTTACCATTTTATGGCTTGGAAGCGAGTGATTTACCGTCCTGTCTCAAAGCTGGATGGTTTGAGTCGACGTTTTAAGTTAGATTGTAAATACAATTCTTTTACGATTCCCGCTGATAGGATTGCGTTTAATTAAATTTTTAAATGTTATTTTTTGTTAGTTAAGCTTCTGCTGAATTGCTCGTTGAGTGACAGAACTTAATGCTGCGCTCTTTTGTTACTGGAGCGTGGAAATGAAAATAGTTTATCTCACGAGTGAAAATCGAACCCGCAAACGTCGCGTTTACGCTACAACATTGTATCACTACACTACGGCGTCTAAAGCTATTAAAATCTTGAAATAATCCTCATTAAATTTCCAACTGAGAGTAATTGTGATTACACTTTCAGTGAATGGTGATCAAGGCCAGTCGTGGCGCAGGGGCACAACAGTGCGGCTGCAAACGCGACAAATTGTAGATTACATTCCCAATCGAGGAAATGTAATATTAAATATTTTAGTTTTCTAGCTCTGATAACGAGGCAAAAGTTCTCAACTTACAATGCCTCCAGAATTTGATAGTTAAAGTAAACGTAACCTTTTTGTTCTGCATATTTTAACGTAGCGAGATTTGAACCCGCGCCTCTTGGGCAACGTCCAAGCGCTGACCATTACGCCATATGTTCTCATCAAGCTAGCGTGCGTGCTACAGCTTATTGATGTTGTTAATTTGAAAAATATTCATATAATTGTTGTTAATTCAAAATGGCCGCCGCAACAAAATGGCGGATTAAAAATGTTTGGCACAATCCACTTAACATTAAACGAAGGGGATTGAATTGTAAAATGAACTATGAAAAAAAAGCGAGAAAATTTGTTTTGAAAAACGTTTTCTTAATTAAATTTTGTTGAGACTTTGAAGTCGAGCTATTTCCTATAAATACTAATACATAATATGTTCTATAAGGTTTCATCCTTTATTTTTACTATCAAAGAACTTAGTACTAAGACATTTATCGATTTCTACAAGAATACGAGATATACATAGTGGCGAAATTCAACGCCGTACATATTATTTACGGCGTAGAACGCTAATATTTAACAAGTAGTTTCCTTGAGAAATATAAGGGAGCACTAAAATAGAATTACCCAAAATTTCAACCAGGAGGGACAAAACCAAAAAGTGAACTGAAAGGAAGTTATAGGTAATCACTAAATAAATAAATAAATCAGCTTCACGCTATATCTTGCATATAGTAGGGTAGGCAGAGGGAACCTAGCGTTAAGACACTCCGTTCCCCATTTTCTGCTGAATTCTAGAGGCATTGCGTGTTGAGTGGCAGAACCCGACGCCGCGCTTAGCCTCGACACAAGAGCGAAGAATCGCAAATATAAATTTAAGTAAATATTGCATATATGCATATAATATATAACTCCTTGAGTGGGGATCGAACCCACAACCAGTCGATTTGCAGTAACACTTCGTGCCGCTGCACCACGACTGGCCTCAATAATCACTAGCTTTAGATAAAAAAAAAACAAAGAACATACCTACAAAATAATGTCCCATATTATTACTTTTTTATACCTCAGGACTTCCTATAAAGTTGAGCAATAAACAATAAAAAGAGTTTTCCGTTACGAGGTGGAAGGAAGCAGTAAATATAGTGACAAAGTTGATGACACACGGTGAGGGGCATCACAATAAAATTTTCGACCTCTGATGAATGGCTCTTTTCTTTGTTGGATTTTTTTTGTGTTTTTTGTTTATTCTGTTTATTATAAGTTATGATTGATCTTACTAGTAGGGGTGGGGGTGGGGATTCTGGATTTGTTGTGGTTTTGGTTGGGCAAAAAAGCGAAACGAATATTCTGTGAAAAATATGGATATTTACTTTTATACAAGTTTAAGGTTATTGGTGGCGCAAATGTACAAATGATGTTTGGATATACGACAGTTTGTAGGTTCTAATTCGAGGAGATGAAATATTTCATATTTTCAATTCTTCGCTCTAATGTCGAGGCAAAGCGCGTCGTTGAGTTCCGCCACTCAACACGCAATGCCTCCAGAATTTGACAGAAAATGGGGAAGCTAAAAATTATATTAATAATAATAATGTAGCTAAAACAGATTTTACTTAGTAGACCACATGTTAGTATCTGCTAATATTGGCATATTGTTCTTGTTTCTAGAACACAAGATATGGGCAAGATTGTCTAACTTTGATTGTTTGTTTAGTTTGATGTTGTTATTATATAATTGATTTGAATTTTAACTCTATAGCTTGTAATATATATTTTTTCCTTACTTATCAGGTTAGGAAACCTGGGAACCATGGATTGAGATATTGGGTTTCCATTAAGAAAGTTACGTTTCCCTTTTTTGCTCAACTCTAGAAATATTGTAGAGTGGTGGCACTCAACGCCACTCCTTGCTTCGTTAACAGAGAGAAAAAATGGAGATTTCATTTCCTATTTTAATTCATAATAATTTTGGTCGTCTCGCTTACAGTCGCTTTCGCACTTTGCCACTGCGCCACGACTAGTCTCAATAAAAAAAATATAATAAATATTTACTCAAAGTACATAAGCAAAATTATTGAATTATATGGGCTATCGCTTCGTCGTAGCGTGTTTCTGTAAAGGGCGTGAACTCGATGCCTACTCGAGGAATGAATTTTTTAATATTTTCATTTTCTCTTCGTAGTAACTAGGGAACGAGTGAAACTAACTTCCGGGAAGTACATAACAGAGTATCTTAACGAAAGGATCCTTGCCATTTTCTTTTCAAAGGGATTCTGAGCAATAAATTATATTTGGATAGTGAAAAATTGCAACATAGAGATGCTTCCTGCATAAATAAGACGTAACATGCGTATATAAATTTAGGTTTAGTGGTCAGAGGGCTCTGAGGGCTTCCAATAGGTGCGAGTTCGAGCCCTGTTACGTTCAAACTTTCGTATGCTTTCTGAAAACTGAATGATGTTTAATTATTCCTTTTACAAAAACTATGAAATCGCAAATATTAGCTTTCTTTAATAAAAGAAAAAAGATAGAAACGTACATACAACAAGAAATATAACAGCTTTGTTAGGCGGAAGTTGTAAATATACTGGTACAACTTTGTGGCTCATGGGACGTGACAATAAAAGTTTCGATTGACGAACTATATTTTATGATTCGAGGAGTTGACTTTGGATTTGTCATAGGTATAATATATTATACTATGATATACTTTTTAAATATAAGTATGGCTAGAGGTGTTTTAACATTAGGTTCCGTATTTTCGTATACGTGAAAAAGCATGAACACCTTTTTAACGTTTTTTTAAACGTTATTCCACATTTAGAAACAAAATAGTAGCATTAGGCTTAGTACCTGGTCGGTTTCCAGAAAGCGCGGGTTTGAGTCCCACTAAGTTAAAAAAAATACGTTTTCCACAAACAAAATTAATTATAATACATTTCCTTTACAAATTTAGATGGTAATCTTTAGTAGAAAAGTACTATAAGTCTCCACATGCTTAACGAAAAACCGAATACAATATATTATTTCTTTTAGTCGTTGTTCGTGGAAATATGTCCAAGTGGAATGTCAGGAATGTTCACGGCATGTTGAAACGCAATACTGATTCTAAGTGAAAAATGACCTTCCCCGACACTGGTGGAGGTGGATGGAATGTTTCCTTAGAATTTTATAGCGTTTCTCTTTTAAATGAACACAATTCAACTGTCCCAGTTCTTGAAAGACTGTTATTTTTGATGCTAAGCTAAAGGTCATAGGCTTAAGTCCTATTTGAGACTTAGGAGTATATTTTTAAATTATTTGTATATAAGTTGGACTTATGAAAAAATATTGTGAATCCGACTCGGACTTGGCCACTACTTTCACCCTATCGCTAAATAGATCTTATATTACACCTACAATCTCGATCTTGGGCAGCTCTCCTCCCGGTACCAGCTCTTAAAAACTGCTTATCTTTAGAACAGCATCTATAAAGGGAAATCAAAAATAATATTTAAAAAAATCTTCTCGAAGTTCCTTGTCGTAGGTCTATTTTGGGCAATAATTCCCCTATGTCTCGATTTTGCACAATTGTTAACGAAAATAAAGCTTTGGATCCTTTCGGTGACGGTTTGTTTAAGTTTCGCGGAAACGCGACGGAATGTATTTAATATATTTCATTCATATTCACTGATGCTCTTGTAAATTTTTTTTTAAGTCACTTTAATTTTGTCAAGCATTAAAATTTTTTAATTTTTATTTTTTTTTAATTTTTAATTTAAATTTTTTCATCTTAATTATATATTTATCACTCTGTAGTCAATTGATGAAATTTTTATAATCGGTTCTTTGTAATTATTTTTTTTACATGTATTGTTTATTTTATTGTGTAAAATAATTTGATACATAATTATATATTATTGCATGTGGTATTCACCTTAAAAGGTAATGCATTTAGCTGTAACAATTTAGATTTAAGTAACTGTTACTGTATGATTTAATGTAATTGCCACTGGTGGATCAAAATAAATAAATAAAAAAAAAAAAAAAAAAACATTTGAGATATTTGCAGTTCACTTAGTTTTTGTAGAATATGCAATGAATGTGGAAATAAATTATGTTAATTAATTTAATTTTCGATTAATAACAGTCATATTAATCCGACAGAAAGAAATCTTTATTAAAAATACTATATTGACTGCACCATCAAAGATGCCTTTGGTGTTCTATTTTTCCTCTTCATTTCCTATATGCTCCTCATCAATTCCATTTTTGGTTAGTTTGACAAATTGAAGAAAACGATAGAATAATTCTAGTCAAATTCACCGTTCTATAGAAAAATAAAAACAAAAATGATACTAAAAAGCTGTAATTATTATTTTTTTATAAAGAGTCGTTATAAAGCAATGTTTTCTATAGGCACTAAAATGCATCTCAATGTAGATTAATAGCGGTCACCGAGTACCGACTGGCGAGAGTGTTTCCATTGCTATAATTTTTCTTATCCATTTACCACAATTTCACCATGTAGTTGTGGGTTCGATTCTCACTCAAAAGAATGAAATACTTTTATTTTAATCCATGGGGAAAAGATAAGTCTTAAAAATTAGTGGACAGTGTCTTAACACTAGATTTAGGTTTTTCTCCTTTTGATAAACTGAAATACAATCTGTATTGGATAGTTGAAAATTATAGCAATTTTATGCACTCCAAGTTACTTTGAGTGACTGCTAAAACTAAGTTATATACATGTAATAGACAGATAGAAATGAATAATTAATAATGCCTTAAAACAGCTTTAGCAGTAGTCAAGAGAAGTCAATCAAAGTAATTTATTCCCCCGAGCGAGATACAAAACTACAACCACCGCCCTTACAGAAAGACGCTGTGCCGCAGCGCCCACGACGGCCTCAATTTAAAAAGAATAGGTAGATAGATTCTCTTAATTTACACAAATTACTTAGATGGAAAGAATATACTTTGGAAAAAATCGTCAATGGAAACATCTGTATAAAGGCATTTCAAGAAAATCTTACCCTGTCTTGAACCTCGCATAAAATATTAAAACGGATCCCGAGTTGTCGAGGTACATTTATAGCGTTCTCATCTTTTAGTGCTTATTAGTGTGATTGTGAAGTGAAGGCTTTATGATAACCTGAGGTAAGTTTTATTTTAAGGTTGTAAGCCTTGTTTTCAAATTTTGTATATTTTGTTTGTAATTTGTATGTAGATAGTACTAAGGTGATGATTATACATTTTAGTTCTACTTTACTTTATTCTTTAGTTTAGATCCGCTAGCAATACATTGGTATTGGATATATACCATTTACTAAATTCTCTAAAGATTAAAGCAAAAATAGTTTTTTTGTTTCACGCAAAGTTCCTAGGGTACCTAGTGTCAAAAAATACCGTTCCTAATTTTTTGTCTATTTTTTTAAGACATTTCATGTAGATTTTAAGTTAAGCCTCAACACCACTTTTTGTTTTATTGCCAAAAAGAGTAAATGGAAATATTCAATTTTTTCAAGTTTACAGCCAGACGATGTGTTCAAATTTATACTTTTCATGTACAAAATTTATTTCTTTTTAAATAAAGAAAAAAATATTTGAATCCGATATGAGAAACAAATAGAAAATTTAAAGCGATCATCAAACCGAGCTTGTATGACAATGCAATTACGCCGCCTTTCAACTGGACGTTTCCAATTCACTTTAAAATAAAATTTTGTACGTTTTTGACTTAACTCCACCGTCTACGTAATGTGAATGTTACGTTTGAAATGTACTGGAGTAAATGTTAATTAATGGAAATCGATAATTTAATCATGCAATACATCTACAATCTCATGTAAAATATATTTTTGCCATTTCAGGGGTTAACCCGCATAGCAGTTCGCAGTGTGACGCAGTGTTGGGTTCTATTCCATTTATGAGTGGATAAATTATTTTAATTTCTTCGTTCTGGTAAGAATATAGATCGTGGTATTTAGTTCTGTCGCTCAACAACTCAATGTGTTCAGCTCTATGCGGTATGCAGAGTGAAAGAAAAAACAGTAATAATTTTCTACTGACTGATGCTTATATAGTAAAAACTAACTTATTCATATTTCCAAATTTAATCACGAATAACAAAGAACAAAGTTACTTTATAAATATAATATTCATACATAATATCCAGTTATAATACATAAAAACATGTAGAGCATACACTCTACATCGTCGTAAACGTGATAAAACTTATAACGCAACCTAAATTGACGCTATCTGTAAAACTCAGTTAAAACGAGGCCATTTCTAAATTACCTTTAAAAGTCAATTTCTTATCAAAAGTAATGAAACAATTCACATAGTTGAAAGCACTTTGTTCTTGAAGATCGTATGTGGAATAACTAAAGAGCCCGCTCCGTAGTATATATACAGTAACTTGATTGTACCAAGCTTTGAGTAGAAACTTAAATCTTGATGAGATTTCTATTAGATTTTCAAGCTTTTTAGTTTTCATCTCACATTTTTGTGGATGATTAATGTTGGTTTTGTTTTTGCACAGTTCTGCCAATTGTTTGTGATTTATCTTAATAAATTCTTTGATGTCTGGTAAATTATTTTAATTGGCTTATTACAATTGCTTAAAAAGTATTTATTTAGAAAGTATTAACAATTAGACAACTTATGTTACGCCGAGAATGGATAAGAACGTGCTCAGGTGATTTGGGCTAGTCAAAAGGATAAGTGATGAAAGAATGGCAAAAAAAATCATATCAAGGAAGAATGTTTCGGCAGGCAGAGAAAGATCACAGTTGACCTTCGAAAACAGAGAAAAAAGATCACGTAAAAGACATGAAGACCTATTTACCCACGATAAAATAAACGAAATTGTAGTTGGAAAATAATATTTTTGGAAATCTTCTCTTCTCTCTCTTTCTCTCATCTCCTAAATTTTATGCGTTTTTATGAATGTCTACTAATTTAATTATTATATTACAAAAAAAATATTCATATTTGGTAGCTAATAAGTGACGTTCATTTTAATGTAGTAGTTAGCAAAATACCATTTAATCATATTAAGTTTTATATTATAAAAAATATGTATACACGAGAAATAAAATATTTTATATACAAATTACATCTAAACTAAACGTAAATGAACCGTTTGATATCAGTAAATTTCATATTAAAATAGTAGAATCTACGTGACTAGTTACCGCTAAGAACACCAAAGACTATCCAGTTGCGAAATGCACATACAAATTATTTATTTAAAATCAATTCAATATATTTTACAATATATTTTTGACCAACAATATTTTAATAAATATGTTCTTTTTAAGTTTATTTGTCTATAAGAATTTGATATATATAAAATTATTCTGTTGTTGCTGTTATCGTAGGAACTTTAAAAAATCCTTTTTTAGTATCAGTCTCAGTGTTCAGTCACTTTGATAGTATCAAAATATTTTTATATAAATAATTATATATCTAGTACAAACGGAAAAGCTAAATGAGAAGACTAATTAGTTAAAGTTCATTTTATTCTAAGTTTCGAGTTTGAACGAATAGCTTTTTAGATAAGCTTTTTATAATCAGGCTTTACTAAGTTCCACCAATATTTCCTCGCCTTCCCAAAGGCCGTCGTGGCTCATTGCATAAAGGTGTGACTGTAAACGCGACAGCCGGATTCAATTCCTACTCTAGGGAACGCAATATTTATAATATTTTCATTCCCTTGCGTGACCTTGAGTTTTTCTGCTCCAACCGTTATGGATGCATGGCGGAATATTTTTTTACCCGAGTGTATTATAGCACTTTAAATCTGTTAAGTATAACGTATTTACTTAATTTATGATGTAGAGTCCTTTCTTAAATATAAATTAATTAAAAATAAGACTTCCTAAGCATATATTAACAGCATTATATTTATATTACAAATCAAAATAAATAAATATCTGATTAAAATTCAAATTTCCGCTTCAAAAAGTCGTCACTCCAACAATTACAGGTAAAAAATCCTCATAAAATTTCTATCCGACAAAACGATATTGGGTGGCAATAAAGAAGGCAGGTACATTAATAATAATAAAAGTTATATTTAAACTCAATATTTATGTAAGATCCGAAAGCCCTGGGGAGGTCGAAGTTAACAACCGAGCAGGACAGGTTTAATTAGGAAAGGGAGCTAATTCTCAAGTTTTGATGAATGCGATTTCTAGCAACCCTCCGTTGTCGGAAAATTTGAAATTTTGATTTAAACCTTTAGCTTCAGTAATTTGTATTAATAATGATCTCACGCGTTACGCCGGTCAAAAGTTTTGGTTTGAACGATGTTTGTGGTTGTTAACTAATAGAACATTTCAGTCTCGTCAATTATCAAGTTATTATTATTATTAATAAGAAAAAATACCAGGCCAGTCGTGGCGCAGCGGCACGAGGTGTGACTGTAAAACCGGCTGGTTGTGGGTTCGATCCCCACTCGAGGAGATGAAATATTTACTTAAATTTATATTTCCATTTCTTCGCTCTGGTGTCGAGGTTAAGGGCGGCGTTGAGTTCTGCCACTCAACACGCAATGCCTCCAGAATTTGGCAGAAAGTGGGGAACGGAGTGTCTTAACATTAGGTTCCCTCTGCCTACCCTGCTGTGTGTGGGATACAGCGTGAAGCTGATTTTTTTATTTTAAGAAAAAATACATCTTCATGCTTATTCGTTGGCAAGAGCTTTCTTTTCTTTTTATTCGTACTCCATTTTCCGCCCAATTTCGTAAAATTGCGTATTAAGTGGCGAAACTCAACGCTACGCTAAGATAAAATGAGGAAATGAAGGAGTCGAACGCGAACCTCATCTACAGTTAGTAGCTGTGCCGTTTCAGGTCCCCATGCATCCGTTAGGTGGTATTCAATTTGAATGTGCCATGTCTTTAACTTCAATTTCCACTGCATATATAAAATGTTTATTCGTAACTTATTTTTTTATAAAAGACTTTTTATATTTTTATTAAATAATAAGGTGAAAAATACTAAAGAATTTAATCTTCATCTGAAACACAAACATTTAATAAAAACCTAGACACACACCTATATATTTATCAACATAGCTTTAAACTGTTTCAAAGTTCGTAAATTTAAGTCACTTTCCTTCCATACCCGCGGCACTCCCCCGGGATCCCGTACTTGATGGAAAACCACCAGCGTTAAAGGTTGCGATTGTTACTATTTATTCCCGCGGGATAAACTTCTATATGAGATCATCAATTTTTCACATGAACGCTGACGTTGGTATGACTTGGAGCGTGAAACTTAAGTTTTCACACATAACTCTTAAATGCACGTAGCTTAAATCAGTTTAAATCTTGCTGTATATTGGGCGCATCTAAAATGTATGAGCAGCTTTGTCACATTTTTTTTAGCTTTACGCTGTATCTTGTATAAGATGGGATAGAAAGAGGGAACCTAGTTTTAAGATATTCTTAAAATAAGGTTCCCTCTTATACTTCCATACCCAACTATCTGCTGAACTTTGAGAGCAACCCGTGTTTCCAGAGTGTGGAAATAAAAATACCATTAAGTACAAGCACATCATTACCGGGGTAATGTCTGATATAAGCCGCCGTTTGTAGCCGCACGCTTGTGCTCCTTCCGCCAAGACGGCCTTAACCGGCCATTCTGTCATACTAGAGGCATATAACATTTCGTAATCGGGTAAAATTTATTAATTTATTTTTCTTTAGAAAATTCATTAACTCGGTTTGGTTGCATTGAATTGTATTATATATAATTGTAAGTAAGTCGTAAGTCTACAAACAGAATTTGTTCCACTTTCAATAAACGCGTAATTCCAAACGCTTAAAATTATTTTAGATATTGTGAATTGAGTGGCGAAACTGGATTTACAAAATTGAAATTTGTGATGTGCGTAGAATACATAAATATGTAAAGTAAAGTCTTGGATTAGCAGCATTATATGTATTTATGCAATAATATTAATAATGTAGTCTTATTGTAATAAATGTATTTGACAGAGCTGCCTATATTATATAGGCTATGAAATCCACTCCTTAGGTAACTTGTAAGCGTTCGTCTGTATTTGAAATTGCACGGCGTCGAACAGGTTTCTCGGATCCTTTATAATAGCAGGTATTCTTTGTGAACTATCATTCGTTTCGTAAGTTAAAGTTTATTCATATTAAAACTTAGTAGTACGTTTTATTGTGAAGCATTTTAAGTTTTTTTAGATAAAGTGGATTATAAATGTTAATTGGGTAAATATAGTAGTGAAAATAAAAGTGATATAAAAATTAGAAAAACCTCGATTTCATCACTTCTTGACTGGTTGATAATTATCATTCATAAGATACTTCTTAAAATCCTAAAAAGCTGTTCCCTACTTTCTTTCTTCTTTGACGTCCTTGTATGTAATGGAATCAGTCGCCTCGCCACTTTGGAGCCAGTCGTGTTGAAGGGGCAAAGTGCTGGCTGTAAACGCGACAGGTGGGTAGTTTATAGTCTCACTCGAGGAAATAAAATATTTATTGACATGAATACGGGGACAATCCAAAAACTCTAATGATAAAAAAATCAGGGCATACGCTTACAGAAAATATTCACTACATTTAAAATAAAATGATAGATAAATAATCAAAGAATTTATTGCAATAAACGAGAAGAGTGACGCATCGAGCGCAGTGGAGGGGGAAGCGACTCCATTTTGATTTTATTTTGCTGCAACAAGTATAACTTATGATTCGGGCTAAAAGCCAAAACCAAATACAAATATCGTATACAGTTGATAAGGGTTTCTCAAGAACAATCAAATAGTAATAATAAAACGCCATCTGACCGAATGGAACAGTGCAAAATGAATGCGGCCGAGCGGATCAACGACGGTGCTAGTACATCTGCAGCTGAGGCGGTTGAAAATATGCAAGTAGATGATGAAATCATTCCTACATCGACAACGAACTGTATAGATATATATTGTGGTCGATCGTTGATTGTGAAGAAACAGAACAGGGCAGCAGCTAGTGTACGTTTTAATAATTGACAAAAATCTATTCGGATGTTGTTCGGATTGCAATAACAGATAAATACTTATCGCTGCTTAATAATACTTTTCCTGAAGAGCCAATAAGTAACTTTAAACTGTTTAAACCGTTACGTGTAAAATAAGTCGCGTCACATCGTTAAATTTAATCAATACCCGAGAAGATTACAAGTTTTATCATCTACAGTTAGAGAGATACGAGATGAGCCAGAGATTTGCCCAGGAGCTGTTGCCGACAAAGTAAAATAGTTTTGTGATAGTGTTCCTGATCAGCATTGATTATTATGCTTATGACCGCACAAATTTTGGTCATGCATTGAGAATATATCTCTACCGATACAATCATCAACCGATATGAATAATTGGCAATCAGCGATTTAGATGGAAAATTTTATGAGAGCGAATTTGCCTGGCTTTACTTTGATCCTATTGTAATACCAACTGCAACTGCAACTATATCATCAGTAGCGGTATCATCATTATCAAGTCACAAAGCCGGTGGAGTCGAGTATATATCGCAATGTAATAGAGTTAAATTTGATGTGGAATTGATATCGAAAATTTATTTGAAAATGAAAGACGCAAAAGCGGGTGATATCTGCCTAGTAAACGTAAAGACCAATGCTTTTTCAAATCCATACTCAAACGTGGGTACACACGTTAGCATTAGTAGAAATTAAACTCTTTACATAGCGATTGTTGTTAAAATATTTCAAGAACAACCTGAGAGAGCTTGGTCTTACTACACCAGTTATAGATAGTTGGAGACTATAATGTTGATGTCTCATAAAACTGCTCATTGCTCGACTTCATACTCAACGAGTTCAATGATTAAAAAAAAATAATATATTATTACATTGTTTTTAAAGTACAATCAGTTATAACCTAACCAGTACAATCATTTACTCGTTCGAGTAACGAAACAAAGCGTGGCGTTGAACCACATACGCAATTCTTCCAGAACTGGGTGGAAAGTGGGGGAACGGAAGAGTATTGATTCTCTATGAGTAAATCTATAGAAAAATTCAAATATTACGTGTCAGTGTTTAACGCCGTACATTCTCTCCCTAGAAAAATCTAGTGTTGAATTTACATATACACAGACACATATAAAGAAAAGCTATAACAAAATTAGACTTGCTTGAAAAAAACATAATATTCAAAAACAGAACACGCACTATATGAATGTAAAAATTAAAAGTAAACAGATAGCTCTCACTTTTCGCCTTCAAAACGCTCATACATACATAATTTATGATACACACGCTACACGTGTATAGTAAATAAAATAAAAACTGTCAAGCAGTGATTGCTAATTTAATAGATTTAAGGAGCGTCTGCCTAAAATCGTGGTGATTGTAGGTTGGATTTCCGTTTCGGGGAATTAGTTACTTTCATTTCCTCGCTTTGGTAGCAAGTCAAAGCGTGAAATTGAACTCAGCCACTCAACACACAATAACTTACAAATTAGATGGAAAATGGTGAACAAACTGTTTGAATACTAGGTTCCCTTATCCTATAATGCAATGGGGAAAACGTGTGATGGTTTTTTTTTTAAGGTAACGCACGCTGACATGGTGTCGCTATTTTACATTGTATATTGCATATCTGAGACCCCCGATTTCTTCACGAGTTCAGATCTTCAAACTTCATAAGGCTCTTCCTAAATTCCTATAGCTATATATAGCAGCAATTTGGTATGTAAAATAGTACTAATACTCTAGGACACAAACACCAAAGTAAAAATCTTGGCACTTTTACTTTATACTTCTAAAATAGCGGATGAAAAAGTTTTTCAAAGTTAAAGGTTAAGAGAAGTATATCGTTATGTTTGCAATTTCTTATGTCCCCGTACGCTATTTATTGCGCAATTTTCTATTCTTTTCTAATAGTAACGAAACAGTGCTGCCACACATTATGACTTATGTGTAGATTTTGGCTCTACATGAAATTCGATAGCTTTATCACAATCGCCGACGGCTTTTTGGCGTTGACTTTTTATATCCTATCAAAAACTCAAAAACATTTTACCCTAAAAATTGAACTCTACAATACGTTTTGATAGAATATTACTCTATTTTACAAATTATAATTATAAAATTAACTACAAAAATATTGTACGAAAATTGTTTTAAAAACAAAAATTTTACAGAACTACTAACTAGTCTCAACAACTTAATTTCAACTTGAAGTGGCCTCATCACAAAACTCAGTGTTACCCCAAAAATAAATGACGCTCTTGACCATGGCCCAATACTTACTGTCCAATGTACAAAATACTGGTATCTCATTAATTTTAATTACATAATTTATAAAAGACCCTACTTCACTAAACTAAGCAATGTATAAAATTGTAAAACATGAATGTACTGAAATGTTTTTAGGGCTGCGTAAATCGAAAATTTGGAAGGAAACCTTTATAGCGTCACTCAGTTGTTCGTCTGTCTGTATGTCGGTCTATCTCAAGAACATTTATCTCAAGTGTTATCAAAATTCTTAAGGATCCCGTGGATCTACCAATTGTAACATTTGGCAAGAAGTGTAAGTTTTAGCAATGAAAGAAAAAAACTAATATTTTTTCTTCATTATATACAAAATAAAGGCACAATCGCAAACTTATAATTATCAAATTTTAAAAGTTGTTACAACCCCAAAAATTGATTTGGAACTCTCGATGGACAAGTCCGACGCTCACTTATCTAACATTTTTAAATAATTTTGTAAACAAAAAATTATATGTATTTAATATAACATTAACACTTTTACTTTCATACAAAACCCATAAGATATACATATAACCATAACAATTTTTTACTATCATCCAAATCATCAAAACCATCAGAAAAAGAAATCCCCATTTTCCGTGCCACAATCCATCTGGAGTCTATTCAGATGGGAAATCCGAATGCAATGAGTGTTCCCTAATTACCCTTTCCGGTCCAAATGAAATCTCGTCACGGAAAGTACTCACGCCACACGCGATAGTGTAACACGATACGTAATATTATCATTTACGTGGATCGATACAAAATTGTATGAATTGTATTAGTTCACTACTAAATTGTTAATAAATTAAATATGTAGTAGTATTAGAATTAGTCGATTGTCAGTTGGGGCCAGTCGTGGCGCAGAGACACAAAGTTTGATTATAAAAGCAATTGGTTAGAGTTCGAATCGATTTGAGGAAATGATATGTTTAATATTTTCATATCTTCGTTCTGGTGTCGAGGTAAAGCGGCGTTGAGTTTAACGGAAAATAAGAATTGGCGTGTCTTAATACTATGTTCACTCTGCCTATCCTGGTGTGTGTGATGGTTATAAGTTTGAGTCCTAGTCGGGACAATGAATTATTTTCATTTTTTAACTCTAGTTTTAAAAAACGCTCTTTGCCCTTGAGCGCAAATTTGCCTAAAAAATGAGAACGGAGTATCTTAATACTAGATCCCGTTCGCCTACCCTAGTTTATGAGAAAAAGGAGGCTGCTCTTTCAAAAGTGAACTTTTAAATAATCCCCTTGACGAAAATTGTGATATAAGTGGCAAATGCAAAAAAAAAATAAAAAAAAAACATATTTATAAATTTTGAGTCCATGCTGACGCAGTAGCACAAGCGTGTGACTAAAAACGCGAGGATTGTGTGCTCGATTTCCACTCTTGGGGAAGTGAAATATTTAATACTAGCGACCCGCTCGCGGCTTCGCCCGCTTAAACCACAGAATTATTTATTTAACACACTGAATTATGTTCGTGTTTTGATATGCTTATAATGTATGTTTGCAATGTAATGAAGTTTTTTATGAGAAAGTTGTTAAAACTTTAGGTCGCATTTTCGTACCTCCCATAAGAATCTTCAATTGAATGTTTGAAATAAAAACACAACTTATCGATACTTACTATATGTGCGATAATCTCAGAAACGGCTTAACTGATTTAAATACTTTTTTTGTTTGTATTCTGGCAAACTGCCCTTAAATATTAAGTATTAGTTTTATTTTAAGCAGCTTCATGCTAGTCAGAGGGAGGAACCTAGTATTAAGACACTCCGTTCCCCACTTTCTACCGAATTCGGGACGCATTGCGTGTTGAGTGGCAGAACGCAACGCCGTGCTTAACCTCGACCCCAGAGCGAAGAAATGGAAATATAAATTTAAGTAAATATTTCATCTCCTCGTGTGGGGATCGAACTCAGAGAACCAGTCGGTTTTACAGTCACACTTTGTGCCGCTGCGCCACGACTTTCCTCAACTGGACTGGACTTTATTTTAATCGGTTCACATAAAGTTAAAACCAGATCCACGCTTTATCCCGCCCTTAGTAGGGCAACTTAGTGTAAGATATTGGGTATAATGTGTGACTGATGTGCGAAATGAAAATATTATTAAATTATAATTCAATCCTGCATGTGTGGATCGGACCCACAACGTCGCGTTACAGTTACAATTGGGCATATAGGGTAAAATAGTTTAAACCCGTACCTAAAGAATTTAAGCAAGATACATCAACAGTGAAGACGTAGGTTTTTTTCTCATTTCACAATGTTTATTCATATCTATATTACATATAACGCGGTTACGCATAGGTACCAATAATGTAAACACATACTACTACAAAAATAGTACTAAAATGTTTAGAACTTTAAACTTTGCCGCCAAAACCTACGACTCGATTTCGCAATGAAGCGTATGCGGCGGTTTCCCTTTGATAGGTTTATGTGTGCGTGCGTCGTTCTTGACAAATTGTATTTTATTTTACAACGATAATTTTATTATTTATTTTGTTTGAAAAAATAACTTTTTTATTTTCGGGTTTTTAATTTAATATGTAATAGGCTTTTATAGAGTAGTTAAACTGTGGTTTCATTTAAAGTGGTCCTAACAAAAAAACTCTGTATAATTGAGCATATTTAATATTTATAGTGATTTTTTGGAGAATAGATACCAATAGTTATTACAACCACTTGTGAAGAAGCATAGTTTAGGCAATTTTTTATTCTTATACCTTTTGAAAAACTACCAACGTTCTTAAGTTAATATATTATTTTTTCAAATTAAAAAAATTGTCTATGTCATCCTAATGGCGGAAAAATATTCAAAATGTATTGTAATACTACATTAGTATCGACAATGTAGTGTATCAACACTAAGTAATTAAAAATAGATATACTACAGGAGGATATCTTCATATGCACTGTTTTAACCTGTTTTATGTATAATATAGAATAATATATTCTATAGAGGAATCACACATTCTTTTTATTCAGTTTAGTAAATACATTTTTTAGAGGTTACTCTGTACTAAAATGGCATGCAACTCTGTTCCCGCATTTACGTTCCTGATATATCGATATAAATAATAGAAATACAAAATATAGGAAGGAAACACAAATGCAATTATATTGCATTTTTTCTTTTTTTCATACTTGAAACGTATTAATAAATTACATATTATGTATTACATACAATTAATTTCTTTTGAATATAACACTAAGTTTAATCAGCTTCACGCTATTTTAACAGATAACATAAGATGACATTAAAACGTATTGACATCACCACGTGATCCATCTAAACACAATATAATTTTTTATAAACAATGAACTCACAAACAGAATTTACTTTCCAAATACTTTTTATTCTACATATCGCCATATGAGCTAATCCCAAAAAATATACTCACTTTATTATTTTTGTTAATATCACCAACGTTGACGTTTAAAATAATAGTTATGGTAGACTGAACAAATATTGATTATACTTCTTTTTTTAGCTTCACGTTGTATCCCGCACACAGCAGGGTAGGCATAGGACACCTAGTGTTAAGACACTCTGTTCCCTACTTTCCTCGGAATTCTGTAGGCATTGCGTGCTGAGTAATGAAACTCAACGCCGCACTTTACCTCGACACCAGAGCGATGAAATGGAAATATAAATTTAAATAAATATTTCGTTTCCTTGCGTGGTCATCGAACCCACAACAGTTACACTTTGTGCTCCTGTGCAACGAACGGCCTCAATTTACTTTCTTCTTTTAAAATGTGGTTAAATGAAATAGTCGTAATTTAATTATGTCGGATTACTATTAACCGACTTCTTAAAAGAGGTCATCAATTGGACTGTATTTTTATCCTTGTTACCTTAGAATTTTTGATTGTATGAACCGATTTTAATTATTCTTTTTTTATTTGAAAGGTAATGCGTCCCGTGTAGTCTTATTTTAATTTAGTTTATATTCAACAATGGTATCTATGAGAAAATCATATAAATCTCAAATTTGCATTAAGTATATGCGCGACAAATGAACGTATAAGTCAATATCAATTCAACCGATTTTAATGATTCTTTTTTTATTAGAAAGGGTACATATAAAGGGTAGTTGGGTGAAAGTTTAGTTAAGTTCAGAGTGTGAAATCCAGTTGAAATTGAAGAAGTCGATTTTTTTTATTAAAAAATATAATTATGTAATTTTTTCTACAAAAAATTCTTTATACTCCATGATAAGAACTATCCTATAAGTGACATTAGGCTTTGAACTATTACCATGCCAAAATTAATTTAATTTCATACAGTAGTTATCGGTATTTTAGGTGATTTATATTTTTCAGTTTTTGTTTTTTTTTAAAGAAAACTATCATGAAATTCGGAATGAAACCGAAAAAAAATGTACCTTGAGGCCCTAGGCTAACACCATGCAGAAATTCATCTATTTCTGTCAGGTAGTTTTTGCGTGATTGACGCACAAACAAACCGACAGACAGACAGACAGACAGACCGACAGACAGACAAGAATTCTGCTGAGTGGTTTTTTAGGTTCTATAATCGACATATTAATCGACCTAATTTTTATTTTTTTTATATCTTTCATGTACAGAATTGACTTTTCTATCCTTTTATTATATATGGAGATGGAGATTAATCACATTAATAAGATAATGAGTGCGACATGGTCAGGCAAGACAAAACTAACATCATTTTTTTAATTCTTAAAATAAAAAATAGGTATAGATTGTTTTGTGAATTCATGTGATAAATTACATTTTATAACTCCTTTTAATTTTTGACTTTTCAGTTCGTTTCAATACAAATTTAAAATACCTTTCGTGACAAAGTGCATTTATACATCGCTCATTTACCGAAACAATGTGTCGGTAACCTTCTTTCGTCGTACCATCGTTTCTAATTCAGTAGCTTAGAGAAATAGCTGTCTCCATAGCTGACTTGGAGCCTGCGAATGAGGCTAAGGATGAAGGACCTTGTCTCTCAACGCAATAGGTCATCACTGACACACACACTGGTCCTCCTAGTTTTTCCATTTAACTACACTTCAGATAGGAGACAGCCTACATAAAAAATAAACTTTTTTAAATTATAAAACTTTTATTGAAGTTTATTCGTGTAGTAAAAAATTTTTTATTTGAATGTGTAGTCACATATATAGATCACATGTGTGAATATGTAGTCACATATGTGGACCACATGTGTGAATATGTGGTCACATATGTGGACCACATGTGTCAATATGTGCTCACGTATGTGGACCACATGTGTGAATATGTGGTCTTTCATGTGGACCACATGTGAGAATGTGTGGTCACATATGTGGACCACATGTGTGAATACGTGGTCGCGTATGTGGACCACATGTGGGAAAATGTGGTCACATATGTGGACCACATGTGAGAATTTGTGGTCACATATGTGGACCACATGTGTAAATATATGGTCCCATATGTGGACCACATGTGTGAATACGTGGTCTTTCATGTGGACCACATGTGAGAATTTGTGGACACATATGTGGACCACATGTGTGAATATGTGGTCGCGTATGTGGATTACATGTGGGAAAATGTGGTCACATATGTGGACCACATGTGTGATATGTAGTCACATATGAAGATTACATGGGTGATCCTGTGGTCACATATGTGGACCACATGTGTGAATATGTGGTCTTTCATGTGGACCACACGTGAGAATTTGTGGTCACATATGTGGACCACATGTGTGAATATGTGGTCGCGTATGTGGACCACATGTGGGAAAATGTGGTCACATATGTGGACCACATGTGTGATATGTAGTCACATATGAAGATTACATGGGTGATCATGTGGTCACATATGTGGACCACATGTGTGAATATGTGGTCACGTGTGTGGACCACATGTGTGTATATTTGATCACGTATGTGGACCACATATGTGAACATGTGGTCACATATGTGGACCACATGTGGCATCGTGTGGTCATATATGTGAACCACATGTGTGAGTAAGTATTCACATGTGCAGATCGCATGTGTGATATGTTGTCACATATGTAGACCACATGTGTGATATGTAGTCACATATGAAGATTACATGTGTGATCATGTGGTCACATATGTGGACCACATGTGTGAATATGTGGTCACGTGTGTGGACCACATGTGTGTTTATGTGCTCACATATGTGGACCACATATGTGATCATGTGGTCACATATGTGGACCACATGTGGCATCGTGTGGTCATATATGTGTACCACATGTGTGAATAAGTATTCACATGGGCATATCACATGTGTGATATGTAGTCACATATGTAGACCACATGTGTGATATGTAGTCACATATGAAGATTACATGTGTGATCATGTGGTCACATATGTGGACCACATGTGTGAATATGTGGTCACGTGTGTGGACCACATGTGTGAATATGTGGTCACATATGTGGACCACATGTGTGAACATGTTATCACATATGTGAACCTTTTATAAAATATATTTAATTCATTAAATGTAATATGTATATAAATAAATAAACGTAAAGAAACTTTACGTAACATCATACATAATAACAATTAAAACGTAAACTGCAGGCTAATTGATCATCCGGTAGACATTTTAATTAAATTATCAGCTGAAGCGGAATGTCTTTGTATCATCAGAGTTGTAAACCATTTGTTCGATAATTAACTTTAACAGTTATGAACATATACTATTGTTCAAAGACGTCACTATTACATTTCAATCCTATGAAAATTTATAATGGAGAGAAGAAAGAATTTCAAATAAGATAGTGGTGCACTTACTCAATTTTGCACTTTCCAATTTCTTTAGATAGTATAGCGGAACACAAGGCTTCGCTTCGTTTGTTTTTACGGGCAGAAAAATAAATATATTCTTCCACTTAGCGGGAATTTAACCTTATTAAAATACAACTAGTGCTACAACCAGAAATCTCAGTTCTCTCAATTGTACCGTCATAGCGTCAAGTTTTAGTCGACATATTAACTTTAAACATATTAATTTTTTATCGACATATTAACCGACCTAATTTTTATTTTTTTTATATCTTTCATGTACAGAATTGACTTTTCTATCCTTTTATTATATATGGAGATTTTGTTTGAAAAAATAACTTTTTTATTTTCGGGTTTTTAATTTAATATGTAATAGGCTTTTATAGAGTAGTTAAACTGTGGTTTCATTTAAAGTGGTCCTAACAAAAAAACTCTGTATAATTGAGCATATTTAATATTTATAGTGATTTTTTGGAAAATTGATACCAATAGTTATTACAACCACTTGCGAAGAAGCATAGTTTAGGCAATTTTTTATTCTATAAGAATTCCTTTTAAAAAACTACCAACGTTCTTATAGTTAATATATTATTTTTCCAAATTAAAAAAATTGTCTATGTCATCATAATGGCGGAAAAATTTCATTCATATTGTAATACCACATTAGTATCGACAATGTAGTGTTGATAGTAATTGAAAATAGTTATACTACAGGAGGACCTTCATATGCACTGTTTTAACCTGTTTTATGTATAATATAGAATAATATATTGTATAGAGGAATCACACATTCTTTTTATTCAGTTTAGTAAATACATTTTTTAGAGGTTACTCTGTACTAAAATGGCATGCAACTCTGTTCCCACATTTACGTTCCTGATATATCGATATAAATAATAGAAATACAAAATATAGGAAGGAAACACAAATGCAATTATATTGCATTTTTTCTTTTTTTCATACTTGAAACGTATTAATAAATTACATATTATGTATTACATACAATTAATTTCTTTTGAATATATCACTAAGTTTAATCAGCTTCACGCTATTTTAACAGATAACATAAGATGACATTAAAACGTATTGACATCACCACGTGATCCATCTAAACACAATATAAACTTTTATAAACTATGAACTCACAATCAGAATTTACTTTCCAAATACATATACTTTTTATTCTACACATCGCCATATGAGCTAATTCCGTAAAATATACCTACGTTATTATGTTTGTTATATCACCAACGTTGACGTTTGAAATAATAATTATGGTAGACTGAACAAATATTGATTATACTTCTTTTTTTAGCTTCACGCTGTATCCCGCACACAGCAGGGTAGGCATAGGACCTCTAGTGTTAACAACAACACTCTGTTCCCTACTTTTCTCGGAATTCTGTAGGCATTGCGTGCTGAGTAGTGAAACTCAACGCCGCACTTTACCTCGACACCAGAGCGATGAAATGGAAATATAAATTTAAATAAATATTTCGTTTCCTTGCGTGGTCATCGAACCCACAACAGTTACACTTTGTGCCCCTGTGCAGCGAACGGCCTCAATTTACTTTCTTCTTTTAAAATGTGGTTAAATGAAATAGTCGTAATTTAATTATGTCAGATTACTATTAACCGACTTCTTAAAAGGGGTCATCAATTGGGCTGTATTTTTTAGCCTTGTTACCTTAGAACTTTTGATTGTATGAACCGATTTTAATGATTCTTTTTTTATTTGAAAGCTAATGCCTCCCGTGTAGTCTTATTTTAATTTAGTTTATATCCAACAATGGTATCTATGAGAAAATCATATAAATCTCAAATTTACATTAAGTATAGGCGCGACAAATGAACGTATAAGTCAATATCAATTCAACCGATTTTAATGATTCTTTTTTTATTAGAAAGGGTACATATAAGGGGTAGTTTGGTGAAAGTTTAGTTAAGTTCAGAGTGTGAAATCCGGTTGAATTTGAAGAAGTCGATTTTTTTTATTAAAAAATATAATTATGTAATTTTTTCTACAAAAAATTCTTTATATTCCATGATAAAAACTATCCTATAAGTGACATTAGGCTTTGAACTATTACCATGCCAAAATTAATTTAATTTCATACAGTAGTTATCGGTATTTTAGGTGATTTATATTTTTCAGTTTTTGTTTTTTTTTAAAGAAAACTATCATGAAATTCGGAATGAAACCGAAAAAAAATGTACCTTGAGGCCCTAGGCTAACACCATGCAGAAATTCATCAATTTCTGTCAGGTAGTTTTTGCGTGATTGACGCACAAACAAACCGACAGACAGACAGGCAGACAGACAGACAGACAGACAGACAGACAAGAATTCTGCTGAGTGGTTTTTTAGGTTCTATAATCGACATATTAACCGACCTAATTTTTATTTTTTTTATATCTTTCATGTACAGAATTGACTTTTCTATCCTTTTATTATATATGGAGATTTTAGTTTTTTCGCTCTGGTCATGAGGCAAAGCGCGACGATTGGTCCGCATCTCTACACGGAAAGTGAGGAACGGAAGTGTCCCAATGGGAACGAGATATTTTTAGCGAAAGGTTTTTATTCACCTTAACTCTTTCACGCATACGATCTGCATCCTTCACATATCAGGATAAACTGAGGGAACCTGGTGAGAGTGTATTAACTTGAACAACGAAGTATTTTAATCTATATTATTTTTAACTGTCAGAAAATTATAATAAATCAAAAATTATATAATAAAAACTTAATACCATAAGTAAAATAATGAATAGATTCACGAAATCCCGCGAGGATTTTATGTGATTCATTATAAAAATGCGAAAAACTCATTTGGTAATAACTCATGGGGAAAGCGTTTCCATTGTTGTCATTTATTTTAATATATTTTTTTAAAAGTGTAAAGATTTATTTATTGTAGGTTATGGGTTCGATTCTCAATACATTTACTAAGATTTTTATACATAGTGTTAGCGTATTCGTGTAACAGAGGGTAGATTTAAGTGGAAAATAACTACAAAAGCAGTGGAATTGTATCAACCGGGGGACAGTTGTTTGTAAGTGACGGCCCCTATTGGAAGGAAACTAGTGTGAAGTACTGTTAGTAGGTGATACATATCACCTATTGCAATTACATAGTATCCCGTTCCAAATAGTTTAGAATCATATAGACGATGTGTGTTTTTAACGTGTTTATTTTAAAAACGTTACCCACTTCCGATTTCTAACAATAGTATAATAAAGTATAAGTAAGAGTGTTACACAAAAAGGCAGTATTTTATAAAAATTCTGTAAGATTTTCTACTAAGACCTGGGCACCGGGGGAAAAGGAACATCAGAACCTGGAGATAGGAAGTCTGGGAACCTAGTGTTAAGATATTCCATTCTCATTAGGACACTTTCGTTCCCTTCTTTCGAGGCGGAACTTAACTCCTCGCTTTCCTTGTTACAGAGGGAGTTGTAATATTTAATTTCCTTTCACAACACGTACTTACAGGCGCGCGCTTGTGCCGCTTGCGACCGCCTCGGCGACGGTGAAAATGAAAATAATTAAATATAATCGGTCTTAAGAGTGGGAATCGAACTCACTATTATCACGTTTAGTCAGAGGCTATTTCTACGATGCCCTCAGAAATACTCCAAAATGAAAAACAAGAAACAAAAATAAAAAATTAAATGTATGTCTTACAAAACATTAAGCACCGTGAACGAAATAAAACACCCCCAGGACTTATTAGCACTTACCAAAATCTTGAAGCACTTCGTCCACTCGAAAACATCGCTCAACTTTGTTAACGCTACGGCGCGATACAATTTTTTTCGTATCGTAAAAACGCGAGTAATCTTCATTATTTTATCCTTATATCAAAGCCTTATTTAATCTTCGAGGTATTTTTTTATCAGCTTCACGCTGTATCCCGCATGCAGCAGGGTAGAGGAAAAGTAGTGTTAAGACACTCCAATCCGCACTTTCCACCGAAGTTTTAGAGACATTGTGTGTTAAATGTCGGAAATCAACGCCGAGCTCTTGTCTCGGTGCCACAGCAAATAAATAAAAATATTAATAATTAATAATTTATTCCCTGAAATGGGGATCAAACCCCCAATCTTCACGTTACAGTCACACTCTTGTGCTGCTGGGTCACGACGGTCTGAAATGCGAGGAATCTTCATTATATTTTCCTTATATCAAAATCTTATTCAATCTTTTGGTATTTATGGCTTCCCCTTATAAGTAAATCCGTTTCGACTCAGCTATTTTGACCTTGTTTCGGCTAAATTAAATCCACGTTGCGTTGGCTTAACCGTAAACATAATAAATTAATTTCATTTGCCAAAGCATTTGGCACTAGTGACACAGTGGGAAGTAGGATCGCATATATTTATATGCGAAGATTTATAGTTCGAATTTTAATTCTAAGAATGTGGATGTTAGAGAATAGAAGAATTAAATATTTTTTTTCTCGCTCTGGTAAGGAGGCAAAATACATCGTTGCGCCCCGTCACTCAACACGCAAAGGCTGGAGAATTTGGCGGAAAATGAGGAACGAAAGTGGAAGTGCTCTTAAGGGAAACGCAGTGACTTAACGCTACTTTCGCAGGTTCCCTCTGCCTACTCCTTTATGTGCGGGATTTGGATAATATGAGAATGGAAAAAAGGTATATATTATATTTACGAGTATTCTCTACGCCAGGAAACTGCTATACGGCAAAAAGAGTGAAGCTGTTTTTCATACTTGAATAAATTATCTTTACGCTGCATCCCGCACATAGCAGGGTAGGCAGAAAGTACTTAGTGTAATGACACTCTATGTGTAATGACTCCGCCATTGAATGGCGGAACTCAACGCCGCGCTACCCAATTTCTCCAGAACTTGGCGGTTAGTGGAAAATAGAGTTTTTTAACATTAGGTTCCCTCTGCCTCCCTGTATGGGATGAAGCGTAAAGCTTTTTAACAACAAAATAACCAGACAAAGTTTATTTAATATCATAACACAATCTCTAAATTTGTACATCTCAAATAGAAATAGCCCACAATTTTTAGCTGCACAAGGAAATCCACATTATTTTCCATTCAAAAGATTTCCATACACAAACAGCGAAGATCTGGCTCTGGCTTTAAAGTTAAATTAAAAACTTTAATGTTTTTGCTGGACTCGGGCTATTTAAACCAAGTTCCGTATTGGAAACACGTCAAGCGTTCCGCGACGCTGTTTTTCTTGTTGTTTTCTTACCGACTTCGAAACTTTTGGTATCCAAAGTTTGGTTAGATTTTGCTGGCGAATCCCTGAGTCCTCAATTTTGGTGGTGATAGGATGTGGATACTTGAGATTTTAGATGGTAGGTGGGTAGCTTTAGCGAATTTGCTGGATATAATTATTGATGTTATTTGTAATATGATACGTAGGTTAGTAATCTTGTGCGAGATGAACATTTGTAGTTTATGAATAAGCTATGTATAATTCGCATTTTTAGAGTTCCGTAACTTAAAAGTTTCATTGGTTGTCCCTGTCAAACAAGGTGTGATGTTGACTTTTTATAGTTCTAAATTTAAATTTAAATGGTAAGTAACTCTTTGGGTTCTATAAAATTGTGGGTGGCCACTAATAACAAATATTTATTTGGAAAAATTCTATTTTGTGAATTTTTCCAGAATTTACGTGCTAATATTCAATTAAAACATAATATTATGATTCTTCGTTTCTTGGTAACCGTAAAAAGTAAGGCAGCGAGCCTAAGACAACCCGTGCCACGTTTTCCAATTTATTTTCGGAACATTGCCTATTAAGTGACGAAACTCAACGCCATGTATTATTTGTTACCAACGAGAAACACTAAAAAAAAAATATTCCTATGAACAAGAAATGAAAGCACAACCATCGCCACACATTCTGAAACACCATGAACTTAAAAGACACTTTTAAATAAAAATAAAAAAAAATCAGGGCAGGCAGAGAGAACCTAGTGTTAAGACATTCCGTTCCCTCCTTTATGCCAAATTCGGGTGGCATTGCGTGTTGAGTGGTAGAACTCAACGCCGCGCTTTACCTTGACACCAAAGCGAAGAAATGGAAATATAAATTTAACGAATATTTCATCTCCTTGAGTGGAGATCGAACCCACACCCAGTCGCGTAGATTTACACTTTGTGCCTGCGCCACGACTGGCCCCAACACGACTAAACGACACTTTTAAAACAATATATCCCAAAAAATAGCAAAAATGCACATCCCTTTTCCAGCACCACCCCCCAATTTAAACCTGCGATCCACGTTTATATTTCAACGTAACATGCATATAATTGAAACACGCGTACACCACGAGCCCTGCATTCTTAATGGCATAAACGGTCAAAACCGCCGTTTCGTGAATAATAAAGAGTTTTTAATGTGAAAACTTGAACAATATTGTTTATTATTATTCCGCGGGAGAAGTTTTTGCAAGTTTTGTTTCGAGATACGATTAAATTCAGTTTAAGAGGTGAAATGTTTTTGCTTCGTAACGATTTTGCGATTTTGTATTGTGGTATATAATTTAACTTTGGTTGTGTACGAAATTGTGGCGTGGCACCGTGTCGGGCTGTAAAAGCGGTGGTTGTGAATTTGATTCCATTTTTTTTGCTTTTGCTTTTCGCCCATTTTTCGAGACATTGCGTGTTGAGTGGTAAAACTTAACGCTGCGCTTTGGCTTTATATGAACGTAAGCAAGAAAAAATAACTCGAGTAACTCGAACCCACGACCGTCGCGATTATATTTATAAATTATGACCCAAAGTATATTTTCATTGTCACTAAGTAAATAACATTTCTTAGTATTTATACCGATTTCTGCACTGACTCTCCGAACAAAATTAAAAAGAAATATATCAAATGCAAAAAAACATCGACAGATTTCCAATCGATTTGGATTTGCTACCAACGTTTCGGTTTAATTTAATTTCTCATTCGAAAACTGTGGAATAATGGAGCCAGTGGCACCCAACCTGTCCACCCATAAAAGCCATTTTACGATCCATTTTGGACCACAAACGGTCATTTGCGAGAAACAATGAGATTTAAAAATCACCTCTTGCGCGTTCTGGTCAAATTATATCGTGTTTTTTCTTGGTGCTTATAAACAATTGTTTTTTTACGGTTATTTGGTGAATCACATGAGATCATTATTTATTGATTTTGATTTTAAATCCGACAAAAATCTATTAAATTTTAAATATAACAAATTAATAAACATTTTTAACATTCGACTACTATATAAAGATATTTACGATACAACGATCTTTTCTTTACAAGATGTAACAGCTGGCATATAAACATTTTTTTTGCTAAGGACGTTCAATACTGGGTCAAACATTTGTTTGATTTGTATAGATTTTTTATTATCTTTGATTCTTCATATTATATTAGAAGTTTTTGCTAGAGAATACTATTTAAAAAAAAAGGGAAATTTCCTTTGTTCTTTTCTAACCAGGAACACTAGGTTCTCAGATATGAAAATATACCAATTAAGTATTGTTATAGTGTATTTTGGATGAAACTGGGAATAATATTTTAAAGTATACTATAATGCTTTTACTGGGACAGGCGGGCGGCGTTGAGTTCCGCACAATTTTTTGATAAGTAGGCGAATAATGGTCATCGGAGTCTTTTGACACGGATCTACCCTACTACAAAAGAGATAAAAAGTGAATCTAAGAAAATGGTTTAATAAAATTAAAAAGTTATTATACAGATTTAACGTTAAAATAAATACTATAAAATAGTAAATATGGTATAGCCAAGCGCAGCTAAAAATAAAACCAGCTAATCTGCCACTTAACGCGTTGCGGGAATGAAGATTGATCAGTAAAGGGAAGAAGTGCTCCGTTATTATATAGCGTTCCTTTCTTTGAAAAGGCTTTTAAGTGATATAAACAAGCCATTCACTAAATTCTTTGGCTTTTCTAACATAATAAATATAAGTTAAGTTATTACTAATCTATATATACATATAATAAAATTATAACTGATCCCTGTCTGTACCTGAGAAATATATGAGAAAATCATTTAATTATGTAATAGAACCCAATATAATGTTTTTTATATTATTTTTCCTGTTTGTCGGTTTGTCTGTTTGTTTTTTTTGTCTGTGCGTTTGTTCACTCTAAAATCAGAATCAACTGAACCGATTGTATTTTATTGTACTATTTTCACAATTGCATTAAAGCAAACTTCCCTTAACATTTAGTTTCATTTAAATCGGTTCATAATTAAAGAATCTTTAATAAGTTCAAGTTTTTGTTTTTATAAAATTGCTACATTTTTTTTATTGAATTGGCTTGTTTTTTTGATATAGAGAGAGATATTGCCTTGTATTTTAAAGTGATAATACTATAAAAGCACGAAAGTAAGATAAAAACATTGTGTAGTTCAAGTGGACGAAGCTGCGAACACGTAGCTACTGTAGTACTAATACTGTAATATAATAAAATATAAGCTTCTTTATTTACTTTTAAGCTTTATAATACATATGAAGAAATTTATTTAACCATAAATAGCAATTATGTGCGATGCCCTCATACTCATAACATGACGATGACGAAAATGATTCTATCAATAAAAAATTTAAAAAATATTTGAAATATTATAACAATATCTTTTATATTTTGAATTAGTTTTGAATTATTTAACGGAATTATTTAGAACTCTTTATTTATTTTCACAAGGGGCAGAGGGAAACGTAACAGTGCGAGGTAGGTATGATGGCGTTGAATAAGAGCCGCGTTGAGTTCCGCCACTCAACAAGCAATTCAGCTGGAAATAGGGAACAGAAATGTCTTAATGGGAACGATGTCTTTGCATTAGGTTCTCTGATCCCCACTGCTTACCCTGAAATGTGAGGGAAATTTATTGTATTAATATAAAATTATTTTAAAAAATATTTGATCTATACAACAATGCAGAAATTCCATTTACTATTATTTCATTTTGTCTGAAACATGAAACTTTTTCAATATTGTATTGCTTTTGACGTTGTTATTCTGACAATTTACATGGCAGAAAAAGAATTACAAATAAATGTGAAATTTGTCTAGAAATTCAATTGAAATTTTAATTAGTTTCATAGTTTCACGCTTATGAGAAGGAAACCTCGTAATAAGACACTTCGTTCTCCACCTCTCTCCGTTTTTAAAAAAAAAATCATGTTGAGTAGTGGAAATCAACTCCACACTCTCTGCCAACTAGAAAAATTCTATTTGAATAAAGAATATTTCTAATTTAAATTTGAAAATAGAAGAATAAAGATATATTAACAATCAAGATTTTCTTATCATCAGGTATGTTCCGATTTACCTTCCGCTTGCTCAATATTACTTCTGATTTATAAATTTCAGTTCAGTTTAGTAAAATATTTATTGAGATTGAGGCCAGTCGTAGCGCAGGGGCACAAAGTGTGACTGTAAAACTGACTGGTTGCGGGTTCGATCCCCACTCGAAGAGATAAAATATTTGCTTAAATTTATATTTCCATTTCTTCACTCTGGTATCGAAGCAAATTGCGGCGTTGAGTTCTGCAACTCAACACACAATGCCTTCAGAATCCGGCAGAAAGTGGGAAATGCTTAATACTAGGTTCCCTCTGCCTACCCTGATGTGTGCGGGATACGCTTAATTAAACTTCGTAAACTAAAGAACCCCGAAAAAGTTGATTTATACTTTTTCCTACGTAGTACTTACTTTACGTAGGCTAAATCTAGTACTCAGACTCACGGTGATTGGTCAGTGCGTGGGTAATGGAACGTTTTAACACTAGGTTCCTTCTGCCTGCCCTATTATATGTGGAATACATGAAACTAAAAAAAATGACGAAACTACAAAATACATACACACTCCACAAACTGGACATCGAACTTACTACCTTCGCGTTCCTAGTACACCACAAGCCAAAAAGCAAATTATTCGCTCCTTTCATAAATGTTAATATTAGGTGATCAGTCAAATTCATTCCGAAAGCCTTGTGCCGTTCGATGCGTAAGGACAAAGTTGATATACGCTAGCTGTTTGTATGGAACGCAATAAAATCGCTGGGAACGCTTCAAACGAAGTCTTTTTGTTTTCCTTCTATACGGAGACTGATGATGTACGTTTTAGAACATAGAGTTCTGTTGGTTTTTATGGCTTACCATATATATATAGGGCTTGGTTTTAATTAGAATATTACTTTTCAAAATGATTTATGAGGCCATTCGTGGCGCAGGGGCACACGTAATGGATGAATGTTTGTGGATAATCTAAGACTCTTGGCTACTGAAAGCTATAGTAGGTAAAGTGTAGTAGTTGTATAATATGTAGTATAATAACATGGTATCATTAACCTGGTCTGAAGTCTACTTCCTTGTTCTGGTGACAGGACATGTGCGGTTTTGAGTACCGGCACTCAACACGCGGTGCTGAGAATTAGACAGAAAGTAGGGAACAGGGTGATTTAACGCTGGGTTTTGTATACCGTCTACTATATGTGGAAAAAGCGTGAAGCTTCGCTCTCCCAAACGTGTTTAGCTATACTTATTTCTATACCTGAATTAATTCGTTTCTATATTAGATAATAGACATAATTTGAACATGTTTTTTTTATTAATCTCAGCTTCTTTAATTTTGGTGGATAGGTCATCATCTAAATATAATATTCACATACATCGAGAAGAGTAAATATAATATGCTAAAAGGCGAAGTCCCAGACTTCTTTTTATTAAAACAGAACAAATTAATGTTAATGTTTCAAACAAACCATACGATATTATGATGGATTCGTAATTCCTAGCATCATACAATCTTTTATGCTATAGCTACTGCTCTACTACAGTGTAGCAATAATCTAAATTAAAAAATATTTGACGCCGTCAAGCCACAGCAAAGGCAAAGTGCGGCGTCGAATACCGTAACTCCGCAGAATTAGCCTCGAAAATAGACAATTGTTTGATTAACGAAATGTCTTAGTTTTAGGTTCCCTTTGTCTAACCTGCTATTTGCGAGAGAGACCACTTAACCACTAGATATATTTGAATGTTGGAAACGACAAAAGGTTAATCGAAAAAGTTTTTTAATAAAATCATTATGTTTAAAAGTTTCTCTAGGACACATTCTGGTTGTTTTTCGTATTCGAGTTAATTTTATAACTTCTTTCAATTTAGAACGTGTCTAAGTGTTTTATTAAATTTGCGTTTTTTTCTACAAAGCACAATAGGCACAAAGAAGAAAGTGAAGTTTTTTATCTATTTTATATTGCCTGTCCAGTGCCCAGTAAGGGCGCACATGTGCGGCACAAAGTGTGAATGTAAATGCCTCATTCGAAAAAATGAAATATTTATTTAAATTTCTTTGTTCTGGTATCGAGCAAAGCACGGCGTTGAATTCCGCCGAACGCAATACCTTTAGGATTCAGCGAAAAGTGGGGACAGAGGTCTTAACAGGTTCCCAGCTTGCATCTTACCTATGCTATATGCGGGATAAAGCGTGAAGCTAAAATAATAATATTTGGTACAGACACGAATAAATGTTGATTTTGTTTTATTTATTATCTATTTTATTCTTCATTAAATCATATTTTATCACATATTTTTTTTATAGAAAATAGAACGCACGTACGTTTTGCAAACCTCATACCTTTTGATTAACCTCGTCAATTAGTGAAAACCGCATTCAAATCTGTTATGGATTCTAAAAGATTGAATCGTACATCGGTAGAAAGCGATTTAGTTGAATTATTTATTTAAATCATTAATATTTTATTATTATATTATTTTATTATAATATAATTAAATGAAACCACAAACACAATTATCATTCAAATAATTGTGTTTGTGGTTTCATTTAATTATATAAAATTGGCTAATCTCTTGACCTCTACTCGTCCTTGAGCTAAATACAGGTAGGTACTTGCGACGTAAGATCAATATAGAATTTGCGTTAGACGTATTAAATTAAATTCATAATCTGTAAGGTTTCTAGAGTATTGGTAACGTTTCCAACTTAAGTAAGTTTGGATTCAATTTCAAAATAATATATGTAACTAACTACATTTAAGTACAGTATGAAATTATGAAGCATTCAAGTTATAATCGTGAAGCTGTCGTTACCCAGTGGAAAAGAGTCTAATAGTAAAAATGACGGTTGTAGGTTCGATTCATATTCAGAGGAATAATTCTTATACAATTATCTTCATTGTGGAAGAAAAATGAAAATGGAAGGCGGAATATTTTAATACTAGCCTCTCTCTGCCTACTCTACCGGAGCTAAAATAAAAAACATCATAATATTGTAATAGCATGAATATTCTCCACAATGATATTTTATTATATTTGCGAATTTTCCAAAGCTGTACTATATCGAGTATGTTAAAAATAGCGTGTATTTCTTTATACGAAAATAGATTTAGCAAATGATGTTTTTTGATGTCATTGTTGATCTGTCTATGCCTAAATATAAAAGCAAAAAAATATTTTTTACGCTGTAACCCCCGCAAAGTAGGGTAGACTGAGGGAACCTGGGCAACCTATAATTAAGACAATCCTTCCAGTTCCCCAGTCTCTACCAAATCTTGAAAGCAGTCGAGTGTTGATTGGGAGAACTTAATGCCGCACCTTCCTCGACACTCAAGCGGAGAAATGAAAATATGCAATAACTATTTCATTTACTCGAGTGGAAATAGAACCCACAACATGTCACGTTTATAGTCACACTTTGCGTCTCTGCGCCACGATTGGCCTCAACTGGCCTGTAATAAGTTGTTATATAAACCTTGGCCTGGTTATACAAACGTCACTTGAAACAAATGTGAGATTAAAATAATTAAATGTATGGCAGCAGCAAGAATTAATAAGTTTGTTTAGGTTGTGTCTTTTATTTATTATTTTTGCTACACTGTTTATGTATAATATTTTTTTACCTTTGCGATGTGACCCACAGATAGACAGAGGGAACCTGGGAACCTAGTGTTAAGACACGCAGTTCCCATTAACACACTTCCATTCCCCACTTTCCATCGAATTCTCTTTCATTATTTATAATATACTACGAGTATATTTATTGTCAACTTTCCAAGAGGCAGAGGATACTGAATTGACATACCTGACTCGAGACAATGTGTAATATGGTGACGCAACTAAACGCCGCACTTTGCCTTGCTAACAGAGTGGATAATTAGTTTCCCCCAGTATGAATTGAATCCACTACCTTTACAGACAAACAGAGGGTCTCAAACATTATACAAACAGCCATCAATTAAAAAATCCAAGCTTATATTCTCTATATTGTTTACAAAAACATTATAACAACAGTTCCTAGAAATAGTTCAATTTGTTATTTTAGTATTGAGTTCAAAGCAGATTGCATTACCGTACTCGAAGATCGAAACTTGGTATCTTCAACTACAATACAGGATCGAAGTTTCTAACAATGCGACTGGTATTGTCGATACTGTGAGACTTAAAAGATTTAACACTTAGAAATGAAAGTAATATACACTTTTTTCTTAATTTTTCACGCTATTTTGTTATAGCAGGATAAGCAGAAGACCTAGTGTCAAGATACTCCGTTCTTCATTTGTAAGGCCGCCAACCAAAACGAACGTCTGTTATCAACGCTGCAACTTTTCTTACTAGAGTGATGTAATTAATATAATCCCCTGAGTGGAATCGAAACCACTTCCATTTTGTTGTCAGCCAGTCAAAACTGTAACTGATCGCTGTCTTAAAATAATTGTTTGTAAAATAATAATATATGCATATATTATAATTTTTTTATTTGTTATTGTTTATTTTCATTAATTTAATAACGACTAAATATTAAATAAAATGTTTTCAAAATAAGAAAAGAAAAGAGAAAAGAAATTTAGGCGTTCATGCTTTCTGTACTACATAATATGCACATGTATACATTACGTATTCTTTTCCATATGAAATTAGTTCTTTTTTGTTTAAACTGAGAACTTTTCTTCTTGTTTATAAAAAAAATGTATTTTAAGCCATGTTTTAACTAATTTTGAAAACAAAATAATTTCAATTCAAATGTCAAAGCAAAATTTTCATTATCTCTTAAGGCTTATTATTTATTATTTTTTCTTTTTTAACTTGACTTTTTCTCGCATATAGGTAGATACACAGAAGAAATCTATGTGGTATTTAACGCCGCGCTTTGTCTTATAAATAAAATTAAACTGAATAAAATTAAATCAGATTCACGCTGTATCCTGCACACAGCAGGATAGGCAGAGGGAACCTAGTGTTAAGGCACTCCGTTCCCTACTTTCTGCCAAGTTCTGAAGGCATCGCGTGTTGAGTGGCGGAAATCAACGCCGCGCCTTGCCTCGACGTCCGAGCGAAGAAATTAAAATTTAAACGTAAATAAACATTTAATTTCCTCGAGTGGAGATGGAACTCACAACCAGTAGATTATACAGTCGCACTTTGTGCCCCTGCGCCACGACCGGAGTAAGAAAATGAAAATATTAATCCTTCAAGCGGAAATCGAACTTAAATATCCCAAGAGAAAAAAAATTAAAACACACAATTCGACATATAATTTATATTAAATCAACAATATTCTTAGTCTTTACATTTTTTGGTAGCTCATTTAGGTACAGTTATCTAATTACTTATCATTAATAATTTTCTATGGAGATACCTATTTTATAATTACAGTAGATATTACAACATTTCGTTTTAAAATCGAATTAACCGAAAGTTAATAAGACATCGTTTGAGCACTTCTATACGTATTCAATAAATTTATTTATCCATACAATAATATATAGGTGGAGGAGAATTTGGCACAGTCGCAGCTTGGCTCCAGCACCAGGTGACGTCACTGTAACAAATAAAAAAAAATGAATCAATTCTCTAGTTTTGAATGCAGTTTGTTGGAGTACCGCATGCTGGTATTGATGATCTGCAATATGTAATATTTATTTGTCATATTTTTTTTTTCTTCTTTTAGTGATATTTTTGAGAGAGAGATTATTTTTATTGGGGTTCAGTGAGACAGATTCTACTGCCCACGTTATATATAGTTTCAATTGAAAAATATAATAATAATGAAAAAGGAAGAACAAGAAAAGAAGAGGAGTTCACAGTAACACAAGTCACTTATCTTAACATTTTTTTTTCAGCATCACCTGTATCCCGTATGTAGCAGGATAGATAGAGGTCTCGTGTTCTCGTGTGTGTTTAGTGGCCTCAACACCGAAGCAAAGAAATGAAAATGTTAAATATTTAACCTCAATTGGGAATCGAACTCACAATGCATTGCATTTAAAGTCACACATTTTGCCTTATATTAATTTATTCAAAAAAGTATTAAACTCACTAGAAAAACGTTTAAAATTATCTTGAATAGCGCTTTAATAATGAACAACAAAATTAGTTTAGAACTTATAAAAAGTTATTATAAATTCCTCAGTGGAAGAGTTACACTAAGGCACTAAAAATAACATTTTACTACCACTAAAGTACTAAACTTTAATATATCATGACCATAAAATGTACGAGTCCAATAAAATAAACTCACTAATCACACTTAAGAAGCCGCCGTGGTGCAGCGGCATAGCGTGTGACTGTAAACGCAACGATTGTGGGTTCTAGTCCCGTCACTAAGCACATAATGTCTCGAAAATTTTAAGGAAAGTTGGGAATGGAGGATGGAGTGTCTTCACACTAGGTTCCCTCTGCTTCCCCTCTCATAATCGGGATACAGCGTCACGATAAAAAAAAGTAACTGCAAAGAAAAAAAAGACTCCCCATCCATTAACATTAAAAAAGTTACTATGTACATTAGAAAAAAGGAAAAAAAACCCATACTAATAACAGTAAAATGGGGGGATAATAACAAGAAACGATCTCCAAAAAGCGCAACAAATCAACAGGATACCCCAGCAATAATAATCTACCAAAGAGGTCATTGAGGCCAGTAAATTATAGCTTCCCGCCTCATTTGAGAAGACAATTTCCTCTCTCAGTGTATTCACTGTTACAATGTTAAAATACTCCGTCGCACAATGGCTGCCTTTGATTGTTAATTATTAATATATTAAACAGTTTTCGACGTGCTTTTAATATTGTAGTACAATGTATATGGTTATTATGAGAAATACTTAGTAAAAAACGCGTAAGAATTTCGATGGAGTTTGATAAGATATGGCTTAGTGGTTGGAACGCTTGGATGGTTTTTGAAATGCGTGAGTCCAGATCTGGCTACGTTTAAATTGTTATTTATTGCATTTTAGCTGTGTCCCGTTCATAGCAGGGTAGGGAGAGGAAACTTGGGAACCTAATGTTAAAACACTCCGTTCCCATTTTGGACGCATTGCGTGTTTAGTAGTGGTACTTAACGCCGCGCTTCGCCTTGTTTCCAGAACGAAGAATTGAAAATGTTAAATATATTATTTCGTCGAATGAGAATCGAGTCCACATCCTGTCGCGTTAACAGTAGCAGGTGGTTTCCGTTCAAATGTGAACTAATTATATTTTATTATTCTATATTATTATAGTGTAGTAATATCCTAAATATAAAAATAATTAATTATTGCTGTCGTGATTAACAAATTCGAAAAAGATATGAGCAGTTTTTAATAACTCGAGTTATTATCCGAGTTCTTTAAATAGTTTTCCTTTATTCAACACGCTACAGACATGGGGTCAACACATAAAAAATAATAACGCAAAGTGAAAATTCTTACTTATTATAATAAAACAACGCATTCTACCTCTACTCTCAAACAATTCGAGAAAACAACCACGAATCCACCAAAGAACAAGTTAAATAAATATATTCCGTTTTGAAGTTTACTTTTCTAAAATTAGTGTTTATAATGGTACAATGGTACACCCAAAATTATCTAGGTCAGTGGAGGATTCCTGGCTTCTTAATTATAGTCTCTTATAACCTTTAAGTATTTGGGTCTTTCTGAACTGAAATTAAACAATAGTAATATTAAAGTTGAAGCCTTTGTACTCTGTTTGTTTTTGAAACAATGCCCTTTACCCTGGATTAGATATTCAATTTAAATATTAAAATTTTTCAAACAATTCTAGATACTTAAGCTCCAGGCTTAGCTTTGTGTTGTGGGTTTTTTGGGGATTGTCGGTTTTTTTTTTGGTGTTTTCGTGGTGCAGTGGGTCTACGTCTAATTGTAAATGAGATGATTGTTGGTTCAATCTCTCTTCCGGTTCAAACAAAATCTAAACAAAATCTAAAAAAATAGATTGATTTGTTGTATGAAAAATAGGTTATAAAATACTTATTTTTTCTATTGTTTAGTATATTTCGTATTTTGTGAGGTAAGTTGAGTCCTAAGTCAATCCATTTTCAATTTAAGATCATTTAAAAGTATCGCATCAATAGTCAATTCATTACCCGAAACATTTCATATCAGACCAGTTCATATACAGTTATATTTTTGTACAGATCTCAAGTTTAAAGAAATTGGTATACTTAACTTACCACCAGTTTTGGAGACCTAAAGCTTTTTAACCTTTTTGTTACATATAAATATATATAAAATTATAAAACTAAACTTACCTCTTTCTATTTTAGGATCACTATTAGCAGAATATAAGGCGACAGCTGAGTTGTCTCTATACAAATCTCCTACTTTTGCCTCACACCGTAGTATGGGCGCCCCTCTTTCGTAGTGAGCTGGCCATAGCTGGATTTGCACGTATAATTCTGATCGAAACAGACCTTCAGGTGCTGGTTGAGCTTGGTACATTCCTGGAGTTACCTGGTGATGGAAAGAAATATTGTTTTAAAATATTTTCCTCAGATTTGTTATGAAAAATTGTATATGCTATACGGTCGCTTTAGTCCTCTTATAGCAGGGTACGTAGCGAAAAATGAGATACTCCGACCCCTATACATAGCCTAATTTTCATGACATAGCGTGTTGAGGGACGGAAATCAACGCAACGCTTTTCTTCTTACCAGAGAAAAACCCCTTGTGGGAATTGTTGGGAAAAAAAGTTACCTCTATAACAAAAAAAAAAGCTTAATTTTAATTCCTAAGCATCACTCGTCCAGCAGAAACGAATATTTACTAGTAAAATAATTTTTGTATCAAACCCGCTACCATCATAAAACATATCTGCATCAAACTCAGCTTAATTAAACCTACTTCACTCATATAATAACTAAGTATGTTTCTTCTAGTTCTTGTTCTACTTGTCGTTGCTTACATTCATTTTATAAGCGCTAAATAAACATTATATATGTAGCTATAATAAGTTCAAGCGGACGAGTATGTGCCCAAAGAAAATATTTTCTATGAAAACAAGAATTTCTAAATCATAAAGGTACAGTGTTAATTAAATATATGTTAGTGTGTCACGTTATTTCGTGTGTGGATAAAGGAATAAGATGGGAATGAAAATTTTTGAAGATTTTTTTTTAGCTCTACACTGTATCCTACTTAGTGACAAGACACTCCGTATCTTTTAACCCACCTCCGTTTCAAGTACTCGTATTTTCGTTTTTAGTTTAGTACAAGCATATTTATGCAGCTCAAAAACAATTAAAACGTCCAAATTTCGACAAATGCACTAAAGAGATTCTTTGAGATTATTTTGCTGATGGGTTATCACTGATTACTCCACGACTGCTTGTACTGGTCCCTAGATGAGGACTATAACGTCAGCATTATATCAAAAACTATGTCATAAAATTGATTTCAAGTAATATAGAAATATATTATTTTCTGTGATAATCTTATCTCAGCGGAAACAACAGACAAGATATTCAAGGTGCGACGTCTAGCGAATATTCTAATAAAGAATTGTTTACATTGCTGAGTGTTTGACAGAGATTTATGAAAAAGGCGCTTTGGTAATGTAAAATGTCTTGTAAAACATTTTGCGTCAAAAAAAATTGTTCCAAAAGTTTTGATACCACTTGAACCCAGTGGCCTCATTTGAGGACGGCATTTTTTATATCAAAATAAAACACATTTTTACATTTTTTTTATATAACTCGGTATCTACTAATTATTACTAAAAAAACTAGTCTAAATGGCTTAAGAGACACTTCCGTTTTTCACTTTCTCATTCGTAAAGCGAGGAAATGAAAATATTAAATTTGACGTTTCCTGGAGATGGAATCCAACCAACAATCTGAGAGACAGACGAAACGAATCTGGAGAGACGGAAAGTCTTGGGCCCAAATGTAAAGAGTTGTTTTTTCGCTACACGCGTTTCATCGGTTTCGATGAGTTTTGTTTGATATTTTCAATGACTGCTGCTTTTTTCCACAGATTTCTTGCTCAGTAATCATCTATTTTACAGAGCTGTGAACTTAGCCTCAATATTACTAAATCTCTAATAACTGCTCAGCTTTTAGTTTGCCAAGAATGACAAAATTTTCAGGGAGGGAATGATGAACCTGAATCTATTAGATCACACCATTTTTAACTCTTTACATTCTGAGCCCAAAATGTAATACAATTGTTTGTTTCTCCTTTGCGTTTGCGGGCATAATGTACTCATTTTGTATGATGAATGATAAAATGAATTACAAATATAGGTTTTTAATATCTTTTAAGCGTTCCGTACCTTTTAAAGAAAAAGAAACCCCTATAATATCGCTTTGTTGTCTGTCCGTCTATCTCTCTATCAGGAGCACTTATCTTAAGTGCGCTTGGAGATATCGAGTTGAAATTCAAACCATATACTCTAATCTACTGTCACATAATTTCTCGAAAAATCGTATTTATACATTTACTTAAAAACGAGGCACGGTCGTTCATATCACATAAATCGCTTATTTCAAAATTATATGGGGAATCAAAATCAATAATGTACTACTGGTTGACCTAGAATTATGAAATTTGGCAGCTAGCATCTGTAGGTAGCACTAGTTGAAGAAAAAATCTGAAAAGTATACGTATTTTCACGGGGAATTTACCGTCGCGCAAAGTCTATCAGAGCAGAGAAATGGAAATAAGTCTTATCTAATTATTCCCCTAAACGAAAATAGAACCCACAGCCATTACATTTATTTACACTGTCTCATTACATTACGAAAATTATTAATAACTTGATATGTAAACTCAAAATAATCTAAGAAAAAAGCGCAGAAATTAAAAAAACTAAATAGTACAAGAACTAAGATAAACCAATATTTTTAACAGAACATAAATCAATCACAAATAATAGATTACCATTATAATTCACAACGAAGAAAATGGACAATAAATCATCTGTAAAAGCTAATGTATGGGCTACTTTAAATATTTGGATTATTGAGAAAAACTATATTGGAGGGCATGAGGATAGAGGTGGCGAGATGATTGTGGCTTCAATTCCTACTCGAAAAATTGAAATATTTAATATTTTTATTTGCTCTGGTGTCGAGGCAAAGCGCGGCGTTGAGTTCTGAAACTCAATACGCAATGTCTCCAGAATTCGGCAGAATATGGGGAACGAAATTTACTACCCTGCTGTGTGCGGCATACAGCGTGAAGCTGATTTCATTTTTTTGATCCATTTTCCTCACTCTGGTATCGAAGCTTAGCGTTCCGCCACTCAATACACAATGCTTCCAGAAATCGGCGGCAAGTGGGGAAAGGAAGTGTCGTAATATGAACGGAGTACCTCAAGGCTAGGTTCCCAAGCTCCCTCTACTTGTTATGTGTGTGAAATATGTAATTCATATCTTATCCTATCCTCAGCAGAATAACGTAACTCAGCACCGCGCTATGTTAAGACCAACCCCCCATGGTTAAGTTAAGTATAAGTTTTGCCCTAAAATAAGCAATATCTTGAAATTTGGTCTTAGCATTAGCAATATCTTGAAAGTCTTAGTACTAAATTATCTTTATGTAAGAGTATCTTGCAGGAATAGCGAGAAATATAGCTTATTATAACTGTTTATAGAGGATTTAATAAGAAACTTCAGTCTACTTTCGTATCATTTCCGTTGAAGTCAGGGGCATATTCTTTTATATCAATTTATAGTTCTTCCGGTACTTTCTCATCTGTCAATTTCAAAGAAATTATTCTTTGAAATTAACTTACTACTAAACTTTGCATACATGTAATAAAATTGTAATTGATCACGGTCATGTACATGGAGGAAGATATAAAAAAAAAATTATTATGAGCATTAATAGAATAGAACTCAAAATAATTATTTTTTACATGTTTGTCTGTTTGTCTATGTGTACACGCTAATCTTAGAAACAACTGAACCAATTTAAACGCAGTTAAGTTTTTAAATAGTGTATTTTGGCAAACTCCCGTTAACATTAAGTTTTATTTGAAAATCAGCTTCACGCTGTATCCCGCACACAGCAGTGTGGGAACCCAGTGTTAAGATACTTCATTCCCACTTTCCGCCGAATTTGGAGACATTGCGTGTTGAGTGGCGGAACTCAACGCCACGCTTTGCCTGGACACCAGAGCGAAGAAATGGAAATATATATAAACTTGAATAAATATTTTATTTCATCGAGTGGAAATTGTATCCACGATCAGTCGCGTTTACAATCACACTTTGTGCCCCTGCGCCACGGCATAAAAAGTTATGTCAATACAAAGTGTTACATGCAACAATACTGCTACAAAATAGGTGTTTTATAGAATTGACTGAAACTTGAATTGACAGTGTATGCATTGTGTTTAAAATGATAATGTTATGTGTATCCTACACAGTATAGACTAGGCAGATGGGAAACTAGAGTTAATATTCCGTTGTGTTAGTGAACTCAACGCCGCGCTTTGCGACATCAGGTTGATGAAAATGGAAATATTAAATATTTTTTTCCTCGAGTCGAAATCGAACCGACAACGATTAGTGTTTACAGTGACACTATGGGGCACATGTCCCTAGAAAATAAATAATTGTGTGGTACAAGCGGGCGAAGCCACATGCCTGTAGCAAGTTGTAAAATAAGTCGCTCTCTATATAATATTTCCAAGCGAATTTTAAATAACTCAACTTAGAACAAAATACAAATCTAAATATAAACAAGTAAACATTGAACACAATGTTGATTTAAACTAAGCTTTAAGTACATTGTTTTGACAACAGAAGCTATTTCGCGGTTGAGTGTTAATATTGATACAAGCTATAATTAAGTAAACCTCGATGCCACAATTGCTTAGATACACTACTTCTCTCAGCTTCATGGTCGACAGGATTCAGTGCCAAGATACTACGCTTTCCACTCGAATCCAAGAAACTGTGCATTGAATAGGTCAGCATATAGGCTTTGTCTTCCCATAGAGAGAAAAGAAAATAATTCAAAATTTTCTTTTCTCCGCTCCGTTACATTCTGAGACATTGTGTGCTGAGTAGCAGCACCCAAACGCCGCGCTTAATTTAATTATTTATCCCAAGTATAAATCGAACTCACAACCAATGTGTTTATAGCCAGACACTGCAGCGTGCGTCTCGACGACCACTCAAACGAATGTAAAAGCGCGAACACAAACAAAAAATATTACATTTCAAAAATATCAACAATCAAAATGCACTCAACAATATTATATTCCCACAGAAGACTTTTAAAACGCTATTCATTTTATTAATGTTATAATACCTTTTAGTAAAAATATACGTATACCAACATTCAAAGAGCATTTAATTTGGCGTCCGAAGCCTCTACACTGCGGACTTTACTCATTAGCTATGATAAACAGTGTTGCTACGAAAATACTACCAGTGCAGTGCAGTGCAGTGCAGTACTGTACCATTTTGTACCTGAATTGTGTTATGATTTTGATATTAAAGCACTCAATTCTGAATTGTATATATGCTTTTCTTGTGGGATCGTCATTTTGTGTTTAGCTTCAAATTCAGTGAAAAATATTTTTTAATCCGTCATGTGGAGAGCGAATGAATATACTAGAATATTCCATACTAATACAATTAAGCAGAAGAGTTTGTCTGTTTGTTTAAACGTTAAGATCTCTGGAACCACTGGTACTATTTACTTTTTTTTTTGTTTTATATGAAAGATGCATTTTTCAGGAGTACTATAGGCTATGTAACATTAAGGTGTATGTCATAGTTGACCTTAAATAACGAAATATAAAATAATAAGGAACGCCATCGAAATAGTTAATGAAATAACAGTACGTTATACGATAAAAATTTTAAATTTTATTAGTTTGAAAAAAAAAAACGTTCGCGATATCATATATCTCTCTCTTATAAATGAGTGACAGCAAGGCATTTTGTGACTGAAAATAATTGTAAATTATAAGGTGATATTTCATCGATTCTTATTTCACGTGGACATTGAAACTCACGAGCAACAGTTACTTCATCATCAAGGAAATTTAATGAAGATAATCCCCGGCTTTTGTAGCATGTAAATTGGGAGTATAATTTTCGTGAAACTGTAAAATTAAAATAATATAACGCTCTGTTTACAGCTGCAAAGCTCGAGTAACGCAGGGGCCATCGTTGTCGCTGATGAAATCCACGTAATGCTTGCACTTTCTCAGAATTATGAAAACAAGTTTTACATAGTTGAATCTATCAATCTGTTGGCAAATGCAGCATAATAAAAGTATTATAGATGGTAAATGTCTTAATGAGAACGGAGTGTCTTGACACTAGGCTGAGGTTTAGAGATTTCCTCTGTCTACCCTGCTATGTGCGCGATACAGCGTGACACTAAAAAAATCTTTTATTATTAATATAAATACATAATTAATATTTCCTCACATAACACAGAACATTGAATCACTTCACCATATAATACAAAAATTAACCACTAATACATAAAATTATTAGCATTTTTTCATATATTTTTATATAATCTTATATACCTATAACTAAGTTTTTAGTTAAAATTGTATACCAGATCTAATTTGCAGCACAAAGCACGTTGCGCTGCGGATGTTCCTCATTATCCATGATAAACGTTGGAGGCGTTAGAAATTCCTTGTACATAGTGAAATGTGTTATAACTTTGTAGGGTTAATTATAATGAGGGAATTAATATGGTTTTTTCAATGAATTTTGTTATGATGAAGTTTATTTTACTTGTTTTAACTCCTTTTTTTATTTTTTGGCTTAGGCGGGGTAGGTAGAAGGGCTTAGTGTTAAGATATTCCGTTTCCCAATATCCGCCCTAATTATTGAGTGACGGAACTAAGCACCGCGCAGAAGCTGGTCAAATTATTTTTTTCCTTACTCTCTAGATAGAAAATAGCCATAACAGATTGGTAATACTTCACTTTTAAGTAGAAAAAAATGCACTATTAACAAAGAACTTAATAACAGTCTGGGTATTTCTTTTGGCACTTTCGAAACAACAGAACTAAACACAATTAATAACTTTTAGCTTTGAAATCATCCTCGAAAACATGCAGAATAAGGAACATATTTACATTCAATTATTGTAAAGAAAAATAAAATATAACCGTAACTTTTATAATAAAATGTACGATTGCGTCGCTGAAAGCAAAAATTACAGTTCAATACAGTTATAAGTAAAAAGTACTTAAATACAGAGTGCACTGAGCGTTCGAGGTGGCTTGTAAATAAAATTGGAGTCCGTTTGCGACTTCGATACTAAGTGCTGTACTTAAAATATTATATATTTTATATGATCACTATCTTTTGACTTCAGCCTGTGTAGCCAAATGGAAACGGCTATTGGTTGTGTTTTGTGCATATACAGGGTGGAAGCGCCTGCTTGCTCCTTTTACGGGAGCAGCATTTAAACTATTTCAAACCCATAATAAAAAAAAATTATCAAGATAACTCAACAATTTAGACGTAGCATTTTTTTTTCATCATTTAACTATGTTTATCCTTACAGTATTTTGAGTAACAATACCAATAACGTAAATACCACTACAAAATATAACTAAACGTTGCCGATCTGCTGCTTTTAATTTTTAAAAAAACATACCAGAAAGAGAAAGTGATATCTCTCGTTATATTTCACGCAATTTTTTCAAATTACCTACGATTCCATTTCGTGAATGAGGCGTGTGCGGCAATATCGCTTTGATACCTTTGTGTCTGTGTACGTCATTCTTAACAAATGGTGTTTTATTTTGCAACGATAATTTTAATAATTATTTTGTTTAAAAAAATAATTTTTCATTTTTGGAAAAGTCTCTTTGGTTTTAATTGTATTAGGTTTTTATATAGTAGTTAAAACTGCGGTTTTATTTAACATTGGTGATGACTAAATCACTCTGTATACATTTTTAGTGTCCAAAGTAACTCTAGCCGCAGGTAAGTTGGAAGAATAAATATAGCTTTCCTTCTTTCTAGCTCTGTCTAATACAAAAATATTATTTTTAATACGAACGTTTAATGAGAGGTTATTTTTTACTGAATTCTTCGTACCTCTTACGCAATTTTTGATGTAAATAACTTACAAAAACAGCTTCAAACTTCATAACTCCCAACGCAACTTATCGTGCTATTACTTCACATTGGAGGTTAAGAAGAGAGAAACGCTTATTAAGACACCCCGAACTCCTTTCCAGCTAGTCTTTGAGACATTGTGGGTGACTAGTGAATGAAAATAATTCAATTAATTTCTCAGAGTTGAAATAGAACCCACAATCGTTGCGTTTACAATCAAACACGGTACCGCTACACCACGGCCTCATGTGTTAAAGTGTCAAAAAAGATATTTAAAAAAATACCACGAAACTACAATGTAAAGAAACTGTCTATATACTGCAAATGACACCAAGATTTCACAAGAAATGAAAGCAAACAACGCAAAATCAACACTTCACATTACTTTACGAAGACACAAACAGTATGAAAGTGAAGAGATCTTATGTTCAAAATTAATGGAACGAGTACTTCCCTCCCCCATCCTCATTCTTCCCTCCTCCCCTCCCAGACCAAAACCGAACTATTGTTCCCTCTTAATTTTCAAGACGCGGGTGTCTTGAAATAACATAATGAACGAACGGAACAAAACAATGAAGTTGGAACTTTGAAGGAAATATGTTTGAAACTTAGTATATTTAACGGATTCAGCAGATTCGCGCTTTTATCCGTATACAGGGTACGGGGTTGACAGAGTGAATCTAGAGACGATACGTTCCGTTTTTCGCCTTTGTTATGTGTGAATTGTCTTAAATAATCGGGGAAAATTATTTAACTATTTACATTCTATTTAAAAAACGTGATTATTTCATATTTAAGAAATAAAAGTACCTGTTATAGAAAACAAACGGTAGGTAGAAGGAACCTGGGAACTTAATGTTTTGAACACTTTCGCTAAAATCTGGAGGCACACATGAGCCCCTGCGCCACGGCTGACCTCACTCATATCGTGTTACGTCGAAATTTTTATATGGTAGTCACAACTTATTTACATTGTTGTTTACTCTCCCAAGTATTGATCGAACCTACAACCACCGCTTTTAAATTCACACGCCATTCCACTGTGTTATTGCATCTCTTAAGGATATAACGGATAAAGGATCCAGATTTATGAATATAGCTTAATTAAATGTTGACGTTGCAACTTACTAAGTTTTTCGAGGGAATTGGATTTTACAATTTGTGAGGAAGTGCCAAGTAGAAACTTTGAATAGAAAAGTGAGAATTTATATTTTAAACGTATTAAGTACGGCTTTCAGCTTCAACTTTCTTATGGCTTGAATGTAATTTTGCTCATCTACATTCGTGTTATAGTCTCTTTGAGTGAAACTACGTTAAATTATTATTTAAGTGTGATTACTTTTAATTATATGTACTATGTTTTAGTTTGCTTGAATTTAATATGAAAATAAGAAGACTCTTTCGTTTTGCGTGGACTCGTTGTCTGACTAGAAACAGGTTGTGGTTCGATTCCTACTCGAGGGAATACACAGCTAGGCATTGTTCCGCTGCGAAACGAACGCACGCAAATTGGGCGCTTAGAACTAAGTTTCCTTTGCCCACCCAACTAACCCTACTATCCTCCAGCTGTATCCTGTATCCCTCCAGCATGAAGCTAAAAAAATATGTTTTTTTTTAAGATTCATTTTAATCCCATGTATCAGGGTTAGCAAAAAAGCTACATTCGTACGTAGTTACGAAAATAAATATAATTTACTTATTATGTAGAGATTTAAACTGCAATCGCGGATAGTAAGTATTGTATGAAATCCAAGACCGTATTATGATATTAAATAAAAAAAAAATTAAATTAAATTAGCTTCATGCTATATCCCGCACACAGCAGGGTAGGCAGAGGGAACCTAGTGTAAGACACTCCGTTCCCCACTTTCTGCCGAATTTTGGAGGCATTGCGTGTTGAGTGGCAGAGCTCAACGCCGCGCTTTGCCTCGACACCAGAGCGAAGAAATGGAAATATAAATTTAAGTAAACATTCCATCTCTTCGAGTGGGGATCGAACCCACAACCAGTCGGTTTTACAGTCACACTTTGTGCCACTGCGCCACGACTGGCCTCAACATATTATATTACGTATATATATATCAGACAATATTTAGCTATCGACTCAAACACGACTTCACCCTTTTACAGATATTACAACCAAATTATTCAAAATATTTAAATAAATTTTAATCTATGTGTTATTCTAGTAAATAGGTTATATTATTGTTAAGTGTCATCTAAATCCGTTTTGTAGATTTTGCATGAAATATTAACAGACGTCCATCCTCACAAACTTACACATTAATAATACACTTTCTTTGTAAAATAAGAAATGTAACCTAGAACTTCGCTTGTGTATGGAAATAAAACTAATTTTTATTCTGTTTTGGTAAGAATTTCGGAAAATCATATCTTATTGTTGCTCTACACTTCCCAAGGAAACTTTGCCGAATTTCGATTTTCTATGGTTAATAATTTTTGGTTTGTCTGTCACTTGCTCTGAAAGAAGTTTATATTTTATAATTTATCAGATTTGAAATTGCCATTTTTATTATAAATTTTGTTTGTACTATTGATTATTAATAAAATTATTTTAAAATGACTTCTTTCAAATAGAAAAATAGAAAAAACAAAAATTCCATAATACTTACAGGTATATCATTGATAAAGAAGGTAAGCTCAGAAGGCGGTCGGCTAGGACCAGAACTGCAGTTCCCTCTGAGGATGTCGCCCGGCACGTAGTAGTGTTGACTTGTCTGGATTGTAGGTGATGATGGCGGAAGTACTAGAGAAAGAATATTCATATTTAGTTTCAATTTCAGTGTATATAGCAAGATAGAGGCACAGTAGATGTTGCGTTGCCTAATTTCCCATAAATTTTCCCCGCTTTTTATTATAGCAACGGGATCAACGGGGAATGAAGAATACCTCCAGCAGTGATCAAACCCCACACAGCGTTTAAGATGTCTACCGCAGTCATACTGCACCACAACTTTCAAAATAATTGTGAGGTATTGCAAAAATACAAATATATGAATTATACATATACGAGTAATGATGAGGTCATTTTAGTGCTGATATTACATATTTGACAAGATTTATAGTTGATAGATAGTTACATAAATCAGCCTATCGCCGTCCACTGCTGAACGTAGGCCTCCCTCATTGAGCGCCAACCATCCCGGTTTTGGGCTTTTCGTATCCATCCGTTGCCAGCCACCTTCTTTAAGTCGTCTGTCCATCGTGCTGCAGGGCGTCCTACACTACGCTTGCCTAAGCGCGGTCTCCAGTCTAGCACATATCGGCTCCATCGGCCGTCGGTGCGTCTGGAGACATGGCCGGCCCAGTTCCACTTCAGCGTGCTAATTCTTCGTGCAACGTCAGTGACTTTGGTTCTCTGGCGAATCGCATCATTGCGGATTCTATCTGCCAGAGAAACTTTGAGCATTGCGCGTTCCATCGCACGCTGAGCGACCTTGATGTGGTGGACCAGCCCTACGGTGAGTGTCCACGTTTCAGCTCCATAGGTCATGACAGGTAGGACGCACTGATTGAAGACTTTTGTCTTTAGGCACTGTGGGACAGACGATTCAAAAATGTGTCGAAGCTTCCCAAATGCCGTCCAGCCAAGGCGTATTCTTCTTTGCACTTCTTTCTTGAAGTTGTGCCGGCCAAGTTGAATGGTTTGGCCAAGGTATACATATTCTTGCACAACCTCAAGTGTAGCACCATCTACAACCACGGGTCTCGGGGACACATGAATATTAAACATAACTTTCGTTTTGTCAAAATTCATCCTGAGACCCACCCGTCTAGAAGAATCACCCAGACAGTTAAGCATCTCCTCCAAATCATAGATAGTTACATATCCAAAGTTAATTATATAAGAATAAATTCTTTAATTAAAACTAGTCGTGGCGCAGGTAGTGGGTTCGTCATCGACTCGAAGAAATGAAATATTTAATATTCCCATTTTCTTCCATATTAATCAGGTGCAATGATTTCTGTTTAAATATTTATATTGTAAAGAAAACAGTTCATTTCAGTTTTTTAATAATATCGTATCGAACGTTCCAATTGAGCACAAAAATATGGATTATATAATTTTTTACCGACTGGTTGTGGGTTCGATTCCCACTCGAGGAGTTGAAATATTTACTTAAATTTATATTTTCACTTCTTCGCTCTGGTGTCGAGGCAAAGCGCGGCGTTGAGTTCTGCCACTCAACACGCAATGCCTCCAAAAATTCGGCAGAAAGTGGGGAACGGAGTGTCTTAACACTAGGTTCCCTCTGCCTACCCTGCTGTGTGCGGGATATAGCGTGAAGCTAATTTAATTTTATTTAATTTAATTTATATAATTTTTTACGACTATCAAACGTCACGCTTGCAGTTAGTTACAGACATATAAAATAAATATATACACATATATTTAAATATAGATATTATAAAAAAAACGTATTTCATAATAAAATAATGTAAATAGATTAAATCGAAAGAAATGTGCTAAAGTACATGTTTCGATATTTGATCGTCCCACGCGCATTATATAAGGATTTCATATTGAACATTGATAATATTTGAAATCGAATATGCCTATAAAAGGATATTATATATATATAGAAAAGTAAAGACTCTCGAAGCTGTGGAATAGCGACTAAAACAGCTGATACTGAAATAAAATATTTTCTTTTTTTTTTCTAGCTACGTCACTCTTCGGTTATAAAGAAACGCGGTGTTGAATTCCGCCATTCAACCCGCAATGTCTCAATGTCACTTGAAATTTGGAGAATGGAGTGTTTTTACTTGAGGTTTTCTCTGTATACTGTGTTTTATGGAATAAAACGTAAAACTGAAAAAAAAATCTTTACATTTAACAAATATAGCTTTAGGTTTTCATCAACATACAACAAAAATTGTAAAAATAAATAGAAATCACAAGGAAAATTCACAAACTTTCTTAACTTACCCACAACTTCCATATTATTAGAAACTATAGACGTGGCGAACGATGGCGCGTCGGCTGTAACTTCACAGCTGAAGTTACCTGATAGACCGAAGCTCACTCTCGTTAAAACAACTTGGCTCTGGTTTGATCTGGCTAACTGTTGACAAAATTATAATAAATTTATCAAATAGAATTATAAATGAAATATTAATAATGAAATAAAATAATGAATATTATACATTTTTGGAAACCAGACGTTTCGGACACTTTGACGACATTCGTCTATCAGTTGACATAATTATTATATGAAACTACCGCCAACGATTCTTATTGTCTCGCGTATGCCCTGGATTCCTGCAGAAACGTTAGAACTTCCAAAAAGTGTAATCCTAAATATACGTAGTTAACCTGGTTCAAATAGTTTCAATATGAAATAATCGTGAAAATCGAAGAACTTATTATTTAATAGGAATTTAAGGCCATCGTGGCGCAGTCGTACAAGCGTGTAAATTTAACGTGACGGATGTGAGTTCGAATTCCAGGTGAGAAATTGATTATTATTTATTATCATTTCATTTCTTTGCTCTGGTACCAAGACCAAAAGACGTTTCGTTAGTTTCCATTATTCAGCATGCAATGCCTCGAAAATCCAAAAGTGGGGTACAGTGTCTCAGCATTAAGTTCCCTCTGCCTCCCCTGTTACTTTTTTTATTCTTATATATAGTAGTAACTATAAAATATTCTAATATTTTTTTTGATGAACATATATCGCTGTAATAGCGTTGTAGAAAGATAAAATGGTATTGAGGTACTCCATTCTCCACTTATATATAAATATTTAAAGACCAAGACTATAAAAATGTTTGTGCGTTTACCCCAAGAAGAGAGAAAAATGTATCAATATTATTTTCATTTCCGTCTGGAAAAAAAGAGAAAGAAGAGTGCATCACTTTAAAAATATTTGAAAAAATGTCGTGAGTTCAATACATAATAGTTAAAATAATCGAAAAACATGTATATTGTTTAAAATATTAAACTTTGATTAAACTCGTGCATGCTGCATATAAAAATTAAGCAAACTACAATCTATACAAAAATCAGAGCTATCAGAAAAGTTTCAGAGATAGTTACAACCAGAATAAAAAAAAAACGCAGTTATTCATTTGTAACTTTCTATAACAATCTCGCGAGCATTGTTCAGGGCTAAAAATCCATAAAAAGGTAAAATTTTACATATAATGCTAGACACTCGACATTATAAAGCTATCTCAATAAAGATCAAAATGAAGTTTAAATTTCATTAAATTTAAATTGTTTATGATAATCCATGGTCATGGGGCGAAACTACAAATAAAAATTTAATATATTTTAAGAAGTCCTTTCAAAATATTGTTTCACACAATAATAACACACAATAAATAATAATTATGTATAAATTAATAAATAATAAAAATACATTAAAGCCGTCAGGGCCGTCATTTAATATTTCCATTTCCACGCTCCGGTAACAAATTAAAGTGTGGCGTTGAGTACCGTCACTTAACACAATACCTCCAGAATATAAAAAATGAGGAGCAAGTGCTTTAACTAATTAGGTTCCCTCAGCCTTCCCTGCTAATATAGCAAGCAAGATTCACGCTGTTTCACGCATATGCGTGATACAGCGTGAATCTTCTAACAATAAACACAATTACAAATATATAAACATTAAACACCACATGCGTAGTATATATAGTAGAGTAATAATTTACAATAGACTCAACAGTAAACAGTGTATGAAATGATGAATGATACTCATAAAGGGAATATTAACTATTATTTGAAATCCTACCTCAGTAATAATAATCCTACTAAATAACAATGTAATATTAGCTGTGTGAATTTCTATGTATATTATAATATCAAAACTACTATCATATTAAAAATCAGGTCACATAGCCGGGTAGGCAGAGGGAACCTAGTGTTAAGACACTCCGTTTCCCACTTTCTGCCGAATCACTCTGGAGGCATTGCGTGTGTGGCAGAACTCAACGCCGCGCTTAGCCTCGACTGGAAATATAAATTTAAGTAAATATTTCATCGTCTCGAGTGTGTAACAGTATGTACCACGGATATAAGTTAAAAATAAATAAATAAATAAAATAAAATATGCATGGCAATACACTTAAATAACATAGTTAATTATGTATAATACAAACTATATATTTTTGATACCATATTAATCGAGACGAGTTCGTGTATTGTCGTCCCGAATGTCGCGACCGTCGTTCTGTCTATATAGGTGGTGGTGATGCTGGAAGGCAGCGGTCGAGTCGAACTCTTAAGTACTACGGTACTAATAAATATGATGCACATAAAGACTCGTACCAAATGTATAATGAATATAATATGATAATTCGAAGTCTATGATGACACGATCTTTTAGGATCGAATTCCTTATAAAGGAATTATATGTGTAGGAGCGACACATATTATGGATTAAAGTTATCTTTGACCAATGTTATAATATTGAATGTTGCTTGACGTCGTGGAAGCTGACGTGATGGGCTTATGCGAACTGTTGCAGTGACATTAACTATGTCTTGGCTGATGCCGTCTCGCAGTACGCTCGCGATACGTAAGCTGTGTTTTGCTATATTGATATACCATTGATATATTGATATACCATTTCTACGACTTGGTATACGACTAGTAGGTGTGTGGTGCTATTTTATGTCCCAGCTCCGGTGTATGTAGTAGTGTCCGCCCGTCTCATGCGGGTGTGTGGTGCTATTTTATGTTCTGGAACTCTGGTGTATGTAGTAGTGTCCGCCTACGGTTCGAGACACGACTGTGGGGTGTGTGCCGTGCGTTTATTTAACATATCGGCCGCCTTGCGGCAGTGCGTTCGTTCCAACGACTTATATTGATCTCACAAATCAATCAACATCACGAATCACAATTCTAATATAATAATCTTAATATAAACCAGCGTAACAAGTACCTTCAGACTGATCACACACAAACGTCCCGGAGAGTTCAATAAGACTGTTGCAGCCGCAGTCTGGTAGGAATTCACGGTGTAGGGCGGGGAGGTGCCCGTACTCTTTCTTCCTTTTATTATAACTAGTTCGCAGTTATAGTGGAGAGGAAGATAGGACGCGCTTTTGGCTTTTCTTCGGACGAGCATCGAGTTATGACAATGTCATATTGTCGAGTTTCCAGTTATCTAAATAACTGACACAAGAACAACTTCTGATGGCAAATATGTTATTAAAGCGGTACCTTCTAATGGCATAATATAACATTCTTAACACTGTTACCTCTGAATCTCTAAAAGATTTTGGGTTCTTCACGATCACAACTATAGACGGCTCTAACCACTAGACACGTCACGAGCCAAGGCATTGTTTATTGAATAATATTTTAAAATGAGTTTGGGATATCAGTTACAAGTGGGGATCGAACCCACAACCAGTCGATTTTACAGTCACACTTCGTGCCACTGCGCCACGACTCATCTCCACTATCATAAGTATATAGAAGTACATAGGAGATTTAGGTTTTATCCGAAAGCTTCTAGGAGCTAGCTTTCTTTGTATTGTATATTGTTTCGCTTTTATTTTGAATGACCGCTAGAAGAGATGCTTATTGAGATATGTAGTGATTTTTTTTTAAATTTTTACACATTCTTCTTCATCCTTAGTCTTAACTTAATTTTACCCACTTTCTTAACTTTTAGGTTAAATTTAATTTGAACTTACTACCAATATGAATAAGGCCGTCACAAATATGACACAATGACATTAACTCATAGCGGAAACCTCATCATTTCGAACCATTAATTCCTGGATTAATCACGTTAACCAAAAAAACACGTTGATTTTATAATATTAATACTGATAGATAAATACAAGGAAAATTAATAAAGTAAATTAGATGATACACGCTATATCCCGCACACAACTGGGTAGTCAAAACGAAGCTGGGAACCTAGTGTACTTTCTGTTCCCATTAAGACACTTCCGTTCCCCACTTACAGTCGCATGATTGTGTACTCTAAGTCCAAATATATAATAAATGATACATGTATCTAATATGAACGTAACATCTAAACAGAGCGAGATAGATCTATGATTGAAACATAAAATATTCACAATACAGCGGCCCTCTAGTCCTTGGAGGACCTAATCATTTGTGTATTATACTGAATACAAATTTATTATGTATATACAAATTATCCATATGTTTCCTTTTTATGATTGAGGTCGTATTACCGAAACGGCATAGCGTTGGATTATAAACGCAACGATAATGGGTTCGATTTCCACCCAAGAAAGTTCTTCAGAACGGAAGTATATTAACTCGCTCTAGTAACAAGAATCGTAGGCAACGGAGTTTCTTAACACTAAGTTCCCTCTACCTATCGTGCGGAATATAAGATTTCAACGAAGTTTAAATTAACTTCCTAAAATGAGAATAAAACACAAACACGAGTTAGACTACTGATTAGCTATTGTTAGACTACTACCGTCAGTCAGTCCCCGATTACGCTTCCATAGCTCTCTCTTTACTCAACAAAAAAATATATTTCCTCTAAAATACACAGCAAATTGTATAAAACAGCAATTCCAACACAAACATATGGAAACCCTTTCTGCTTATTTCGGATTAACCCGTACCCAGCAGACAATGGGGGCAAAATGACCCGTGAAGTTATTATCGCGGAAATGAGAAACTCTTAAATTTATGAACATCTGCTGAGCTCTGGACGGGGAAAAAGTACTTTGTTTCAACAAAAATAGTGGAACACGCAACCATGATTTAGGTATCTTGAGAATAATCTTGTTGTAGACGAATTTTCTAATTTAATTCGTGTCGGATTCATTATTTTTTTGTATGAAAGTGAGAAATTGTATCTTTTTCCACTGTTATTTTCTATATATAGTTAGTTATTGTTGAATATGGTGATTATATTTGTCGTACAGTATTAAATTATAGTTTATTTTCTATGAAAATTTATATTTCGTTTTATAATTTTATTTTTAAATACTTTATAGCTTCAAGCTGTATCCTAAAAGTAGTAAAATAGGCAAAGGGAACCTAGTGTTAAGACACTCCGTTTCCAACTTTCCGCCGAATACTAGACGCAATGCACGTTGAGTGACAAAACTCAACGCCCCGCTTCGACTTGATACCAGAACGAGGAAATAAAAATATTAAATATTTCATTTCCCCAAATGGGAATCGAACCTAAGCCTTCCTTTAAAGAATAAAGATGAATATTTATTATATATACTCACATAATTAAACTTTCCAATCTCTAAAGGTTTAAGTTTAAAAGTATAAAAGTTTGATAATGTTCACGAAATCCTAACAACTATCCTTTGCCAAGAACGCAGGGATTACGTGTTGTAGAAATTTCTTTGATCCTGAACGCTGTAGACGAAAACGTTTTATAATTGAAGCTTTGGAACTAGATTTGGGCTTTCTTTGTTTAAACAAAAGGTACAAGTTTAATACGAAGAAAGAAAGTTTAATCTCGCCCGTTGACGCTGTAATAGTCATTTCACGTTAACAACAATTTTAGGTCATTAAAAATAAAAAGGGACATTTAAGGCATAAGGTATTATATTCTTTAATATAAGGTAATGGATATAACTACTTTTTTTTTTTCAAAAAGTGATAAACTCACTGCTATAAAATATAGATTGGACTACCTTAAGGGCATATCCTATGTTATATTAGGATATGAACTACAATCATTTTTTTTTACAAAATAATTATATGTTTCTATATTTTGGGATATTTATATGAACTTGGAAGATTCCATAATTGTAGGTCCACGGGGAGTACACTTTAGGGCTTGATGACGCGGCGAATTAAATACAAAATACAGCAACAACGATACATAGAAACTTATTTTTTTTTTCTGTCTTCCAAGGGACTGTGGGTAGTTGATAATAATTTTAGATTGATCGATTCACGTGATCTCGAGATGCTCTTGACAGAGGTCAGACGGTCAACAATCTCAACTATTAAGGCGTTTATTCTTTTGTGAACCCAAAAAATATATAGGTCGAATAGAGAACTCTCTCTGATTTATACGTTAATAACGTAGCTTCAATTTCCACTAAACCCAATTAAAAAAAACATAGGTACAAAAAGACTATCGGCTATTTCTCACTCCTTTGAATACGTACGTCCAACAAACGGGTATTGCCCATTTTGTTTTTTGTATGATGAAAATAGTAATTTCCATCAGTGGTTTCGAATTCCTTCGACTCACCATCTGAATGTGCAAAATATCTCTTCAATATGTGGGAAATATCTTTATCCTTTAAAAAATGGTTTCATGCAAGAGATTTTTATGTCATTCTTTTCCTTCATAATACCTTTCCTATTTTTTTATTAGAGCAAAGCATACAAAACCCCACAAGCCAGGACAAATTAAAGTATACAACAAAATAACATGAAAATCCTGAATTCTGATAGAAATCGAGCAATATAAAGTAGAGTGTATCATATCCGGAATGGCATCCCAATTAATTGTTTCATTTCAAACGTCAGTGCAACAAAGGAGCTTAACAAAACAATTTCGGTCTATTACTAGAATATTGTTGAGGCGCGTCGGAGCGTGGATGCTTTGTGTATCTTTGTGGATGTTTTAAGTTGTAAGAAATGGCGGAGTTCGCTGTTAAAATATTTGTTGTAATAGTGCTAATTTTGGATTAAAATTGGTGTCGATTCGAACTCTGTGAAGTGAATTATTTTTAGTTTTTCGTTCTGGTAACAAAATAAAACGTGGCATGGAGTTCCGTGTCTCTCATGAAAATTGGGCGGAAGTGTGAGAAACGGAGTGTCTTAATACTCGATCCTCTCTGCCTACTACTATGTGGAATATAGCCTGAAGTTCGTATATTGCTTAGTTTAGCTTCATATTGTATAACGTACATAACAGAGGTAACCTGGTGTTAAGATACTCCATGTTCTTGGTTAAGACAATTCCGTTCTCATTTTTTTTTACAAGTTTAGTGTGAAACTCAACACTGTGCTTAGCCTCGTTACCAGAGCAAGAAAAAAAAATATAAAATATTTTATTCCTCTCAGAGGGAATCAAACCTGCAACAGTCAGGTTTATAATCATAACCACTGCACCACGCACAACACAATAATATAAAATCTTATATCTTACACCATCAAGAGGTAACTAAGAATTTAATTATCACAAAAGGGAACCGTAAGTAAATGCTGTTTACAATAACGCGAATGACAAATGGTTACCTGCATCTGTTTTGGACAGCGCCAATTTGGTTTCTGTGTAAACAAATTATGGTGTTTCATAATATTATTTATTTATTTATTATATTTATTATAAAGGAACAGTTATTTAAATTATTTTTTTGGCACTTGGTATTTTTTACCAGCTTCACGCTGTATCCAGCATGTAGGAAGACCGAATTCTAGAGGCATTGCGTGTTGAGTGGCGGAACTAAACACCACGTTATGTCGCGAGGAATGAAAAAAAATTAAATATATTAAATATTTAATTTCCTTGGGTGTAAATCGAACCCATATCTTGTGACATTTACAGTCACACCTCTCGTGTTTACAGTCAGAAGCCGTGCCGCTATGCCACGTTGACCTCAAGAACGTAAACCGGAAAATTATTAAAAAAAAACCCATTCTTTCACTATAAACCACTATGACAAAAAAATAAATCTCAAAGATAACCCCACATATATTTTACTAAAACTTAAGTTTTTTTCCATCCAAGCTCGAAACGTACCGAGCTATTTAAGAACTTGACGCACGTAAAAACCCTTGAACCCTCTTAGAGTATTCAGTGATACAAACTTGACATCTTTCACAAACGTATAAGACAAATTGTACGTAACCTAAATGCTGACTCCCTTGAGGTGGCTTAGCGTTTACGCTCCAAGAGTTCTCGCTATGCCTTTATGAAAAATCTTGAGGAACCAATGAAAATTGGTGTTGTTGTGTTTTTTTTCTTGGTTGTGTTTAGTTATAAGTGTGAAGAAGACTCGATAGAAGTGATTGTTAAAGATAAATTCATTTTTTTGATATAAAGTTCCTACAATTTTTTTTAGCTTCACCTAGGTTTAGGGAACCTGAGAGTCTAGTGTTAAGATACTCTGTCCTCTTTAAAACACTTTCGTTCAACAAATTACGTTTAACTCTGGAGTCATCAATTCAGTGGGAAAACCCAATGAGTGATAAATACCATGAAACCGCACGGCATTAATCAGCATTTTTTATAGGAAAAATAAAAGATAAACTCATTTTCTCTTAAAAAGTCTCACTCTGTCACCTTATTCTGCTTATAGCAATGCACCTGCGTTTAATTTGATGTCTCAGCCACATCCTCATAACTTGAACTGTTAATTAAATACATACATACATCTATTAAAAACCAAAAATATGACAATAAAAGCAACAAAAGCAACACTTACATCGACATTGATCCCGGCAAAGGGAAATATCTTCGTAGCTGGAGTCTCAGTAGGGGAATATCTATAGAACTCGTGGCGACCTCTGTACCACTTGACGGAGTAGAGTGGTGCGTCGGTCAGTTCGTATAGGCAAGCTAACGTCACATCTGAACCCCGCTGGACAACCGGCGGCGATATCCTTAGCTCGATCGCCCGAAGTCCACCGATACCTGATGACAAATATATTCAGTTTATATTTTTTTTTTCGTATGCTGCAAATAGCAGGGTAGTTAAAGAGAACTTGGGGACTTAGTGTTAAGACACTCCGTTCCCATTAAGACATTTCGTTCATATATTTCCGACAAATTCTAAGGCATTGTGTGTTGAAAGGCGGAACTGATTGCCGCCCTTTGCCTCGTTACTAGAGCGAGGTAACTGAAATATTAGTTTATTTCATTGTCTCGATTCGGAATCGAACCCACAACTTGCTCTAACTTGAACGTCATCAATCGTATTTAAAATTATAATATAAATTCTGAGTACTGTTTACAGAGATAAAACAATTTAATCTGGTAAGAACATCTTTTAGAGCTTAACTAAAAGTATCAACGTTGAACATTATTCAAGTAAGAAGTTATTTGGGGCAAGATCCTTTGTTAACCCTCACTTTTTGTTTATAATGTATAGCGAAGACTGAGTGCTTTACCAACTTCGAATAATTTAATATGTTTAAAAAACAAATTTATATAATTTATAAAAATGAGCAGAAGAGAAAAAGTATAAATATATAAGAGCTAATTTTCTTATATCCGATAAAATTTTTAAATTAAGCAACATTTGAATAAATTTCTCGTAATAGTATACTTCTTTTTTGAAACCGCGTGACTTTAACGACTGCCTACAACTTGTGGGTTTGATTCCCACTTGAATAAATAAAATGTTTAATATTTTCATTATCTTACTCTTGTAAGGAAGCAAGGCGCGACGTTCAGTTCCGCCACTAAACACGCAATCAAGAAATCTGCGGCAAGGAGGGGAACGAAAGTGTCTTGATGGAAACGGAATGTATAAACACTGGGTTTCCAGATTCTTGTGTCCTACTACTATGTACGGGATACAGCATAAAACTACTAGACTAGACTAGTAGATATACGGAGTGGAGATTCAAATCCCACCGGGGATTTCACTGTAATTCATTATTAAAGATTTTCTTTATTAATTTAAGCTTATACAACCAATAAAAAGATTATAGATTGATTACAAAATAATCTAAAATTAAGGCACACATGGTCGTATTAATTTTAGGTTAAGTCCACATAACTGGAGATTATATATTTTGTTTACACATGGGTATATTTCAATTTTATAGGCTGGGCAAAAACTAGTATATAAATAAAATCTTTTTTAAGGTGCCGTACCTCGAAAGGTAAAAATGGGACTCTTATAATCCAGGCCAGAGGCCAGTCGTGGCGCAGCGGCACGAAGTGTGACTGTAAAACCGACTGGTTGTGGGTTCGATCCCCAATCGAGGAGATGAAATATTTACTTAAATTTATATTTCCATTTTCTTCGCTCTGGTGTCGAGGTTAAGCGCGGCGTTGAGTTCTGCGATTCAACACGCAATGCCCCCAGAATTCGGCAGAAAGTGGGGAACGGAGTGTCCTAACACTAGGTTCCCTCTGCCTACCCTGCTGTGTGCGGGATACAGCGTGAAGCTGATTGATTTATTTTATTTATTTATAATGCTATGTATTTTGTTTTTATTCTGTTCTTCTGTCCAGAATATTTATCTCGAGATCGCGTGAAGATATCAAACGAAATTAATATCAAATATTCAGGTCTATTGTCCCTTGAAGCACAGAAAAATCATACTTCTGAGTAAATGCAATCAAAATATTCGAGCATTCATGTATCGATAATGTTCTATTTTTTTATGAAAAGAAAGAAAAATCCGAAAAGTGAAAAATTATAGACATTTTAGAAAACAAAAAATCTTTACAAATTTATATTTGTAATTAATTATAAGTAAAATAAGTGCACATGTCAGCCAACTTTAGTTTGTCAACTTTTAATTCTCACCAACAATTATGAAATTGGTACGGAAGTCTCTGTGGTCGAGTCTGACTCTCATTTGACCGGTTAGTAGTAACTAGTAATGTGGTAAGTATACAAAATAACTAATATTATTCTATTTTAAAATGTTTTTTTTTTTTACATTTGAAACTAAAAGAACCAGCTTCACTCTTTATCTCGCACACAGCAGGGTAGGCAGAGGGAACATAGTGTTAAGACACTCCGTTCCCCACTTTCTGCCGAATTCTGGAATCATTGCGTGTTGAGTGGCAGAACTTAACGCCGCGTTTAGCCCCGATACCAGAGCGAAGAAAAAGAAATATAAATTTAAGTAAATATTTCATCTCCTCGAGTGGGGATCGAACCCACAACCAGTCGGTTTTACAGTCACACTTCGTGCCGCTGCGCTACGACTGGCCTCCAACTAAAAGAATTATTAACTAAATAAATTTAAAAAGCGAAATAATAACAATATTTAAAAATGACTATAATTTATTCACTTCAACAATTATTCACTTTATTTTTATTGATTCACTTCACAACGATGGAAACCATTTTACTAGAACTAACTAAGCACAAACGAGAAATGTTAAGCTACTTTTACAAAAAGATGAAGAAACAGTATTTCTATGGAGCATATTTTTATACAATATTTTTTTCATAAAAATGCTTTAAAAAAAACTTTGTATATCCTAAATTATATAATATAATTATAAAGGTGGAAGTATATGAGGATGGATGTTTGTTCCACTTTTACACAAAAGCAACTGAAATGATTTAGATGAAATTTTATATTAATGTATGGTTAAGCATCAGAATAATATCGGCTCCAATTTATGTACAATATAACAACAAATTTAAGCAGGCGAAGCCGCGTTGGGATCGCTAGTTTTCATATTTTTGTATTTGAATTGAATGGTTATTTATATGTTTGTTTATTTTAATACTTTGTAGAAGTACGAGTAGTTCTCTATTTCTGAATTAATAAATAAGGGGTCTAGATTATTTAACATGACTGTGATTGTAAGCACGACGGTTCTGGGTTCGATTACCACTCGAGGAGATTAATTTTATATTTTCATTTCGTTCTAATAACGAGGCAAAGCGCAGCGTTGAGTTCCGTCACTCAACAAGCAACGCCTGCAGGATGTGATAGAAAGTAGAAAATAGAAGTATTTCAATAGGTACCTAGTGTCCTAACACAAGGTTCAAAGGTTCCCTGTGCCTACCCTGCTATTATATAATACAACTTGAAGCTAACAAATATTTTACTCCACAATTTTCTACATTAGGTACATATGAAATGGAAAATGACATTTTTCTCTGAGAAATAGCAATAAATGTCTACATATTGTCATGTAACGAGTAAATGATATGCAAAAAAATCCCCTCGCCCTAACCGTATGTAACGGATTTAATCTTAAATAAAGCATTTTGTACTACAATATTTTATCTGGCACTTTTATCTAATTATAATTTGTTTACAAATCTCTTATTTTCACATTTTTTGTAAAGTAACGTAGCACTTAGACAATCTCTCTCGATTTTTCCCTATTTCAGATTCATTGCACTTTGAAATATGGAACTAGAACCCATGCTTTATCCAACTGGGCTAAGAAAATTTACTTGCAGCTTTACCACCGTTATAAAACCAGTAAGAGTATATATATAACATATGAAACTTGGACAGCGCTCGGGTGGTTACGGTGAAACTATGACCGATACAACATGGGTATAGCTTTCCTCAAAAATATTTTTTTTATTGAAGCTAGAAGTTGTTGAGATAAGCGCGTTTAACCAAACACACTCTTCATTACTATAAAGTTAAGCCTAAATAGATTATCATACGCAAATGTCGTTACGAACTAGTTTCAGTCATGGCGACCACTTCAATTTTCATTTCTTCCTGCGATTATGAGGTCGAAAATGGCTTACACATGAAATTCTCAAAGTGAAAGAGAGTGTGAATTAAAGATCTGCACAATGTAAAATTATATATGGCTCATTTAAACAAAAATCATATGAAAAGATACGCAATTCCGATGGATTGGTTCCCACCTAGAATCAAGGTTTCCATCTCGCTGTTCCTCAAAATCATCAACTTCTGCTGTGCAACCAAGCTTTCTTATAGTGAACCCAGTATTACACCTTTTTATGTGCCATTTTTGTATATCTCTATACTTAAGGTATGGTGTACCATACTTTCGTCTACCATCCTCTAAATTTATTTAGAGATGCGCTTTGCTAGCTCGACTACGACGACTCCAACATAAGCTCGTTATTGAACTTCGATATTGTGGATAGGATCAGACCGTCCAATACTTATACATTTACGAAGGCACTTAAGGTTTGAGTGAATATGTCGGCGATATACACAACATTTCGGAGGAATATGAGATTTGGCATTTTAGTGTTTAATTTTAGGTCGTGAGAGCAGAAGGATAGAGATTCACTTCTTTACTTTACACATCATATATACACGTTAATCTGATAGCCTCCTTGTTTGAAAGCGGGTCGAAATACATCAAAATCTTTAAAATCTTTCAATACATCGCCCCACAATTTCGAGCGATACTCTTATCTGAATCAAACGATCGCAAAAATGTCATTACAGAGTGCGATAAAGGCCAAAATCACGTGTCCCAACCGTTAGAGCCTTTATCTGGCTGAAACTGAGCACTTACTAGCAAACTTATTGGCGTCGTACGCAAAACAAACCCATAAATATTGGTACACAACTTTCAATACTATATGTTCTATAGTATACTACGATTTTTGGATGACTTTACTTGAATTATGATTTCTTCTTTGTTTTAAAAATAAGTAATTCTTTTTAAGCTTCATGTTCTCTCCCGTGTAAAGCAGGGTAAACAGAGAGAACCTAGTAAAAACCTAGTAGCACGCCCAATTTTTTAGATATTACACACAGTGGCAAAACAGTTGCAGAGCGAGAAAATAAAAACAAGTCCGAGTAGGTATCGAATCCACAACCATCGCATTCTCCATCCGATATCAAGAAATTGTTCGATAGGTAACTCAACATCGTGCTCAGAAATAGTAATGTTTTCACATTTGAAAAGAATATTATTTCTATTTTTATGAAATAATTTTTCTACGTCTGGTTAGAGCAAAATAAGATATTTGAAACTGTGGTCTCGTCTCATTCAAAGAGAGTGAGGTATCATGTTTCCTTTGTAAGGTTTCCGCTGAGTACTGAAGAACAATAAAGATTATACATACATATCATAGAGAGAGCAGGGTAAGTTGTCTTTGTGGCGTGACGGAAAAACGTCTGATTGCAAACGCAATACTTTTTTTGTTAATTCACGCTGTATCCCGCACTTAGCGGGTTAGACAGAGAAAGGCTAGGAATTTTGTGTTAAGATACTCCGTTCCAACTAATACTCTTCCGCTTCCCTTTTTCCGCTTAATTCTTATATATTTAATATCCTCTAAAGAGAATCTTGTGGGTTCGATGCCTCTGTCGTGTTTGTAGTCGCGAGCTTGTGCCCTTGCGCCACGACACTTGAAAAGAATACTATTTCATTTTTTACAATTTTAATATAATCTACCGTAAAAAAACGGTGGTTTTTCACTCTGACAACAATATAACTCGATGTCTACTTCAGTCACTTAATACGCAATGACTCAGAATTGGGCGGAAAATAGTGAGTGTCTTAAAAATAGGTTCCCTTTGCCAATCCTACAACTTACAGGATAAAATATCTAAAATGCTGCGTTTGGAGCGAACACAGAGATACATTCTCAAAGTTATGCTACGTAAACCCTCACTATTTTCAACTGCTGAATTATATCGAGAAGCTAATATTCTCTCAGTCAGAAAACTCTTTATACTTAACAGTATTCTACGTAAACACTCACAAACACCCTATAATAAACAGTTGGTCATCAGCAAGCGAAGATCTGACTTAGTATGTAAAACTCATTACAGTAGATTGGCGTTGTGTAAACAATACTATGAATACCTAGCTCCTTATATGTATAATAAAATTAACAAAATAACTAAATTAACATATACCCTCGTTGTCTCCGAGCTTGTAAGCGCATTACTTCGGATTGGCTAAAAGGCATGACATATGAGGAAGCTGAGAATTTAATCATTATATAATACGATTTATACCCACACGCACGCACATACACACAAACACGCGCACACACTCACACACACACACACCCATACACACACAAACACACACACACACACACCATATTATTTTTCATATATAAATGTAATATTTGTTGTAATTATTGTTTTTTGGAACTTATTTTGTACTATTTCTGGAGCGGGGCGTTAATGATTACAACACAGTTTCTAACTTAAGTACTCATTATCGAACTTAAACTATGTATCACTTATTAATTTCCAATAAATAAATTATTGTTATAAAAAAAAAAAAAAATATATATATATATATATATATATATATATATATATATATATATATATATATATATATATATATATATATATATATATATATATATATTGAATATAAATAATAAGATAATATTTTATAAGAAAAATTAAGTTGCAAGATTTCTAAGTAAAAATATCGTTAGATATTTTCTGATCTTATACTAAATGCGTGAAGTTTGAACTATAACCATATATAAATATTTATATGGTTATATAAGACGACTTTATTCCAATAACGATAAACAATAGCGACACTAGATGTCTAGACTGTATTTGTTTGGAATACCAACTGAAATAATACTTTTCTTGGAGTTTTTGCGGATAAATTATTTCAAATTACAGGAATTTTGTTGCATTGTTATTATTTATTATATATAAAAAAAACTTTGACTTTGTGTGACTAATTCTACTAAAATAATAAGATAGCGAGGGTTGCCAAGCGACAAGTTTTCAGGCTATGATTTTTTTAAAACAAATTGAAAACTCTCTTACCGCGTTTTTAAAAAACTTAAAAAAAATATTAAGAATATGTTTTTTTTTTATTTTTTTTATTATTTCTGGTAAAAAAACATATGCCTTTATAATACATGTGCTATTTGGAAAAAAATATTATTACAATGAAATTGATAAGATGAACGAATTCAGTGAAATAAAAAACTCGATCGATCGAACTGTTTCTTATCTTCATAAAAAATATTTTTTTTAGAACTTCTTAATATTTTTCATAATAAAAAAAGTAAGCTATTTACGTCATAACAGTGAATCTAAGGTGTTTAAGAGAACGTCGAATGAAATGAATGCAGCCGAGTGGATCAACGATAGTACCAGTACATCTGCAGCTGGGATGGTTGAAAATATGCAAGTAAATGAAAAAATTGCTTCTTCATCGACAAAAACTGTATTGGTATATATCGTGTTCGATCATTGATTATGAAGAAATATTGGGCAGCAGTTAGTGTGCGTTTCAATACGATATTTGTCAACAATCCATTCGCATACACATTAAGATATGCGGTTAAATGGCCTTAATATATCAATTCCCAAAAAGATTTCAAGTTTTATCATGGATTTGTCAGTAATCTCCTACAGTTTGAGAGATTGGTTATATATGGTTATATATGGTTGGTGATATGCAGAAATTGGTTCAACATCCGTTGTCAATATAGGTCGTCAGGAAATTTGTAAAGGTTTTGTAATAATGTTACTGTACCTCTTCAATGGTGGTAGTAAGGATAATACTATATCATCCTTATTAATGCACATCACACTCAGAATTCATATCATATTTATCTCTACCGATACAATCATCAAGCGATCTGAAATTTGGTACCGGATTTGACCCGGATTTGACCCGGGTATAGATAGGGTTAGCCAAAATTAAACACTACGCTATGATCACGCTTAAAATAATCAAAAAGTATCACTAAAAGGATACCTGATTATGAACCTGATCTTAGAGACGTCCACTTCTCCAAGTCTCCAACTATCATACCTGATAGTTGACATTATTGTTTATATTTCACAAAACCGCTTATTGCACGACTTTATTCTCAGCGAGTTCAATTTGTTTTATATTGAAACTCCTCCAAAAACTTATACGATATAACGATTTATCTTGTATGCCATTTGTGTCGTACTTTTTGTAGCCCAAAAACTTGATCTTATAATTAATAAAGTTATATTGTACCGATAATTATATTTTTCTCACTCTTATCCTAAATTCTAAATATATAAACATTATGTTATTTAAAAAATATAATAAGTTTTATAAACGTATTCACGTACAACAAACAGCCGTGTCCATGATACAGCCATACTCCAAGTTTTTTTAATAAATTTTGATTTCAATTCACACTTCAAGCAATACGTTTAAATGACTCAGTGCACTTCAAAATAATTTAAAATAGCTGATGGCAGTGGACGAGGCACAATAGATATTCAGAGATAGTAATAGAGTAGCGTTTGGTACAGCGTACCTAGTGGCTACTGTCCCACTTTCCGCTTCATTTTGCAAGATATACAGCATTTAAGAGAAGAGATTTAAGAGAAGAGATTTTTGTCTTGATAATGAAGCGAAAAATGAATTATTGATGTCATGCTCACTATTAACTGTGCCACGATCTAAATTAATAATAATTACATTCCATAGCTTAACGCTTTATCGCTAGCGAGTAGTCAGAGAGAACGGAGCGCCAAACACTACGGCAGCAATACGCCTTTCCACATCTATCTCGTATTTTCCATCTCTACTGAACATACTTCCCAGATATACCACTTTATTCACTTGTTCTAACTCTTACCATTTACATTGATATTGAATTCTGTCCTTTCTTCATCTCTTTCTCTTTTTAATCTATATTTATAAAAGGACATGTACTGACTGACTGAGGTAAGACGCACGCACAGCCGTAACCGCTATGCGTAGAAACGTGAAATTTGGATAGATGTTCATTTTCATAATCTGGACATCCATGAAGAAGGAATTTTGAAAAATTTTAACGCTAAAGGAATGAAATTGGGGTTCAAAGTTTGTATGGAAAAAAAATTAAATCGGCACCGATTTTTATAAAATTTGAAATTTAGACTCTTAAAAACATTTCATTGAAGACGTGTTTCATGGTTTTTTAGAATTCACCTCCTAAAGGTTCAAGTATGGGGTTGAAAGTTTATATGGAAAAATCTTTAAATCGCTACCGATTTTTATAAAATATTGTTAAAAATATTTTATTGAACATGTGTTTCGTTATTTTACTTAATTTATTTTAATTTATGTTTCGTGGTTTTTTTAGAAGTCACTCCTAAGGGTGCAAATACGCGGGCGAAGCTGCGCGTGCCTACTAACGAGTAATTGAAAAATATTCTATAATGATTACTACTAACTAGTAATAATTATAGAATACTTTTCTAATATGTGATAAAATAGTATTTTATTTTTTCTTATTCTTAAGTTTTAAAATAAATAGATTTTGTTGACCAAAATACAATACATTGCATTTTTCACGAAGTACGATAAAACTACGGCTATTAAAGTAGCGATTAACATATATACATACAAAATACACAAAAGCTTATTTACAATCATATCGATATTATCTCGTTTTAAAATATTATTATGAAAATTACTGATGGCAGAGCAAAATTTTATAACCACAACAAGTTACTGTAATGCACGGCAATTTTAAATGTGATCGTCGCAAATTGTAGCGTATTTTAAATGACTGACATTATAACAAAATATATATTTATATACAAATTTTGTATTATTTAAGCGAATGTACTGTTTGAAACTAAAATAAATTTGTTTCATTATATTTATAGGGCTCCGTAGCTCAATGAAAATAAAAAATATTTTGGATCACTCTCTTCTCCTATCCACGTGTTTGTGCATTGTGTATACCTTATTACCTATAGACTATAGGACATCAGTTCTGAGTTCTAGATCTATCAAAAGATAATATTCTACGTAAAATTGTCTCTGTATGCGTAAAGTGGAGAGTACACTCACCAAAGCCTCTTTTGTTTTAAAAAAATAAAACTTACCAACAACATCAAGTCTACTGGTAGCGGTATAGTGTGGGAAAGTATGTGCGTTTTGTATTACTTCGCAGCTGTAGTTGCCGCTTAACGCCGGCGTCACTCGTAGCAGAACTACGTGAGTTTCATTTGAGTTTAACCTCTGAAATAAAATTTATATTTTATAATAATGTTTTTATACAAACGGAATTTTTAATTATATTGAAAATTCATATTTCTAATCTAAGAATAGTTAGATCATATTGTGTACGATTAAACACCGACTCTATAATGAAAATTGTTGCGTCTTTCCAAACTGTAGTAGTTTCAAGAGTTTTTATTTTGTTTTTCTGGTATATGAAAAGATGTTAGGTTGAAAAAAAACATATTTAAAATATATATTCATATTTTCTTATATGCAGATTAGAACCCGCACCTTTTGTTAATAGTCCAAACGCTTATCGCCAATTAAGCCACAAGTTTTTATCAAGGTACTTCGTAATTTAATCAATTAATAATTATTAGCATATCACTAGAAGGATTTTTTTGAAACAGCAGGGAATCTAGTGTTAATACCGTCATCACTTTAGGTCAAATTTTTGAGACATTTCGTGATCACTCTGTATTTCGAAAATATAATGCAGGGGTAACTAACTAACTAAGACCTAGTGTTAAGACACTTACGTTACCCATTTTTCGTTGAGTGACGGAACTCAACGCTGCGCTTTGTCTCATCACCAGAGCGAGGAAGTAAAAATAGAAATAAATATTTATTTTATTAAGAAGTTACCCTATAACACCCTAGTGACGTCACAATGTGCACAAAAAAGGTGTCAGTATAAGAAGTACAGAAATAAAAGAACATTTTCATATTGTAAATTGTAAATTTTAAAGACAATTCTTTGAAACGTTGGTAATGGGATTATGTTTTGCACTTTTATTTCGTATAATTCCTTCAAACGTCTCTAGAATAAAACAAAAGGCGTGTTTCAATAAACGCGCGTTTCTTGGCTCTGAATGGCGATTTACGGATAAAGAGATTAAATGTTCTATATAATATAATACGAATGTATAGTTTAGCTTTTTTTTGTCGTCTGTGTACGATGGTTATAGGTTCGATGATCACTCGAGGGAATGTTTGTATATTTTAAAATATTTTAAAAGATTTGTTCAAACTTAGCATCGATTTCGTCTATTATCATTTACTATCGCAAACATAGAAGGAAAGTGGAACGTTTTAACACTAAATTCTCTCTGCTCTATACTTCACTGGTATATGCAAAAGATGCCGTTTCAGCGTCACGTTTTCCCGCATAGCAGGGTAGTTTACGGAAATTGATGTTAACATACTCCCTCCCCTACTTTCTGGCCCAATTGTTTGAGACTGCATGTTAAGTCAAAGTCGTGCTTATTCTACCTGAGTGGAAAAATGAAAGTAATTCATATACATTTAAGTAATATTTTTTACGAAGCCAGTTGTAGTGCAGGTACAAAAAGGCGTGACTGCAACACATCGGTTGTGGGTTCGAACACACTCAAAGGAAATGGTTAAAGAATGTTTTGACTTCTTCGCTCTGGCAACAAGGCAAAAGTCCGGAGTTGAGTTTTGTCACTCGACATGCAATGCCTTCTAAATTCGGCGGAAAATGGGAAACGCAGTATCCTTACACTAGGTTCCCTCTGCCTACCCTGCTGTAAGCGGGATACAGCGTGAAATTGCTTCTATTATTTAGGAGATGTATCAAATTGAAACAAAAATAATACTTACATCAACTTTAATCCCATTAACAGGCATAACTCGTGTTGTAGGTGACTCTAATGGTGAATACCTATAGAACTCCTGGGTGCCCCGGTACCATTTCACAGAGTAAATTTCACTTTGATGTATTTGATACATACACGCCATTGTCACGTTTCTACCCTTCTGTACAACCCTTGGTATTATATTCAACTCTGTCGTTCGTAAACCTCCAGCTTCTGTAAAAAAAATATAAAATTATTTTATAAAATCATTTTAATTTAATAAAATTTAATTTTTGAATCAAATCAGCTTTACGCTGTATTCCGCAGGGTCGATAGAGGGAATCTAGTGTTAAAACATTTTAGTGAGACACTAAAGACTCTCTCTTCCCCACTTTCCGTAATTCCGATTTTTTCGAGGCATTGCGTGTTGAGTGGCAGAACTCAATGCCGGTGTTTTTGCCTAGTTTGCCTTGTCTTTTTGTGTGTTTTTACCTAGTCTTGCCAGAGCGAAGACATGAGTGAATATTAATAAATAATAATTCAATCTCTCGAGTGGGAATTGAACCCACAAACGTCGCGTTAGAGTCACAAACCTTCTGCCTCTGTGCCGTGACTTCCTCAAAATAAAAATAAAAATAAAATAATAATTCATATGAATTGTGACACGAATAATAAAAATACAATCCATTATACTATCTAGATATAGATACATGTATAAACGTTACATAGTGACTGACAAACAAGGTAAAAATATATGTTTTGTAGGTCTTTACTTGTAAGTATTTAATAAGGCGAGAGTTAGTGGTGAGGTAAGCTAGTGGACATGTATGAATAGTTTGATGACAATACTGGAAAAAGAAATATGTAGAGTCCGTGGTATTTGGCGATCTCTTTAGATTTAGTCGGAAAGCTAGTGCTAAAACACTCCGTTTCTATTAAGACACTTCAGTTCCCCGCTTACCGCCAAATTATGGGAGCCATTGTTTATTGAGTGGTGAAACTTAGCATCGCGCTTTGTCTCGTTAGCTGAGCGAGGAAATGAAAATATGGAATACTCCATTGCGCTCTTTAATATTATATATTAAAATTCCATTGAATATCGGTTTATTTTGAATTCGAATCCGTTTCCATCTATACATGTGCATTTATATAAAAGTAAAATATAAAAAGTCTTCTTATAAACTTGGCACGGCTGAAAAAACCAAAGTTCTCAGTTAAAGACTATTCACTTGGCGTGATCTTTCTTAGGTTGAGCCGACGCTACGTTGTTCTTTAAAGAAGATAAGAAAACATTCTGCTTCGACTGTCGAACTTCAATCTATTGGAATGATGCCAGTAGAACTTACAGCTTAAGAAAATTGATGAATACTGTACCATTTTTATTATTTAAGTTAACTTTGTATAATTATTATTTTTATTATTCTCACAGCATAGTGGTAAGACACTCCGTTCTCTCAATCTCTCCATATCAAATCAAGAAGCTTTAGCCTCGCTTCGTCTTTGGCTAAGTGGGGAAATTAAATGAATTAAAATATAATCATGCGTACCCCCTACGGAATTGTACTAGCAACCATCGTATTTGAAATTAGATATCATCCTTCTATCACCACGATAGCTTAAAATATTAAAGGTATATTGTTTTTCTTGTATTTGTATATACCAAATCATTTACTTCGTACCACAGTCACGTTTTAGTACAAGTAAGAATATAAATGAAATTAATTCATTAGCAAATAAACATCGTCTCGTCTTAATTTTGTTGTTTTAATTAACTCTGCTATGTGTCTGTGCTTTTGTCCGTAATTTAGCTTATAATATTATATATATATATATATATATATATATATATATATATATATATATATATATATATATATATATATATATATATATATATATATATAATTACAAAACTATACAATACACTACTGTTTACAATACTGTTGCTGTGTGAACTTATCTCATAAAATTTTCTATTACGTACGAGCCGTTATTCCTCATACAGGCGATATTTCTGTACATATTTTTATTACCCCGTCTTGGTGAAATAAAACACAGCGTTGAGTTCCGCCGCTCTACAAGCAATGTCTTTAACAGTAAGTTTCTTCTACCTACCAAATTACGTGGGATAAATCGTAATCATAAAAAAGAAAAAAAGAATGAAGAAGAAATAAAATATCTAAAAATAATATAAACTTTAACTAAAGCAACATTTTCTCGCTGCAAGAGACATTTATTTAGTTTTCGAACTGTTTTTGCACATCCATTTCTAGACGTCAGTAGGAGCGTTCGATGCTCGTTCGAGTTGAAGGGTTGTGAATTCAGCGAATATGGAGAAAGTATTTAATCTTTAAACGATATTCTTTTTCTCTATGAAAAGTCATGACTTCCTTATCTTACTTACACTTTTGCTTCACTCTGTATCCCGCATTTGGTTAGGAAGGCAGAGGAAACGTTGTGTTAAAACATTCCATCGCTTACTTTTTTTTTTTGGATGCGGACCAAATTTTGGATGCGGAACTCGCCTTTTTCCTTGGGCGACTAAAAACTAAAAAAAATAGCTTAACACTGTATCCCGCACACAGCAGGGTAGGTAGAGGGAACCTAGTCTTAAGACCCGTTCCCCACTTTCAGCTAAATTCTGGAGACATCGCGTGTTGAGTGGCAGAACTCAACGCCGCGCTTAGCTTCGATACCAGAGGGAAAAAGTTAAAATATAAAACTATGTAAATATTTTATCTTTTCGGGTGGGGATCGAACCCACAACCAGTCAGTTTTGCATACTGCCGCTGCGCCACGACTGGCCTCATGAAAATACTAGTGAATAATAATTTAGTTTCTCGAGTGGGAATAGAGGTTTTTAGCGGTCCCACAACCGCCGCGTCACAGAAAATGACGACGCAGCAAAGATTTTAGAAATTAGTCGTTTATGTTCCCTGGGAAGTGAGAGAGATAGAGGACTAAGGGAACATCTGGAATTTTTTAAAGTAACGGCAGAAACAGGATTTAAATCCCGAGCTCCTTGTATTAGATAATTTATAACAAAAGGTTCACCTACTTCCCCAACGTTTGTTGAAAAAAATTATTCTATTATCATAAAAATAAAAAAGTATCACCGGTAGTGTTCTAAAACTTAAATTAATTTATTGTTAAGAGTCTTGTAAACGCGAATAGAATAATTTCAATATAATTATATAGAATCTATGTCCAAATTATTTAGAAACGTAATTAGTAACGTTTTTGCTTCACACTGAAGGTAGAGAGAACCTGAGAACCTAGTGCTAAGACACTCCGTTCCTTGCTTTCCGCTAAAATCTCGAGGCATTGCCTGTTGATTTGCGGAACTTAACACCTCATTACAAGTGCAAGGAGAAGAAAAAAATATATATTTCAAGAGTAAATGAAAATATTAAATCGCTTATTTCCTCGAGTGGGAATCAAGTCCACAAGAACACCATACAACAACAGTTACAATCTTGTGTTCCTGCGCCACGAGCTATCTCACTTTAATAATAATTAACAAAATAATATTATATTTATCTAACTTAAAATATCTAGTTTGTAGTAAATAAAAGAGACAATGGCAGAAACGTTAATAAATATAATTTTGCGAAACAAAAAAAACTGGGCGATGCAAAACCGGAGAATTAATTAAAAGTTTCGTAGTTAGAAAGAACGCACATTAAAAAAAGATTTACTCGAAAAGTTGTATAAACAACAATTATTGTTGTGAGTTTGCTTTTTTTAACGTTCGAATAAATTTTATACATAATATAGTAAGTTTTTAACATTTTTAAAGTGTTATTCCACACTTAAAAAAGAATTAAACTGACCAGGTATCTAGGAGGCGCGGGTTCGAGTCCCGTTACGTTCAAATTTTTATACGTTTTCTAAATAAGTATACATATAGTAAGTTGCTGCTTAGTGCTGGTGCAGGGGCACAAGCGTATGATTGTAAACGCAAGAGGTTGTGGGTTCGATTCTCACTTGAAGAAATGAAATATTAAACATTTTCATTTTCTGGCTATGGTAACGAGGCAAAGCGCGTTCATCATTGACTCCAGAATTCGTAGGCAAATGAGTTCTACTCAAAGTTCTGATTATTGCTTAGCAGAAAGCCAAAATTTAAAAAAACCTGGACCTGAAAAAATGGTGGCCTCGAACTTTTTCTGAAATTCAAGTTGAGATTAGCCAGAGCGAAAAGAATATTTTTGCGATATAAACAGCCTTTTTTTAAGTAAATGGAGAAATACATTTTTTTCAACGACACGCCACGTTTTGCTATATTATGATAAATTTCGTTTTCTCGAGTTGAATCGAATCCACGACCTCCCACGTTTACAGTCGCACCATGGTGCCCTTGCGACGACCTCAAACACTACTGCTTCTATACAGATATAGACTGGATATGTACCTACTATATATATGGTTGTATGCCAAACAGAATGTAATATATCAATGGCATCATGTAACCTAACGCATGCACGTTCACGTCCCTATAGTCAAAGGCAGCTTTTGATCGCGCAACCGTGTAGTATTCCATAGCAGACGCTATTTACGAAATACAATATATGTACCTGTCTACCTTGAAATACTGGAATTACGTTGTGAGATTTGTAATTTTATTTAGAAAGTGTGGAGTTTTTTTTGAAAATAATATCAACTTAACTCTGTACCCCGCATACAGAAGGGTAGACAGAAGGAACCTAGTGTTGAGTCATTAAGTTAAGACACCCGGGCTCAAATAAGGGATTTTGCAGAGCGAAGAATCATTTACTCGAGTGGGGATCGAACCCACAATTGTCGCGGTATAGTCGCACCCTTGTGCCTCTGCGTACATTTCGATTTTTCAAAAATGATTTTGAATTGTTTTTTAAATATTTTTTGAGTTATTGCTTGTTATAAAGTGAAATACATTAAGTGTAACATTTGTTATTTTTTGCTCATTCTTATATCCACAAATGGAATTTGTACTATAGTCGTAACTTGAGCATATTTGTAACGTTTTTCGTTTCGATATTCTTTGTGTTTTAGCTTCTTGATATTCTTGATTCCATACACACCATAAATGGTTCTTTTTTTATTTTGATTTTTTTTTTTATTGTTGAATTGTTATGAGCCACAAACTTTTGTCATCCGGGGCTTTTTTATTCTTGTTTCTTGTTAAAATTTTGGTATTTTTTTTAAAATGTAAAGTGAACATATTTTGAATATTCTGTTCTCTTTTTTCCAAATTCGCGTATTGTGATCGTCAATGATGTTAAAATTAAAATTAAATTAAATTAAATTAGCTTCACGCTTTATTAGGCAGAGGGAACCTAGTGTTTAAACACTTCGTTCCCCACTTTCTGCCGAATTTTGGAGGCATTGCGTGTTGAGTGGCAGATCTCAACGCCGCGCTTTACCTCGACACCAGAGCGAAGAAATGGAAATATAAATTTAAGTAAATATTTCATCTCCTCGAGTGGGGATCGAACCCACAACCAGTCAGTTTAACAGTCATACTTTGTACCACTGCGCCACGACTGGTCAATCATGTTAATTTTGGTTAATCGATTATGTAATGTTATTATTGCCTCTTCATCTCTCTAGGGAATAGCCATTTTGAAGGTGTTTTCTTCTATATCAGTCACGGAAACTTCATTTGCTCGACGTATCAACCTGCCAATGGCGTCTTCTTTGGGGTCAGTGTAGTAGATGCATCCTTTGTGTGTCTTATTAAGGCGACGACCGCGTGTGATATGCTCCATCTTTTCTGATTATGTGTGGACGAGGTAAAGAGTATTAGGGGAATCTATTAGGATGGAAGCACCTACCCGTGTATCTCCACTTTTTCAGAGAGTCAGTCGTCTGTTGGGCTACTATTGTAGTAGGTTTCATTATAAAATTTGTTAAGCGCGCACGTCACATCCGGTTGATATCTATAAGATCTTGCTAGTTCATGCTAGGTTGTTAGAGGTTAGGATGGTGTGCGCAGTGTTAAGCCATCTTTCCCGCTGCAAGCTGCCATATAAGGGGAATTTAGGTGTATTTTCCCTTAGGTATTTCAATTTGTTATTTTCATTTCCGAGTTCGAAGGTCGTCCAGATTTTCACGCAGGTTGTCTTTGATTGCCTTGTATTGCAAGGCATCGCTCTCTGGAGATAGTTCAGGTGTTATTTCTTCGCCTCTGTATGCTTCAGTAATTCTACCCTTCCTTATAAATTTAGCAATGGTTTCAGTAGTGTTCGTGTTAATTTTCTTAAGCTATAGTAGATTAAAAAGACATCGTCTAACTAAAAACGCGATTTTGTGGACCCCGAAAATGATTATATTTAAATTATTTTAATTTACTACTTATACCTACAGTAAGAGTACTTCTCGTAATTAGAATGTAGATGCACAACTCTTAATTATTTATACTCCCATTGAGACTAGTCACAAGCGTGCGACTAAACATAACAGGTACTGGGTTTGATTCTCATTCCAGGAACTAAAATATTAAATTTATTCATTTCCTCACTTTGACAACAAGATACTCAGACAAGATACTAGAATATAAAGCGCGACGTTGAGGTGCGCTACTCAACACACAATTCTTCCAGAATTCGGTAGATATGGAAGAGAGGTGTCTTACTGGGAACGAAGTATCTACACCAGGATCCCAGTTTTCTTTTTTCTACCCTATAACAGCGTGAATCTAACAAATAATATTAAAAATAATTTACATAGATTGCAATCCAGAGATTTTTAAAAGCAACAAAATTCGCTTTACTTATAGTCTTTGAATATTTCACGCGATATAATACTTTCAAACTACAAACTCTCGAGTCTTATGAACAGCTGGTATTGACAGTTCCTGCAGAAATATAGTTAAGAGGCAACTTCGAACAAGGAGGTGCGGAGCGTTATTTTTTTAAGTAAAAGTTGTGTATTTTTAATATTTAGTTCAGCTTTAGCAAAAGCTAACAAGCTAAAGATGTCAATATTCATCTTCACTCGTCCATTTAATATATAATATTTTTTTGTTTTACTTTGTATTCCAGAACCTGGGGACCTAGCGTTAAAACACTTTGTTCCCACTAAGATACAACCATTCCATTGGGTGTTAAGTGGCGAAACTCAAAACCGCATTTTACCTCGTTGTCAGAGCGAAAAAATAAAAAAAATAAGTATTAAATTTCCTAGAACGAGAATCGAACCCTTTACTCTGTCACATTTAGAATCGTGTCAGTCATTCGTATATTCATTTTTGAGGGATAACTATAAGAAAAATTAAACTTTTCACCGTCTGAAATTACTTTTCACAATAATGACTCATTTATGTTAATATAAATGAACAAGGTAACGTAGGAGTCAATAAATGAATTTTAAAGTAGATTTAAGTATTCATATGATGTTCGAGTTACCGTTAATTTCGTGGAGTACGTTTCGTATCTTTAAGCAACAGTCACATTTACTGAAGTAGATAGTTAATATTGAGTTAAAAACCCATAGTGGTTAACTTAATGCCTTTTTTATTGACGTTATGACGTTATTGCCATAGCCTACTGTTGTTGTTGTTACACCGAAAAACAAAAAATATATATAAATATTCTCCCCATTTGGGGATTGAACCCATAAGTATCAAATGTGCGGTCTTCCTCATTACGTGAACTTAATCCACTTTCATTGTATAGTTAGCATGGTAACTCTATACTCGATTACAATTTCAAATTATAAATACATACAATAATACATTATCGGGAGTGCGAGATAACATAACCACATAGATATTTTATTCCACTCTTAGGAAAGGAAAATGCTTGTTCAAAAACGTAGAAAAATTTGAACCCTCGCCCATAGATTACTATTTTGATATGGTCCCATTGTAACAAGCAGTGAAGCAAGCAAGCACTTCACGTTTCTTCCAGCATAGCACAGTAGATACAGATACAGAGAACTTAGTGCTAAGCCACTCCGTACCCCAATAACACCGTGTTTTACCTACCAGAGAGGGAAAATGAGAATATTTTTTTCTCCGAGGTGGAGTCAAATCCACAACCATCGCATTCGTCAATCTGCAGTTCTTCTACTAAGCTATGACGCCGTCCCTATAAATATCAAAATCTTGACGGAATTCTCCAAGATTTTTGGATATAAAATACTTTGAACTAATTATGTTATAACAGTTTTACACTGTATCGCGTAAATAATAGACTAAACATAGGGTACCGGAAAACCTAGTTTCTTTTTGATGAAAAAAAGCCAAACGAGTGTTCAGGTCTCCTAATGGTAAGTGATCACCGAAGTCCATAACCCTATGCATCACTAGAGGAGCTACAAGTGGAGCTTTAAAGTGGAAAGAGGAGCTTTAAGTTGATAGACGCGCTTTTTGAAGGTATCCATATATCGACACGAAAATACTGCCGGAGGTAGGTGGAAAAGTCTACGTTGAGCGTGGTAGGAGTTGCAGTGGAGTCAGATATGATTTTGTATAATTGATTTAAAAAAATAAGTTCCGCTGCGTTTCTTGTGCCGGTTCTTCTTAGGTCTGCATTAACTTTAGTCAAAAATGAACCATGTAACTTCTTTTTCGAATAAAATTATTTGATTTTATTTTTGAATTAAGCTAAAAGTTTTAAATGTCGAGGGTGGTATTAATCCGATCGAGCCTGCCCATGCGTGTTATCTGCCAGGCGCGTTGCCTCGTTTTCAACGCGAGAAAATTCAAATATTCTATTTCCTTAAGTAATAATCGAACCAACAACCTGTTGCGCTGACAATTGAGGTTTAAGGTTAATCATTTATAGGTCTTTATAAAAACTTTATATTAATAATTATATATTTTGAACTATCATATATAGTAGAAAATAGATATTAATTTCAATACTACATTTAATATGTATATATAACATTGTTGATAGCTCAGCTAATTAAACGTCAACAAGCGTTGTTCCGTCACTGCCAACCTCAGATGTAGATTGCATCGGGTGTATTGACTTAGGTCTTAGACCAGATATATTGAGATGAAACAATAATATCCTAAGTTTATCAATTGATTTTATATTAAAATTAATTTAATTTCCATGTTCTTGTAGACAAAACGAGGAGTTCCGCCACTCAATCCAAGTTAAGAAAATTTCAAAACGAAGAAAATGGGGAACGGACTGTCCTAGCATTAGATTTCCGATGTTGGCCGCGAGATTTATAGAGTTATGGTTCCCAGTGGATAAAAAGCGTGAACCTAAAGAAAAAATGTTTCTGGTGAATAGAAACGCGACGTTGAGATCGTCCAAAGAGTAAATAGAATCAACCTGCATTATAAACTCAATATAACTGTTGAATATTTAGTCCAAAATTATCACATAATTTATCATGTGGCTTGTAAATAACAATTTAATTAAGTGATCATGGTTTCAGTAATTTGTGATATAATCTTGTAAAGTTGCTTATATATTGGATTTAATACGTCTTTGCCTCTATACTAATATGTTAAAGCTAAAGAGTTCGCTTGGTTGAACGCACGAATCTCAGAAACAATCAGATTGGTCTCAATAGATATAAGTTTCCTAAAATATTTATATATCTTTAGTGTTTAATGTGTAAGCACTAAATATATAAAATTCAAACAACTTATCTTTATCGTAGTGTATCTTATCTTTAGAGGCCAAGGCCAGTCATGGCGCAGGGGCACAAAGTATGACCGTAAAACCAACTGGTTGTGGGCTCAATCCCCGAGGAGACGAAATATTTAGTTAAATGTATAGTTTAATTTCTTCATTCTTGTGTCGAGATAAAGCGCGGCGCTGGGTTTTGCCACTCAACACGCAATGCCGAATTCTCAGCAGAAAGTGGGAAACGGAGTGTCCTAACACTAGGTTCAATTTGCCTATATATATATATATGTGTGCGGGATACAGCGTAAAGCTGGTTTAGTTTTTAATTTTAATCTTATCTTTATTTTAGTATCTGTATTACTTCCAATTTCAAAGGAATTTACACTCCATATTTTCTTCCAAAAACAAATACCAAAGAACTCATACCATTTCAAATAAAATGAATGATTAACTGACTGACTCACTACTATTCTGAGACCACTTACATTGTTTTCAGTATTTGTTTATTTGCTCGCGATTTTGTGAAACGAGCCACCTTTGGTCGAACTAATGTGTTTATTTTTACTTGTACTAACATTGTTCTTAAATGGAACTTTTGTAGTATAACATTTTCGTTCCGTGTATAAGTAGATAGATAGTACTATATAATTTAAAAAAAAATGATTTTAATTTAAATGGTTCTATTCTAGCAAATGCAAGAGACACGCTAACTTCAAAGAAAATATATTAAAATTAAAATCTAATTATGAGTATAACTATACTTATTTTTATCCAGAACGAAAATGTTATATTTACAAGTAAAAAAATAAAAATATTTTCCTTATATTTGAACAGGCGAAAGCTTTGTTAGGGTTTATTTTTTTCGAGACATTGCGTGTAGTAACGGACAAAGCCGCGCGATGTCTATCGGGGAAGGGAAAACAAGCTTATGTATTAATACATTTTTATTTATACAGCACAGGATAACGTTGTACGCTACATCACTTGTATGGACAATAGCAAATTTTACTTAATCGAAAATTTGATGAGATGACTTCAATAGCTTAAATTGCTTTGCGAAAATCCTTTGTGTTCTCAACGTAGTATTAAATGAGCTGAAAATATGAAAATTATACTGAAAAGTAAATTTTAAATACATTACCTTTAAGCTGTATATATGAATATGAGTGAACAAAGTGACATGAATAAGTGAAAATCGGTGTCTTGTTTATGCACTTCTCATTGCATCATCAGAATAGGAGTTACTAACATTAGTCACCACTTTGCAAGAAGGGTGGGAAAATAGTAGTAGTATTTAAAAGAAATGAAGAAAGGAATTTAAGATCAGTGTAAATGGTCTTACCATTTATATTAGAACTAGCGACCCGCTCGCGGCTTCGCCCGCTTTAACTACTGAATTATTCATGTAATGTACCTATGTATGTGTTTGCAAAACACTTAAGATTACCAATGTGAAAATTATTTAAACCTTAATGCAACCCACATTTTCGTAGTTCCAATAAGGGTGTTCCAATTGTTTAAAAAACAAACTTATACAAATGACACAAACAACAGAAAATTTTAACGAAAGAAATTATAAACAAAAGCACACGTAGATACTATTCTCTTACCTAAAAATACTTAAACGAAAGATGTAACCAACTATGTCGCGTTGAACTACATTATAATTATTGGACAGCTCCAAAATGCGTGCAAACGCTTCTAAATTAACTTTGCTATAGAGCCAGGCGCAGAAATGAAGCATTCTCTCGTCCATCTCCGTAGTAGCTCCGAACGACATCTGGGCGTTGACACAGTATGGAATTGGAAGGATTATCAAAGGATAGAAAGTACCCTACCCCTACCTCGGGCGGCCGGGTATGCCACGGAGTGCTGCTCCTTAGATGCAGGTGATCCGATACATTGGCGCAGCGGAATGCGTTGGACGCGAGAGGACCAATGTGTACCTCCAGGCTTTTTATTTTTATGTTGCTATGATACGTGGTGTTCCTCACTTAGTATGGCGCCTGCGTCACTCAACGGAGGATGAGGTTGTGGACTAACTGCAGGATTTCTCGTTTTTGATACTTGCTATGGCGTTGTGATGTCATCAGTGTATAGTGCGTAGAGAGCAGGTGATAAAATGCTGCCCTGAGAAACATCGGCAGCGATCGACCGCTGCTAGACGTCGAACTCTCAACTCTCACGCAAAATGTTCAGTCACTAAGGCAAGGAGGCAAAGACATGCGCGACGTGCAGGGGGGTTCCGGCTCTGAGCACTATGAAGTAGGCCCGGGTGCCAGACGCGGTCGAATGCGTGCTACGTTGAAGAAGACTACTATTACACTCTCCTTTCGGTTGATCGCTGTTGCGGCGTAGTATAACCAGAGTGGTATACCCGCTTGCCAAACTGCTCGCTTCGTGGGTGGATGTGCGACTGGAGAAGTGGGAGGAATATCTTCTCGAACAGCTTGGCGACCGCGCTAAGGAGGGTTATAGATCGGTATCCTTCAGGTTGCGGGGTCTTCCCAGCCTTGGACAACATGATGAGCAGGCCTTCCTTGCATGCCCGGGGGAAAGAAGACAGGCGGGTGCGGCGGATCCATTGTTATAAGCATATAAGGTTGCGGGGCGCGGGGGGACGCGTGGTGGGCGGCGAGCCTTTACACAGCAAGATTTTTTTAGTACCGTAATGGTAATTTTAAATCTGTGCTACTTAGTTACTTAAATCTGTGGTACTTACTTATACCTTGAAATGAAATGAAAACAGTAAACAACATTTTGATCTATATTAAATGGCCAAAAGGTAACTAATATACTAACTAATATATATTATTTATATACTGAGAGTAAGGGATGATATAGCTTTTCTCTAAAACTGTTTGTAATTTCGGAATATTGTAGAGAGCAAAGGTTATCTTTGTTTAACGTAGAAAATTAATAACTTATTTAAAAGGATAAGGATTAATATCATTATGGACACACATCCCTTACAATAAGAAAATATATTTAAATTGCCGTCTAATTTCCGTCTCCTCTACGCTTTTATTGGTAAGATTTAAACGATTGTTATTTGCATTTCTTGTTGTACGACCTATGAACGACTTTTTCGAGGCATAATTAAATTAAAAAAGGAAATGTTTAAAAAGGTAAAAAAATAATAAAAAGAAGGAGAGTAAACAATTTAAACAACAGGATACTTAAACGAAAGAAATGATAAACAAAAGACTACCTACTATTCTCTTCCTAAAAAACTTACACGAAAGACTACCTACTATTCTATTAATCAAAAAAGATGAAACTAAATATATCGCGCTGAAATAATACATTAAACTCTAATTATCCAATACGTACAATCGCATCTAAATCTACTTCGATACAGAGACAGGCGGGGAGACGGGCGCGGCGGACACGTCGCGAGGCGAGGACGCATGGCGTGTGGTGAGCCGTTTCGCAGCAAGGATATTTTGATATTGTAACAACTTCTAAAGTACTTAGTAAAATGAAAAACAATAAAAGACAGTTTTCATCTCCATTAAATGGCCAACGTAACTAATATACTTATTTATATGCTTTATGAGTAAGGGATAAACGAAACATGAGCCAAATCTGCGGTTTATAGCGGGCGTGATGTGTCAACAATTAAATGCGTTTTTCTCTAAAACTATTCGTAATTTCCAATTAGTGTAAAAAGCAAATTTTATCTTCGTTTAACGTAGAAAATTAATAAAGTATTTAAAAGGATAAGGATTGATATCATTATGGACAAAAATCCCTCACAATAAAAAATATATTCAAATTATTATTTTTAGACAGAAATATGCTCACTGTATGTTATCCTTAGAAGATACAAATATGCTATCGCTGACTTTTTTGTAGATCTTATTAAGAGGAATAATACTCTAGTACATTGTTTTCATGTAAGACTTACCATTAAAGCAGCGCATGCGTGAAAGTTTCTCAACGGGTAGGACTTTATGCACATTTATCATATTTATGTCAAATTACATTAAAATATATATATAATAAATCATACACAAACCTTCTCTGAGAAATACTCTACCAAATGTTGAAAACCGCATCAAAATCCGTTGGGTGGTTTAGAGGAAGAACGCTTAGAAAGGTCAGACAGAGAAAAAAAGCGTTTCTATTTTATAATATTTATAGATATAGAATAATATATTCTATAGAGGAATCACACATTCTTTTTATTCAGTTTAGTAAATACATTTTTTAGAGGTTACTCTGTACTAAAATGGCATGCAACTCTGTTCCCGCATTTACGTTCCTGATATATCGATATAAATAATAGAAATACAAAATATAGGAAGGAAACACAAATGCAATTATATTGCATTTTTTCTTTTTTTCATACTTGAAACGTATTAATAAATTACATATTATGTATTACATACAATTAATTTCTTTTGAATATAACACTAAGTATAATCAGCTTCACGCTATTTTAACAGATAACATAAGATGACATTAAAACGTATTGACATCACCACGTGATCCATCTAAACACAATATAAACTTTTATAAACTATGAACTCACAATCAGAATTTACTTTCCAAATACATATACTTTTTATTCTACACATCGCCATATGAGCTAATCCCGTAAAATATACCTACTGTATTATGTTTGTTAATATCACCAACGTTGACGTTTAAAATAATAATTATGGTAGACTGAACAAATATTGATTATACTTCTTTTTTTAGCTTCACGCTGTATCCCGCACACAGCAGGGTAGGCATAGGACACCTAGTGTTAAGACACTCTGTTCCCTACTTTTCTCGGAATTCTGTAGGCATTGCGTGCTGAGTAGTGAAACTCAACGCCGCACTTTACCTCGACACCAGAGCGATGAAATGGAAATTAAAAATTTAAATAAATATTTCGTTTCCTTGCGTGGTCATCGAACCCACAACAGTAACACTTTGTGCTCCTGTGCAACGAACGGCCTCAATTTACTTTCTTCTTTTAAAATGTGGTTAAATGAAATAGTCGTAATTTAATTATGTCAGATTACTATTAACCGACTTCTTAAAAGGGGTCATCAATTGGGCTGTATTTTTTAGCCTTGTTACCTTAGAACTTTTGATTGTATGAACCGATTTTAATGATTCTTTTTTTATTTGAAAGCTAATGCCTCCCGTGTAGTCTTATTTTAATTTAGTTTATATCCAACAATGGTATCTATGAGAAAATCATATAAATCTCAAATTTACATTAAGTATATGCGCGACAAATGAACGTATAAGTCAATATCAATTCAACCGATTTTAATGATTCTTTTTTTATTAGAAAGGGTACATATAAGGGGTAGTTTGGTGAAAGTTTAGTTAAGTTCAGAGTGTGAAATCCGGTTGAAATTGAAGAAGTCGATTTTTTTTATTAAAAAATATAATTATGTAATTTTTTCTACAAAAAATTCTTTATACTCCATGATAAAAACTATCCTATAAGTGGCATTAGGCTTTGAACTATTGCCATGCCAAAATTAATTTAATTTCGTACAGTAGTTATCGGTATTTTAGGTAATTTATATTTTTCAGTTTTTATTTTTTTTGAAGAAAACTATCATGAAATTCGGAATGAAACCCAAAAAAAATGTACCTTGAGGCCCAAGGCTAACACCATGCAAAAATTCATCAATTTCTGTCAGGTAGTTTTTGCGTGATTGACGCACAAACAAACCGACAGACAGACAGACAGACAGACAGACAGACAAGAATTCTGCTGAGTGGTTTTTTAGGTTCTATAATCGACATATTAACCGACCTAATTTTTATTTTTTTTATATCTTTCATGTACAGAATTGACTTTTCTATCCTTTTATTATATATGGATATATATATATATATATGTGTGCCTATATATATATATATATGTGTGCGGGATACAGCGTAAAGCTGGTTTAGTTTTTAATTTTAATCTTATCTTTATTTTAGTATCTGTATTACTTCTAATTTCAAAGGAATTTACACTCCATATTTTCTTCCAAAAACAAATACCAAAGAACTCATACCATTTCAAATAAAATGAATGATTAACTGACTGACTCACTACTATTCTGAGACCACTTACATTGTTTTCAGTATTTGTTTATTTGCTCGCGATTTTGTGAAACGAGCCACCTTTGGTCGAACTAATGTGTTTATTTTTACTTGTACTAACATTGTTCTATATAAAAATATTTTCCTTATATTTGAACAGGCGAAAGCTTTGTTAGGGTTTATTTTTTTCGAGACATTGCGTGTAGTAACGGACAAAGCCGCGCGATGTCTATCGGGGAAGGGAAAACAAGCTTATGTATTAATACATTTTTATTTATACAGCACAGGATAACGTTGTACGCTACATCACTTGTATGGACAATAGCAAATTTTACTTAATCGAAAATTTGATGAGATGACTTCAATAGCTTAAATTGCTTTGCGAAAGTCCTTTGTGTTCTCAACGTAGTATTAAATGAGCTGAAAATATGAAAATTATACTGAAAAGTAAATTTTAAATACATTACCTTTAAGCTTTTTATATTTATTTTATACATGAATATGAGTGAACGAAGTGACATGAATAAGTGAAAATCGGTGTCTTGTTTATGCAGTTCTCATTGCATCATCAGAATAGGAGTTACTAACATTAGTTGCCACTTTGCAAGAAGGGTGTGAAAATAGTAGTAGTATTTAAAAGAAATGAAGAAAGGAATTTAAGATCAGTGTAAATGGTCTTACCATTTATCTTAGAACAAGTGAATGAAATGGTATATTGAGAAAGGCGTATTGCTGCTGTTTGCTGTTATGAGGGTTAATGGTGCCTTAAATGCATTGATGACAGGTCGAAACGTCAGCACAGACGCACGTATAGCATTACAGAAGAAGAATGAAAGAAAGATGAATGCCGTGGAGATGATGATGATGATCTCTTCCTAGGATATGCGGAGTCAGCTTAGCTGATCGAAGTCGCAACCCCGCACGGAGTATCTTAACCTAGTGTTAAGATACTTTATTTAAGAGTTACCAGAACAAAGAAATGAAAATATTAACTATTTAATTTCCTCAAGTCGGCAAAACACGCCGAACCTGTTGCACGCTAGTGCTTCTCCACGAAGTTCCACTACTCAACCCACAATGCCTTCTAAGTTCCATTTCTATTAAGCAGTGGGGAACGTACGTATTGTAATAAAAACGGAGTGTCTTAACACTGGATTCCCCAGTTCTCTGCGCCTAACCTGCTACGAAATAGAGCGTGAAGCTAAAAAAAAAACATTTTCATCGATTCTATGTAACTCACTGTACCTGCGGTCATAGTTACCTCAGGGACCTACCTACAAATGTAACTTAAGCAAAGCTGCAAAAAATACTAGTATGTCATTTTAAATGGACATTTAGTAAGCTTTGATTAACGCAATACCAACAAGCATCATTTAAAGCAATTGTTTGCGGTCCATTTGTACTGGATAGTGAGTTTGAAATAAATCGATCGCACTAACGCGACCGCACTTTGATTGAGTCAATGTACTTTAGTTTTGTTTAGTTAAATGTGAGGTTGAAGTAACTGTTAAAAGTGGCTAATTGCATGGTCAAGTTAAATGGCCAAATAAAAAAGCGCGGCGTTGAGTTCCGCCTCTCAACACATGTTGCCTTAAAAAATCCTGAGAAAAGGGGAGTCTAACAATAAGTTACCTCTGCCTACCTTAGTATTGCGGGATACGTCGTAAAGCTGAAAGTTTCAAGACACACCGTGCAGAGTGTCAGAACTTAACGCCGGAACGTTATTATGTTTAAAAAAATATAAACATCTTTGTTATACTCCTGTAGTGTTGAATGTTTTCGAAAACCGAGTTATATTTCTGAAAATATCCAAACCACAAATCATTTGAAATCTTTTTAGCTTCTAAAAGCATTTCAAAAATGCACCCACACAGGAAACTACTTCTAAACTGCTTAAGCTATAAGATTTTAGCTAGTTAATAAAAACAATTGCGTGTGTAAAATACGCCGTTTTGCCGTAGCAGTAGCACGTTTGATTTTAGGTTCGATTTCTGATCGGGGAAAAGAATTATTTTCAATTCTTCGCATTTGACAAACTGCGGCGTTAAGTTCCGTCACTCGACAATATCTCTAAAATTAGGCGGAAAAGGGGAAATTGTTATCATAACACTAGGTTCACCCTAATACATGCAACATTCAATGCAGTTATAAGTAATTGTGCCTTTGTTTGACAGTAAGTAAACTGTAAAAGAAAAAAGAAGTTAGTTTCAAATAATGTTTTATTTACTGTCTACTTTACATAAAAATAAAACACATAGTTTTGGTTATAAAATCCTTCATGTTACTTATAACAATAAAAACAACATTTAATAAATAAAAAATAAAAATCTTGTTAAAAATATATATCACCAGCACTGGAATTTCCGCTAACTCTTATAAAATGGACAAGCAATGTTTTTAAAATTCATCCATATATCACTATGTTGGTTGGGAACGCGGTAATAAGCCACGTAGGTATTTCTCTGCCTCGTTCTCCCATTCATTCAGATTCGTATGAAAAAGTGACCTGAGTAGTCTTTACATGTATGTTATTTTTGTAATTCAATTCCATTCTTTGTTTATGCTATTTCAATGTATTTATATATATATACTGGCATGTATATAATTTGAAGTCAGCGTTTGTGTATAAAAGAGGTGATTTTAGGTTCGATTTTTATTCGGCTGAATGATTGAATTGAATGCTTCCTCTGGTAGACTAAATACGAGTATATACAGACTACCATAGAGAGGTCAGTCGTGGCGCACGGGCACTAAGTGTGACTGTAATCGCGACTGGTTGTGGGTTTGGTCTCCACATGAATAATTGGAATATTTATTTAAAATATATTACTTTGCTCTGGTGGAGTGGCACAGCGCGGCGTTGAAGTTTGCCATACAACATGCAATGTCGCCAGAATTTAGCGTAAAATGCGGAACGGCGTGTCTTGACACTAAGTTTCTTCTGCCTATCCTGCTGTTTGAGGGATACAGTGTGAAGCTGCTTTTGATTTGAGTATATGTATGATAATATGAGGATATTACCATAAATTATTTTTATATAATTGAAATTAATGATTATTAACTTAATACTTTTTTAGTTGTATTTAGAAGTAATTAGTGAGCTATTCTTGAATGGTTATTAATCGGTGCTAATATAAATTAAACAAATAGTAATTTGGCATTTTATTTGTTTTTGCTTGATAATATGCGAGTATGAACGGTGGTCAATCCATATCTGCAAGAATTCTCGGATGATTGATAGACTTTTGAAAAAAATATTTTTTAAAAATAAATGTAGGTAGTGGTAGTTAAGATAACCATCAACTTTTTGTGATTTTGTGTTATTCCATACTTAAGAAAGGAAAACACTTTATAGAAAACGTATTAAAATTTGAACAACAGGATTTGAATCCGCACCTCTAGAAAACCGTCCACGCGTTCTGACCTGTGAGCTTAAATATTTAATAAATTCTCTATTATCAAATGATGATTATTTGCAATTATTTACGGGTAGTGGAAATTAGTAAAAATCTCCCTACAGAGATACTAACAACATAAATAAGTTGTAACAAGTGTATATGAATATCGACGTAGCTAAATGATAACGTATGTATGGCTTAGCGGTGAGAACACTTGGAAATAGTCCAAAAGACGCAGGTTCAATTCCCGCTACGTTCAAATGCTTATACGTTGTCTAGTTTGCTAATAATCAGTGCTATTTCGACCATTGTTGGACAAAAAGAACCATTTCGATACCATTTCAAAATTTTAATAACATTTTAAAATTTTACCACACCTGCTTTGTGGACGGGGTAGTCAGAAAGCACGGAGCGCCTAGCGCTACGCTCTCTACATACCTCGTTTGCCTCATCCACTGACATCAACCGCTTCATAAAAGCTTTTTACGTGGCCTTCCTCTAGTATCTTTGATACTGTGTTTTCGAAGGTCAACCGAGTCTCCTCCTACTTCTCTTCCATTATCACTTTTCTGTCATAAATCTTTTTTGCCATTCTTTCATCACTCATTCGTTTGACGTGTCCAAACTGAAAGCTGAGCACGTTCTTCTTCCTTCTCACTGCGACATCTTCGTTAGTACTTACCATTCTGTGTTTCTCTTCATTGCAGACTTCACTTACTTATTCTAGTATCTTGCTACTTACACTGATTTTGCATTCTGTTCTTTCTTTATCTCTTTCTAAAACCAGAACCTTTTTCTTATTCACATTCCGGCTTAGACCATTATTTTCTGACCCTTCATTCAGAGTGGTGACTAATCCCTGCATCTCACATTCTGATATAGCAAAGAGCACTATATAATCTGCGTATAGCAGGCAATTCACATTCAAGTCACTTACTTTCGCTCCCATATCACTTTGTTTCGCTCCTTGGAGACAGCTATCTAAATACAAATTGAACAACCAAGCTGACATGGCGCAACCTTGTTTAACACCCGATTGGATGTCAATCAAGGCGACATACCAGCTCCTTTTCGTACGCAGGCTGAGTGATCTCTGTAAATAAATTTACAGCCTACAACAAGAGTCCCCTCAAATTGTACCGGGATAGTATTTCCCATAATTTCCCTTTTACAACTTAGTCAAACGCTTTTTCCAAGTCCACAAAGCACAGAAAACTTTTTGGTTAACGTCCACAAATTTCTTCTGATCTGATCTGATCTGATCCACACAGCCTCTTCTAGGTCCAAAACCTATTTGGGCTGCCCACAACAGGCTTTTAGTTCTTTCTTATATTCTTCTTGCTAGTATTCAAGAATGAAGGAGGTTGGAAAAGGCCTACGTTTAAAGCACCACAAAAAAGATTTAAATATGATAATGATGATAGTATCTATAACTTAAATTAAATGATTACATCGTAAAGCGTTTGATTTTTGAGATATACTTAAAAAACCAACTGATTGCCATGAAGATCCTTAAAGGAAGCTTATGCTTATAATTGATCATCAAAAGACTGATGGGATGATGACGAGCTACTAACAAGTATTCTTGATACGAAAAATGCGTACATAAAGTTTTTCCTCCAAGAAGTTCACAATTTCCAAGTTTTTTATTTTACATAAAAAGACTTTGAAATGATTGCTACGTTGAAACTCGTATTCGAAATAAAATTTATTCATAACGACTTCATAAGAACTTTTGGATCAATTAAACTTTTTAAATAAAAGTCTGACACACGCGCTGTTGTAACGTTGGCGGAGTTGATATAAAATAATAATTATTAGGATTCTTTTAAAAAAAACTACAGTCGTTTTACATGAAATATTATATTTATAAAAGGAAACTGGAAGAACGTCGTGGCGTGGGTTCAATACCCACTAGAAGACTCAAATTTTTCTGTATCAAGTTATTAAAACAAATGATACAGTTCCATTACCTATAACAACAAATACTAAAACAGAGAATGAAATAAATATATACAATAACTTTACAACCTGACTACAATGAAATTGAACACACATAGCAAAATAGGCCAAAAAAACCCAGTGTCTAGACATTCTACTCTCCATCCGACTTCGAAATATTGCTTGTCGAGTGGTAGAACTTGAACAGTTCTGCCAAAATTTTCATATCGAATTCAAATATTGATCGAATCAATTCGTTCCACTGCAACATGAAGCCCTAGTCAAAAATAACATAAAATAAAAAGTGTATAGTCACTTAAATCTCTCCGCCTTCCCACATAATTTTAATACTCATACATGAATCTACATATATATAATGCAGTAAACTGCATCATATAAAATCGATACATACAACGCTTTGTGACTGGATATTCAATAACGGGAACAGCCTGTGTTTTAACGGTCTTTATAGCCTATTGTTTGTGAGATGGCACTTAAATGGTGATATAAAATATTTGTTACTGCTAACTATAAATGTGGGGGTGACACACATTTAATACGATGGAAATATAATATTGTAATATTATATATAACCACAAGGGGTTTTGTTAAATCCTTTTATATATTTGGGTGAGTAAAAAGAATGAGTGAAAAGAACTGCTGTGCGATGTCCATATTTAAAATATATTATATAGAGTAAGGGATTAAAAAAATTAATGACACACACATATATTTCACTAGATACTCTGCTTGTCCTCACTTTGTTAAGAAGAAAAATAACAAAGAAAACAAAACTGCGTTGAGTCCTGCCAAACAACGTGCGATACCTCCAAAATTAAGTGGGGACGGAAAGACGGAACTATCTTTATGGGGACGGAGTATCTTACTTTCCCAAAGGTTCCCATTCTCCCTCTGAAGCTAAAAAAAAAAAATAAAAAATCAGCTTCACGCTGTATCCCGCACACAGCAGGGTAGGCAGAGGGAACGTAGTGTTAAGACACTCTATTCCCCACTTTCTGCCGAATTCTGGAGGCATTACGTGTTGAGTGGCAGAACTCAACGCCGCGCTTAGCCTCGACACCAGAGCGAAGAAATGGAAATATAAATTTAAGTAAATATTTCCTCTCCTCGAGTGGGGATCGAACCCACAACCAGTCGGTTTTACAGTCACACTTCGTGCCACTGCGCCACGACTGGCCTCTAAAAAAAGGTAACAAATAATCTCTATCTAAGCTTTCCATTACGTTAAGATACTCGAGGATTACATTATTCCTTGGAATTAATCCCAAATCACTTGGCAACGAACGAAAATGATAGGATTACATACAACGTTCAGATTATATTTAATTTTTCTGGGCTATAAGCAGAATGCGCTTCAATCATTTGAATTTATCTTCATGAAATAATTAAGATCAGTCGTGGCTCAGTGGCATAATCGTGTGGCTGTAAACGCTACTGGTTGTAGGTTCGATTGCCACTCGAGGAAATGAAACACTAAAATTAAATAAATAATTAAAAATTAAAATTAAATATATAAAAATTAAAAATATTAAATATTAAATTTAATATTTTCATTTGCTGGCTCTGGTAATGACAAATACGGCGACGGCGGCGGCGAAAAGTGAGGCGTTCCTAAATGTCTGAATGGCAACGGAGTGTCTTAATATTAGGTTTCCAGGTTACCTCTAGCTTCGCGCTTTAGCATTATATAGGCTTAGTGGAAATTTAATTGTTTCCTTTTTCCCGTATTGCAAGACATAGCGCAGGGTTGAGTTTCGCTACTTATTAGACGTGATAGATGTGGATTTGATCCTCACACGAGGGACTAAATTATTTTCATTTCCTTGTTGTGCTGAAATAAAACTCAGCGTTGATTTCCACCACTTAACACGTAATGTCTTAGAGTGCTTGCAGGAAGAGTCCCTCCTATCCCGCATAATGCGTGAAACTGTAGAAAAAACAGAAGCTGAGAATCAAACTGATTATTATTATGTATAATCAGACATTTCTAAACTGTGCTCCAGTGGCGCCGAGAGTATTATAGGTGAGAATAAATCGAGCTTAGGGGTGTGATTTTCTGTAAGTGCATATGAGATCCTGGTTTAACGTTCCAAGTACTTTGATCTCAGGATAAAAGAGTATGTAACTTTTTACGTTATTTCATTTTATATTTTACAGCTATTGGAAAACATTCTTGTAATATTTCCGTAGATAATAAAGAAATATTTTAGCTTAATAACTAAATAACGATTGAAGTTTAAAATAATAATAAAATAAAATTATTTTACAAATTTTTGACTTTAATATTTATTTTTAGTTTCACGCATTTTCGAGTTCTTCCGCATATCCCATCACTTGCAATCGTAATTGGGCGGAACTAAACGCCGCTGCTTTTTTTATTGCACCAGCAAAATAAAAATGTTTAGTTTATTTTTCAGTCATAGTAATGTATGCCGCATATATCAGGATAGGCAGATGGAACTAAGAGTAAAGAAACTACCCAAGACGCAATGTCTCAAAAATTTGCCGTAAAATCGAGAACGGAGCGAGGAATGAAGCCCGTTTGGGAACCTAACCTACAATCGTCGCGTCTAAAGTCAGACGCTGTGCCACTTCGTAACGACGGCATCGTTAATAAAATAAATATTTAAAATTACACAAATAAAAATTTAAATATGCTTCACGCTGTATTCCGCACATAGCGGGGTAGACAGAGGGATATTAAGACATTTCGTGTTAAGTGACGGAAATCAACGCCGCGTTTTAACTCAACAATAGAGCGAATAAATGAAAATATAAATTAAAGTAAACATTTCATTTCCTCGAATGGGAATCGAACCCAAAACCAGTGGCGTTTACAGTCATATTTTGTGCCCCTGCGCAAATAAACTGGCCTCGAAATCATAACCTTTTTTCATTCATTTTACACCTTTTTAACATCAAGATATACTTATTGAACTCGTTAGTTGTATGTAGTTATATACGATTTTGTTCTACTTTTCCACCAGTTGTTTCATATCGATGTTATTTGTATTGTTTTGTGTACCAATTGAATATGTTGGTTCTTATAACAGAACTACTTTTATTAATAAAACAACTTTTTTACCAATGCTATAATTAAATGTGTACAATATAATTATTAATAAAATAAATTTATATAATGTGGAAATGATATCTATGATTATTTGTTATTAATATAATCAAGCGTTGAGGCCAGTCGTAGCGCAGCGGCACGAAGTGTGGCTGTAAAACTGACTCGTTGTGGGTTCGATACCCACTCAAAGAGATGAAATATTTACTTTTTTCGTCTGAATTCAATAACAGTTTTAATGCTAGATTTCTTTGTATAAGTGAGGTCTCATGATCTGTATGGCCTTATACACTTGTTTATAAAAAAATAAATAAATCAGCTTCACGCTTTATCCCGCACACAGCAGGGTAGACAGAGGGAACCTAGTGTTAAGACACTTCGTTCCCCACTTTCTGCCGAATTTTGGAGGCATTGCGTGTTGAGTGGCAGAACTCAACGCCGCGCTTTACCTCGACACCAGAGCGAAGAAATGGAAATATACATTTAAGTAAATATTTCATCTCCTCGAGTGGGGATCGAACCCACAACCAGTCGGTTTAACAGTCACACTTTGTACCACTGCGCCACGACTGGCCTCAATCTGCTTATCCGGCTATATAACAAATATTTTTAGAGTATTAGAAATATAAATGAATATATAATCGACAAAAATCTTATTATAGGACCGATACCTATGCTTATATTTTATTTGAATTACCATTTTTTGATACATTCTATAGGTATCCTGTTTGCTTTTAACGATTATGTTTGATGTGTGTAAGGCAAATATCATTTGTATATTTGAGCGCGAGCTCTTAGTACAGTTACGTTCGTGTACACAATTTCCAGGTGATTTCTCCAATATTTGTACTGAAGATCAAGAAATTTTATCAAATAAAAAAGGAATAAGTTATTTTGTATTTAGAAACATATAATAATAATTTTGAGGTTCAAGGATGTAGTTTTCTGACTGTAAACGCAGAGGTTGTGGGTTCAAGTCCCGATCAGGGGAATTATTTTCATTTCTTCTTTTTTTAGTTTATTCCCTCTTTCTATCTGGAGTATAGTGAGAAAAATATATTTTTATTTGTTTTCTTGTCCAATTAAACAATTTTGTATAAAATAACCTGAAATGCATAAACATAAACTATAGTCAAATGCGATTTTTATAGAAGAGAGTTGAATAATATCACAACTAAACATTATAAATAAAATACATTTTCTGAAGTAGATCACGTGAAATATTTTTATTTTGTACTCTATAGAAATAGAGGAATTTAATCTTCAAGTCTACAGCTATCTTATGCAGGTGTTAGTAAGAAATTCAAGTAATAATATTGTACGCTATCGAAGCGAGACGACTGTTTAACACAATGGTTGTAACTTCGATTTTAAGTGACAATTTTTTTTACTACATTCAACTATAACGTATTTTTTTTTCGTATTTAAAAACTGTTTTTCTACAGTCAGGAAAGAAAGATACGTCCAAGCGCTCTGACCAACTAATTAAAAATAAATTTATTTAGAACGAAAGTGTATACAGAGCGTCTTAACACTAGGTTCCCAGGTTCCCTCTGCCTACCCTATTATATGCAGAATACAGTGTGAAGCTAGGAGGAAATTAAATATTTATTTATATATTATGACTAAATACATATTATATAAATTTGTATACGTTATGTTTACGGAAGTAATTCTAATGCAATTTCTCACACGCCCTGAATGAGATATGGCTCTCGCACAAAGAGAACTTTGTCTCCATTTTTCGTGTCTAAAGTTAAAATATCAAAAATTCCTTTTCACGTGAGCGAATCTCATAAAAATTACACCCACTATTTCAACTTTCTTATGCTGTAATATATATGGTTACGTTTCAGGAAACGGTCATTGTAAACTATAAAGTCGTTTTCTTGTAGAGATTATTTTCACGTTTTTTTATAAAATGTATAATAATTTGAACGTGGTTGTATTCGAAAACGTAGGTCGTAAGTCAGGGCGCTGAGAAGGTTTCCAATAGATGCGGGTTCGAATCCTGCTACGTTCAAATTATAAAATACAGGGTACTTCCCGTGGACCTATAGTCATTACTATAGGTCCACGAGTTAAGTTAGTTAGTTAGTAAGTTTAGTTTGGCAAGGAATAAGATCTTACTATACTAATAAAAGAAAAAAAAAACATTAACAACTTATATTTGTAGCTTAATTCATACAAAATGAATGCATTCGCCCGCGAGCTTAAGTTTGCCAAGTTTTATAAGTTGTACTTTCCGTCGACCTACCGTCCTGAAAACTGGCCAACTCGCACTTAACCGGCTTTTAGTTGAATAGTATATTCATCGAGGAAAGCTTTATCATACGAGTTTATATACCTATAGGTATGTTATTAAGTATCTATATATACCTATAAGTAACTCACTACAAACAATTTAACAAATCAATCAATGCATTAGAAAATGGACAGTATATTGTAGTAGTGTGTAGTACTTTCAATTTTCTTACGCTCGATAAACAAATACCAATTTATTCAAGAAACGAATTCATGACCCTACAGCAAACCAACAACAACTTTAAGCTGGAAAGTTCCAATATTTACTCAATTACATAGTTGTTCTCGTATTTACGTTCCAGAAAAGTTAGAAACAGTCAAATATAAATTGTATGTTAGCGCTCATCAAAAAGTACTGGCAAATACGGCCAGGGTAAAGTTATTTCGAAATTTTCTCATACTCTACAACGAAGTTTAGCAACTTTAAACATCACTTACAACAGGGAATGAAGAGAGAATATTATTTTAAGACACTCCGTTTTTCAACTCCATCCTATAAGACGCGACCGTATTCCGTTCTCTGGTAACTATTATATCTTTTGACGTTTCTAATTATACATTATATTTTGTTTTTTTTGTTACGATTTTCAAATTTGAGACATTGCGTGTCAAGCAGTTGAGCCAAACGCCGCTTCTTGTATATTTTAAATTGTATAAAGTTTCAATAGCTAATTCTAGTTTATCGCATACTGCAGAATCGAATTAAGTTAAAGGTAGTGCTTATCGAAAACTATTTTGTAATAACATTTTCTTCTATCTTATTCCGCTTAAGCTCTGTGACCAGTTGTGGGTTCGAATCCCACTCGAGTGAATAAAATGAATCCGCTTGCTTGCTTTGACAGCAAAAGAATGCAATATCCTGGAAGTTATAAGAGAAGCGTACAACGGAATATCTTAACCTACCCTGTCATTATGCGGTTTTCAGTGTGAACGCACAAAAAGAAATAAAACCGAAACCCAACACCGTGATTTACCTTCTATATTACACTACTTCATTAACCAACACCAACTTATCCTACCCAAAATCGAAGTCACGACTCCGCAGCAACTCCAGACGCAACCAAAACCGAATTAACTCAATATATGTTCTTGTGTTTACGTTCCACAACTTTAGGTACAGTTAAGCCAAGTTGTACGGTGGCGCTCATCAAAAACCGCTAGTCAGAAGTTCTAGGAAAATACTCAAGAACTAAAACGAGACATGCTAATGTCATATTAATCTAATCGATTTTCTAAAGTTTGTAAGTTCTTGTTAGTTTGTGTATGTATGGTTGTTGGAACTCAGGGTAAGAAGATTCAAATCCAATTAGTCTGTACTTTTTATGGTATATGGCTTGATTTCTGGTCTTTGAAATATTTATATATTTTATAATATAGTCGTTAGGTCTCAGTGCAATGGAAAAAGAAGATATCAAATCAATAAATAAGTACGTCTTTACTTATGGAAGTGGATTCGATTTCCAGGCTTTGAGATATTTATATTATTAATGTTTTAGTTATGGCTGGTCTGAATCAAATTCTTAAGAGGGCCTTAGGAGTGGAATTCCAAGGTCTTTTTTGGTACTATTTGTGTAGAGACATCCCTCTCGCATATTTAGAATTTATTCCGTGCATATCCTATATCTCAAATACGGGGTACGAAAGGTGAGAACGAAGGATGGTTAATATATAATTATTATTTAGGTTTAATTAATAATTAAAATTAAATTGAACTAAAGATGAAATAAATTTCATAAAAGACAGTTTCACGTGCTAACCGGTAACCTGTTAGCACGTGAAACTGTCTGTCTTGTCCAGTTTTCGAGACATTTTATTGAGATTAAATTGATAGGGGTTGAACGATAATAGAAGATAAAAATAATTTAATTTAAATTATTCCCTTGAATGAAGTCGAACCCACGACCTTCGCGTTTACAGTCAAACGTTGCACCACAAAGGTATATGAAAACAAATAAACATATGAGTATCTTAATAAGAATTTACTAACTATTAGTAGTTGAACCGACCTGTCTACAATCTTAGAAACAAAGTTGAAATTGCAAGGGCAATTTGTTATGATTCGAGCTAAAGACGGTAGTTCTAAACTGGAAACTTGAGAGCAACTGAAAATGACGAGACCTATTTATTGAGTGAATGTTCTATCTACTGTAGGTACCTCTTTTGATCTTTAATTCTGTTTCTGATATGCTTTAGTGTTTAATAGTTTTTTTTTTTACTTTAACGTTTTAGGTATAAGGTATTATTTGGATAGGTATTGGATTTTATTATAAATTATCAAATATATTTACTTGGGTTATAAATATAAAAACTGTTAGGTTCGATCCATACTCGGGGAAAAATGATATTTATTTTTGACATTTTTAAAGTGTCCACACTTAGGAGAGAAACATACTTATTTAGAAAACGTATAAAAATTTGAACGTAGCGGGACTCGAACCCGCGCTTCCTGGAAACCGACAAGGCGCTCTGACTACTACCATAGCCATACGTTCTCAAGCTACGTCACAATTTTTATACGCTTGTTACAACTTATTTATTTTGTTAGCATCTCTGTAGGGAGATTTTTACAAAATTTGTATAAAAATTTCATCAGCTGCACGCTGTATCCCGCACACAGCAGGGTAGACAGAGGGAACCTAGTGTTTTTTTTTTAGACACTCCGTTCCCCACTTTCTGCCGAATTCTGGAGGCATTGCGTGTTGAGTCGCAGAACTCAACGCCGCGCTTAGCCTCGATACCAGAGCGAAGAAATGGAAATATAAATTTAAGTAAATATTTCATCTCGAGTGGGGATCGAACCCACAACCAGTCGGTCTACAGTCACACTTTGTGCCTGCTACGATTGGCCTCAAATTGGCTATAAAAATTTGGATATATAAAAATTTCGCTTGATGAGAACCAGGAGGCACGGGTTCGAGTCCCGCTACGTTTAATTTTTTATACGTTTTCTAAATAAGTATAGATGATATTTAATTTATTATCATTTGGCATGCATTGATCTCCGCATTTTGGCTATTTTAAGACAACCTAGCCCAAAAGTGCGAGAAGCGAATTTGTTTACATATAAACTTCAATACATAAACAAAACAGCATCTAAATACTATTTCTTAGCGATATTTTTTATAAAGCAATTTAAATTGATTATGATATTATCAAAGCCACAATACTATGAATTCTTGGATTTCAATACCTAATCAAACTGGCCAAGTACTACAAATGCGCAATCAGCCTTGAGGCGGCTAATGAAGACAGACTGGTTAACCTGCCTTGTTGATTTAATATCAAAAGTGGTGTATTGAGAAGAAATGTATTCAAATTAGATTCAGCAATTGCGCAGCGTTGAGTTCCGCCACGCAATGTCGGGCGGAAACGGAAAGAAATTTTCAGCACTACTAGTATAGCGTACTGACTACTCTCTCTTTATATTTATATGGTATACTGGAAAAAGCGTGTAGCTGTTTTTTTTTAATATAATTCAAGCAAGTAATTGTGAAAAGAAAGTACAGAAGATTTTTTTACACTGTATGCTGCACATGTCTCCCAGACAGAGAGAACCTGGGAAACTAATGTTAACATAGTTGGTTCCCATTAAGACACTTCCTTTCCCCGCTCACAGCCGAATTCTGCCATTGCGTGTTAAGGTGCGGTAATATTAGCAACAGTTTGTAAGTTTGATTCCTACATGAGGAAATAATTAAAAATATTTCACTTCCTCGAATGGTAAGCGAACCTAAAACGTACCTCTATGCCACGACTGGCCTCTTTATTTTTTTGTTTCTTAACTATCCTGGAATATGCGAGATACAGCGTGAAGGTAATCACTCAATGTCAAAGGTAAAATACTACCCTTCACTTGTCTACATAGTTACTGTAGCGATCGTTAAGACCAAAACTGCGAATTTCACTCAATATTATGCCTTTAGAATTTATTTTTGATGCAATAACATAACCTATTTACTAAATTGAGCGATATGACGACGTGAAATAAGTTTTAAATTTGTAAAAAAAAAAACATATAATATTCATTTGAAAAAGTCATAATCTTTATAATTATGTGTTTGTCCTTATTTGGTTTACGATTTATTTTTTATACAAATATTACTTTTAAAGCGACGAATTAAAAATATTATATTTTTCCATTTCCTCAGACTCAGATCGCGACGACGGCGTTGACTTCCGCTACTGAATTCATGCATTCAATTGCAACTGGCAAATGCAAGTGTGTTGTATTGTTTCCCAAAAAAAGTGCCTTTACACTAGGTTCCCAAGTTCCCTCTGCCTACTCTGGTGTGAGCGGGATACAAATTAAAGTTGAAAAAGTTTTAACTCGAAACAAAAATATCTAACGACTTCAAAGTAAAATGTAATTCAATAGGTAGTAAAGTGTGACTGTAAACCGACTTGTTGTGGGTTCGATCCCCACTCGAGGATATGAAATATTTACTTAAATTTATATTTTCATTTCTTCGCTCTGGTGTCGAAGCAAAGCGCGGCGTTGAGTTCTGCCACTCAACACGCAATGCCTCCAAAATTCGGCAGAAAGTGGGGAACGGAGTGTCACTACAACACTAGGCTCCCTCTGCCTACCCTGCTGTGTGCAGGATATAGCGTGAAGCTAAAAAAACAAAAAAAAAAAAAGTAGGTACTAGAGAAAATTTGGTTAGCCCATTTGTCAAGAACAGAGGTCATTTGATTTAAAATAATATACCAATTAAATTCATTCTCTAAATTCACAAGAAATTACAACTGACAGAATTCAAAAGCCTTAATTAAAAACGGATATCGATAATCCGAATAACCGATACGTGTACGGCATAAGCGTAATTTAATAGAGGGGGGAACTAAAAAGCTGGTCAAGTGCGAGCAGGTTTGCTCACTGCGGACTCCGTACCAATTTCATGTTAGTGAATGGTAAATAAAGTTTGACAAATGTAATTTTGCGGACGTATGTACTTATTTTGTATGAACAGAACTGCAAGTTTACATTGGTAATAGATATTTTTTTACAGTGATTAACCTAAAAAATCAAAATATTGGTTAATCAGATATTGGTTTAACATCATTATTTAGAAAACATAAAAATTAGAACGTAGCGAGACTCGAACCCGCGCCTCGTGGAAACCGACGAGGTGTCGCAGGTTCGAGTCTTGCTACGTTAAAAAAAACGTTTTCTAAATAAATATTTATTTTAAGAGTGAAATAACACTTTAAAAATGTTAAAAATTATTTAATCTATCTTTATTTGTACAATAAATTCTCTCAATTACCAATTTTGACAACAAAGTGCTCATATAAGGATTCGATTTTTATATTGAGGTACGGAACCCAAAATCCGCCCTAATTACTCTCAGAGTTCTCAATTTGCTAATGTCGCGTTAATAAACGATTTCTGTGACAGACCTGCCTTGGACGTACAAAGTAAAGATAATTTAAAACATTTTTAAGGTTTTAAGACTAATTGGTTTGCTAATTTTGAGAAATTATGTTACTTTCCCCCGAGTTTTGTGTCTGTGACTTCATCTTCATTTTGGAGCTTCCGTTTGTGAAATCGTTTTATTGTTTAATTGACCAATTTCCTCGAGGTGCGATAAGATTTTCGTTTCGTTTTGTTTGATTTACTTGTTATATTTTACGTTAATTTTCATAATATATAAATTTTCTTCTCACACCTTACTGATTCTTCTTTTCTAATCTTATCTTATCTTATCTTACTGATATATATAGGTATAATTCATGCTTTTTCCTGGATAACAGAGTAATTTTTGCAAACTAATATCAAGATACTCCGTTCACACGGCTCCGGATATAATGAATCACAGCACAGAATAAAATGGAATTAAAATTAAATTAGCTTCACGCTATATCCCGCACACAGCAGGGTAGGCAGAGGGAACTTAGTGTTAAGGACACTCCGTTCCCCACTTTCTGCCGAATTTTGGAGGCCTTGCGTGTTGAGTGGCAGAACTCAACGCCGCGCTTTGCCTCGACACCAGAGCGAAGAAATGAAAATATAAATTTAAGTAAATATTTCATCTCCTCGAGTGGGGATCGAACCCACAACCAGTCGGAATAAAATGGAAGATTTTTGTAAATAAATTTCCGCTGAAGAACCTTTCATAGATCGATTTTCTTCTTTCTTTTATACAAAATATACTTTTTTGCTTCTTGTATACACTACATAGATTTCATAGTTGTCCAGTCACCATTTTCCTCCCAATTTTCGAGGCACTGTACCTTGGAACAGGAATTGAGTGTAGTAACTCAACACTGGCTTTATCTTGTTACTTTGTCTAAAAGTACCCTCTAGTGAGTTCTAACCCATAACCGTCGCGTTAGTCTGATTCTGCGCATCAACGACTTCACATATTCACCTAAAAAAATAAGTGAACATGAAATAAATCCCACAGTGAGAAGCAAAAGCACTTCATTACGACACGTTCAAAAGACTATCCAATAAAATTTCGCAAAGAAAAAATAAGAACTCATTAAAATTATAAATAAAATTTTACTTTCGTATAATGACGTACTATCCTTTCAAATGTTGCTCACTTGTTTGATAGAAATACTGTTTTGAGTTACGCTAAAAAAAATATGTAAAATGTAGGTTGTAAAAAGATATCTGGGTTTTTATGAAATTAAATGAGGCTGTCGTGGTGCATGGCGCATAAGCGTGTGCGCGTGATAATACACGCGAGGGCGGTTGGTTCGATTCTCTCTCTAACTCAGAGGAATAAAATATTTAACATTTGCATTTTCTCGCTCTGGTAAAGAGGTAAACCGCGGCGTTAAGCTCCGCCACTTAATACGCAATGCCTCAAGAATTCAGCGGAATGTGGTCAAAAAATTTGGAATGGAAAGTAACAGTCCAAGTAAAATTTGAATCGGCACCCGAAACGATACGCCCGAATAAATCCCATCTGTGCCACAAGACACAATTTCTTGTTATTTCACAATACAAATGAATAATGTAATACAAATTTGACATTTGCATTTTTCTGTTCTTGAGCAATCTCAACAAATGTGTGTTAGCGGTAGCACTTTGACGATTTGTGAAGGTCTATTGGGGATAACCAGTTTATACGGAATGGCAAGTTAGTTTTGAATTAACAAGTTTATACTGTGATTCGTCTTGATTTTGGGTCGTTTAAGTTGTAATATTAGGAGAGAAATTGTGAGTCCAAATCAACATTAATTGAATAAGTTTAGGTTTTCAAATTTATTTTTTGCACGCTATATCGCAGCTGGGCAGAGGCTGGTCGTAGCGCAGAGGCATAAAGTGCGGCGTTGAGTTCCGCCACTTCTTTTCACCAGAATTCGACGGAAAGTGGGGAACAGAGTGTCTTAGTTTCCCTCTGTCTACCCTGCTGTGTGCAGGATAGAGCATGAAGATGATTTATTTATTTTTGTTTATATCGCACACTTATTAGAAAAGACTCAATAATCCTTCCGTTCTCCACTAATCGCCGATGTTTCGAGCTTTCTTTGATTTCTGCTTTGCTTTGTTACCAGAGCAAGGAAATAAAAATATCAAATATGCAATATTTGATTCCTCCGATTGAGAATCGAACCTACAACCGTCCGGTTTATAGTCCCGCCCTTATGCCACTACGCAATGATATTCTATAATATGAATATAAATCGATGAATATTTTTTATTAAATTTATTCAGTTAAATTTTTCTTAGCTATGCGGTGTACACCGTATAAAGTAAGGGAGGTAGAGTGAGTCCAATGTTAAGGTAATCTATTCCTTCTTGAAAAATTTAAGACATCGCATGTTAAGTCAAGGTCAACGCCGCCCTTTGTCTTGTTACTATAGAAAAAAATTAAAAATGAAAATAATTCTGTGCCTTGAATGAGAATCGAACACACAAACAACGCGAGAACGACCTCAATAATAATATTAATAAAGGTAAAGATTTTTTTTATTTGACTAAACGACACTCAATTCCAAACCACGATACGCTAACGTATATTTAAAAAAAATAAAATTAAGAAACGCTCCATATTTCTTTTGTGGAGCATTTTAAAATATAGAATATAAAATTTCTACAAAAGAAAATTTTAGTAAATACGTACGTATCTGAGGAAAATAATCTGTTTACTGAAGCATTGGAGGAAATAAATTCAGCGAACGTGAAACTTAAAATAGAGTGTTAGAGCAAGATAGTGTTATACAAATTTGTGTGTTAGAAAGAGATGGCGTGACTCTTAGATGGTGTAGTAATAGGGTAATGCAAGCAATAACGCTAAATATTTCTATTGTTGTGTCAAATAATGTAAAACGTTTTATTGCTACTTTAGGGACTTATATACCTGTACCAAAAGGATATTAGGTTCCCGTATATAGCGTGGTGGATAGAGGGAACCTAGAGTGAGGAATCTCTATTTCCGTTTTCCGTCCGATTTTAGATATTTTGCATGTTAAGTGACAAACCTCAACGCTGTTTTTTATCTTTCCAATAAAGCGAGGAAATGAAAATAAATCACTTCTCCGAGTGAGAATCAAACCCACTTGTGTCGTTTTATTTAAGAGACTCCATTTTCCATTTTCAACATAAATTCGCGATTATAGATATCGCGTGATGGAATTCAACAACGCGTTTTGTCTAGCCGGTGCGGAGAAATGACAATAATTTAAATAATTACGAAATATAATTTTACTCCAACGGGGTGATAAACCCACAACCATCACAATAGCAGTTACAATCTGATGTTATTCAACTGGGTCATGATGGTTACTACAATTATAAATGAGGTTATATAATACTGAAAATTCACTTGAATTATCATAATTTTGGAATGTGCATATAAATAAACAATATGCATACGTGACAACCTGCCTAGCAAATGTTTGGGAAAACAAACGTTAATTAACTATCGCAATTATAGTATACGATTAAATTAATCGATTAAATTAAAAAAAAATTGAGGCCAGTCGTGGCGCAGTGGCACGAAGTGTGACTGTAAAACCGACTGGTTATGGGTTCGATCCCCACTCGAAGAGATGAAATATTTACTTAAATTTATATTTCCATTTCTTCGCTCTGGTGTCGAGGCTAAGCGCGCTTAGCGTTGAGTGGCAGAATTCGGCAGAAAGTGGGGAACGGAGTGTCTTAACACTATTTTCTCCCTGCCTAACCTGCTGTGTGCGGATTTATTATTATTATTTTTTTTATCGATTAAATTAGCACTATAGATTTAAAACTGTCGAAATTAAGCTAAATATCCTTTTAGCGATAGAGCGGTCCTAGTTTATCTTAAAAAACTTTTTGAGACCCTCTGTTCCCCACTTTCTGACGAAATTCCGAGACATTGCTCGTTGAATAACTAAACTAAATTATGCGCCTATTCTACCAGAGCGGGCAAATAAGAATAAATTAAATATAATACCGAACGGCGATTGAACCCACAACCAAACGATGCCCCAGTAGCCCACAGCAACTTCTGGCTGATCAATCGTTTTTTTTTTTCAGATTCTAGTGTTATTTTTTTAAATTACTGAAGATGAGAAAATAATAGTAAATGTAAATGGTTTTGAGAACAGTAGTTTCATATAATCATATAATAATATCTATTTTAGACTTAATAAATGTTATACCACAAATGGCAGTAGTACTAAAAACCACAGAAATAGAGAACGAAACACCGCAATATATTAATTTAAATATTATTTATAAATCATTTATATATTAAACGTTTTTTAAATGTATAGAAAGAAATAACTTATTAAAGTATTACATATTTGTACGGAATTGATAGCGTCGTGGTATAGTGGAGTAATATCAATAGTTGGAACCCAACGCCGGAATTTGTCTAAATGGACTTTGGTTTCCCAACAGTGCTATGTCATCGCCTAACGCTTAATATTATAACAAATATAAACATATTTTTAAACATTTCTAAAGTATTATTCCACACTTCGGAAAGAAAAATAGTTATTTAGTAAACCGGCCAGGCCTTGGGCCAGGAGGCGCGGGTTTGAGTCCTGCTACGTTCAAATTTTTATACGTTTTCTAAATAAGTAAATATAAATATATATTTTTTTATAAGGGAAACTTAATATTATGACACTTTGTTATCCATTTTCCTGACAGCTTAACGTTTTTGCTGCAATGCAGGATGCAAGATAAAGATATATAATCAAGGTCCTAGTATTAAGATACTCCGTTTTTTATTTTCGTCCAATTTTCAAGATATAGCGTGTTGAGACGCGATACTCAACACCATAATTTGTAAAAAAATATGAATACAACACCTACATAGAAATATTTCCTCATAGAAATGTGAACCCAAAACCATCGTATCAGTCAATCAACACCAACATCCTGTCAACAATCATCACGATGACATTAAAAAATGAATTCTCTTCATTAAAATCTAATTTTGCCTAAAAAAGATACTTTCATAAATATCCGGTCAGATCTTAAGCCGAAATGGCGTCTGTCATCTTGTGAAACGAAGAAAAATGGGTTATCTTTTATATAGGTAGGTACACAAAGTTCACTTTTTATGTTCGCGAGACAAGTGACAAGAGACTTCTATAGAAGGCTAGTTTGGTTGTAAAAGACTTTTACGGTTTGAGACGTTACAAGCCGACGATTGTGAATTTAAAATTGGGTAAATGGATTTTTGATTTGGAAATATTATAGATATTTTAATATGAAGTTATTATTAACTACTTAATATTGTTACGTTTGAGGCCATCGTGGTACAAGCGTGTAACTGCACGATGTTTGCAGGTTCGATGCCGATCGGGAGAATAGTTATTAATATTTGCATTGTTCGCTATGGTAAAAGCAATACGTTTGACAAGTAAAAAGTGAGGAACGGCAGTGTCTTACAGATAAAGGAGCGAGAAGTTAAAAAAAATAAAAAAAATTGCAATTTCTTGTTATTTTTATTTGACCAAACAGACAAAACCGCGTGCAAAATCTACTTTAAAATTTAAATAAGATAATTCAGTTGTAGCAACAGGACACAACCGGGGAGCGCCATTTACTGATCGTCGAGATCACATTCTAAGTGGCTTGAGACGCGGCATCCGTCTATTGTGCCCGTCCTGGCTTCCTTAAGCCTTCTTTAAATTTGAAATTTTATTTAGCTTATTATGTTCCTTCTGGGGATTGCTTTATTTGTTATATAAGATTTAGTTCTAGTAGGTCGAAATCCCAGTACATAAATTTGCAGGTATCTGTTTTATTAATGAAATTTATTTTTAAGACTGATGCATGATAGTAAAGAAGATTACACTAAGGTTGCCAGAAAAACCGTGCCACAATCATCTTTGCATTTATATTTATTTATATGTATGCAGTATTACTTTAACGAAAATCGTATAAGGAATTGGAAATCAGTGTCTGCCACCTATCAGTCTGCTGCAACTCCACGGTTACCAGGTTTAAACAGGTCAATTAATGTTGAGAATTTGCACTCATGTGTTTTTTAAATGAATTATATATCAAATTAAAGCTTATTCATTTCTCAACACTGCAACATATGGTTGCCTGTGAAATAACCGCAGCAATCAGAGGTTGCAAAATGTGTTTTATGTGACACAGGAAAGAAAACGTAAATAAATTCAACGTGAATTATGACGAAAGTGTAAATTTAAGCTATTATTGCGAAAAATAAATATAATAAAGCGGAAGACTTTGTTTGTTTATTTGTTTATTCAAACGCTAAGATCTCTGGATCTACTGGTACGATTTACTTTGTTTTTGTTTTGTATGAAAGCTGCATTCTTTAGAAGTGCTATACAACATTACAACACTACTTTACACATATATACTAAAATATTAAACTATACAACATTACATTACACACATATAATAAAATATTAAAATACTTCCTAATTTGACATGCAATTTATTCTGTCATGTTAATAACAACCGAACGTTGCTAGGCAACGTTTTACAAACTGTTTGTTGTTTTAAGAAAACGTCACCCAAAATAAACAAAAAATCACGATTGTCACTAAGTACTTATTAGTTTCTTTACTTATCAGTTTTACACAAAATTGTTCTGAATATTTTTATGTTTTCATTTGTTGAATATTCAACAAATAATAGACGAGTAGTGGAAATATTACATATTTTCTTAATTAATCAAATAATTACCGTTCAATTTTCACCCTTTATTATGTTAAGGAGCCATGGTGTAATTAATGTCTTAGAAGATCCATAGTTGTAAATATTTATTTAATTAAATTGTTTAGTCGTCTTAAATTAATAATTTAAATGAATATTAGTGTTTAAAAAAGAGATTCAGCAATGACTAAATATCATGACTACTTATTTCACTTAAATTTCTTTTGTACTGTATATATGTACTTAATATGTTTAAAATCATAATTTAATAGAAAAATTATAATAGTTAAAATAAAGATTGAATTTAATTAGCTTTCTATTGTATGATATTTTTCTTGAAAACATAAGGCAGGCATGCCTTTCATGTACTCTTATAGTCAACCGGATCCAGAATAAAATAATTCAAATGACTGCAACCTCTGCTTGTGGCAGTAATTTTACAGGCAACTATGTGTTGTAGTGTTAAAAAAAGCTTTAATTTCATAGATAATTCACTTAAAAAAACAACATATATGAGTGCAAATTATCAACATTAAGTGACCTGTTCAAACCAGGCAACCCTGGGGTTGCGGCAGACTCAGAGGTGACAATCATTTTTGATCCAATTCCTTATGCCATATTCTTTCAAATGATATGAGATTCACATAAAAAACATACGAATGCAATTTTTCAACATAAACGCATTGCCATAAATTTCATTAAAGGCACGATTTTTCTAGGTAACTTGTATCATTCTTAAAAACAAGTTTCATAAAAACAACAGATATCTGCAAGTTTATGGGATCTTAAGTTATAGTTTAAATGTGATATCGTTGGAATTGCGCAGTTTTTGAGTAAAATTATTAAAATATCGAAATGGTTATTATTTGGTCCTCTTAAACTTAAAATATAAATTTCAATTCAGAAAATAGAATCTTTTTTTTATTAATTCAGTTAGGTCTTTTTGGATATATATGTTTTTTTTAAATTACTGCCAAGGCTTTTGAAATCATCAGAAGATTTAAAAATAAATAAAATTTCCACATTAAGAATTTAAACTTACGATGTTAAAAGCTCTTCAATAAGAGCGAGTTCAAATCCAGGTACGTTGCTTTTTTTATACGGACTTTCGTATTTTTAGACCAAACTCCAAACCGTATTGTGAAAAAGCAACATAAATTTGCTACACCTTAGAGTACAAGGCAATTTAGATAAGCATTGGAAGAATAAAACATTTGCATACTGGTATTTTTAATTAAGCGTAGCCATTTGCATTTTACATTGGAATAAATTCGTTAAAGTTTCATATTATTATTTATTTTTGTGGCGTTTCGCTTAAGTGCTTCTATATTTTTATTTAATTAAAAATTTTATAGTAAGCAAAAAATATTAAATAGAAGACTATGGGCATATTACTATCAGATAAAATATTGTGTATACAGAGTGTCTTAATACTGGGTTTCTCTCTGACTTACTGGCGTTTATTTGCGGGATGCAGCGTGAAGTTTATTTTTTTTCTTATATTAATTATAAACAAATATAAAATAGTTTTTTTACTATATTAATAATATACATTATCAACACAGGGAAAAAGTTATTTATAGTATTTAACGATTTTACAAGATTAGCCAAAACAGTAATCTATTATTAATATACTCCATTCCACAATGATCAACGACGATTTCATAGATTAGTTGTTAAGCGGCGGAACTAAACGCCGCACTTGGTCTTCTGAACAAGTAGTCCGATGCAAAAACCGACGTGAAGCTCAATGATTTCTCTTCCAAATCTACTTATAACATAAAAAATAAAAGTTCCAAAAAAAAAAACATTACACGAACTCCTTTACAAAACACAACCGAAGTGGAAACCAATATAAAGTAGAAACGTGAAAGAAATAAACAATATTGCACATCTATCATCTCGATCCGATAAGAAGTTATTCAATCTGAGGCGGAATATGACATGCAAAACTTTCTATAGCCAGATGCCGCCGTGACTGTCATATAAAAACATATTTGTTCAATTCGTCCTTTTTATTTTAATTTCATTTTTGTGACATTTCATATTAGATGGTAGAACTTAACACTTTATCTTGTTATTTGAGCAGGAATTGAACCCACAACATGTCAATGCTCTATGAATATTTAAATTTATTATATTTATTATTAATTTTCATATTTGTATAAAACCAATAAATTTAGCGAGGCCGGTCGTGGCGCAGGGGCACAAGTAATATCGACTGGTTGTCGGTATTACTTGTGCCCCTATTTTCATTTCTTCGGTCTGGTGCCGAGGCAAAGCGCGGCGTTGAGTTACGCCACTTAGCACGCAATGCCTCCAGAATTCGACCAAAAGTGGGGAACGGAAAGTCCTAACACTAGGTCCCCCTACCCTGCTGTGTGCGGGATACAACGTGAAGCTGATTTTTTTTAATAAATCCACGTGAACTCTACCAAGAAATTTTAAATTTACGTCATACTTATTTTCCTAGTTATAGATTTTACTTTTTTATTAAAGCACTTATAAAATCGTAGTATATTAGCCATTAAGTAAATTTGTACAAATCTGAAATTTATACAAATAAATAGAAAAAGCGAAATATTTATTTACGACGTCGAAATTAAAATATGAAGAAACAGGAATTGGCCCTATTTTCCTTTTGTCCTCTTAATATTTTCCTTCTCCGTTCGTATAAATTGCTAATATTAATATCAAATTATTATTTAGTAAATGCCGTTGTTGCGTGGCACAAGTGACGGTTGTGAGTTTGATTCCCACTCGGGGCAATGATTTATTTTTTACTAATAGTTTCATTTGGTACTGTGCTTCTGTGCTTTTTGTCTTGTACCAGAGCACTGGTACCAAGATAAAAAGCGACCTTTGAGTAAAAAAAGGAGTATCTTAACACTAGGTTCCCTCTGCCTACCCTGCTGTATACACGTGGTACAGCGGAAAGCTGAAAAAATAAATAAAAACAATAACTGGAGGTAGATTATATTATTGGATATCATTATTTGTAATCATTTTAATGTCAAGAAATTTTGTGACAAGCTTTTTAAAGTTTCTTATTGTAGTGGAAAAAAAAATATTGAGTAAAACAATTCCTTCGTTCCTCTATTTTAACTAATTGGTATTAGTTTAGTTTAGTTAAAATAGCTTAAATTAAGAAATACCTTTTAAATAGGAGGTAAAAAGGAAAACTAGTAAAAAATCTTTTCTATCAAATCATTGAACCAATTTTAATGGAACCTGGCGATATTACGAACGATCAATAGAAATTGTTATTGGAAAAAACATGAGAATTTACGTTAAAAATATAGAGTATTTCTCTGATGTTTGCTCAGAGTTCCTCAGAGGCACATACATAATCGGCTTGCAGCAGGGCAATTGTGAGTTCGATTTCCGCTTCAGGTTGTTTTTAAAGATAATAATACAAAAAGTGCGACATCGCATACATTCCGCCACCCAAATTGCAATGTCTTAAATATATGTATTTACATAGGTAACACAACATACACAACACTAGGTTTCTTCTGCCTTGTTGTATGTAAATATAAAACAAGATACTGGATTGAATATTTTCGTTTTATTGCTCTGGTAACGAGCCGTTGATACCGCTACCCAATACACAATGTCTCCAGAATTAAGTGGAACATGGGGAACGGAAGTGTCTTAACAAGAACAGAGAGTCGTATCACTAAATTCCCAGTTTCCCTCTGCCTACCCTGCTATATGATACAATGTAAATAAAGCTAACTGAAATACATTTACTCAAAGTAAATGTAAAAATGTAGTCCGAAGAGAGGAAAGTTTTCTTATATTTTACTCGGAATTCCAAAATCGTAACGAAATTTGAGTATAGCTGTTAAGATAATGGCCGCGTCCGCTACAGTCTGTCTGCTAGTTTCTGTTTACACAAGTAGTTCAACTTTGTTTTATTTTATATGTTCACAATTTGCTACATTACTCCATTTAATTTTCATAGTTCTGTGATACTTTTAAAGTACCGTCTAAAATTATTATATTATTTTTCTTGCAAGTCAATTTAAATACTGTTATTAGTTACAGTTCTTCTTTTGTCAGCTTCACGGTGTATCCCGCTTTTAGCAGGATAGACAGAGGGAATTAATTCAAGACATTTTCTTCACTTTCGCGTTGCGTGTTAAGTGGTGGGTCTCAATACCGCACTTTCACTTGCCACGAACGAAGAAATGAACCCACAATCCACCTACCTACTGCGCCAAGGTGACCTTTCTACTTACACTAATTTACTTATGAATTTAAAAAATATATATATTTACTTCTAACCATCGCCTGCATCTCTGTTTACATTGACTTTTTAACGTAAAATGGAAATATTTTTTTTCCTATTCACTTTGAAATTTCGAAGGACTATTATTGCTACTCCATACTCTAGGTTAGGGTAACCTATATGGAAATTTCTCCTTTGTAAGATCAATAGTTACGTCTGTTTCTGCGTTAACATTCAGTCAGTCAGTTATGGAAGAATTTTATATACTACATACTCGTATGTACAGTACGGTTAACGAGTTATGGCCGCACTGAAGTTAGATGTTCTATACTTTTACACAATATACACTTAGGAAGAAAAACAATCGTAAGTAAGAAAAAAATCTAAATTCAAATTTGCGCAACCGTGTACAGATAAGTTCATTGTGGCCACAACTTCTTAACCGTACTAATAGTATAGGTGAATATCAACTTGTCAATTGAATACAAACCTTAAGTAAATATATTATTGCATTGGAATTAAATTTTAATTAAAAAAAATATTCATTGTTATAAATATTCCATTGCATCTAAAGCAATTCTATTATTTGTATAGAAATAATAAGTTTAAGCATATATAGCATCTATAAGTTAAAGTTTTTGTATGGTTGAGCGCGTTAATCTTAATAACTACTTAGTTGTTTCTTAATAACATTAAAAATCTTTTTTACATACCTTAACTGAAGCGTGAAAAATCTTTTTATTTTGTATATTATTATGTTTTGATGTAACTCACTGTACCTACTCACTGTCAAAGTTCAGCACTTAAGCCTTGTTTGCAATGTTAGTATTTTAGTCGAGTAGCCAGTAGGTACTTTAGTAGCTAAAATACTCGCCACTGTCCAAAAATCTAGTCACAAGCGGTGCTTTACAAGATGAGCTTATATAAAAATAAATCAGCTTCACACTATATTCCGCACACAGCAGGGTAGGCAGAGGGAACACAGTGTTAAGACACTCCGTTCCCCACTTTCCGCCTAATTTCGAAGGCATCGCGTGTTGAGTGGCGGAATTCAGCGCCGTGCTTTGCCTCGTCACCAGAGCGAAGAAATAAATATATAACTCTAAATAAATATTTCACTTCCTCGAGTGGGGATCGAACCCATAACCAGTCGATTTTACAGTCACACTTTGTGCCTCTGCACTACGACTGACCTCAATATGATGTAGATGAGCTTATAATGCGATAAATAAAATAAAATAATTTAAATTAAAGTATTTCGGGAATATTAAAAGAAATAAGGCCAGTCGTGGTCCAGCGGCACAAAATGTTACTGTAAAACCGTCTGGTTGTGCGTTCGATCCCCACTCCAGGATATGAAATATTTACTTAAATTTATATTTCTATTTCTTCGTTCTGGTGTCGAGGCTAAGCGCGGCGTTGAGTTCTGCCACTCAATATGCAAGGCCTCCAGAATTCGGCAGCAAGTGGACGGAGTGTCTTAGCACTAGGTTCCCTCTGCCTACTCTGGTGTGTGCGGTATATAGAGTGAAGCTTAAAAAAATGAGCGAGGAAACTTGAATGCTTAAAATTTGTAAACTATTTAATTATATTTCCAGCGGTGCTGCAATGCACTGGACTGCACTGGACTAATTTGACAGTCTTTGACCTGCTTGGTCTATGAATCAGTACCCGAAAAAATTGTATGAAATGGATCCATTCGACTAAATTAGTTACTTAATCAGGCGACTAAAATAATAACATAATGCGAACTAGGCTTTAGAAAGATTTTTCCTTTTGCTGGTCGAGGCCTAGTGAAATCTAGTATCATATATTATGTATATACTTCATATAAAACCTAGCTGTATTTATTGAAATGTCAAAATATACATTTTTGCAAATTTGAACCCGCAACTATTTCAAGCACATACTAATTAAACTTCAAACTGCACCACAACGTAGAGGCACTGGCGAAAAAACAACCTTTTAAATTCAATTTTTTTTAAGTGAGCTTTCGCGAAAATAAGATCTCGTTGCGAGCTTAAGTGTTGGACTTGGAACTATTCTATTTTGTACCAATCTAGAACCACTACATTCTATGAAGAGCTTTTCATGTGACGTACATACATACAAACATACATTCATATATACATACAAACATTATTTTCTATAGCACATGTTTTAATGAGAGACGTGAATACGCTTAGAATTTCTTAAGTTTCGACGCGGTGTCATTTTTTTCCTACATTTGCATAATAAATTTTAATTAGGTACATACTTGTGTCGTATTATATCAAAGGCTGGCCTTAATTTTTTGTTTACATATAAAACTTTAATTAATTATTCTCTTTCTTTCTTCTAAAGGAAGTTGGGACTTTACGTTACTGGTTTTATAACAATATCATATAATAGTAGAAACTATTGTGACGATCGTGGCACAGTGGGAATTAATTCTGGTTGTAACGTGTTCGATCCTCACTGAGGTTAAGGTATTATTTTCATATTCTGGCACAATACTAATAAAGTTCTGCAACTAAAGAAATAGTGTTTCTAAAGAATAAAGAAAGAGAAAAGCATTAATAATTTATATTAATTATATCTCTTTTAAACTCGTCAAGTTAGAGAAATTGAGAGATTTTTCTTTAGACGTTATCTATGGATAATCAGCTTCACGCTGTATCCTGCACACAGCAGGGTAGGCAGAGGGAACCTAGTATTAAGACACTCCGTTCCCCACTTTCCGCCAAGTTTTGGAGGCATTGCGTGTTGAGTGGCAGAACTCAACGCCGCGCTTAGCCGACACCAGAGCGAGGAAATGGAAATATAAATTTAAGTAAATATTTCATCTCCTCGAGTGGGGATCGAATCCACAATCAGTCGGTTTTATAGTCACATTTCGTGCCGCTGCGCCACGACTGGCCTCAATCTGTGAATAATTAATTTTAATTCTTTATTTCCCAGTATATATCATGAATTTAAATCCATTTACTAAGTTGTTGTCAGTTAAACTGAGACATGAGAATGGTTGAAGTTCCAACACTCACCGCGGAGTTTTCTTAACTTTCTCATTGTAACTTCTCTGTCCAACTCATCAAAAGTCTTCAACGTATAAAAGTTAATATTACATGCAGATCTCATGGTGTCCCTATTTTTTTATTTCTTCATAGAACGTGGGTAGCAGGTTTGAATTTTGCTTAAGATAAATATTAATGTATGATTCCTAAAAGTAAATAGAATGAAACTATCGAAATATTTACATATTAAATTGTACAAATAGTTATAAAAACTTACATATTATGTAGAGAAAAAAGAAAAAAATATAAATTAACTTACTATAAAACATATACACATATATGGAACAAAATGTTAAATCGAAAATTTCATACTTTGTTTGAAGTCTATGAAAAAAATATGCTTCAATACAGTGTTCATTGAACCGAAACGAAAATCTGTATTTGATGCCGAAATACATGTTATAATACACGAACTTGTAATATTTCCTTTGATCTCACAAATATATATTTATATGTTAATTACAAATATTTACCTCAACAAGTCATCGAATTTACACTCCCCAAGCGCTTTGATTTAAATGTCTGTTAATAAATGTTTATGAGATTATTATAATACTACTACAGGGAAGTCGGTGGTACAAATACAAGTGTACGATTGTAAATGCGACAGGTCGTAGGTTCGATTCCTTTTTGATAAATTTAAATGTTTAATATTTTAATTTCATTGCTCTGATAACGAGGCAGTCGCTCAAACCGCAATGCCTCCAGAATTTGGCAGAAGGTGGGAAACGGAAGTGGCTTAATGGGAACGGAGTGTCTTAAAACCAGATTCCTTTTGCCTGCTATATCGAGCATACAGCGTAAAGCTAAAACTATTAGTCGTTTGTTTACGTGAACTTCGAAACGTAAAATGAAAAATTTCGTTCTCTCCAGTCCCTGTAGGAATTTCGAGAAATTTCGTCTTAAAACTCTACTTAACCTGCCTACGGGCCAAATTTAAACTTTATAAGTCCAACAGTTCCAATGTGCACTGTCTATCAGTCACTCAGTATCGATAGAGATATCTCTATATATACTATATATTATATAGAGATAATATCAAGGAATGATTTTAATCTTATGAGTGCGGGTTGAAGTCCCGCTTGCAAAAAAATGTTTTTTAAATGGAAAAACAAAAAAAAATATATATTTTTACAACTCACCGTACAGCATGGAGATAAAAAGCAGTATTGCATTCAGCAAATACGAATGCCACTTTATCCTTTTCAAATCGGCCATTTTCAATTTTAATTATATTAAATATATTTCCATAAATTTTTACTATTTTTTTTCACACTCTTCTTCGTTTCATTGTCACTTGTAAATTAACTAATTATGTCCAATATTAAAACATCCCTTTCCAAAATATTAGTATTCTAATTAAGATGTCATCCCAACGCTACTTTTTTTAACATCACTAGCGTAGCTGTCACGTTTATTTTTGTTTTTAATCAACTCGTTGACAAATAACGGAGTGACACTTTCGGCAGTTAAAATTAATGTCACGCCATAAATTATGAGCTCTTAGTACTCTTCTATTTTTGCTTTACTAAGGACTGTTATGTACATAAATCGTTTCAGTACTTTATTAAAAGTGTACGAGAATTCGAGGATTAGAAGCATAATGGTTTCTAAAATTAAAATGAAGCGTTACATAGAGTCGGTTTTAAGTTTGAAACACAGCACTATTTCACTTATAATTTGGATTTTTTATTATTTTTGAAAGCTCGAAACCAATAGTTCGGCATTTCGATGCTTTTTTTGCTCACGTCGCGCACAACCGCACGGCGCGGTGGTTTAGCAAGAACTGACTTACATAAGGGAGCTATCCTGTACTAGAATCGGGATAGAGACAGAAGATATTATCAGTACAACTGTTAATACACTTGAAAGAGATGGAAGCTGGAGACGCAGGGAAAATCTTAAGGCAATTTAAATAAACAAACTACTATAATTATATAAATTAATAATTTACAACAGCAAATTCACGCTTTTTCACGCAAAACAGGATAACGAGAAGGGTGCCGCCGGGATTATGGAAGAATCACCCGTAGTCCCGGCCTGTGGAGGAGGAGCACCGTGTGGTTTCAGTGACGGCATAAATTGGTCGGTCCCTAGGTACCACGTAACGCCACTATGGCTGTATACCAGTGAAAGGGTTTCTTAAAAAAAAATTAAAAAGAGAGAACCTAGTATCTCGCTGCCTTTTTGGGCCTATTTCCTAAATATTTCTTGCTAAACAGAGGAGCCTAAAGCCGTGCCGTGGTACGTTATAACAGAATGGGAAAAGTTAAAAGAATTTAAATATTGTGATCAAATCGTAGAGCAGCGATAAACGTAACCACTGTGATAAAAAATCTCCGAGTGCAGATCAAACATGTGACTACCGTGTTTACAGTACATACTCAATCCCACTGCGCTACGACGGTGCTATATTATACTAATATTTTGTGTTAAAACATAATACCCTTATAATGAATATGTTAAAAATTCATGAATTTTGATCAAGTTTAATAGAGAATGCTCATTTCGTAGCACACGTAATTAGTTAGATTGAAAACACTCAAATGCGTATAGTTTATGTTAATTTATGAATTATTTTGAATTTAAGTTGGTGTAATTTGAAATTATACTGTGAATACACATATGGAGGCCAGTCCGACAAGCGAACGACTGTGAACGTTATAGTTTGTGGGTTCGATTCTCGTTTGAGGAAATTCAATATTTCATATGTTCATTTTTTTGCTCTGGTGTCGAGGCAAAACGCGGCTAGAGCTCACTCAACGCGCAATGCCTACAGAATTGGGCGGAAAATGGGGAACGGAATGTCTTAATGCCAAAGTGTGATTGTAAAATTGATTGATTGTGGGTTCGATCCCCACTCGAGGAGATGAAATATTTACTTACATTTATATTTTCATTGCTGGTGTCAAAGCGCGGCGTTGAGTTCTGACACTCAACACGGAATGCCTTCAGAAGTCGGAGGAAAGTGGGGAACGTTCAATTACACTCACATCACATAATCTAGGTTTTGATAGAAAATGTGTGGATTTCTTTAGGTAACATGCGGTATTTTAATAAGCGAAAACTAAATGTAGACTAATATTCTATTAAGTATAAATGTATTATAAATTTATTGCAGCATGTTAGAAAGACAGCTAATCTTAATTTAAGACACTCCGTTCTCCCAAATTTTCAAGACATTCCGTGTTGTGTGGCGAAACAGAACCCAAAACCGATAAAATATATTAAAAAGAGAAATTAATTACCATAAATCCTGCTATCCATTAAACGCTACATATTTTATAAGTCATCGATAGCTTATTAAAGTATTATCGATAATTTTGGAATATGATATTATATTATGGCAGATTATTTAAAATAATTTTAATTATAGCTCAGTCGTGGCGCAGAACACAAACGTGAGACAGTTAACGCGATAGGTTGCAGTTCGATTCACACTCTAGGTAATTAAATATTTGATTTTTATTCACTTTGGTAACGAGGCATAGAGCAACGTTGAGTTTCGTGGTTGGAAATATGAAACATGGTTTGCCTTGAGAATTTGATGAATGATCAAAATGAGAACAAAATGGTTTTAATGGGGACTGAGTGTCTAAATAGTAAGTTTCAAGATTTTATCTGCTTCTGACTGAGTTGATATGTGCGAAATATAACGTGAAGCTAAACAAAGTGACTGAATCTTATTTGACATAGAACATCATTATATAGAGTCCCTGCGCCACGCCGTGTATTTAATAAATAAACTAAAAAAAAACAAAATTTTCACGTCTGTGAAATTTATATTAAAACGCGCTAAGCACGCATGTATTTTCTAATATAACTTAACTTCACTTCCCGCTTTATCCCTAGCGAGAGAACGTAGCACTACGTTCTCTCTGACGTTCTCTACGTCTAAATAATGAAGTATGCTGTTAAACAAAGTTTTTCAATAAATGTTAATATTTTTTTTATTGTATAAAATTATTATATCTTTTTAAAACAACTGGGAATCGAAGCTATAGCCTTCAGTATAACCAAAATGTATAGATACTTAAGCGGTCTTCAATATATTGATTTTAAACATGTGTAATGTTTCCCACATAAATAGATCTTGCCTTAGATTTTTCTAAGTGTTTCCTCAAATATTGATATTGTAATGTATACATAAATTGCTTTTTCATCTCTTCTTTCAGATTTTTTTAGCAAAAATAATATCTATTAGGAAATTCGGATTTTACTTGTATATTTTATCACTCAACACGCAATGCCTTCAGAATTCGGCAGAAAGTGGGGAATGGAGTGTCTTAACACTAGGTTCTCTTTGCCTACCCTGCTATATGCGGGATACAGCGTGAAGTTGATTATTTTATTTTAAAAATTCACTTCTTATCCCGCATTAAGTATGGTAGGCAAAGATAATTCATTGACAAAACAATGTGTAACTCCACTCTACCTACAGATTCCGGAGATTGTATGGTTAGTGGCGGAATTCAACCGCGGTTTATTTGACTAGAGTGGAGAAAAAAAAAGCTGTGACCAACTCGTGAACGCTTTTTTAGTGTTCTTGTGTTTAAATGTGGCCTTATTAATATTTAATATAGTATCAATGATTCTGTATTTCTGAAGGTCAAATGAAAAATATTTACTATTTCGCACAACCGTCACGTTTACTGTTTATTTCTATTTTTTCCAAATGATAATCATAGCAGCTATAATTATTATCAGGGAAAATTAAAATAAATATCTAAAGGTGGTGGTCGTGGGTTCGATTCTTACTTGGTGAAATCGGTTATGAAAATTTCAAAACAAAGGCAAGAAGTGGCTTGCTCTATGTGGGATCCGTGTGGAGTTCTACTACTCTATATACAATATACGCATATCATGAAAAATAATAAATAGCAATAAACTAGAAAAAATAGATTTTATTAACTTAAAAGTAAAGATAATTAAAGAATAACTACCGCAATTAATGAAACTAATATCTATTAACCATTCAAAATCCGATATTTTCGGAGTCGGTTAAAATAAACATTGAGGCCAGTCGTGGCGCAGTGACACAAAGTGTGATAGTAAAACCGACTGGTTGTGGGTTCGATCCCCATTCGAGGAGATAACATAAAAAAAAAAAATCAGCTTCACGCTGTATCCCGCCCACAGCAGGGTAGGCAGAGGGAACCTAGTGTTTTTTTTAGACACTCCGTTCCCCACTTTCTGCCGAATTCTGGAGGCATTGCGTGTTGAGTGGCAGAACTCAACGCCGCGCTTAGCCTCAACACCAGAGCGAAGAAATGGAAATATAAATTTAAGTAAATATTTCATCTCCTCGAGTGGGGATCGAACCCACAACCAGTCGGTTTACAGTCACACTTTGTGCCGCTGCGCCACGACTGGCCTCAGGAGATAACATATTTATTTAAATTTATATTTTCATTTCTTCGCTCTGGTGTCAGGCAAAGGTTCCCTCTGCCTACTTTGCTGTGTGCGGGATACAGCGTGAAGCTGAAATAATTTAATTCGAAATTCGTTTTTTTCAGAGTCAGTTAAAGAAAATATAAAAATAAAAACAGGAAAAGAACCTATATCCTTTCTCATTATTCCCAGTGGAAATCTACAGTCATTGGTGTTTTAATATATCACATTAAAAAAAAAAAAAAATTAAATTAGCTTCACGCTATATCCCGCACACAGCAGGGTAGGCAGAGGGAACCTAGTGTTAAGACACTTCGTTCCCCACTTTCTGCCGAATTTTGGAGGCATTGCGTGTTGAGTGGCAGAACTCAACGCCGCGCTTTGCCTCGACACCAGAGCGAAGAAATGAAAATATAAATTTAAGTAAATATTTTATCTCCTCGAGTGGGGATCGAACCCACAACCAGTCGGTTTTACAGTCACACTTTGTACCACTGCGCTACGACTGGCCTCAATTCAAATATCACATAAGTTAAATTAATCCAGCTTTTGAGTGAAATACTCGTATATAAACCATCCGACACTTTGCGACGTGGAACGAATAATTTATATGAATTTTGTTTTCACAAGCCATTCGAGATGTTTTTTTTTTTTAATTATTATGAAAGATTTTAGGTCGTGAGTTTGATTTAATCAGTTTTTTCAATAAGGATCTAGTAATTATGATACCAGTCGTTGCGCAGGTGCACAAGGTGGGACTGTACGCAATTGATTGTGGGTTCGATCCCCACTCGAGAAATTTTAAATTTATATTTCAATTTTTTGTCTCTGGTGTTGAGGCAAAGCGCGGCTTTGAGTATCGCCACTCAACACGCAACGCCTCCAGAATTCGGTTGAAAGTGGGGAATGGAATGTCTTAAGACTAAATTCCCTCTATGTATCTCAGGATTTATGAAAGATTTTAGGTAGGTTCAATCGGTAATTTGATTTAATCGGTTTATTGGTGCGTAATAATTATCAAAGTAAAAAATACTTCCAGAATTGGAAAAAAAAAAGAGAAATGGGGTAAAAAAATAAAAATATTGGTTTATTAAAAATACTATTATTCCTTTTAATAATGTTTTGTAGAAGTTTTCAATTAATAACTTATTATATAAATATAATTCAAGTATAAAGGAATTTTTACTACTAATAGCTACTCCAAAGAAAGTAAAAAATAGATGAAGATTTGTAAAAACTATTAAAATATCGTCATTTTCTATTATAGAAACGTGTGTGTTTTTTTTATTGTGTTACAACAAGTTACAACATATGGAAAAGGGATCTTAAAAACCAACCAGAGTATATCGCGAGGTAAAAGCCCGTATTAAATAGTTGAGCTCCATTACCTTGTTTTAGCATCACGCTGTATCCCGTGCATAGCAGAGTAGACAGACGGAACAGCGTTTCACCTCGTAATATCTGGAAAATTAGATGGAATTTGAGGAACTGAGTTACTTAACATAAGACTCTTTGTCTTTTACTCATCTTTTGAGGGCATACGCTCTCATTTTTTTTATAAGTTAGCTTAAAAAGCAAGAAAATAATTAATTTCATAATAAATAATGCTTAAAAAAGATGAAATCATTATTTTCTATTATAATAATATTATCCTTATATTAATTTTAAGGGTACTTATTAGAGCTAATTACGTTCTTGGTAAGTAATACGTGAATTTGGGTTTCCCATACAATTAAGAAACACCTTTGAGGAAGATCCTATTAAAATTCAATTTAAATATTTATATGGCTGGGAAAGGGTCACATAATATATTATATGGATCTGATATAAAGGTAAAAATAAAAATTAAATAAATTAGCTTCACGCTATATCCCGCACACAGCAGGGTAGGCAGAGGGAACCTTGTGTTAAGACACTCCGTTCCCCACTTTCTGCCGAATTTTTAGAGGCATTGCGTGTTGAGTGACAGAACTCAACGCCGCGCTTTGCCTCGACACCAGAGCGAAGAAATGGAAATATAAATTTAAGTAAATATTTCATCTCCTCGAGCGGGGATCGAACCCACAACCAGTCGGTTTTACAGTCACACTTTGTACCACTGCGCCACGACTGGCCTCTATATAAAGGTTGTATTATTAAATAATTTTCTAATAAACTAGCTGAGGCCAGTCGTGGCGCAGTGGCACGAAGTGTGACTGTAAAACCGACTGTTTGTGGGTTCCATCCCCGCTCGAGGAGATGAAATATTTATTTAAATTTATATTTCCATTTCTTCGCTCTGGTGTCGAGGCTAAGCGCGGCGTTGAGTTCTGCCACTTAACACGCAATGCCGTGCAGTGTGAAGCTGATTTATTTTATTTAATAAACTAGCTTTTGCCTGCGGCTTCGCCCGCGTGATCACGCGGGCGAAGCCGCAGGAATGAAATAAGTACAACATTCTGTACATGATGTATTGTATTGCGTGTATTGTATTTGCTATATTCGAAGTATTGAAGGTAACTCTGACCACAGATACAGTTGATGTAGTTTCTGAGATTAGCGCATTCAACCAAACAAGTCCTCCAGTTCTCTCTCGTCATACTTTTTACGTAACCTGATTGAAGGGAAGATTAAGTAACGAAAAAGACTAACCAATTATTATTCATCCAAGATATAATAATGGGACAACTTCGATCCAACTTTGGTTGAACTGAACTAAGCAAATCATATTAGCGGAAGTAATACTCTCAAAGCGCTTTAAAACATTGATTTTGATTTGATTTAGGATCGGTGCAGATAAAAGAAGTGAATGTTGTAATTGCATGTAAATTAATTTGAACTTTATTTCAAAGTATAAGGATTCATTTTTGTTTGTTTTGGAGACACCAAAAATAGCTTACAATGCGAGGGAGACGAATTTATAATTAACTGCAATCAACACTGGCGTATAGAATTTCAGGCATTCGGTACAGTTCTGTGGTTATTTCTTTAGATTTGAGAATAAATCTTGTATTATGTTTAAGGATTATTGTTAAAAAAATAATAAAATTATATTAAAATCGAAACTTTATTTCTTTCTACTCCGTATTTGACTGACGTGAGTGACTTTATAAAACTATTAGATATTATTACCGAAGTCCATAACTATTAGACAATTTAATACAAAGTACTGTATTGTACAAGCTAGTAGGGTAAATAAAAGTAAAACCTTTAACACATGCACTCCGCTTTCTATTTTCGCCAATTTAAAAAACGCCAATTTACCCAACAAGGCGAGGCGGAGCTCAACGCTGTGTTTTGCTAGTAGTAGTTTAATCCAGAGGAATCGTAGCACAGTAGATACCTACATTTTATTTTAGCTTCACGCTTTATCCCGCTTATAACAGGGTAGGAAGAGGGAACATAGTATTAAGACACTTCGTCTATTACGACACTTCTGTTTCTGTCCCATGCTTTCTACCGAATTCTGGAGACATTAGTAGTACCACCCGAATGAAAATACGATAATATTAAATATTTTGATCCCCCGAGAGGGAATCAAACCCAAAATCTTTGCGTGTACAGTCGAAAAAAAAACAAACAAACAACACTTTATCACTCACCAGTACGGCTCGCGCCGCGACAGATGTTAACATACGTTTGTATTCTTTCTATGAGATGTTTGTTTTTTCCTTTAGGGAACCACCCCTCCACTCTTATTTATAATATGTCACGTTAAATTAGCTGCATTTGAATTCTTTAATAGTTGGGACGGCAGATTTACTTGGTTTTAAGTAAACGAATGACTGGCTTATTTGGAATAATGTTAATTAGTATAGGATTTTTCTAATTTTGTAATAGATTTTCCCATATGCTATCTATTTATTTCTAATTCGTTGTGAGAGTGGAGACTTCAAAAAAATATTTAATAAAAAATCATAATTCTCGCGATCTCTTCGCCTGCTGTAATGGAGGTAAAAATCTTTGAAAAACGATGTGTTGTTTTATTATAACACGTACAGTACGGTGCTTCTTCGTAAACGACATTTCTAATTTCACAATTTCTATAAATATATATTTATGTGTACATAGCTCACCTTAAACAGAATAGAATTTTATTAAATAACAGAAAAAAATTGTTTAACGTTACACTTCGTATCTACTTTCTCCATATTTTTCAAGATATTGTGTCTCGACTTGCGGAACTGAACGCCGCGCTTTATCTTGTTACTCTTGTAACAAGAGTGAGTAAATAAAAAAAAAATTATTCTTCCGAAAGTTGATTAAAGTTAAACAAACAAATTATGATAGAAAGTATATATTTATAATATTTTACACATCTTTTAAACGTTTTATTGCTTATATAGTAAAGAACATGTCAAATTAAGACATTTCATTAAAAAACATGCCGACGACAAATAGTTTCCTTTCCAAATTAGCTGTTTGAAGTTTGCAATCTATATAAAGGAATATAAATGTGGCACACCTTTGATTAATGTGAAACATTCACATCGAGTTTTAGATACAAGGGGACTCTTATTTTAAGTTGTGAGCTGTGTCCATAAAGTACGCTAATGTATTACAGTAATATATTTTTAGGTAGAAGAGTGGAGATATAAAATATATTTGATGTATTGAATGTTTTTGTTATCGCTGTAAGTGTTTTTAGTAGAGGAAGCGCGGCGTTGGGTTACGTAACAAGCATTATGTCAAAAATAGGTATGTTGCCCATTTTTTTTACGTATATTTGAACATGAAACATAAAAAGTATATTTATACAAAAAAAATAACATTAATATTATTTATTATTTTTGTTAAGAGCTGTGTAATATATTTTTAGGTAGAAGAGTGGAGATATAAGGTCTTTTTTTATTTTGTATCCCTATTAGTGTTTGTATTGGAGTTCAAAACAAGATTGTATCGAAAATAACGAATTGGATGTTTTTTATATGTTTGTAACGTAAAAAAGTATATAGGTATATACATTTTTTTGTTAAAAAAAATGTTTATTATTTAAAAGAAATCCCGCTATAACCTTAACTTCTATCATATCGTCACTGATCTAACACATCTTTGAACACCAACATTTTCTAATGAAAAATCAAACCACTCACACAAATTGTGTTTCATAGTGAGTGTCAAATTAGGTATATGACATCTTGCTTAGAGGGTCGTCACGTCACGCCGGTCACGTCTGAGGTCACGTGACAACGAAGATAAAATATTTTTATTTATTTTATTTATTAAATGAATAATTAAAATAATATAATAAGAATAAAATAGTATGTATGTAGAGGTTGATGACAGTGGACAAGGAGAAAGAAGTATGTAGAGACCGTAGCGTTTGGCGCTCCGTTCTCTAACTACCCGGCTAGGAATAAAGCAGGAGCTAAATGTAAATGTATGTAAAAAATCGTTTCGTGTGTAGTCTATTTAATAATAAACACGGAACGTAATATCTTATCACTAAATTTCCTCTGACTACCCTCTATTATATACAGGAAAAACTGTGGAGCAAATACTAGTGTTACGACCGGTAGAGCCTATTATTTTATCCTTTTTTGACGGTTACCCGCTTCAAAAATATTTTTTTATAATGTAATTTCGGCTTTTGGCATGTTCGGACGACGATGATAAAAAACACATAATAACATAACAGACTTTTATAATAATATAACAAAAGAAAGCCAACATTTTCTTTGATATAGTTAAAATAGGCCGTCGCGGCCCAAGGGCATAGGGTGTGACTGTAACGTGACGGTAGTGAGTTCGATCCCCACTCGAGTTAATGAAATATTTTTTTTAATTTATATGTCCATTTCTTCGTTCTGGTGTTGAGGCAAAGAGTGGCGTTGAGTTCCACCACTCAACACACAATGCCTCCAAAATTCGGCAGAAAGTGGGCAACGGAGTGTCCTGACATTATGTTCCCTCCGATTGTCCTTGTGTGCTGGATACAGTGTGAAGCTGATTTATTTTTATTTAAAAATTAACCAGTAATAAGCTACTGCACTACTATAAGATTATGTAACCATTTCCTTATATCCCTTTCGTTGAACTAAATTTACTTAAAGTTAAACTTTGTGAGGCCCTCTGTAAATAAACCTTTAGAATAATTTTGTTTTATTTTAGTTACTTGAACCGGGCTTAAGTAAAAATTTGTCTTAGCTTCCAAGTATAGATTTCCAGTGAAATAAACCAATTTGTCTGTTGCCACGGATTAACATTTCATTTTTAATATATGAAATTGGAAGCCGTCTGGTGCCGCGGCCAAAATGTCTAACTGTTAACACGGTTTAGGATACGTTTCCAAACGGAGAAATGAATTATTTTCTTGTAATTCAGCAGAGGTAAAAAGACTAAGCACGGCGTTGAGTTCTACTCACTTACTTCATTCCATGTTGCGTAGGTTGGGTGGTAAGTGAGGAACGTACCTACTATCTTAGCTCTAGGTTCGCGTTACTATTTTTCTAATGTACTTTTTGTAGTAAAATACATATCAGAACTTTAGTATAACATCAATTAATCGTATAATACTAGTTGTTACCTGCAGCTTCACCTCCTTAATCAAAGAGAAATAATTCATGGTGGTACATATTATATACCCATTTTGAGTGTCTATCCATACAAATTGCGTGATTCGCGAACAAAGTAACATACATACAGACAGACAAATATGCTAAATGATTTTTTAACTTCCATGTCTATATATTAACCGATATTATTATATATATTTTTTTATCGCTTTCATGCACAAAATTGACTTTGCTATCGTTTTATAATTTATATAGATAACAAATATTGTATTCTCCAGAGACAACGATCTATAATCTTTTAAACTTCTTTTTAACCATATAAAAATATGTTTAGTTCCAACTATGAGATGACTAATCGAGGTAGAACCTAAACTTTGATAACAAGTGAAACCAGAGTTACCAATTTCTCTGATAGTGCCTTGAGTGCTACATATAATCGTGTTATTCTATTGGCGCGCGTGCCTAAACGGATATATGAAATTTTGCCTCGAGAATTATTTGTCACATCTTCTAGGAAATCACGACATTTCTAGAAAATAAAAAAAGGGAAGCATCACTTTCTTTATTTTAAATCATAAACACTAAGTGATACTTTCATTTAATTTTACTGCAATAATATATATCGTAAGTAGATTATAATATATAATATAATGAGACCAGTCGTGGCGCAGTGGCACAAAGTGTGACTGTAAAACCGACTGGTTGTGGGTTCGATCCCCACTCGAGGAGATGAAATATTTACTTAAATTTATATTTCCATTTCTTCGCTCTGGTGTCGAGGCAAAGCGCGGCGTTGAGCTCTGCCACTCAACACGCAATGCCTCCAAAATTCGGCAGAAAGTGGGGAACGGAGTGTCTTACACTAGGTTCCCTCTGCCTACCCTGCTGTGTGCGGGATATAGCGTGAAGCTAATCTAATCTAATCCAATCTAATCTAGATTATAATAGTATTTTTTATTAAAAAATTTGCTTAAAAACACTAAAAAACACGGTTTTCTTTACATTGCTATGTATAGCTGCCAAGATTCATGATAATTCGAGGTTCAAATTTTGATTCTTAGAATTTACTACACACCTAGTTACTCAGTAACAGCTCGATCTAATAATAGCCTGTTAAAACAAATCTAAGATATCGGAGCAGGGGTAGTTACCGCAAGCAAGCGAGGCCAGTCGTGGCGCAGGGGTACAAAATGTGATTGTAAAACCGACTGGTTGTGGACTCGATCCCCGCTCGAGGAGATCAAATATTTACTTAAATTTATATTTATTCGCTCTGGTGTCGAGGCAAAGCGCCGAGTTAAGCTCTGCCACTCAACACGCAATGCCTCCAGAATTCAGCAGAAAGTGGGGAACGGGATATCTTAACACTAGCTGTGTGCGGGATACAGCGTGAAGCTGATTTAAGGTATCGGAGCAGGGGCAGTTCCCGCAAGCAAAATCGAAAAATATTTTTTTTTTATGATTTACTTTAAATCGATATATCGGGAAAAACTTCAACTCGGCCCATAGTTCCTGAGATAAGTTTTCAATAAAACAAATGAACTTTTCAGATTTATAAAATTATTAAAGATAAAAACTACACCTACCTAAATATTCAAAAGACACCATTTAACAATCTCGAAATATTTATTAGAGGAAACAAATCTTAAATTGACGTTACAAAACGTTTATGAACGTTTTATTTGCTAAGTTTATGCGTTATCTTTATGATTTTCTAAAATAGCTTGTAACCTTATGTATTTAGAGTATATTTTCGGATGGAAATTTTTGTTTATATCGCAATTACAGTCGTGGGGAATTTTAAACATTTTTATTTTTAATTTATTAATCGAAATAATATAAAAATTAGGACCATTTACGCCAACATAAGTTACTGATTTATAACTGTTTTCTTCATTTTAAAATAAAATCAGCTTCACGTTGTATCCCACACACATTATATCTATTTTTCAAAATCAATTACGTCAAATCGACGTAGGTTTAAACAACATAATCCTTTATAGTATATTTTTTTTTATTTTTCAGGAAATCATGGGGCAGTACATTTAGATATGTGGCTTTAACTTAAACTCGATATCTCCAAACGTTTCTAAGATAGAGGCCAGCCGTGGCGCAAGGGCACAAATATTATTGTAAAACTTGACTGGTAGTGGGTTCGATCCCCACTCGAAGAGATGAAATATTTAGTTAAATTTATATTTCCATTTCTTTGTTCTGGTGTCGAGGACAAGCGTGGCGTTGAGTTCTTCTCAACATGCAATGCCTCCAAAATTCGGCAGAAAGTGGGGCACGCAGTGTCTTAACACCGGGTTCCCTCTGCCTACTCTATAGCGTGCGGGATACAGCGTGAAGCTGTTTCTGAGATAAAGGATCTTAACTGACAGACAGACAGACAGCAAAGCGATCTTATAAGCCTTCCTTTTTTCCTTCAAAAGGTAAGGAACCGAAATAAGAGAAAATAAAAATAAAACGTCGCGTTCACAGTCCGAATTTGCGACAATTAACAAAGGGAATATATTTATTCAATATATAACAAGTAACACAACATTATGAATAAAATATCAATATAAGCAAATTAAATACAAACATCAAACAGAACAATATGAACAAAAAGCAATTTTACACAGTAGGTACCTATTGTAATCCGCTTGGAGCTATAATTACTGTTCCAATAATTCCCCATACACAATTCTATTAAACGACATGTAATTTTCTTGTTTATTTATATAAATAAAAAAATATTTGCTTTTTATATCTATACGTACAAATATATACTTAGAGCCAGTAGTGGCCGCGGGCGATTGTAAACTGTGCGGCGATGAGTTACGCCACTGAACAGGTTTCCAAAATTCGGTGGAAAGTGAGGATAGATAAAAATATATATTTGTTGCATTCTCTTGAACTCCAGTACCATATGCCATAACTATATTATTATTCATATAATAGAAATTGAAGTAATCGAATAGAAGGAGAGTTCTACATTGCTAATAAATATTGATAAAATACTCTGCAAAATGTTTATAAATAATTATTTTTGTTCTATAAATAAATATCCCGCACACAGAAGGGTAGGCAGAGGGAACCTAGTGTTAAGACACTTCGTTCCCCACTTTCTGCCGAATTTTGGAGGCATTGCGTGTTGAGTGGCAGAACTCAACGCCGCGCTTTGCCTCGACACCAGAGCGAAGAAATGAAAATATAAATTTAAGTAAATATTTCATCCCCTCGAGTGGGGATCGAACCCACAACCAGTCGGTTTTACAGTCACACTTTGTACCACTGCGCCACGACTGGCCTCAATAAATAAGTTCTATAAATAAAAAAAATAATTTTCATATGTAGGTTTAACTAGGCAAAATATACTTACTAATTAACCAGGCTTATTAAACGTGTATATATCTGACATACTAATAGACGACTAGAAACTGGTTAAAATATTCAGATCATAACTTTCCGATTTATGAGACATAGCGTTGTGAGTAGTGATACTCAATTTACTAGAGCAAGAAAATTAAAATATTTAATTATCCCGATTGGGCATTGAACCCTCGACAGACGTCGTAATGGGTAACAACAGCCTAAATGCTATGTTATGCTTATAGTTAATAATGTATGTTAATAATTGATAGGTGACTGGTTCTGGGTTCAATAATTGTATTGGATTCCCACTCGAGGAGATGAAATATTTACTTAAATTTTTATTCCCATTTTTTCGCTCTGTTGTCGAGGTTGAGCGCGGCGTTGAGTTCTGCCACTCAACACTCAATGCCTTCGAATTCAGCAGAAAGCGGGAAACGGAGGGTCTCAACACTAGGTTCCCTCTGTCTACCTTGTTATGTGCGGGATACAGCGTGAAGAAAATAAAAAAAAAAGATAATTCAACAAACAAACAAATGTATAAAGTGTTGTAAAATATTAAATTTGAAAAATGTAATATTTTACAACACTTTATACAGCGTTAAGACATTATGTAATTGGCAAGGAAACAGCCTACAGGCTCACCTTGTATGGAATTCTTTGTTTATAAAACAATACGGATATAAAGGAAAAAGTCTCAAACGAACGGATATCTTGGGGATATTTATTTTTCTCTTAGATGCATGTCTGTGCGACTGTAGGTGTGTTCCACTTGGCTTTTGTGTATACGTATAAAAAAAAGAAGCGGAGTGTCTTAGCACTAGGTTTGCTCTACCTATATTTACGGGATATAGCGTGAAGCTTAAAAATAAAGAGATCCTCATAGAAAGAAAGTTATATACATCCAGTAGCGAAGCTAGAGTATTTACTGCCTCTTTAGTACTTGATGCCCTTTAAAATGGTCAAAATAATTTCAGATTTCAAAACACAGTAGAGAAGATATATAATTGTCTATTGCTTCAAAACTATAATAAATATATATTAGTTACATTCACACACAGATTTTGGTAAAAATTATTGGAAAGATTTTAAAACGGACATTACGAAATCGGTTGAAAGTATAAATATTTAAAAAAAAAAAAACAACAAATTAATAAAATAACAGCACAGCCGAATATTACATTTATTTATAAAAATCATAATTATATCCTTATTATTAATTTACTTGAAATTAAAAAAATAAACAACAACAACAAAAAAAAAACCGCCCCCAGCGCACAGTAGAGCGCACTGTTGTAATTTCCAGCGCCAGCCCGTGCCTACCGACAGATGTTAACATACGCCCATGTTTTCTTTATTTAAGAGATCTGTTTGTTACGTTTTTGTACGGATCCGTATCCGCGGCGCCTCCGGTCGCTCAGTTATTATTTATGGCGGCAAATGTACCGTGTTCGGATGTCGGTACCAATGGATGGGGCATGAGTTGTTTTGTAATTTTTAAATTTTTATTTCATATAAATATATAAACATATTTTATATTATTCAGCAGAAAGTGGGGAACGGAGTGTCTTATCACTTGGTTCCCTATGCCTACCCTGTTGAGTGCGGGATACAGCGTGAGGCGTAATTTATTTATTTATTGCATTATTATATTTGAGGCAAAGGAACAAGATGTTGTGGCTGTATCGCGACGCTTGTGGGTTCGAACCACTGTCGAGGGAATGAATTATTGTTTATTAATATGTTAATTTCTTCGTTCTGGGTCAACAGGGTAAAAGCCCAGCGTTGAGTTCCGACACTCTATACGTAATACTTCGTCGGAAAATGAGGAACTGAGTATCTTCACGCTAGATTCCTTCTGCCTATGCAGCTTATTGACGGGATATAGCCTGAAACTGATTATTTAAATACATATGAACCGATTATTATAATTATATAGTACATATATTCCATATTAAGATGAAGTAGTAAATATTAAAAAATAAAAACATAATTTAAAATGTAAATTAGCAAATACCAATACAGAGCTCTACATCCTTGTAACTTAGAATGTTCATAGCATATCGGCCAAGTTTTCACATAACTCAGGCCACTCGATTTGGTAGCTGAGTTTATTATTTGCTTCCAAATACATGTATACATTTCTTCTGTTTTATAGCGCTATACTAAATCTTTGTTTCTATCAACCTCAACTCAATAGAAGAGGGAAGTCGATTCTTTTAAAGTATGTCATCTGAGATCTATTTCAAAAGATGTTTTGTATTGGTCAAGTAAGTTTATTTCCTGCAAAAGCAAAAGTTTCAAGAAAAACGCTCGCTGAAACCAACCGTCTAAAAATTTCGCACTAACTTCTCAACTGTAACTCTAGAATTCTCAACGGTTGGTCTCTATAAACGAAATGCAATTTGACGATCACGTCTATATTCTTGTATTCGTTGAGTAGTTACTTTCAGTACGATATTTTGAAATAGTTTGTGTCCATTGGTTTTTAGCTATATTATTTTTAAAAATAGACTAGACGTGGCACAGGAGCACTCACTTTTTTGTTTGTGCACACAGGCGAGTGGTGATACTTAACGCCGCGCCTTGCCTTGACACCAGAGCATAGAAAATGAAAATATTAAATAATTTTACAGTCACAATTTGGACCTCCGCCACGAATAGCCTCTTAACTTATAATACAATTGAGCTAAAAATCTGAAAAATTAAAATTTACTTAGATACTACAAATAATAACTGTTACAAAGTTATAATTATAATTAATTTCAAACTAAATGTGTGCATACCTCAGCAAACTTAAATTTGTGAACTTTATTTGCCCAGTAGTCATAATCTATTTTCCATTGACCTACAATTATCAAATTTAGCAAGAACTAAGAACTTATGCATAAATGAAGAAAAAAATCCGAAAGTATTAGATAATATGTGTCTATATGGTTTCATATAAAATTTAACTACAATTAAAGGTTAATAATAGTTTTTTGTCTGCGGCTTACGGTTTGCGCCAAAAAACGTCAACTTTTACAAATTGTACTTTTGCTTGATCTGCAATTCTAAAATTGATATGGAACCCACGGTTGGCGAGTACAACTACTATTTGATCGATTTTTTGTTCAGTCTAACTTAAATTTTAGCTTACTTCCTTCCTTTCATGAGCATAAAAATCCCTTGATACTTTATACTAATCTACAGCTTGATATCTTTCATAAAAATTAAAATTAAATTAAATTAGCTTTACGCTGTATCCCGCATACAGCAGGGTAGGCAGAGGAAACCTAGTGTAATACACTCCGTTCCCCACACACAAATCTATCATAGATACAATAATACCCAATTATAATGAGGATTCACCTAACATTTTACTCTTGGGACATACAGTGTGAGTGGCGAGATGTTTTCAGTTCGGGTTGAATGTCAAGAACCAATTCTTTACCAGGGAAAGCTGAACCTTAAACGTATTAAGACAATCCCTTCCCCACTTTCCGCCTAATGCAAGACATTGCGTGTTGAGTGGCGGAACTTAACGCTGCGCTCTTGATGAAAATAAAAATAATTCACTCCTCTAACTGGGAATCGAACTCATAACCGTCACCTTAATAATCAGACACTAAACCACGACGGCCTCAAGCTACCTACACATATATTATAGAGATATCGTATTTTCAACGTTAGTGCATTAAGCTGTCTTTTTAAAAGATTTATATCTAGAGTTCGCGAAACGGTATTTGTGAAGTCGATGAAGGCAATTCTAGTGTTATTGGATGGCAACTGGAATTTCCATATCGGAATATCTCAGGATTTTAAATTCTTTACTTAGAGACGTGAATAAATATATACATAGAATAAATTATAAATTTTACAACAATTATTTTTTATAATTATTTGTCTTATAAACATTCGTTTTTTATCCCCAAAGATATGATTAGATTACGATACTATACACAGTACACTCAGTGAATACAATTATACATCGAATTCCTCTGTATAACTGTCTTAAAACGTAGTCAAAAACAATAAACGCATTAATTACATTATTTTCAGTTTTATTATTATTATTTTATAGCGTATTAGCAACTCAGACTGACGTACCGTTGCGTGGGAATGGAGTGTCACAACAATAAGTTCCCAGGTTCCCTCTGCGTATTCTGTTATGTTCGGGATATTTTTTTTTCTATATATATATATATATATATATATATATATATATATATATATATATATATATATATATATATATACCTAGTGAGGAACTCTAAAAATAAGAAATATTAGGCTTGTTTAGTATAATAACCTATTTAGGGTACAAAAATTGATGTCGCATTATGATTTAGTCCACTCGTTACGCGAACAGAAATAGAGATAAAAGCAATAAAGCATTGTTCTCGATGTAATAAAAGTGTAACATTTACGAAATAAACGGCGTAGAGCATTTGAGATTTCATTTTCTTGCCTTTAAAATAAACTTATTGTTGAAGTTAGAGGAATAATAGAAAAAAGAGATGATATACTGAATTTACGGGATAAGTAGGACGTTGAGTTCCGCCACTTAATACGTGATGTCTGGAAAATTGATAGGAAAATGGGAAGCGGAGTGTCTTAACACTAGGTTTCCTCTTCTGTGCTTTAAGAAAAAAATACTTTTTTGAAATGTATCCATTTGCAAGAAACCGAGTACGAGTTGAAAACTTATCTGTTTTTACATACATTGAGTTTTGAGTTCGATTCCGCCTGATGAGAATTTTCTTTACATCATCTATTACGCGCATAATAGTACACAAAGGGAGCTGGGAACCTAGTGTTAAGACACTCGTGTTTCCCACTTCCCGCAGAATAAGACTCCATAATCAAATCAAGTTACGTATAAGTAATTTAATTAAATTTAATTTTGGTTGCCTATATGCAGAAACAAGAAAGAAATTATATTAAATATCACAATCTTGCAATAAATTGTTTATTTTCACGCTGTCTGTATTCGTAACCAGACTGAGGTCGGAACGTCAATGTAATGACGATAAAACATAAATAGAGAGCTCCTTTTGAGTTTGAGTCCACACTTATAAAACTTTAAGCTGTAACTGAATTTTAAGTTTTAAAAATACCTTTAATTATTATCATATTATATTCAATTCGAAATTGATCTGTTTATTTGGAAATCTTTCAAGACATACGTATGTGTTGCTTTTAAAGAACTCCTAAACAAAATTCTAGGAACCACCTGGTGTAACTGTAACTCCATAAATTCGTATTATTAATAAACTGTGGTTGAATGTCAATGATATTTTTGTGATTTTCAGGATCTTTTTCTCATCTATATTACCAGCGTGACTTGTACGTACTTTTTTTTTATTTTACCACAGTTTTTCGTCAAGCTAAGATTTTGAGGAGTCCTATTAAATAGTATTCTTATTGCTTGTAAAAATGAAATAGTCAAATTTTTTATCTAAAAAAATTATAATTCAAATCATAAAACTGCATATTATACTTTTATCTCACGAAAACAAGTTGCAAGCTTCCAATTGGTAAATATACATTCCCCCACGACTATGAACATCAGTCATACTTACAGTCTTTCCAATAGAAAACAATACCAAAAAAAATACTTTGATACACTACAATGTACATTAAAACAGAAAAAGATACCAAAGGAGCGACTCATTTGCTATTCGCGAGAGTAAGCACACACGAAGGACCAGATTTCTTTTGCCCTCGTCAAATCTGACACATTCTTTGTCGACTCAGAAGTTACTAACTCTGAATACGGCTTGATTGACGTTTTGTGAGAATTACCAACTTGTAATTTTATTTGGACGAATGTCAATGAAGAATTGGAAGAAGTTGAAGTTACTCTGAATCCTCCGTGGGGAGAGTTGGTAGATATTTGTGTTATAATCAAGTCGTGCCTCGCTTCATATACATTGATTCTTCAGAAAAGTTGCCTCAAAGTTGTACATAGTTCTTGATTTTATTACCGAAGTATACCAATTTATGTTTCACAAGTTTACAGCATCAGACACGGGATACCTAAATCTATTAAGTATAGCCTTATGAATAGTTACGGCTGAATTGAGCCCTTTGACAGGAAACTTAGTCAAATGAAATTCAACAATTTTGTTGTTAGTGCTCTCATGTTGTACTGATGACAATCGATAAGAAAATGTAGCTAAATAAAATAACAATGAGAGTAACAAATGAAATGTATGATAAGCATCACGTGTAATTTTCAAAATGGGTTAAGGATAATTCATGCTTTTCTTTTTCTTTTAACCAATTAGAAAAATTTTTATTGGCACATTCTAATGCATTTTTTTTCTTAAAGTCCTTGTTTCACCTCGCATATAGGTAGCACTTTCCATCAAAAAAAAATTAAAAAGCAATACATAAATTTATATAGTTTCACTTTTTGTGAGATAGTCAGGAAGGCAGAGAGCATCAAGTGTCCCAATAATCGAGTTTTTCATTCTCCGAACGAATTCGAGAAATTGGGCCTGTCGAGTGGTGGAACTCAACGACGTGAATTATCTTGCCAGAGTTAAAAAAAAGGAAAAATTACACTGATTTCAAATTACAGATACTTTTAACTTAAATAAACACTAAACTATAGAAAATAATATTTTAATTACTTCAAAGTAAAAAAAAATGGAAAATAATAAATGTAATTATTGGAAATACTTATATACCTATTTACTATTTAAAATTATTATTTTTTTGAATCAGTGCTAATGTACGTATTATTTCAAATTTTCTTTAGTATTTGTATTTATTACTTATTCTATCTTCTTATTATATATTTTATTGCTTATTGCTGGCCTGTTCTAGTCCACTGCGGAATATAGGTCTAATTAGTATAAGGATCCAAATGAGATAACAATTTCAATATCAAATTGGTAAAATATATAAAAATTACTCTTATAATTAATTCCAATTTTAAAATAAACAAATGCAACGAAGACGGAAAATATTTCTTAGCACACCAAGCCTTTTTTTCATCTGATATCGCACTTAAACAAGCGGCTTTGGTACCAAATTTTGTTCGCCTTTAAACCTTTTCTTTTTTTTTAAGAAAAAAATCTATTTAAAACCCAAAATTATCAGCTTCACAGTCAAATGCTGCTCGACTTTTCATGATTGAGTTTTTTTTTTTTACTTTTATCCGAAACAATTTTAAACCAAAGTATATTTCCAAATAACAAACTTGAACAAAATTGACAGATATTAATAATTTTCTTTGAACAAACCTGCGACATAGTGTCGTCTTTGTATGTCTTGTTCTCGTAATGTACATTTATTGAGAGCCCTCAGGATGTTGCGGCTAGTGAGTGCTCGTAAAACTGCTTTATGCACATCTTTGCAATGGGAACCTGCGCTTGACTTCCTCAGTTTGATCTTTAATGGGTTATTAAAGAAGTACTTCATATATATTTTTTATACATATTTAAACTATTTGTTTTTAGCTTCACCTGAATCCTGCATGGAGTAGAATAGGTGGATAGATAGTATTAAGACTCTTTGTACCCCACGTTTTGGTCAATTTTTGATACATTGCGTTTTAACTAATGGAACTGAACGGAGCGTTATTGCCTTGGTACCAGAGTAAAAAAATGAAAATATTAATAAATTATAATTCATTTCCTCTTGGAAATCGAACACACAACCTGTCACAGTAATTTTAAATGGCAATATTTAGTGCCACACTTTGTCTTATTAGTTAAAGCAAGGAAATCAAAATCTAAATTCAAGCAGGCGAAGCCGCGTGCGGGTCGATAGTGTTATATAACATTGAATATTCGAATCGTAAATTCTACGTAAATTTTGTTGACCTTAGGCAATTTGGATATTACCAATCAGGTACACCGTAACGATGCACAAATGAGTGGCAAACAAAATCAGTAGGAACAAGCATTTAGTATAATTATCATAATTGAATCCCCATCTTCTGGAGCTAATTTCGTATTAATTTTGCTTTCAAAATGGAAATTGCTAATTAAAATGTTAATAGTGGTCAAACATTGAGATTATGAATGCATAGGAGGTACTTTTTAGCGGACTTTTTAAGATGGATGTGGTATTTTTTAACGGACTTCAAGAATTTTATTTATTTTGTGTATGTGTGTGTGTTTTTGCATCGATTTCTCAGAAGTTGCATTATTAGCCAACTTCTTAATGTATCAAATCAAGGCCAAATAAAAATAATTTTATAATAAAATACAATACTAGATTGGCCTCAACTTTACATACTATTAAAAAATCATATTTTTTTTAATAGTATGTAAATATGAAATAGTTATATAATATTTTCGTTTGTTGTTTTATTCTCTATCTTTTTAAATAATAAAAATGTTCACTTTAACTTTTTTGTTTCTGTTTAAGCATATAGATTTTTAAATATTGTTTTTATTAATTAACAGCTAAGTTGTAATTTTTTATATAGACAAAGGCAAGTATTGAGTTCGGTGCCAGTTCTTCTACTTAGAAGAACTGGCTTTTGTATCGGTGTGTTCATTTGACTTAAATTTGATTTAAAAGTGCTATCAAAAATTTTTAGTGAATAAATTATTTTTTTTGCATTTACGCTGTATCACGGAGAGAGCCTCGTGCACTGGATTCCCAATCCACCCCCTATTTCTACAGTATGTCGAATTGAAAAACTCTAACCCACGACTTCTTTGATGCTCCAATCTAAGATGTCCAAAAGGCGCGGGTATGAATGTAACCACGCTCAAAATTTTCTTATTATCTTAATATCATTAAGGCTTTAAATTCTTTATATTTACAAATTATAAAAACATTGATCGAATACCCTATCCACATACCTGAACATTTCGTTCATCCAAAATCACTTTTATCTTACAAAGCTTGACATCCCGACCGAGGCAAAACCTATTTGCAATTCAGCATGTTATTTTATAACCACAAACCACTGTATTGGTTTGAAATAACCCAAAATTTGCTTACTGGTTAAACGCTTTTGTATCCATTTGTGCTGTACTCTTTTGTTTTTCAGTCGTTCTCGTATATATTTTCAGGTAGAAAATTCAGTATATATTTCATATATAATTTTCGTTTTTCAGGAGATCTGTTTTTTTTTTAAAGATCCTTTTATTTGTATTGGAAGGTCCATGAAAACAAAAAGTTGCGAAAACGGCGCGTGAATTCCTATTTTCTTAATTACATTAACTTAGCTTAATTTTTTTTTTACTCTAAGGGTCAGTAAACTTGAACATTTGATACTTTCACACGATCTCAACATACATGGGATTAACAGGCGGACAACAAATAGATTTTATAAGGTTTTCGATTTTATGCATATAAGTATATATTTCGCGATACAATGTATAATAAATAACAAACCGCGAAGAGCCATTAGCACCGTAACGTTAATAGTCTGAAAGAAAAAATGGACTTAATTAGACCTCAAGTTATCCACACCTGTTCTTAATGACGTTGAAATATTGAGATGCCTTTGTGGCCAACAGTTTACGTGAACTTGATAAATTAGGCGGCAGCAAATTCAAATCCGATACAAGGAAAAAGTTTAGAATTGATAACAATAAATTTTGCTAAATATAGGTAGCAATCTACTTAAAGGATGAAATTTTGTTAATTTAACCTACCTAAAAACGGCAAACTAACACACAGACAGTGGTGTATATATAGTATTTTGTATCGACGAATTAAGAACTATTATAAAATGGTAATAATCTTTACTTTCCATAATATGATAACTGTCGAAGTAAATCTTTATTACCTATTTAGAAAAATTTTAACGTAGCGGGACTCGAATCCACGTTTCCTAGAAACCAAGTTCCATGTTTCCAGTGTTTTCTAAATAAGTATTTTTTTTCCTAAGTGTGGAATAACACTTTTAAAAATGTTAAAAATGATCTATAATGTATATTTGGATTGGGTTATTTTAGCTATATGTTAACAATATTTACTTATATGTAGGTATCAATCTCACAGGACATATAATATTAATGTCGAAATGTCATCTATACAAATAAAGTTTAATTTATTTATTTATTTATATTGCGTACAGTTCTTTTTAGTAAGGCCAGTCGTGGCGTAGCGGCACACGACTGTAAAACGGACTGGTTGTGGGTTCAATCCCCACTCGAGGAGATGAAATATTTACTTAAATTTATATTTCCATTTTTTTGCTCTGGTGTTCGAGGCTAAGCGCATCGTTAAGTTCTGACACTCAACACGCAATGACTCCAGAATTCGGCAGAAAATGGGGAACGGAGTGTCTTAACACTAGGTTCCCTACCTACCCTGGCCTACCCCGCTGTGTGCGGGATACAGCGTGAAGCTGATTTGCGTACATTAGTGTTGCATTGGTTATTATATATGTAATGTTATATGAAAATTATTATATTTTATTTTATTTGTAATTCGATTTCGATAACAAATTTAACCATCGCGCATACATTTAGATTTTTTTCAATAAAGAAACCCAATGCTATGCTTTAACTCGTTATCAGAGTGAGGAAATGAAAATATTAAATATTTAATTACGTCGAATCGAAATCGAACTCACAACCTATCACATTCAGTGGGACATTTGTACCCCTGCGCCACAACTGATTTCATTAAACCACAAAAATGATCAAAATCAAAATTGTTCTCCACACAAACTCCAGATCTCACTCTTAAATCGTAGTTGCTTCGTTACTGAATATTTGTAGTTCACATAAATAGGACTACGCCTTTTTCCGTTCACCCTTCTACTGAGGAAATTGCTGCCATATATCGAGGCTTATCTGTAGATCTATTTACATCAGTGAAATGTCTTCGGATGCCTTTTTTTATGCTTGGGACGAATTTTTTTGTGACCCTTGTGGTGTATTAGCACTTGTTTTACAAAGAATTGCAGAAAATAATTGAATGTTTTAATATAGATTTAAAATAAGCGTATATGTTGTTTTTAATGTAAAATGATATCTACCATTTAATTTTTATTACCAATTTATTTGAGTAACGCAAATTTATATAAAAACTAAGACTTTCTCTAACAAACTAAGCAGCATCATTTTTTTCTATTCAGTAAGGTAAGGAAAGGGAACTTTATGTCAAGAGAATCCGTTTCCTAATTCTCGCCTTTGAATTTAACGCCGCGCTGTTTTGCCAGAGCAAGGACGTCATTTAATTCATTTACACGAAGGGAGATAGAAACTCTCGACCATCTTTCTCGACTTTAATTTTTTTTTTTTTACATTAAAATTGTTTCCTGCACATATTAGAGTAGGGGGAACTTAGAAACTAAGAAATAGGACACTCTGTTTCCAGAAAAACTTCAGTTTCCCACTGTTTCGGAGGCACTGTGTATTGAGTGGCAGAACTCAAGAAATCGCTTTAAATCATTACCAGATCGGGAAAGATTATAATATTAAATATTTAATTTCCACCACTAAGAAACGAACTCACAACGTCTCGCACACAAGATTGGTTACTAAGTATAAATAAAGTTTATTATTTAAACTAAATTTATTAAACTAGACTAAAGTTCAAGACAAAATGTAGGGTAACCAAGAATATTAGCATGATAAATGTTTGTTTAGCAGTGGGCAGCTAGGCCGCAGAATTTCAGTTGAGCGTTAATGAACTTTGTTAGGAGTTGCTAGCGAACAGTAGGTAATAGGGCCAATGTAAATAGAACCAATAGAGGCGGTTTTGTTTGATAAAATGAAAATGTGTGGTTATTTTATAACTGATTTTATTTTATTTTCACACTTTATCCCGTTGATACCTTGGTAGGTTTAGAAAAACTAGTGTCAAAACACTCCGCTCTCAACTTTCTTCTTGGATAGTTACTGTATTAAGACAAAAATGGCGCAGTGCTACAGGATCTGACTGTAGACGGGTTGCGGGTCGATCTTAACTGGAGGCTATTTTCGTTTCCCCATTTTGACTATGACACAAATTTAAAGGCTTAATTGAGAAGGAAAGTAAACAACGAAATGTCTTAAATTTATTTATTTTATATACAGGATCTGGCCGACTACCCCTCTTACATGCGGGATTGAGCGTGAAACAAAAAAAAAAGTACTAATCACCACTAAACACGTATCGACGAGCCGAACAACAACCGTTGCTTTGACGAGCGAAGTGCCATTACTCGAACAAAGGAGGGGTAAAACGCAAAAACGTGGCTAATTAGTGCTTACTGGAGCTATTGCGGCAAAGCCTATGGGACTCAATTAGTAAATTGAAATAGTCTGCGTATGTCTAAAAATGGATCTCATGTGAACGGAACGGAATTTTGGTTTTAATGGTATGAATATTTTATGAATTTTGAGGATTCATTTTGTAGTGTTTGGCTTTGTAGACGTTACATACAATTTTATATACTAACTAGCAACCCGCTCGCGGCTTCGCCCGCTTAAACCACAGAACTATTTACTTAACACACTGAATTATGTTCGTGTCTTGATATACTTATAATGTATGTTTGCAATGTAATGAAGATTTTTTATAAGAAAGTTGTTAAAACTTTAGGTCGCATTTTCGTACCTCCCATAAGAATCTTCAATTGAATGTTTGAAATAAAAACACAACTTATCGATACTTACTATATGTGCGTTTCTTTACGATAATCTCAGAAACGGCTTAACCGATTTAAATACTTTTTTTGTTTGTATTCTGGCAAACTGCCCTTAAATATTAAGCATTAGTTTTATTTTAAGCAGCTTCATGCTAGTCAGAGGGAGGAACCTAGTATTAAGACACTCCGTTCCCCACTTTCTACCGAATTCTGGACGCATTGCGTGTTGAGTAGCAGAACGCAACGCCGTGCTTAACCTTGACCCCAGAGCGAAGAAATGGAAATATAAATTTAAGTAAATATTTCATCTCCTCGTGTGGGGATCGAACTCAGAGAACCAGTCGGTTTTACAGTCACGCTTTGTGCCGCTGCGCCACGACTGGCCTCAACTGGACTGGACTTTATTTTAATCGGTTCACATAAAGTTAAAACCAGATCCACGCTTTATCCCGCCCTTAGTAGGGCAACTTAGTGTAAGATATTGGGTATAATGTTTGACTGATGTGCGAAATGAAAATATTATTAAATTATAACTCAATCCTGCATGTGTGGATCAGACCCACAACGTCACGTTACAGTTACAATTGGGTATATAGGGTAAAATAGTTTTTAAGATACATCAACAGTGAAGACGTAGGTTTTTTTTCTTATTTCACAATGTTTATTCATATCTATATTTCGTATGACGCGGTTACGCATAGGTACCAATAATGTAAAGACATACTACTACAAAAATAGTACTAAAATGTTTAGAACTTTAAACTTTGCCGCCAATACCTACGACTCGATTTCGCAATGAGGCGTATGCGGCGGTTTCCCTTTGATAAGTTTATGTGTGCGTGCGTCGTTCTTAACAAATTGTATTTTATTTTACAACGATAATTTTATTATTTATTTTGTTTGAAAAAATAACTTTTTTATTTTCGGGTTTTAATTTAATATGTAATAGGCTTTTATAGAGTAGTTAAACTGTGGTTTCATTTAAAGTGGTCCTAACAAAAAAACTCTGTATAATTGAGCATATTTAATATTTATAGTGATTTTTTGGAAAATAGATACCAATAGTTATTACAACCACTTGCGAAGAAGCATAGTTTAGGCAATTTTTTATTCTATAAGAATTCCTTTTAAAAAACTACCAACGTTCTTATAGTTAATATATTATTTTTCCAAATTAAAAAAAATTGTCTATGTCATCATAATGGCGGAAAAATTTCATTCATATTGTAATAACACATTAGTATCGACAATGTAGTGTTGATAGTAATTGAAAATAGTTATACTACAGGAGGACCTTCATATGCACTGTTTTAACCTGTTTTATGTATAATATAGAATAATATATTGTATAGAGTGTGGTTGTGTGTGTGTTTGTGTTGTATGTGGTTAAATGAAATAGTCGTAATTTAATTATGTCAGATTACTATTAACCGACTTCTTAAAAGGGGTCATCAATTGGGCTGTATTTTTTAGCCTTGTTACCTTAGAACTTTTGATTGTATGAACCGATTTTAATGATTCTTTTTTTATTTGAAAGCTAATGCCTCCCGTGTAGTCTTATTTTAATTTAGTTTATATCCAACAATAGTATCTATGAGAAAATCATATAAATCTCAAATTTACATTAAGTATATGCGCGACAAATGAACGTATAAGTCAATATCAATTCAACCGATTTTAATGATTCTTTTTTTATTAGAAAGGGTACATATAAGGGGTAGTTTGGTGAAAGTTTAGTTAAGTTCAGAGTGTGAAATCCGGTTGAATTTGAAGAAGTCGATTTTTTTTATTAAAAAATATAATTATGTAATTTTTTCTACAAAAAATTCTTTATACTCCATGATAAAAACTATCCTATAAGTGACATTAGGCTTTGAACTATTACCATGCCAAAATTAATTTAATTTCATACAGTAGTTATTGGTATTTTAGGTAATTTATATTTTTCAGTTTTTATTTTTTTTAAAGAAAACTATCATGAAATTCGGAATGAAACCCAAAAAAAATGTACCTTGAGGCTCTAGGCTAACACCATGCAAAAATTCATCAATTTCTGTCACAAACAAACCGACAGACAGACAGACAGACAGACAGACAGACAGACAGACAAGAATTCTGCTGAGTGGTTTTTTAGGTTCTATAATCGACATATTAACCGACCTAATTTTTATTTTTTTTATATCTTTCATGTACAGAATTGACTTTTCTATCCTTTTATTATATATGGAGATGGAGAATAATCACATTAATAAGATAATGAGTGCGACAAGGTCAGGCAAGACAAAACTAACATCATTTTTTTAATTCTTAAAATAAAAAATAGGTATAGATTGTTTTGTGAATTCATGTGATAAATTACATTTTATAACTCCTTTTAATTTTTGACTTTTCAGTTCGTTTCAATACAAATTTAAAATACCTTTCGTGACAAAGTGCATTTATACATCGCTCATTTACCGAAACAATGTGTCGGTAACCTTCTTTCGTCGTACCATCGTTTCTAATTCAGTAGCTTAGAGAAATAGCTGTCTCCATAGCTGACTTGGAGCCTGCGAATGAGGCTAAGGATGAAGGACCTTGTCTCTCAACGCAATAGGTCATCACTGACACACACACTGGTCCTCCTAGTTTTTCCATTTAACTACACTTCAGATAGGAGACAGCCTACATAAAAAATAAACTTTTTTAAATTATAAAACTTTTATTGAAGTTTATTCGTGTAGTAAAAAATTTTTTATGTGAATGTGTAGTCACATATATAGATCACATGTGTGAATATGTAGTCACATATGTGGACCACATGTGTGAATATGTGGTTACATATGTGGACCACATGTGTGAATATGTGGTCACGTGTGTGGACCACATGTGTGAATATGTGGTCACATATGTGGACCACATGTGTGAATATGTGGTCACGTGTGTGGACCACATGTGTGAATATGTGGTCACATATGTGGACCACATATGTGAACATGTGGTCACATATGTGGACCACATATGTGAACATGTGGTCACATATGTGGACCACATGTGGCATCGTGTGGTCATATATGTGAACCACATGTGTGAGTAAGTATTCACATGTGCAGATCGCATGTGTGATATGTTGTCACATATGTAGACCACATGTGTGATATGTAGTCACATATGAAGATTACATGGGTGATCATGTGGTCACATATGTGGACCACATGTGTGAATATGTGGTCTTTCATGTGGACCACATGTGAGAATTTGTGGACACATATGTGGACCACATGTGTGAATATGTGGTCGCGTATGTGGATTACATGTGTGTATATGTGCTCACATATGTGGACCACATATGTGAACATGTGGTCACATATGTGGACCACATGTGGCATCGTGTGGTCATATATGTGAACCACATGTGTGAGTAAGTATTCACATGTGCAGATCGCATGTGTGATATGTTGTCACATATGTAGACCACATGTGTGATATGTAGTCACATATGAAGATTACATGTGTGATCATGTGGTCACATATGTGGACCACATGTGTGAATATGTGGTCACGTGTGTGGACCACATGTGTGAATATGTGGTCACGTGTGTGGACCACATGTGTGTTTATGTGCTCACATATGTGGACCACATATGTGAACATGTGGTCACATATGTGGACCACATGTGGCATCGTGTGGTCATATATGTGAACCACATGTGTGAGTAAGTATTCACATGTGCAGATCGCATGTGTGATATGTTGTCACATATGTAGACCACATGTGTGATATGTAGTCACATATGAAGATTACATGTGTGATCATGTGGTCACATATGTGGACCACATGTGTGAATATGTGGTCACGTGTGTGGACCACATGTGTGAATATGTGGTCACGTGTGTGGACCACATTTGTGTTTATGTGCTCACATATGTGGACCACATATGTGATCATGTGGTCACATATGTGGACCACATGTGGCATCGTGTGGTCATATATGTGTACCACATGTGTGAATAAGTATTCACATGGGCATATCACATGTGTGACATGTAGTCACATATGTAGACCACATGTGTGATATGTAGTCACATATGAAGATTACATGTGTGATCATGTGGTCACGTGTGTGGACCACATGTGTGAATATGTGGTCACATATGTGGACCACATGTGTGAACATGTTATCACATATGTGAACCTTTTATAAAATATATTTAATTCATTAAATGTAATATGTATTTTTTTTTTTTTTTTTTTTATTTTTTTTTTTTATGGAAAAGGACAAGGCAAACGAGCGTTCGGGTCACCTGATGGTAAGTGATTGCCGCCGCCCACGGCCCCGTGCAACACCAGAGGAGCTACAGGTGCGTTGCCGGCCTTTAAGGTGGAGATAGACGCGCTTTTTGAAGGTACCCATGTCATATCGACCTGGAAACACTGCCGCGGGTAGGCCATTCCACAGTTCTGTGGCGCGTGGAAGGAAGTTCCTACGAAACCGCACAGTAGTGGATTGCCACGTATCCAGGTGGTGTGGATGATATTGTAGCTTATGACGTACCGTGCGGTTAGAAAATTCGGCGGCAGGTAACAGGTCAAACAGTTCTTCAGAACACTCCCCATGGTAAATGCGATAGAGAACGCAAAGCGAGGAGACGTCTCTACGCAAAGCCAAAGTATCAAGCCTTTCACAGATCATTGGGTCCCCAATGATTCGAGCGGCTCTACGTTGTATGCGATCAAATGGTTCAAGCTGATACTGGGGTGCACCAGCCCAGAGGTGAGAACAGTACTCCATATGAGGCCGAACCTGGGCCCTATATAGGGCCAAACGGTGTTTTGGCGTGAAGTACCGTCTCGCTCTGTTGATGACCCCCAGTTTCTTGGAGGCCAACTTGGCCTTGCTTTCCAGATGATCGCGATACTGGCAGTCACTCGAAACATTAAGGCCCAATATACTGATACTGGGCGCGGCTGTAAGAGGAGTGTTTTGAAAGACTGGCGATATGATAAATGGGATTTTTTTTGTGGTTAACGCGCAAACTTGTGTCTTCAGGGGGTTGAACTGAACTAAGTTCCTTTCACCCCATGAGGAGACATTGTTGAGGGATGCCTCAATTGAAGACACAAGTTTATTTCGGCACTGTTCAGCGTTTTCCCGAGAAAGACTTGCTCGGTCGGAGTAAACAGCGTCCACTGTGCTATCATCTGCATAGCAATGAATGCTAGAATCCTCTAACATGTCATTGATATGCAAAAGAAACAGCGTAGGGGACAGCACGCAGCCTTGGGGAACGCCAGCGTTCACAGGCATATGTTTTGAGCAAAAACCGTCGACAGCGACCTTGATGCTGCGCCCAGTGAGAAAGCTGGCGATCCATTTGCATAAATTCTCGGAAAGCCCATAGGATGGAAGTTTAGCCAGGAGCGCCTTATGCCAAACTCGATCAAAGGCCTTCGCCATGTCCAAACCAACTGCCAGGCCCTCTCCCTTGCTTTCAATAGCCGCTGCCCAGCGGTGGGTAAGGTAAACCAGAAGATCACCGGTTGAGCGACCATGGCGGAAGCCATATTGTCGGTCATTAATCAATCGGTGATCCTCTAGATAAACCAAGAGCTGGCTATTGATGATGCTCTCCATGACTTTAGAGAGCAGGGAGGTGATGGCAATAGGCCTGTAGTTAGATGGATCGGACCCATCGCCTTTCTTTGGGATCGGGTGGATAAGAGCGCTCTTCCATGAGTCTGGGACTACGCCGACTGAGTAAGAGTGCCGAAACAAACGCGTTAGCACCGGTGTCAGCTCAGGAGCACAAGAACGGAGCACTAAGGGAGAAATGCCATCTGGCCCGCTCGACTTGTGGATGTCAAAAGAGGACAGAGCTCGCCTAACAGCTGTTTGGTTAAACTTAACCTCAGGCATTGAGCTCTGGCACCGCGGGATGGTCGGCGGCGTTGATCCTTGGTCATCCAAAGTCGAGTTTGAGGCAAAGAGAGCGCCCAGGAGATCGGCTTTCTCTTTTGCCGTGTGGACCAAGATGTCATTTCCCGTGCGTAATGGCGGAAGCGAAGGCTGGCTAAAGTTGCCAAGTGCCGCCTTTGAGAGCGCCCAGAACTGATGAGTTCCGGACGGATAGCTCTCAAGCTTCTCGCCAATTTTGGCGATATGCTCGGACCTTGCTCTGGCAATTTGCCGCTTAAAGAACCTGGAGGCTCGGTTATACTTCCTTTTTGAGGTTTTCACCTCCGGATCCTTAGTAACCAGTGCCTCAGCCCAGATTTGATATGCCTCGCGTTTGCTAGAGGCAGCAAGCTTGCAAGACGTATCAAACCAAGGCTGTGACTTGCCACCGATTGGCACTACAGCACTAGGAATATAAAGTTCCATGCCCTGTAGGACCACGTCGGCAACAGCAGCGGCACAGGTACTAGGATCATCAGAAGAGAAGCAAACCGGCCCCCAGGGATAAGATGAGTAAAATGTACGCATCCCATCCCAATCTGCTGACTTGTAGTGCCAGACGCGACGAGTTGCGGGTGATCTGCAGCTGTCGCGCTTAATGGGCACGACACTCCGCACCAGGCAGTGGTCAGAGGACCCCAAGGGGGCATCGACGACAACCTGGTACTGCTCTGGATGTGAAGTCAGCAGAAGGTCCAATAAAGAGGCATTGTGGTTGTCCACGTCCGGGAGTCGCGTAGGCGACTCAACCAATTGGGACAGTCCGTTTGCCACAGCAAGGTCAAATGCAGCCCTCCCCGCGTGGTCGGTGGTGCGTGATCCAAGCCAACTGGCATTGTGCGCATTAAAATCGCCAAGTATCACGACCTCAGCGGAGGGAATCTGTGAGAGCATATCGTCGATAGCCGATTGAATGTGCTCCATGAGCCGATCCGTTTCTGCATTACCACTGTGGGACCTGTAAAGGCATGCGTAGACTCGGGCACGATCGTCCGAGTCAACACGGAGCCAGATGGTAGACAGGTCCCGACCTTCAAAATGGGCAAGACGACGGAAACTTAGGTCCTCCCTTACGAACACAGCGACCCCGGCATGAGGCATAAAGTTATGTTCTATTTTGTAGCCGGGGTATTGGAGATAGGCTGTGTCGCTCGGTCGGGCAATTTGAGTCTCCGTCAGGAATAACAAAGTCGGCCGTGCCGTCTCGAGGTGGTGGTGGACGGCATTTAAGTTGGAATGTAGACCCCTGATATTGCAAAAGTCCACGTTGAGCGTGGAAGGGGTTGCCGTGGAGCGTACGTCTCGTTTGCCCTGTCTATAGCGCGGAACTTTGCCCTCCCCAGAATTCGAAGGGCAGCCTGAGTTTGGAGACTCAGGGAGGGATTCTCCAGCACCGGAGGTGCTGGTACCCTCCTGGGGTAGTTTCTCTTTGAGTGCCGCTATCATATTCCAGGGAGGGGTGGGGGGTTGGGCTCCGGAGCCCGGCATTACCTAGTGCGAAACGCAGTGGCATAAAGCCACTACTTAACGCCGGTATTAAATGCCGGGGGTGGTATGATCCGGTCGAGTCTGCCCATGCGTGTTGCCATTGCTGGCGACGTGACTCTACCACACGTACTTCAGTCGCCTTTTACGACACCACCAGTACCAGGATGATCCTATTCTTAGCCGGGATCACACGGCAAAAAATGTATATAAATAAATAAACGTAAAGAAACGTTACGTAACATCATACATAATAACAATTAAAACGTAAACTGCAGGCTAATTGATCATCCGGTAGACATTTTAATTAAATTATCAGCTGAAGCAGAATGTCTTTGTATCATCAGAGTTGTAAACCATTTGTTCGATAATTAACTTTAACAGTTATGAACATATACTATTGTTCAAAGACGTCACTATTACATTTCAATCCTATGAAAATTTATAATGGAGAGAAGAAAGAATTTCAAATAAGATAGTGGTGCACTTACTCAATTTTGCACTTTCCAATTTCTTTAGATAGTATAGCGGAACACAAGGATTCGCTTCGTATGTTTTTACGGGCAGAAAAATAAATATATTCTTCCACTTAGTGGGAATTTAACCTAATTAAAATATAACTAGTGCTACAACCAGAAATCTCAGTTCTCTCAACTGTACCGTCATAGCGTCAAGTTTTAGTCGACATATTAACTTTAAACTTATTAATTTTTTATCGACATATTAACCGACCTAATTTTTATTTTTTTTATATCTTTCATGTACAGAATTGACTTTTCTATCCTTTTATTATATATGGAGATTTTGTTTGAAAAAATAACTTTTTTATTTTCGGGTTTTTAATTTAATATGTAATAGGCTTTTATAGAGTAGTTAAACTGTGGTTTCATTTAAAGTGGTCCTAATAAAAAAACTCTGTATAATTGAGCATATTAAATATTTATAGTGATTTTTTGGAAAATTGATACCAATAGTTATTACAACCACTTGCGAAGAAGCATAGTTTAGGCAATTTTTTATTCTATAAGAATTCCTTTTAAAAAACTACCAACGTTCTTATAGTTAATATATTATTTTTCCAAATTAAAAAAATTGTCTATGTCATCATAATGGCGGAAAAATTTCATTCATATTGTAATACCACATTAGTATCGACAATGTAGTGTTGATAGTAATTGAAAATAGTTATACTACAGGAGGACCTTCATATGCACTGTTTTAACCTGTTTTATGTATAATATAGAATAATATATTGTATAGATAATACATTCTTTAGAGGTTACTCTGTACTAAAATGGCATGCAACTCTGTTCCCACATTTACGTTCCTGATATATCGATTTAAATAATAGAAATACAAAATATAGGAAGGAAACACAAATGCAATTATATTGCATTTTTTCTTTTTTTTATACTTGAAACGTATTAATAAATTACATATTATGTATTACATACAATTAATTTCTTTTGAATATAACACTAAGTTTAATCAGCTTCACGCTATTTTAACAGATAACATAAGATGACATTAAAACGTATTGACATCACCACGTGATCCATCTAAACACAATATAAACTTTTATAAACTATGAACTCACAATCAGAATTTACTTTCCAAATACATATACTTTTTATTCTACACATCGCCATATGAGCTAATTCCGTAAAATATACCTACTTTATTATGTTTGTTAATATCACCAACGTTGACGTTTGAAATAATAATTATGGTAGACTGAACAAATATTGATTATACTTCTTTTTTTAGCTTCACGCTGTATCCCGCACACAGCAGGGTAGGCATAGGACCTCTAGTGTTAACAACAACACTCTGTTCCCTACTTTTCTCGGAATTCTGTAGGCGTTGCGTGCTGAGTAGTGAAACTCAACGCCGCACTTTACCTCGACACCAGAGCGATGAAATGGAAATATAAATTTAAATAAATATTTCGTTTCCTTGCGTGGTCATCGAACCCACAACAGTTACACTTTGTGCCCCTGTGCAACAAACGGCCTCAATTTACTTTCTTCTTTTAAAATGTGGTTAAATGAAATAGTCGTAATTTAATTATGTCAGATTACTATTAACCGACTTCTTAAAAGGGGTCATCAATTGGACTGTATTTTTTATCCTTGTTACCTTAGAACTATTGATTGTATGAACCGATTTTAATGATTCTTTTTTTATTTGAAAGCTAATGCCTCCCGTGTAGTCTTATTTTAATTTAGTTTATATCCAACAATGGTATCTATGAGAAAATCATATAAATCTCAAATTTACATTAAGTATATGCGCGACAAATGAACGTATAAGTCAATATCAATTCAACCGATTTTAATGATTCTTTTTTTATTAGAAAGGGTACATATAAGGGGTAGTTTGGTGAAAGTTTAGTTAAGTTCAGAGTGTGAAATCCGGTTGAAATTGAAGAAGTCGATTTTTTTTATTAAAAAATATAATTATGTAATTTTTTCTACAAAAAATTCTTTATACTCCATGATAAAAACTATCCTATAAGTGACATTAGGCTTTGAACTATTACCATGCCAAAATTAATTTAATTTCATACAGTAGTTATCGGTATTTTAGGTAATTTATATTTTTCAGTTTTTATTTTTTTTAAAGAAAACTATCATAAAATTCGGAATGAAACCCAAAAAAAATGTACCTTGAGGCCCTAGGCTAACACCATGCAAAAATTCATCAATTTCTGTCAGGTAGTTTTTGCGTGATTGACGCACAAACAAACCGACAGACAGACAGACAGACAGACAGACAGACAGACAAGAATTCTGCTGAGTGGTTTTTTAGGTTCTATAATCGACATATTAACCGACCTAATTTTTATTTTTTTATATCTTTCATGTACAGAATTGACTTTTCTATCCTTTTATTATATATGGAGATGGCAATCTGCTAGTTCGTTTGTGTGTTTTATGATCCTTGGCATGCTTCATTTATTTACTATTGTTATTGAAATTTGCAGCTACTTGAGACCAGTCGTGGTGGAACGACACATGTGTATGACTTTAAATCCGACAGTTTGTATATTTGATTTCCACTCGAGGAAATCGAACTACCAACCTCTCTTCATTTACTCTACTTAATTGGCAAAAAAGCATTCTTTTTCAGTACATTTACTGTCAAGATATCTCGTTCTCTGCTTTTTCTCAAAGGCCGACCTTTTGCCCGATAAGCATGGGAAAGGTGCACTGGATTCTGAAGTTGTAAGTAAAAAAAAAATTGATCAGATATTTACGCTGTATCCCGCACACAGCAAGGTAGGCAGAGGGAACCTAGTGTTAAGACACTCCGTTCCCCACTTTCTGCCGATTTCTGGAGGCATTGCGTTTTTAGTGGCAGAACTCAACGCATTACAATAACAATACACGCACGTTTAGCATTGACACTAGAGCGAAGAAATGGAAATATGAATTTAAGTAAATAATTCATCTCCTCGAGTGGGGATCGAACCCACAACCGTATGTATGTATGTTTAATATGATTATACTCCAAATAGCAACACACAATGTTTTTCTTGTCTTTTAGTTGTAACATCTATTACTTATCTACATATGTCTTTTGTTTATGCTAAGAAAAGATGTTATGACGTCAGCTTGTTTTTGTTTCTTTAAAAAATACTGATATAATGAATAATAACAAAATGATATTATACAAATAGCCCTTAGCATAGCATAGTTATAATATTTAAAAGATTGTCTCTTACTAAACTTCTAAATAATTAGAAAACGTAAAAAAATTTGAACGCAGCGGGACTCGAACCCGCGCCTCCAAACCGATCAGGCGCTCTGACCACTAAACCATGCGTTCTCGCCAGGCTACGTCGACATTTTTATACGCCTGTTACAACCTATTTATGTTGTTAGCATCTCTGTACGGAGATTTTTACAAATTTCCTCTACCCAAAGATAATTACAAAGAATTATCGTTTGGCAAGAGAGAAACTATTTTTAAACATTTTTCTTTCCTGTGTGGAATAACACTTTAAAAAATGTTTAAAAAGATTGTCTCTTATTTTTATCTTCCTAGTTAAATCTTATATCATCCTGATGACTATAACAAGCAAATATATGATTATTATATGATATTATAAGAGCAACAGCAGCAGCAGCAGCGTCCCGATGAATGTAGGGAATGAAATATTAAAAACATTTCTTTATACGTCCTGGTAACAAGACAAAGAGTGGTGTAGGTGGAAAGTATGGAACGGATACTCCGTTCCATACTTTCCACCTACACCACTCTTTGTCTTCTTTACACTAGTTTTCTTCTGCCTACTCTGATATATATATGAGTTAACGCTTATTGCTTGGCAAAACTCAACGAAAAATAAAAATATTCAATATTTTATTTTCCCGAAAGGAAATTGAACCTACAACCTATCGCGTAAAACTTACAATGTCGTTCCACAATTATTTTGTTTTTAAATATATCTATCTAAAAAGATATTTTTAACGCGTAAAAGTAATTGTAGCACATCTTGTTATAGCTAGAGGGGTTCGAGCAATTTGGATAAAGCAATTGCCGCCATACATCAATGTCTTGCTGATCTGTGCGCCGATCGTTGCGGATTGACACCGTTATGTTTCTCTTTTTATTGCTTAAACGGTACTGCCATTTAGTTATTATGTTATAGGTAAGTGAACTCACTCTCTTCTTTCTTTTTTCCCGCAGCTTGTTGGAATTAACAAAGTGATTTTGATGACCGTTTAGTGTTATTTCCATTTTGTACCAAGTGGCATACTTTTTAAAAAATTGTGACTATTTCGCAATATTGTATTATTTTTTATGGAATTGAATGTATTTGAGAAATCCTTACACAAAAATAGTGCTTTTCTTCCTTTCTTTTCTTTTTATGTTTATTTATGTTGATGTAATAAAGTAATAAATAAATAAATTAGTTATCTCTACCTACGTAGCTATGTCGAGAAAGCGTGAAGCTAAAATGAAACATTCATTAATGTGTCATATGTTATTACTCTGAGGTAAAACACGGCGTTGAGGTCCGCAACTCAACACAAAATGTCTTCAGAATTTGATGGAAAGTGGGAAACGGTTCTTAACATTAGGTTACTTTATGTAAAGCTGTTTTTTTTTATAATATATATAACTTTTAAATACGCTTTACCCTATAAATAACATATAAAAAGTAGTATTTAAATTTTATTCTTCTATGAAATATTTATTAAAAGCCACCGAGGGTTGATTAGTATTAACCCTTGTATATAAACAAGCGGGTTCCATGCATATATGATGAACAGGATTAACGGTTTAATTAAACTAAAGAGTTAACGAATTCGCCTAAGACTGGGATTATTATTTATGTAAATTTTATTCGTATGGGGATATTTAAATAATGCGCTTATTTCTGAGATAGTGGTTGCAGGTTCGTTTTTATTTCATTTGTCATATAGGAGCATCTAGTGTTAGGATATTATTTTTTCTTCAAGTGGGTCAAACGATGATTGGCGAAACCTAACGCCGCGTCTTGTCGTATAAGAAATAGAAACTAAAAATGTATTCAAATCAAAATTCTATGAGTTATGTGTGATACAACACAATTATATAAATGACAGAATTAACTCTAACCGTAGGTATAATTATATGAAAACGATTAGTGTGCTAGAGCCGTCTTTGATAAATGGTCCATTTAATATTAAAAAATATCTTTTTACTAAGACTTCCGCTATCTGTCCTTCTATCTGTTATTAGGGTGCACTTCATAAAGCGTCGTAGTTAAATAGTTGAATTTTCAATTTACTGACATGTCCATGACATGACAATATTTGCGGAGGCAAAGCGCGGCGTTGAGTTCCGCTACTCAACACGCAATGTCTCCAGAACTCTGCGGAAATTGGAGAATGGAGTGTCTTAACACTAGGTTCCCTTTGCCTACCCTGATTTATTTGAAGGTACTATTATGCAGGAAGTTAAATTAAAATTGATATTTATACATAGATTTAATTTAGTCAGCACACTTAAAATCACTAGATTGATAGAATGATATTAAGAATCATAACACTTTATCTGGAGCTATACATATAGGTATATGACAAACATAAAAAGAAAATCTTTCATTTCATATAATAACATTTTCAATAGGGGACATAAAACTCTTATAGTAACGGTATCGAAAACAATGGCGGAGATACTGGCTACTGATAGTAACGTTAACTGACTTGCGAAATATGATCTAATTTGATTCCTAATCCGATGTTGTAAAACTCAATTTGTTACCGAGGACTAATGTGGTGGTACAAGTCATAAGATTATGTAGACACGGCGAATTTTGCGTTTAAATATTTTTTAAAACTTTTTTAAAGTGTTATTCCACATTTAAAATTGAAATAAACTTATTTAGAAAACGTATAAAAAATATATTTAAAAAATAGTAAATCTCTCTTGCCAAAAAGATAATTGTAAGTAATTATCTTTGGGTAGCGAAAATTTGTAAAAATCTCCCTACAGAGATACTAACAACATAAATAAATTGTAACAAGCGTATAAAAGTTTCGACGTAGCTTGATGAGTACGTATAGCTTAGTGGTCACAGGCGCTGGTCGGTATCCAGGAGGCACGGGTTCGAGTCCCCGCTACGTTCAAAATTTTATATGTTTTATAAATAAGTATAAAACGTCATTGTTAAGACCAGACGCCACGAATGAATAAACCTATCAAAGGGTCCGCCGCATACACCTTCATTCCGAAATCGAGTCGTAAGTATTGGCGGCCTTAAGTAATATTTTTGTAGTACGTTTACGTACGTTTACGTTATTCCGCATCTTTGTGTACCAGTATCACATGAAATACAGGTATGGATAAACATAGTGAAATGAAAAAAAATAACTTACGTCTAACTGTTGAGTTATTCTTGATTAATTTCTTTAGGTATGGGTTTGAAATATTTTATACTCTGTATATTGTTTCCGTAAAAGGATCGCTGCCTTTTCTACCAACCCAATTAGAACTCTTTTCTTTTTTGAAGTCAGCTACAAAATACAAAACTTCCATCACTTGGACCGATCTTGACAAAAGTACGTAGCGTTAGGCTGTGTTGCCTTAGGAACTGGGACCCTTATCAACAATGTTGAGCTACTTAGGTTCTATACACAACGGATATCACTTTGCAATACGCTTTTTTAATCAATTTCAATTCTTATTTCCATACAATAAAGCTTACAGTCCATCCACGAGAGTTGATGACCAAATGTACCAACAAAACTTCCATATTTAGCGGGACCCTTCTATTAACTCGCGTTTGTCCTATTGTTTCTTTTTACCTTTATTTCAATCAGTTCGACTAAAGGTAAGAAACACAATTTTCTCGGGTGCCTCCCTGTATTTTATTACTAGGCAATACAATGTTTTTTTACTCAAGACTTAACAATTGCCAACACTGCCAGGTTTTTACGATTTTGTGTACCGATAGGTTTATTGATTATTGTCTATATTGGTATCGGGTTGTTATACAAACGGTTAGGTCGAAATTAACAAGAATAATATGTTATTAATAAATATTAAGAACTAATTTTTGTTTTTGTTTTATTTTATTCATTTTTGAGGCCAGTCGTGGTGCGCCACATAAGGTGTGATTGTGAAATCGTTGAGGTTGTGGGTTCGATCCCCACTCGAGGAGATGATATATTTACTTAAATTAATATTTCCATTTCTTCGCTAACGCGGCGTTGAGTTCCGCAACTCAACACGCAATGCCTACAGAATTCGGGAGAAAGTGGTGAACGGAGTGCTTTAAGAAATATATAAAAATATTTAAATATTTTCATACTATCATTTCTTGGGGGAGAAAATCAAACCTACAACCTATTGCGTTTACAGCCACACGTCTGTGTCTGGCTTCAATTGTATAAATTGTTGAAATTGATTGAATTGAAGCTTCATAAAAATATTGTATTTATTTGTTATTAATGAACTCAAATACTTGAACTCGAGACGTGCTGAGTGGCGGAACTCAACGCCGCACTTTATTTGACTAAACTACAAAAATATAATATTTTAATATTTTTACAGCACTTAGGAAAGCAAAACTCTCTTTGAAAACTTTTGAAAAACGTATACAATTTGAACGTAGCGGAATTCGAACCCGCGCCTCTTGGAAACTATGCTCTCATCAAGCTATGTCGAAAATTCTTAATACGCTTCTATAGATGATAAAAAATATAAAATGAAAATCTTCTTTTAGCGTTGAACGTAAAAAGAAGATTTTAATTTTTGAACGCTTGATTGAAGACGCGGGTTCAAAATCCTGCTACATTAAAAGTTTTATTCATTTTATAAAGTATTGCGAGTATAGACAGCCGATGTCCTACGGTGGCCTAAAAAAAGAAATGTACGTTATAAAATCTGTCCAGGAAGTCTAAAATTAGCACAAGTTATATTTTTTCTTTTATTTTCACCTATCTTCCACATCACGCGCTTTACGCAGGAAAAATAAATCTAGTTAATACTATACATAGAGACAACGTCCTATAAAATAAACAGTAACTTTTTTTAGTTTTACTCTAGTATAACCGCATATAGCAGGGTAGACAGAGAAAATTTGGGAACCAAATACTCTATTACCATTAAAAACTTCCATTCTGTCCGCCCGAATTCTGTGGGTATTGTGTATTGAGTGGCGGAACTCAACGAGGCGCGAAGCAATCGCGTTAGCAAAGCGAGAAAATGAAAATATTAATATTTTATTTCCTCTAGTGGAAATCGAACCCAAGACTTGTCACTCTTACAATTACATTCCGGTGTCAAAGTTGTATATCATTATTACTGCAAGGCAACTCCGACCGTAAGTAAGTATATTTGATTAAAATAAAAAAAAACCAGCGAGAGAAAAATGGACATATTTTTGAGTAGGAATCCAACCCACAATCGTCGCGTTTAAAATCTGAAACTATACCATTGTGCCACTATGGTCTTATAAATGTCATTCCATTTTTTTCATGTCAATCAAACATGACTTGTAAACGTAACAATTGGGGTTTGATTTCAACGAGGGGGATGTTTTATTTCCATTTCCTCGTTCTGGAGTTCCTTGAGAAATCGACGGAAGGTGCGGTATACGGAGTGTCTTAACACTAGGTTCAAATCAAATTGTGAAGTACCTCCCATAAAATCAAAATCTTTATTTAATTTAATCCAATCAAAATAAAAATTACTAGTAAATTGACTCAGTTAATTGGCATCTGACGAAGTAATTTAGTCAAAATAACGAAAACGAATGTTTAAATCATTTTAGTAAAAGCGAAATTCGTTTCATTAAAACTGTTAACAATTTTATTTCCAAGTAAAAAATACTTTTTGTTCTTTGCTTAACAAGAAGATACTTTATATGTACTTGGAGGAAGTTAATTACCAATTATCAAGTCTAGTTCCCTCCCGGTAAATAAATGTAATGCTGGTCCCACACTGGGGAAAACGTGAATATCTTTTATCGCTGTAAATATTACATTAGAAAGAAAGTTTGATGTTGCGCTTGATAGGAGATAACATTTTTACTATTTATATAAATATATCTGCTTTATCATTACGGAACGAAGAAAAAAAAAGAAATTCGTAAGAAAAAAAAAGTGACCGCTTCAACGCATTCATTCTCGCGTTAACTTCTTTATGTTCTGATAATCTGTAAGCAGGACATTTATGGATTTGATTTCCTTATAATTTTGTCACGTGTCATTTGTCATTATGTCATGGTGACTAAACACACAATGTTTCGAAAATTGTATGGCAAAATGACAAAAACCCATTTTTTCTGCTCTTCTGTTTTTGGCTTCACGTTTCATCTGTATATAATAAACAAAGAAAGACAAAGGTGATGTAGTCTTGGTGTCCATGAAGTAGCTGATAAGCTCAAAGAGAACGGCCTAAAAGCGATGTTGGAAGTGCCTTGATTTGTCTGTTTTTGGAGATAGACCCATGGGCGCCCAAGGAAGCGAAGGCTGGATGTTCAGGACTGCTGGATAAAGAAATTATATTTTTAATGAAGTAAATAAATAAATCAATACAGCAAGGTAGGCTTTATTTGCTCGAATGGATATTGAACCAACAGCTAGTCGCAATTACAGTCACGCGTTGTGCAACTGCGCCACGATTGGCCTCACTTATAAAATTTAATAAATAATAAGTAAATAGGTGTGATTTTTTTTATCTTAAAATAACATTACTCGGATTTGTGCCATTTTCATATACACACTCCTGGAGTTGAGATCTCAAATCCTAAAAAATCGCCATCCTGTTGTTGTAGGCCTCAAAATTAGGCAGTTCCGGAAAGAAAACATTTCGTAAACATACCTGTGTAGGGTTATATGTAAAATCAAATAAATGAATAAATCAACTTCACGCTGTATTCCGCACACAGCAGGGTAGGCAGAGAGAACCTAGTGCTAAGGCACTCTGTTCCCCACTTTCTGCCAAATTCTCGAGGCATTGCGTGTGGAGTGGCAGACCTCAACGCTGCGCTTTGCCTCGACACCAGAGCGAAGAAATGGAAATATAAATTTAAGTAAATAGTTCATCTCTTCGAGTGGGGATCGAACCCACAACCAGTCGATTTCACAGTCACACTTCGTGCCGCTGCGCCACGACTGGCCTCATGTTTTGTTATATATATATATATATATATATATATATATATATATATATATATATATATATATATATATATATATATATATATTTTAAAACAAAGTAGAGCATTAGGTAGCAAAAATAAGTAATTCTTTACCTCTATCCAATTAATAAATTTATTAAATGGATAAGAACTAAACAGATTAAAGCATAATCGTGACCTATTTCACCACCTTTGTACTGCTTCATTATTAAGATTCTAATTAAAACTCTATATTTTTTACTTTTATAATTATAAATCCATCCGCAATGGAAAAATTCAAAATTTTGACGTGATAACTTATTGGGTTCGATTTCCAGTCCGAGTAACGTGTTATCTTCATGTCAAAATAATAATATTTTTTTTGTATAACATTATTATGTTAATGATATTATATGTTGGTTACGCTTTGTGTTTTAAAAGTTCCTGGAGTGAGACCTCCCGTAGGCCCAAGGGAGTGCTGGTTGGATGTCGTGCTGCAGGGCATGAAGATCCAATGGTGTAACCACCGAGGACGCTGAAAACCGTGTAAATTGAGTAAGTTGAGTAGTAAGGTAGACCGCAGCCAAAGCCGAGATCAATGCCAGGAAAAAGCGTGTTGAATGGCGGAATTCAACCGCCGCGCTTCGCCTCGACACCAGAGCGAAGAAATGATAAGTAAATATTTCATAATGACAATAGACGCGCCATGTGTCATACAAAACATTTAAATAGTTCCATTCGAACACGCGGGCGAAGCCACAAGAAAAACTGTAATAAAAGTTTGTAATAAAATTAAATATGACATTACAACTTTGTCTAGCTTAAAATCTTTTCTTCTATACTCTCCAACGATTTGTCAGTGTCGCATCTAATATTTTATCAAGCAGGACAATGGTAACTACATTTTGATAGTAGTTTTCAGTTTTGATCGATTGCCGGTTATATCAAGGCGGGTCGTTCCGATGCCTTTGTGGCTAGACATTTATTAATAGCGTCTTTGCCTGTATTTTTTTGCTGAATCGCTTCTATCAGCGTGTTAGAGGATTTTATATAATGGATATGGTATTATGGTACGGTTGGGTGTATGTTCATCTAGAATTGGTTGTAGTGGGTTCAACTCTATATATTTATAGTACGGATTTTTCTTGTTTTACTACCTTTCATTCCGTAATTATTTCCGTAAGTACTACCTTTCATTCCGTAATTATTCAACACTTTGGATTTTTTTTGAAAAAGGTATAAAAAATTGACGTAGCAGGATTTGGACTTCATAGATATCCAATGAAAACTAATATTCTTATAAGCTTGTTAAAATTTACTGTTTTTTTTTAACTTGTTGTCATCTGTGTAGTGAGATTTTTATCAATTATAAGATTTTAACGTTATAATGAAAAAAAGAAGCCATGAAATTACTCAATAATTTATTTTACAAATATACTGTGGCCGTCGTGGTACAAGGGGATAAGCTTGCCACTGAAACGCGACTATTGTGGGTTCGATTTGCACCGGGAGAATGAAATATTTGATATTTTCGTTTCGTCTCTAGTGAAACGGCAAAAGCGTGATGTTGTTTGCCCACCAAACACGCAATGCTTAGGGATGTTGCCTTATGAGAACGGAAAGTCTTAACATTAGGTTCCCAAGTTCTCTCTTACAATGTGCGTGATATAGTAAATTGTCCGTTTTTCACTAACTCGGGACAGATTATAAATAAAATAAATCAGCTTCACGCTGTATCCCGCACACAGCAGGTTAGGCAGAGGGAACCTAGTGTTAAGACACTCCGTTCCCCACTTTCTGCCGAATTCTGGAGGCATTGCGTGTTGAGTGGCAGAACTCAACGGAAATATAAATTTAAGTAAATATTTCATCTCCTCGATGGGGATCGAACCCACAACCAGTCGGTTTTACAGTCACACTTTGTGCCACTGCGCCACGACTGGCCTCGAACTCGACACTGCGCCACGATTCGCCTCGACTGCCGCTGAGTAGGCAGAGGTAACCAACCTCCTTACCCCATTTCCATTGCGTATTGAGTGTTGTGAAACTCACGCCCTCCTTTACCTCAATACCAAAGTGAAGAAATGGAAATACAAATTGGGCACTATTAAACTTTCTTAAAATAACAGTTTACTGAAAATTTACAAAATTATTCAACAAATATTCCACGGACCCCGCTATCACGTCTATCGTATTTATCACAACGTGAATAGCCGAGGGACATTGACAGATAGCCAGTTCGCTTTGTTAAATAAGTCAAGATTTCAACATCAACGTTGACGGTACATTTTTGTCGCCTCCTGGCCTATTATCCTGAGACAGTGTTTGTTTTAGATCTGATAATATATTTCTTTCTTGTTCTTAGTATAAATTGTCTATTTTTATTTAATTATAATAGAGAGAGAGTAGAGATAATGTTTCCAGGTTAGTTCATATAATGTTAGAAAAAATTAAAAAAAATGTTTATATAAATGGACAGTCGCGGCTCAGTAGCACAAAGTGTGGCACAAAACCGAATGGTTGTGGATACGATCCCCACTCGACGAGATGAAATATTTATTTACATTTCTCTGGTGCCAAGGCAAAACGCGGCGTTGAGTTCAGAAGTGCGCATTGCGTGTTGAGTGACAGAAGTCACTCAACACGCAATGCGTCCAGTATTCGGCAGAAAGTAGGGAACGGAGTATCTTAACACTATGTTCTCTCTGCCCTACTCTGCTGTGTGGGGATACAGCGTAAACCTGATTTAATATATGAAGGTTTACGTTTATATTTTAATGTTTATATATAAAGGCCTTTCGTTACTAAGTGATTGGGAGACCAGTGACAACATTAAACTATTTCTAGAATTCTTAAAATTTCTAGGGAAACGGGGAAAATGGTACGTTGCATACAATTTATGTATAAACAATAAAACATACCGTCTACTCCAACTCTCTAATTATCGTATGTATAACAAAGTGATCTTATAAGACTTTCTTGTTTTACTTTTAGATACGTTTAAAGGCGTGGAAACTGAAAAAAAATGCATTCTTATGTCGGGTTCCGACCCGACATAAAGAATAATACATTTTTTTCAGTTTCACGCCTTTTCCTTATAACAGTACAGATAGAGGGAACCAAATGTTAACCAAATGTTAAGAATCCCACATTTCCGACTAAACTCCATCAAATTTTTCAGATATTGCGCAAACGTATTGCAGATCTCAACGTCGCGCTTTTTCTACTCAAACAAGCAAAAATAATGAAACTAATAAAAATAATTATGATCTACGAGCAGGCATCGTACCCGCAACCGTTTGCGTTTTATAGTTACAAAATGTACTTGCGCCACGACGGCCTTCCTATATCGGCCTTAATAAACAAATTGCCATACAAAGTAACAGTGTATGTATACGCACCAATAAAACACCCTGTACCATTGTCAGACGGACGCGTGCGTGACACAGCTTACTATTGAGTTGTTTATTACAAACCGTATTTCCTGTCGCTAGTATACAACACTTTTTGATTCACCGAATATTTTAATTAAATTATAATAATATCTTAGCTTTTACGCTAAATATGTAATAGAATGTTATTATTATTTTAAATAATATATTGGTTGGTCCGGCCGCTCGTGGCACAGAGGCACAAAGTGTGACTGTAAAATCGACTGGTTGTGGGTTCGATCCCCACTCGAGGCAGTGAAATATTTATTTACGTTTATATTTTTATTTCTTCGCCCTAGTGTGGAGCCAAAGCACGGCGTTGAGTTCCGCCACTCAGCACGTAAATTGAAAATAATGTTTATATATGAAGGTCAGCCGTGGCGCAGTGGCCCAAAGTGTGACTGTAAAATCGATGGCTGTGGATTCGACCCCCACTCGATGAGATGAAATATTTATTTACATTTATATTTCCATTTCTTCGCTCTAGTGTCGAGCCAAAGCACGGCGTTGAGTTCCGCCACTCAGCACGTAAAGCCTCTAGAATTCGGCGGAAATTAGGGAACGGCGTGTCTTAACACTAAGTTCTCTCTGTCTGCCCTGCTGTGTGCGGGATACAGCGTGAAGCTAATTTCATTTAATACATGTAAAACTGAATTTTTTATCACTTTACGATGAGATTATTTTGCATAATAATTTTATATACCATTAAATGTCTATATATATTGCTTAGAGTTCTTTAGAAATGCTGATTTCAAGTGATTTTTTTTTAATTGTGTTATATTTTGTGCTTTAATTGCTTTTATATTTTATCTATACGTAACTTTATTAGATGTCTGTGTTGCGCTATCTGTAATTTGAAAATAGCTCTACTCTTTTTACAAAAAGAACTGTTAGATAGCGGCATACTATTAAAACTAATATAAAAGGATAAAAAGGCAATCATAGAATTTAAAACTGATAAAAAAATTGTGGTAACAAATAAAACCACAGGGGATTAGTGGTTAAGAGAAACCAAAAAAAGTTGTGATTTTTCATTTTATTTAAATCGTATTCCCTGTTGTTAGTATACAGCACTCTAACTTAAAATGATAGTTTATGTAAGTAAATATTTAAACACAGTCTCATAAGCTATTCGAGGAAAAATCCAGAATAGAGATAAAATTCGCAACTCATTGTATTGATGAGATAATGAGGCTGTTGTGGCACAACACAAGCGTGCGACTATAGGCGCGACTGTGGTTCAATTCCCACTCAAGGAAATGAAAACGTTTAATGTTACGCAATGTCTCAAAAACTCCGAAACTAGGGTCCCAAAGGTCCCTCCTCCTACTCTGCTATATGTATAAAGCTAAAAAGACATATAAACATATATCATAGATAGATTGCATGCAGTTTAAATTGTGAAGTTAATTTTTCGTGTTTTAGTAAGATGCCTCAATCCTCAATCATAAAATACATAAAAATATTTAGTCACAACAGCACTTATTTACATACAATACAAAAGATTTCTGTAAAAGAGAGAGAAAATAACAATTTTATAAAACAATTATACAGACAAAGAAATTAAAAAAAACAAACCTATATTAAAAGAAATTGAAGTCGTTGTAAATATTCAAAACCATTATTGTAGCATTTCTATTCAATAAAAAAAACATCAAAATCAATAAAGTTATTCGTTTTTGAGGCCAGTCGTGGCGCAGTGGTACAAAGTGTGACGTGTAAAACGACTGGTTGTGGGTTCGATCCCCCTCGAGGAGATAAAATTTATTTACTTTAATTTAATATTTTCATTTCTTCGCTCTGGTGTCGAGGCAAAGCGCGGCGTTGAGTTCTGCCACTCAACACGCAATGCCTCCAAAAATTCCGGCAGAAAGTTGGGGGAACGAAGTGTCTTAACACTAGATTCCCTCTGCCTACCCTGCTGTGTGCGGGATATAGCGTGAAGCTAATTTAATTTAATTTAATTTTTTTATTCGTTTTTTTAGTATACAAAAAAAAAACGGTTAAATGCATGTCAGACTCGCCCACTGACTGCATCCGCTACTATTTTACAATGGTAGATCAACGGATAAACACTCTGGAACTCATTAAAGTTGCACTCATTTGTATGGAAAATGTAAGTTTAAAAATGTAAAGTGAAATGTAAGTTTGTATTTTTTTTTTCTATGAACCTATAAATTATCAGTTATTTGGATTTTTTTCATTATTTGCTTAGGTAAATTCTCGCTTCGTGACAAATCATAACTCTAGGTGGTTGGGGAAGTATTCTGTAGGTTTTTATTATGAAAGAAGACAAGGCAACGGGTGTTAAGATCACCTGATGGAAAGTGATCACCGCGAACACAAAATACAGCAAATTTTAAAAACTGGATCTCCCATCTTTTGATTGGCGCTAACTTAGAAGCTTATTTTTTTTTGCTATCAAGGAACTATAGACCTGAATATTTTGATATTATTTTCAGTTTGATACTCCATCGTGAGATATAATGGTCTTGACAGACGGACAGACGGGAAAAAATGATCCTACAATGAGTTTCGTTGTTTCATTTTTGTGATCGGAACCCTAAAAAATAAAGAAACCTCATTCTGGATTTTACGTCGATTATTAAATCAAATTATATATCGATTAATGTTTCTATAAAGTTATATATTACAAGTAAAAGCAATTCATCATTACTGTAATATGTCAACCGTAAACTGTGGAATTCAATTTGTGTAGAACGGGTGCATAATAATCGAGTTCTATATAAACTAGTCAGTGTGAAGGTAAGCGCGGCAGGTTGCAAGCGAGGAAATGAAACACATTTTCTTTATTTAAACTTGAAACGAAAGCGCGGAGTTGGTGTTCCGCCACTCAACACGCACATGCTCTCAGAATTTTGCGGAAACATATTTTCCGGAGCGGAGTGTCTTAACACTAAGCTCCATTTTGCTATATGTGGGAGACTATTTAACCAAATATTCTTACTTTTAGCTCATATTCTAACAATTATATATTTTAATAAACATTTAACAACATGATTTTATCTGTTTTGCTGTTATAACAGCATAAAAATGTCGACTGAGCCCTATAAAAGAAATATATAAATAATTTACAAAAAATATATATATTTTTAATAATTATGTAACTAACTTTAGTAAAATTAAAGTTACTATTTCAAGAAATTAATTTCTATAGTAGAATTTTTTTTTTAAATACAGTTGAGAAGAAAAATTACTAAGCACTTCGTTGTCTGCATCGAAGCGGGAATTTAAATAGATATATTATGAGCATTCCAGCTTTTGAAATAATTCTCGTCGGTTCATGTATGTTGTACGAAGTATGTTGAGTTTTATAGACTTTCTGGCACAGTAAGTATATTGTTTGTAAGATTAGAGGTTAAGGATTTGATTATTTTAAAGGAATTTTATTTTTCAAGATATTTTACTTAGATCCCCCTCATGAGGGCGTGATTAAATAGCTTATAAAAATACCGAGAACGATAAGAAAATTGTTTGAAAATTATGCGGATAGGAAAAGACGGTGTCTTAACTCTATGTTTTCTTAGACTCACTATTATATGCGGAACACAGCATACTATCTTTACTAAAACGAATTCGAACTCACGACCACCGTCAAATAAATCCATGCCCCAACATAACATCAAACTTATTACCAAGATTTAGTACCTGGGTTAAGCTGCTAATACACTTCCCTTGTAAACTGTAGCAAATGTCACATAAATCATACTAAAATGTAACTCCTTATCAACGACGACATATTGATTCATCGCTTTAGAACTCGGTAAGGTATTAGTTTTGTTGAATTATATAAATGGGGACCAAAATGTTTTAAAACTAGGTTCCATTTGCCTTCCCTGTGCGGGATACAGCATGAAGCTAATTTAATTTTGTAAATTAACTTTTGTACTACTGTAGCTATAATTTGCTTAACTGAAAAAGATCGTAGTAAAGTAACACTCAGTTTCACTCTAGCCACATAGTCCACATACCTGAAGCCGCGCTTGTCTTGGTACCAGAGCGAGGAAATGGAAATAATTCGGTCTTACGGTCCGCCTCGCTTACAAACACCGTCCTTTTTGCCATGAAAGTCTTTAGAGTATTTAAGATCAACGAGTATTTAAGATCAAAATAACAACGTTGGATTATAAGCGATACGGTGATCAGTTTGATTTCTTTTTGGAGGGATGATATATTTAACCTTTTCATTTCCTCGCTTTGATGATGAAGCAAAGCGTGGTGTTGAGTTCTGACACACAATAAAGCACAATGCTTCAAAATTCGGTGGAAAATGGGAAACGGAGTGTATTATGGGAAAAGAGGTGTTTTCATACTAAGTTACCTTGCTATCTGCGGAGTACAAAATGAAGCTACTTAATACTGGGTTCCGGGTTCCCCTGCCTACCTTAATATAACATGAAGCTAAAAAAATATTCTATAACAGGTATTTAAAAAACAAGTAGCACAGTAACATGCAGCAGTTTTATTACTAGATCCATTTACAGCTGTTCTTGTCTAACAGCAGTAGCGTCGGTCCGAACTTCTGTAATACCTTAATACATTGTTAAACACCTTGATTTATGTTTCCTCCTCGACTTACAAAACTAAACTTTGGAGTCTTTCTCGAGTCGCTCTTTTTTTATAATTATATAGAATAACTATGATTTTAGGTATTTAAAATAATGTTTGGCACAGCGTCTTATTGGAAACGCAATGGTTGTGAGTTGGGGAATGGATTATTTTCTTTTCTTCGTTCTGGCAATAAAACAAGGCACAGCGTTGATTTCCGCTATTTAACTTACAATGGTTTCAATTATCAAACCATGCAGAATGTTGGGAATAGTGCGCCCAAGGATTAAGTTCCCACTTCCTATCCTGTTAAACATGAGATACAGCGTGAATCTAAAAAATGAAACAAAATTAGGATACAACACATATCCTATATATATGCTATGCAAGAAAATAGAAAACAAATTGTCTAGCTAAGTGGGAATTGAATCCACAACTATTATGCTAACACTTAGCCGTTGTTCCAATACGTTTAATGGTTTTCTGTTTTACAATAGATTTGTACAAGTTGTAATTTACCTAAATAATTAAATCAGCTTCACGCTATATCTCGCATACAGCACTTACTGCCCAATATTTCGAGGTATTGTGTGTCGAGTGGCAGAGCTCAACGCTGGGCTATTTCTTGTTGCTAAAGCAAAGAAATTAAAATATAAATAAGCAATAATTGATAAGCACAGTCGCGATACAAACACATTTTTGCGCCACGGCGGCTTTTTTCGATGATACTAAACATTTAATAGATATTAATGTATACGTACGTACGTAGCTTTCACTATTATATTTCAAAGTAGCTGTACAAAATACACTTCTCAAAAGAAACTACTATAAAACATAATAATTCCATAAAACAAATCCAATACAAGTACACAAATACAAAACAACAACATGGATACTATCACACCTTCCGGTAATATCTATAAAAATAACATAGAGTCGACTCTACAAGAAAAAAGGTCGTATTTCTGAAATATTTGAGTTCATAATCGAATATTGTACTTAAAAATTCTAACTTTTGTTTTTCAATTGTTCTTTCCACTTCAAAATAATATAGAGTAGTTTGAAGTAGAGTCTACTAGTAGTATTTTAACAAAAGCAACTTATAAGCATATTTGTACTTTAGTACTTTTTGAACGTGAATAAGAAGTTAAAAACTATTTTACGCCTTTTTCTAAAAAGTAGGGTAGGCAGGAAAGTATCTAGTGTGAAATTGCTCCTCTCTACTTTTCATAGATATCTCAAAATGTGTTGAATGGCAGAGTCAAACGCTGCCTGCCTGCCTGCTTTCTACCGCTGAACGATCTTCTCAGTATTGACCGACTTGTATCACGGTGACAGTGTAGGAAGCAATAATGGTAGGATGCGCTTTGAGTGACAAAAGAACCCGAACCGGCTGTAAAAACCAAGTTGAATAGCATGATCGAGCGCATTCGCGTCGAGTTGTCGGCAGCTGCTGACAGCTATGAAGCGAGGTTTGACAAGGCCGGTGAGGACCAGCCCACGCTTAAACCATTTAAAAGAGGCTGCGCCACCAGTTCAAAAAAAGAAATCACCGCTCCAACTAGACCACCACTCTTACGGCACGTTGCGATAAAACTCCCATGATATGGACAACATCTTGGCAGACCACCTAGAGGGTAAATTCCAACCCAATTCAAGCCAGCGCCTCCAGCGCCTCGCCATGATTGGGGACGCACCAATATCGCCACCGCCATTTCTGTCCTATATACCATGATGAAAGGCAATAAAAATATTGATTTTAGTAAAAAAAATACGTTAATACTTCTTCACTTCACTGCTCTACACATTTTGTAGCTAAAGTCAATTTTCAAAATAAAGTACAAGTATTATAGAGCAAACAGCGACCGGAAAATGCTAGCGGGTGTAGTGGTGATATTACTTATAGCTACAGTGCTATCACAATATGAGTTTATGGCACCTCATGGTATGCTCTTGTTTTTAAAATACCATTTAATTTAAACGGAATATGAACCTGCGACTATGGGGTAGTGTAAATAAAATATATGTATGTACGAATTTTCTAATATCGATGCCACCGTGACGTAGGTCGTGGGTTTACTTCCTACTTGAGGAAATGAAGTAGTTTCATTTCCTGTCTTATGACACGGGAGCTATACGGGAAAAACTATAATTTTTTTTTTTTAGGTAAAAGTCAAAGTTATACTATACTATAATACTAGCTTCACGCTTAAGTGGGATAGACAAAGAGAACAGAGCGCCAAACGCTACGATCCCTACATACCTCTTTCGCCTCGTCCACTGTCATCAGCCTCTTCATACATGCCCTCCGGGGGGTCCTCATACATTTTACGTGACTTTCCTCCAGTATCTTTGGTAATGTATTTTAGAAGTTCAACCAAGGTCTCCTCTTACCTCTCTTACTTTTCCAACATATAATTTTTTTGGTATTCTTTTTGCACACATTAGTTCGACGTGCTCAAACCAGCTGAGCACGTTCTTCTTCATTCTCACCGTAACATCCTCGCTAGTACCTGCCATTCTGTGTATGCCTTCATTGCGGATACGATCAGCTAAACTGACTCCGCATCCTACGAAGAGATTGCATCTCCACGGCATTCATCATTCTTTCTTTCTTCTTCTGTAATATCCATATTTCGCTGCCGCATAACAGTGTCAGTATCAAAACTTCAATGTGTACGGCCAAACGTGCAGCTGTTCTGACGTTTTGCCGTCTGTATAATCTGCGTACAGCAGGCAATTCACATTCAAGTCACCTAATTTTACTCCCATCCACCATATCACTTTGTTTCACTCCTTGCAGACAGCTATCCAAATACAAATTGAACAACCAAGCTGACATGGTGCAATCTTGTTTAACACATGTGTGACATGTTGGATCATAGCTCCTACTCGAACACAGCCTAAGTGATCTCAGTAAAGAAACTTTACTACCTGCAGCAAGTATTAGGGTAGTATCTCCCAAAATTTTGCGCTTACAAGTCTGTCAAACGCCTTTTCCAAGTCCACAAAAGCACATAAAACAAAAGGTTAACGGCCTAAAATTTTTCCGTGATCATGCGAAGGGAATAGATCTAATCCATACACGCTCTTCCAGGTCTAAAGCCTCCTTGAGCCTCCCACAACAGCCTTTTAGATCTCTCTTGGATTCTTTTTGCTAAAACTTTGCTACCTAAGCTAATCAAACTGATAGCCCTATGACTTGCATAATCTATTTGTGAGCCTTTGTCTTTATATAAAGGCACGATGACCGCACTTCGTCAATCGTCTGAGACCTCCCCTGACTTCCAGCTTAAATTGCACAAAAACCAGAACAAGTCCGCGTGTGCGACGTGTGGCCCACCATATTTAATAATCCCGGCAGTAGCTCTATCAGCTTTCGCTCAAAAGTCAAAGTTATTAGTAGTTATTTGATAACTCTCTTTTTTTATCGCTGGGAAATACATTTACACAGACCGCATACACGCAAGGCAAATGCCTTACGGATGAGCGGTACTGTGGGATTCACCGGTGAAACCAATCCTATCCACAAAAACCCAGCGGAAACCTTCTCCACCAAAATGAGACGCCGCAGGATTGCTTGCACATACTACTACGACGCCTCATTTGATAGCTCACTGCCTCAACTAGAGACATTGAGTGTGGAATGGTGGAATTTAACGCTGCGCTTTGTCTCGTCACTAGAGCAAGGAAATGAAAATATTATTATTAAATATAACAAGATCCCGAATCCCGTCGCTTGTACAGTCACATATATCCGACTCTACCCTGCTATGCGGGAAAAAGCGTGAAGCTTCTTATTTGACTCTCTTTGAAACCTAAAATACTCAAATTCAAATGTAGTAGTATATTATAGTACCTACTTATGGTCATATTATTAAATTGAAACACGTAAGTCAACAACCTGTATAACTTTATTTGTTCCAAAAATAATTTTTGACGAGTTTCAGTTTAAGCGGTACCTTGAAATGTAAATTAAGCGATTCCATTGTATTTCAATGCTTTACAATTTCGAATTTTATATTATTAAAAAAGGAATGAGCGCCGTAATTTTTTTGTAATTTTTTTCATTTTTTTTTTGTTTTTAATAAATTACAATCTTGGCGTAGTTAGTTATCTGATTGGACGTAAAGGTTGTGAATTCGATTTCCACTTGAAAAATGGAATAAAGGAACAATTTAAAATCAGTTTCTTTTTCTCAGTCCACTCAGTTAATTTTTTATGGAAAAAGAAAAGGCAAATGAGCGTACGAGTCGAATGAATGAGGACGACTCGAGGCCCTGTAAAATTGTTATTTTGGCGTACTGTCTCGATCTACTCATGACCCCCAGTTCTTCTCTTTGAGGCCAACTTGGCCTTGCTTACCAGATGATCGCGATACTGGCAGTCATTCGAAACGTTAAGGTCCAGTGTGTTGATACTGAGCGCGGCTGTAAGGAATTGTTTTGGAAGAGGCCAGTCGTGACGCAGTGGTACAAAGTGTGCCTGTTAAGCCGACTGGTTGTGGGTTCGATCGCCACTCGAGGAGATGAAATATTTACTTAAATTTATATTTTCATTTCTTCGCTCTGGTGTCGAGGTAAAGCGCGGCGTTGAGTTCTGCCACTCAACACGCAATGCCTCCAAAATTCGGTAGAAAGTGGGGAACGAAGTGTCTTAACACTAGGTTCCCTCTGCCTACCCTGCTGTGTGCGGGATAAAGCGTGAAGCTAATTTAATTTATTTTTATTTATATTTTATCAAATCCACTTACAGATGTTCTCGTCTAACAGCGGGAGCGTTGAACCGAACTTTTCTAATACCTTAGTACAATATTAAACAGCTTGATTTATGCTTCCACCTTGACTTACAAAACTTAGCGTAGGGTCTGTTTTTTTTAGTTATTGTACTTGTTTAGCATGGTTTTAGGCTAGTAATATTTAGCATAGCGTCTGATCGTGAAAGCAACGGTTGTGGGTTCAATTCATTTTCATCTATCTTCCGAGATGTACTGAATGGTGGAATTCAACGCTGCGCTTTGTCTACCAGATAGATCAAATTAAAATAAATACAGTCACTGTGACGCCACGCCACCACAATCAATAGGCACAAGCATGCTTTTGAAATGGTCGATTCTCACTCGAGAGAATGAAAAAAAAGTTTTTATTTCTCGTTCTGGGAACAAGGCAAAGCGCGGAGTTGAGTTGCGCTATACTCCGCACTTAGTTAATGTAGGCAAAGGAATCCTACGTACCTAGTGTTATGACATTCCATCCTCAATAACACATTTCCGTTCTCCGCTTTCCGCCGAATTCTGGAGACAATGCGTGTTGAGTAGCAAAACTCACCGAAGCGAAAAAAAATTAAATATTTAATTTTTCATTTTCTCGGGCAGGAATCGAACCCACAACCTGTCGAACTTACAGGTGTTGTGCTACTTCGCCGCGACTGACCTCCTAATATTATAATTATAAAAATATAGAGTTTTAAACTTTGTCCTATTATATAAACGTAATTAAAACTTTACAAATTAAAAATCTTTGTTATAATTCAAAAAATCATCCCTTAAAAATAATATTCTCAAGTCAATTACAATTTGTCTCGGTGAATATTAAACAATATTAAAAGCTTTGGTAAGATTTTCTCCCTCGTTAGTGAAGGTAAGGAATAAGAATAAAAATATCTTAGAAAATACATTTTCCTTGTTACATTGATTATCATAATTAAACTTGTTATTTAACGACTTAAAAAAAATCTGCTTCCCGCGGTATCCCGCACCAGCAGGGTTGGCAGAGTGGCACCTAGTGTTGAGACACTTCGTTCCCCACTTTCTGCCGAATTCTGGAGGCATGGCGTGTTGAGTGGCAGAACTCAACGCAGCGCTTAGCCTTGACACCAGAGCGAAAAAATGGAAATACAAATTTAAGTTCATATTTTATCTCCTCGAGTTGGGATCGAACCCACAACCAGTCACACTAAGTGCCGCTGTGCCACGACTAGCCTCAAATTTAAGAAATAAATACTATTTATATAGGTTTACGCTGTATCCTGCCTCATAGTAGAGTAGGTAGAGGGAATTTAGGAAAACTTCCGAACCTACTAGGGCCCTATCGAATCTTTGCTATTCCACACGGCCATGAGATCAGAAATAGTAAGTACTATAGATAGTTCTATGCCAGTTTTCTTTCTCCAAGGAAAGAGAAAAAGCTTTTGTCAACTGTCCTTTGCTAGTCTTTGTGCCTATGTGCGATATGCATGGTATTTACTTGGACACGTAAATCTTGAGTAAATATTTACTAAGACTGCAAACAATTAGATTTCATTACATCAGATTTTTTTCCTTTTTGTGTCTTACTAGAGGTCTACTCGCTTCGTCCGCATACCACCTATAACTATTTTATAATGCTGTATTTGCCACAAGATTGACTTATATATTCATTTATTTTTCATAATTAACGGGGTTGCTTATAAAAAGGAAATCTGCGGCAAGGGCGCCCCCCGCATGACTCGAGTTTATGCGTGCTGAGCGTTGAAATATTTGACATTTTCTCAAACAGTATACGCCCAATTTACATACAATAAAATCCAAAAAAATATAAAATTTCTTGATGATGGATGTAAGTTTAATATCCTTATCAAATAAAAAATGTTGAAATATCACCATGCAACTTTTAATATTTTTTTATCACAAAATGTCTTATTATTAATTATTTATAAGAGAGATATAGGGTGTTACGGACATCATTTTAGAATAAATGAAATTGAATGGTTTTCATACAATATACTTACATGGATTTAACAATTTCTGCAGCGCACGAGGTTTTGTTATTTAATTATTTAAGGCTAGCTTAGAATTAAATCGTAATATCAAATAGCCTATAGCACTCTTGAAGAATGTAGCTTTCATACAAAACAAATAAAAAGTAAATCCAAGATTTTAGTGTTTAAACAAACTCTTCCGCTTTATTATATTAGATATAAATGACGACAATAAGGCCCGAGGAGGTTAAATCAATACCTATATTGGTGGGCAAATATTTATAATCCACCATTCTGTTGCGACAGTGATTTTGTATTAGTTATGTGTAATTTTAGTTTTATCAGAACTGAAATCCTTAACCATATTTCAGTTAAATTGGACACTGAGAAGTAGGTCAAATCGTGCTTGCAAGATTTCACATACACTCACTAAAATGATAAATCAAATTAAACAAAAAACGAAAATCAAATAAAAAACAAAAATTATTTATTTATTTTTTAATTAAATAAATAAAGTTTGATTTCTTTATTTTATTTAAAAAAACGAAGGCCAATCGTGGCGCAGAGCACAAAGTGCGCCTGTAAATCGAACTGGTTGTAAGTTCGATCCCCACTCGAGGAAACAATATTTACTTAAATCTATTTTCCATTTATTCGGTCTGGTGTTGAGGCAAATAGCGCGGGCGTTGAGTGCCACGACAGCCTATCTTTTAATCACTTGTTTTTTAAATAAATAAATAAATCACTTCGTGCTGTATCCCCGCACACAGCAGGGTAGGCAGAGGGAACTAGTGTTAAGACACCTCCATTCCCCACTTTCTGCCGAATTCTGGAGGCATTGCGTGTTGAGTGGCAGAACTGGAAATATAAATTTAAGTAAACATTTCATCTCCTCGAGTGGGGATCGAACCACAACCAGTCGGTTTTACAGTCACGCTTCTGCCACTGCGCCATCGACTGGCCTCTGCAAGAATTACAAATTGATAATTTCATTCTTATTTAATATGCTTCAGTAGATTTTGGTTTGATAATTGTGTGTGAAAAATGTTACTTTCAATATTATTTTCTTAGAAAAATAAAAGAGCCGACAATAAATAAAATATACGATTTATAATAAGATAATAAGATATTGATGATATATAAAAAATATTGATGGCAAAGGGATGATTTTAGGTTCTAATTTCGTTTGGGCAAATAAGTATTTGACTATGCTACGCGATGGTAGTGGGTTCGATTCGAGAAAGTGAAATATTTAATATTTTAATTTCCTTACCCTGGTAACTCTGCTATCGGACAGTCGTGAACGGAAGTGTCTTAATTGGTTACGGAGTGTTATGACGTCCTCTACCTAGCCTGATATGTATAGTATGCAGCGTGAAACTAAACAAAAATATATACCTAACTGTGTGCGATTAGCTTATCTGAAATTACATAATATATGATACATATATTTATATAAATTATATTTTATATCTTCATTCTGGTGTAAGGCAAAGCGTGTCTCAACACGCAATGCCCCCAGAATACGTCAGTAATGGGGAAAAGAGTGACTTAACATTAGGGTTCCCTCTTCCTACCCTCTAAGCGCTATATAGCGTTAAGGTGATAAAAATATATATGTAAACAATGAAAATATAGTAAAGACAAGAAAAATTTAGGAGAGATCGGAGGAAAGTGGGAAGCGAGTGTCCTAACACTAGGTTCCCTCTGCCACTCTCTATCAGTTAAAGTAATACTTTACACAAATAGTGCAATTGGAAACTAACTTACAGGTGGCATTGAATATACTAGTCAATTAAAGTTTCAATTTACAAATAGATGATCATTATTATTGTGAACATCAATTTAATACACACGAATTTTGAAATTGACCGCGGTCAAACTCAGAACTGCTGGTTTTGAATTGGACAATTCTCTTTGTTACGTCTTTACAATGTTGAATATTGGTTGGTATAATAAAACGAACAGCGTCACGTCTCCAATGATATATATTGGACTGGGTTAAAAATATGCTTATAAAATTATAAAAAAATAAATCAGCAGCAGGGTAGGCAGAGGGAACTAGTGTTAAAGACAGTTCGTCTTCCCATTTTTCGCCGAATTCAAGGGTGGCATTGGGTGGCTGCAATGGCCGGAACATCAACGCCGCGCTTATGCCACAACACCAGAGCGGAGAAATGGAAATATAAATGTTAATAAATATTTCACTTTGTGCCTCTGTGCCACGATCGGCCTCTTATTAAATTATTGCTTATATGTATATTTTTATTTATGAGAGAGATTATATTATATTTATTATGAGGAGTTTAAATTATAATTAAAAAATATACTATTACAGATATTCTAAAGAAGTGAATATGTCAGTTTATCAGTAGATCCATTTACAGCTGTTCTGTCTAACAGCGTAGCGTCGGTCCGAACTTCTGTAATACCTTATTACTTTGTTAAACACCCTTGATTTAATGTTTCTATTTCAACTCGATTCTAGAGACTTTTTTTATTATTGTACTCATTTAGTATGGTTTGTTAAACTAATATTTGCACAGCATCTTATTGTAAACGCAACGGTTGTAGGTATTGATTTGTTCAGGGGGAAAGGATAATTTTATTCTGAAGTTCGGTGAAAAAAAATCCGTGACTAAACATGTAAACGGTTCGATAATTGGACAGAAAGGCTATTATGGTCTTAACATTAGGGTTACCTCTTTCTATCTTCATTATATATAGGGTATAGCGTGAATCTAAAAGTTTAAACATTTTGGATTTTCAATTTTGATTTGGAAGCATCTTTACTTCTGCAAGAAATAAATTATAAATAAGTAATTCAAGTAAATGGGGATTCGGACCCACAACTATCGGCTTATACTAAGACGGCGTTTCAATGCACCATGGTCTTTTGTTTTAAATTAATTAGCACAATTGCAATTAACTAAAACTTTACTTATTAATAAATATTAAAGAGTTTACATCTATTACATAACATATTATTGAAGTAGCTACACAAAATGGACTTTCTCAAAAGTACAGCAAAACATAAAAATTCCATAAAACAAATCCAATACAAGTACACAAATACAAAAATTCATACAAAAACAACACCATGGATACTATCGCACCCTTCGGTAATATCTATAACAAGTAACATGAGTCGACTCTATAAGAAAAAAGCTGTATTCCTAAAATATTTGAGTTCATAATCGAATATTGTACTTAGAAATTCTAACTTTTGTTTTTCAATTTTCTTTCAACTTCAAATTAACATAGAGTTATTTCGATGTAGAGATACCAGTAGCATTTCAATAAAAGAAAAATTATAAGAAGTATTATTAATGTAGTATTTTTAATACGCATAGTTCTCGCAGAAAGCAAAGGTAGAATGCAAGTAGTGTGAAGACAATCCTTTCTCTATTTTTCGCTTATCGTTCGACACGTGTTGTATTGCAAAATTCAAGCTGCGCTTGGCTTGCGCTTTAAGGTGCAGTGGCACAAAAGTTGTAACTGAATATGTTACAGGTTATGGATTCTTTCCTAGTTCGTAAAAAAATAAAAAATATATATTTTCACTTATTGCGTCTGGCAACGAGATAAAAGGCGCCGTTTGAGCCTCGCATATAGTTCGACACATGTCAATGTAGGCAGAAGAATCCTGGATGGTGGAGGAGGAGTTGCAGACTGGGTCCCCAGATAATACATTTCCGTTTCCATTTTCTGCTTGAATTTTATGCATACGTGTTGAGCTCGATATAAGAGCCAACAAATAAAACATTCAATATTGATTTCCCCGAGTCGAAGGAATCGAGCCCACAACCGGCGCGGTTTACAGTGAAACACCTGTACTACACGCCACCCACCGCTCTGATGTACTAAACATAAAAAGGAAATAAAAATATTATTTAAGTAAAAATATACTTTAATGCTTCTTTACGTTATTGCTCTATACATTTTCTAGCTAAGTCAGTTTTCAAAATAAAGTACAAGTATTATAGAGCAAGACAGCGACCGGAAATGTTAGCGGGGTTGTAGTGGTGGTTATTACTTATAGCTACAGTGCTATCACAATATGAGTTTATGGCACTCGTGTGATGTTTTAGTTTTTTTTAATAAAAATTTGATTTAAATTGAATAGGAACCTGTGACTATTGGGTTTGTGTTTAAAATTAATATTACGATTGTTAATATTGATGCCGTTGTGACGCAGTGGCAAAGTGACCATTGCGGATGTCGGTTCAACTCCTTTCCATTGGGTACCGAAGAATTTTCATTTCCTTGGTCTATAATAAATATTTTATTAATCCCAAAAATTTACTAATAATACTTTGAAATTGAAAATTTATTCGCCTATTAGCGTTGCCTGTAGCCATACAGTTTTTCAGCATGTCAATACAATTTTTAAGCCTCATGAATTTCCTATAATTACAAACAAGGAAGACACAATGACACAACGTCTGATTATAAGCGCCACGGTTGGGGATTCGATTCCTACTCGCTTAAATTATTTTTTGACTTGTTATACCTTAATACGCAATATCTTCAGATACGAGGTGTATGGGGAACAGTTTTAAAATTAGGTTCCCTTCGCTTATCCTGCTATATACGTGAAGCAAAATAAATAATAATTTCAGACATAACCCAGCTACGTTCAAAGAGGATTACAGCAAAAGGGACCGATTTAGACCTTTGCCACGGGAGAAAAAACGGACGATCCTAACCTTACCTTACAAGAGGTGTTCGAGAAAATAAAGAGATAACAGAGAGCTCTCAACAACACGCGAAAGAAAATGGATATTTTGTTGATTATAATTTAGAATATTAGAAAGTGAATTCGAGTTTTACATTTTTTTACTCTTTATTTTTACCCTTTGAGGGCATGGCAACAAGCGCGGAGGGTAAAATAGATCGTACAAACTGTGTCATAAAATGTAATATTATTTTTAAACCTATACAAAGACGGCGAGAGAAAGATACGCAGAGGGAACCTGGGGACATAGTGTGAAGGCTTCCCGTTCCCGACTTTTTCCCTGATTCTGGAACATTTCGTTGTTAATGGTGAACCGATCCTAAAAACTCAGATTATATCATATCTCAAAAAAAGGAATAAAACAAAACACAATTGAATATACTAAGAGAAACCTATGTTATAGCATCATGTTTGCCAACCAAACACCATAAGAAGTCTAATAAAAGATTACACGAGGTAAATTGTTTTATTCCGTGTGTATGTCGCGTCAACATGCTTACCGTTGCGAGCAATATTGGCCCTACTGTTGTTTATACTACTACTTTTTGTAGGTATATTGTTAAAATATGTGTGATGGGAGAGAGTGAGAGAGAATTTAAAAATAATAATAAAAAAATATTATGATTTGTTTTTGTGGTGTATTGTATTTAAATTTATATCTTTAATAGGTGGATTGTAAAAAAATGATCCGCCATTTTTTGCGGTGGCCATTTGTATTGATTTTATGTAATTTTAGTCTTATTAAAACTGAAATCTACTACTACTACTACTACTACTAACTTCACGCTTTATCCCTAGCGGGGTAGTCAGAGAGAACGTGGCGCCAAACGCTACGGTCTCTACATACCCCTTTCGCCTCGTCCACTGTCGTTATTAAAATTTCAGCTTAATCAAACACTGAGACGTACGAGACGATTGGCGATAGTTCTCGGCTTGATACTCATCGAGTGAAGAAATATACAAGAAATTTATTTCTTTGTCGCGCTTTGTTATTATTAAATATTTCAAACCCCGGAATGGTAATTGAACCCACAACCGACACGTCTCCAGTCGCACGCTTGCCCCCCTGCACCACGACGCCTCACACTCTTAGCCCTTCGCTGCTATACGTGAAAAAGGAGTAAAATAAGAAGTTTCTCCCTTATTCCTCTTTTTTAAAGAGAAAATACTTAAATTCAAAGCATGTAGTACCACGGTCATATTATTTGAAACACCTAAGTCAACAGCCTGTATAACTTTAGTTGTTCCAACAATAATTTTGTGACGAGTTTTAGTTTAAACGGTACCTTGGAATGTAAATTTAAGCGATTCCATTGTATTTGAATGCTTTACAATTTCGAATCTTATATTATCAAAGTAGAAATGAGTGCTCATTTTTTTGTAAATATTTTACAAAAATTGTTTTTAAAATTACCATCTCGGTGTAGTTAGGTGTCTGAATCGATGAAACGGTTATATGTTCAATCTCCACAAGAGAAAATAAAATAAAAAGATTTATTTAAATTACTTTTAATAAAATGACAATTATTTTATTTTTCTCAGCCGGGTTAGTTTTTTTTCAGCTTTACGCTGTAGCTCTTTCTTAACGAGGTAGTCAAATACAAACCTAGTGTTAAGAAACTCCGTTTCCATGAGGACACTTTTGTTCCACACTTTCCGCGGAATTCTAGAAGCATTGCGTGTTGTTTGTCGAAAATCAACTCCGCGCTATTATAAAAAACTCTGGTTTCTGTTCATGATTTTTATATTAAATATGACAAATATCAATCAATATAATAAATAATGTTTTTGCTATCTGCACTCTTCACCCACCATAGTAGTACAGGCAGAAAACTGAATGTAAAATTAATCTTCTTGAATTTCACGGCCAAATCAGAAACATCACGAGTTGGGTTGCGGAACTAAACGCCGAATTTCGCCACTCCTTAAATTCAGACATTTTATGACCCATAAAAAAAATACAAAAACAATCAAATATTGGATTTATCTGCGAACATCAATTATATTACCAAATTAGATTTCCGAACGCCCGATTACATCTACGATATATTACATTACAAACTTAATTAGACGAAGATATTCGAGGGTCTGCAAGAATTTCAAATTGTAATTAATTTCATTCTATTAATATGCTCCAGTGGATTTTGGATCACTTGATTGATATAATTTTGTGTAAAAAATATAAGTTTAATACTATTACTATTGGAAAAATAGAATTTGATAGAGAACAACAATTAAAATTGTAATTGTGAAGATATTGAATATATATAACAAGAAATAAATAAATAAATTAATATTTATTTTTAGATTAATTTTTCCTTATTTGCGCTCCGGTGTGGAGGCAAAGCACGGCGTTGAGTTCCGCCACTAAACACGCAATGCCTCCAGAGTTCGACGGAAAATGTGGAATGGAGTGTCTCAACACTAGGTTCCTTCTGCCAAACCTGCTGTGTGCGCAATACAGCGTGAAGCTAATTTGATTTTGATTTTATTTATAAAAAGATATTATAACAAAGCAACGATTTCAGATTCTAATCTCGTTTGCAGAAATAAGCGTGCAACTAAGAACGTGACGATTGTGGGTTCGATTCCCAGAGTGGCAAAATGGCGGAACTCATTACTGCCACGAATATAACAAATCCAGATGCCAGAAATCGTTGGAAAGTGAGGGAGACTCTTAGTGAGTTACGTAATCTTAATGCTAGGTTCCTTTACCTATAGGAGGTTCCTATATGCGGGATACAAGTAAAGCTAAAAAATCTCATACTACGTACATTTAAAATTATATAATAGCCAATATAAAAATTATATTCAAATGAATAATATCCACAACCAAAAATATAAAAAAGCAAAAATGAAAGAAGATATTACATCTTCTATGATTCTAAAATTTCAAGGAATACCAATACAGTTTACATAACACCTCTACCGTTTTATTGGCACAAGTTGACTCTTGGATTTGATATAGTATTGAAAAATTCGATACAACTTTCTTTGAGTATTACCAAAGAATTCTACTTTGAAATGTTACGTGAGAAAATTTTATGTTTCCAAAATCCTAGGTTGTGATTTATAATAGATTGTTTAAGTCTAAGGCTTTTGTTGCCCTGAGTCGGACATAGAAAAACTTAGGGCTGATTTTGCGTATATTTTTAAAATTGGAGACGATGCTGCATTTTATACGATCAGACTAAAACAACCAACTAAAAATGTTAATTAATGGACTAAGAAAAAATAAATTACGAAACACTACTAGAACAAAGTAAAAGTAAAATGTAACTAAAGACAATACACAAGTAGACTATACACTTTCATAATTGAATTATACTATTCATATATTATTCATGTACTTTCGTCTCTCGGGATACGGAAATGTCTTACAACACGGAATCCTATTAAAGAGAACACATAAGAAAGGGAAAGCGTGTTACGGAAAATAGAAAAAAAATGTACGAGTATGTATGTTTGGATAAACTAAAATATTTGGCTATAAATATGTATTTTGTATATGTAATTTTATAGGCCAGTCGTGGCGCAGAGGCACAAGTGTGCTTAAATTTATATTCTAATTCTTCGCTCTGCTGTTCAGGTAAAGTGCGGCGTTGAGTTCTGCCATTTAACATAAAATGCCCCCAAAATACGGTGGAAAATGGGGAGTGTCTTAACACCAGGTTCCGTCTGCCTACAACACAGGACAGGACAATGAAAATATAGGAAAAAAACAAATGTCTTGAAAGTTCGGTGGAAAGTGGGAAACGAAATGTCTTAATACTAAGTTCCCTATGCCCACTCTCCTATCCAGGAGAAGCATAACGTGGTCTTTTTTTTCTTTTTTCTTTTTTTTTTTCTTTTTTTTCCATTTACAACATTACATTTTAATACATTTTTCTCCTGATTAAAAAGGAAACCAATGAATTTTGTCTATAGGTAAGTTAAGTAAAGCTATATTAATATTGTAACAGAAAACTGTTTTGCAGGTGGCTTGAATATATTCCAAATTGAAGTTTCAATTTACAAACATTTGATATTACTAAATTTTGAAAATTAAATCCATACATTGCAAATTAGTTCTACTTCATATCGTCCATAACATATCTATACTAAATTTAGAAACGCGAAGTGTTCATTTGGTTGAACGCGCTAAACTCAGGAACTGCTAGTTCGAACTACACAATTATATATGGATGACACCGTTGAATATTTGTAGATATAATAAAACGAACAGCGTCACGTTCCAATTATAATATTAAACTCGCTTATAATTTGAAAATTATAGCTTATGTATATATATTTAGTTACAATCACTTTTACGTGTTAAATATTCTATAAATACATAATATGAAGTAAATTATTTGACTCATTTGCAATTTATAATTAAAGTATAATTAATTATTTTGTGTAATAAAATTGATAATTATTATATTGACGGAAGTCGTCGCGCAGGGGCATAAGCGTGTGACTGTAAACACCATAGGTCGCAGGTTTGATTCCCACTCAAGAAATTGAAATGAAATATATCGTATCTTCTTCGCTCTGGTGTCGAGGGAAACACGCTGAGTTGAATTTACCACTTTACAGGGATGGACCAAATTCCGTTTATGTAAACAGTAAAGAAATTACCATATTTAGAAACGTATTAAAATTTGCATTGAGCGAGAAACCTACAGAGATGCTATCAAAAAATAGGCTATGACAAGCGTATAAAGAATTTCAATAAGAACACAGAATGAGTTTTTTAAACATTTTTTAAAGTGTTATTCCACACTTAGGAAAGACAAATACTTATTTAGAAAACGTATAAAAATTTGAACGCAGCGGGACTCGAACCCGCGCCTCCTGGAAACCGACCAGGCGCTCTGACCACTAAGCCATGCGTTCTCGCCAAGCTACGTCGAAACTTTTATACGCTTGTTACAACTTATTTATGTTGTTAGCTTCTCTGTAGGGAGATTTTTACAAATTTCCGCTACCCAAAGATAATTACTAAGAATTATCGTTTGGCAAGAGAGAAACTATTTTTAAATATTTTTAAACATTTTTTAAAGTGTTATTCCACACTTAGGAAAGACAAATACTTATTTAGAAAACGTATAAAAATTTGAACGCAGCGGGACTCGAACCCGCGCCTCCTGGAAACCGACCAGGCGCTCTGACCACTAAGCCATGCGTTCTCGCCAAGCTACGTCGAAACTTTTATACGCTTGTTACAACTTATTTATGTTGTTAGCTTCTCTGTAGGGAGATTTTTACAAATTTCCGCTACCCAAAGATAATTACTAAAGAATTATCGTTTGGCAGAGAGAAACTATTTTTAAATATTTTTAAACATTTTTTAAAGTGTTATTCCACACTTAGGAAAGACAAATACTTATTTAGAAAACGTATAAAAATTTGAACGCAGCGGGACTCGAACCCGCGCCTCCTGGAAACCGACCAGGCGCTCTGACCACTAAGCCATGCGTTCTCGCCAAGCTACGTCGAAACTTTTATACGCTTGTTACAACTTATTTATGTTGTTAGCTTCTCTGTAGGGAGATTTTTACAAATTTCCGCTACCCAAAGATAATTACTAAGAATTATCGTTTGGCAAGAGAGAAACTATTTTTAAATATTTTTAAACATTTTTAAAGTGTTATTCCACACTTAGGAAAGACAAATACTTATTTAGAAAACGTATAAAAATTTGAACGCAGCGGGACTCGAACCCGCGCCTCCTGGAAACCGACCAGGCGCTCTGACCACTAAGCCATGCGTTCTCGCCAAGCTACGTCGAAACTTTTATACGCTTGTTACAACTTATTTATGTTGTTAGCTTCTCTGTAGGGAGATTTTTACAAATTTCCGCTACCCAAAGATAATTACTAAGAATTATCGTTTGGCAAGAGAGAAACTATTTTTAAATATTTTTAAACATTTTTTAAAGTGTTATTCCACACTTAGGAAAGACAAATACTTATTTAGAAAACGTATAAAAATTTGAACGCAGCGGGACTCGAACCCGCGCCTCCTGGAAACCGACCAGGCGCTCTGACCACTAAGCCATGCGTTCTCGCCAAGCTACGTCGAAACTTTTATACGCTTGTTACAACTTATTTATGTTGTTAGCTTCTCTGTAGGGAGATTTTTACAAATTTCCGCTACCCAAAGATAATTACTAAGAATTATCGTTTGGCAAGAGAGAAACTATTTTTAAATATTTTTAAACATTTTTTAAAGTGTTATTCCACACTTAGGAAAGACAAATACTTATTTAGAAAACGTATAAAAATTTGAACGCAGCGGGACTCGAACCCGCGCCTCCTGGAAACCGACCAGGCGCTCTGACCACTAAGCCATGCGTTCTCGCCAAGCTACGTCGAAACTTTTATACGCTTGTTACAACTTATTTATGTTGTTAGCTTCTCTGTAGGGAGATTTTTACAAATTTCCGCTACCCAAAGATAATTACTAAGAATTATCGTTTGGCAAGAGAGAAACTATTTTTAAATATTTTTAAACATTTTTTAAAGTGTTATTCCACACTTAGGAAAGACAAATACTTATTTAGAAAACGTATAAAAATTTGAACGCAGCGGGACTCGAACCCGCGCCTCCTGGAAACCGACCAGGCGCTCTGACCACTAAGCCATGCGTTCTCGCCAAGCTACGTCGAAACTTTTATACGCTTGTTACAACTTATTTATGTTGTTAGCTTCTCTGTAGGGAGATTTTTACAAATTTCCGCTACCCAAAGATAATTACTAAGAATTATCGTTTGGCAAGAGAGAAACTATTTTTAAATATTTTTAAACATTTTTTAAAGTGTTATTCCACACTTAGGAAAGACAAATACTTATTTAGAAAACGTATAAAAATTTGAACGCAGCGGGACTCGAACCCGCGCCTCCTGGAAACCGACCAGGCGCTCTGACCACTAAGCCATGCAACTATTTGTCTTTCCTAAGTGTGGAATAACACTTTAAAAAATGTTTAAAAATATTTAAAAATAGTTTCTCTCTTGCCAAACGATAATTCTTAGTAATTATCTTTGGGTAGCGGAAATTTGTAAAAATCTCCCTACAGAGAAGCTAACAACATAAATAAGTTGTAACAAGCGTATAAAAGTTTCGACGTAGCTTGGCGAGAACGCATGGCTTAGTGGTCAGAGCGCCTGGTCGGTTTCCAGGAGGCGCGGGTTCGAGTCCCGCTGCGTTCAAATTTTTATACGTTTTCTAAATAAGTATTTGTCTTTCCTAAGTGTGGAATAACACTTTAAAAAATGTTTAAAAATATTTAAAAATAGTTTCTCTCTTGCCAAACGATAATTCTTAGTAATTATCTTTGGGTAGCGGAAATTTGTAAAAATCTCCCTACAGAGAAGCTAACAACATAAATAAGTTGTAACAAGCGTATAAAAGTTTCGACGTAGCTTGGCGAGAACGCATGGCTTAGTGGTCAGAGCGCCTGGTCGGTTTCCAGGAGGCGCGGGTTCGAGTCCCGCTGCGTTCAAATTTTTATACGTTTTCTAAATAAGTATTTGTCTTTCCTAAGTGTGGAATAACACTTTAAAAAATGTTTAAAAATATTTAAAAATAGTTTCTCTCTTGCCAAACGATAATTCTTAGTAATTATCTTTGGGTAGCGGAAATTTGTAAAAATCTCCCTACAGAGAAGCTAACAACATAAATAAGTTGTAACAAGCGTATAAAAGTTTCGACGTAGCTTGGCGAGAACGCATGGCTTAGTGGTCAGAGCGCCTGGTCGGTTTCCAGGAGGCGCGGGTTCGAGTCCCGCTGCGTTCAAATTTTTATACGTTTTCTAAATAAGTAACAGAATGAGTTATTTATTACACTTGACTCACGGTATATTAAAAAAATTATGATTCATAAAAAAAAAATACTTAAAATATAGCTTTTTCTCTTTTCATGCTTTCGACGTAACCCTCGTACGGTATCGCGTTTTCGAAGGTAAACCTAGGTTTCTCTATCGTTTATTGATGATTATTTAGGGCAGAGCTACAAAAGAAAATATAAATAAAGATATTCTCTCAGATACATGAAACAAATTTCTTATACATACATATTACGTACATATTTTTAGTTTCACGCTTTATCCTCTAAATAGCAGGATGGCGAGAGGGAACCTGGGAACCCAATGTTAAGACACTCCTTTGCTACTTTCGTTTTCCACTTTTACATACATTTATACAATATATACAGTTATAGAAACCTTCCAAGGGCAATATAACTTAATAGCATAGTATAAAGTTTCTTTTGCGAAAATAGACAGCACTTCACAGTCCATTTCCTTTTACTAGTATTTCGGGTTTATATTCACCCTGTACATAAGTATTGTTTCGAACTTGGGTGAGACCAGACCCGGCGAGTATTTATGACCATCCTGTATGTGACAAGTTTATGAAGGCTTTAGTTCCGTCAAAAACATTACGATTTAGTTCAGTTTCGGGGCGATAACGATTTTAGTAATATTTGAGTTGTTGAGGTCTGTGCGTTACTATAACGTGTTGGTTGTAAGTTCGATTCCATTCGGTAGAATGATTATATCTATTTATTTATAGACTTTTCGCTCTATTAGGCAAAACGCAGCGTTTAGTTCTGCTATTCAACTCGCCATTTCCCAAAAAATTGGGCCAAATAAGTAGGGAACCAAATGTTTTAACAATAGGTTCCCGAATGAGATTCGATTTCTAATGGAAAAAAGTGTATATCTAATTTTTTCCAAATAAAAAAAGGGTAATAAATTGACAGAGGTTTAGTTAAGTATCCTGCTTTCTTAGCAGTTTCTAATTATAAATTCACTTAAAAACTTGATAGCAGTTTAATTTCAATAAAAAAATATGCCATTGTTGTGTTTCTAACCAAGATATATTAAATTGATAAATTGGACAGTAGAAATTAAATTTAAAAAAAGAGTTAAAAAGATTCTGTAGTTCAGGACATTCTGAACGTCTGAAACGTCCTTAACTACAGATACATGTGGTACTTATTACTGATATCAATTAATGAAACGGCCTGTATATGTTCAATTGTGTATGTAATATGTAAAATACAAGTAAACTTAAAAAAAACTTAAATAAGTATTATTTTTACCAATACAAAATTTAACCTTAAGTCGATAGATATAGAGTTAAAATTTCGTCAACACAATATCTAAGTCAATGCAATTAGTCTCCTTTACGAGCTCTTATTGCTTAAGTAACTCTTAAGTAAAAGTTGGGAAAGGTAATTTATAGTGGAAACTAATGACTTTAACAATAGAACCTTTTATACTGTTTTAGGCTTTGATGCATTAATTTTGACTGTGAGGCTCTATTACGTACTTGATCTGTTGATAGCTATATTTTTAAAAATGACTTATTTTCTTTTTTTTAAGCTTCACGCTGTATCCCGCACACAGCGTGATAGGCAGATAATAAAACATTCCATTCTCCATTTTTCCATTTTTCGCTGCATTTTGGAGGCATTGCGTGTTTAGTGCCGTACCGAATGCCGAGCTTTGCCTCGACACCAGAGCAATAAAATGAAAATATTAAATATTTTATTTCCTCGAGAGTGTGTTACAGCCACACGTTGGGCCATTACACCACAGCTGGACTCTCTCTTATTAATCAATAATTATAATTTTAAAAATATTTTATAATAAGAAGTTAAAGTAAATATTTTCTATAGTTTACAAGATAGATGTAAATGTTTTGTGAGTATGAATATTTGTTCCACTTTCAAGCGATAACTACTGAAGATATTTAAATGAAAAATTTACAGCAATAGGTTTAGCTTGCTGTGTGCGGGATACAGCGTGAAGCTCAAAAAAATAGAATAACATTCAAGCTACAATTTAAGCAAATATATCGTACAATTTGGCTATAATATGACAATATTTATTTATTAAGTGAAATGTAAATGTGGAATAACACTTAAAATTTCAAAAATATAGTATAACTATATGATGAGCGGGCGAAGCCGCGTTGGGTCGTTAAATTCATACAATGCGTGCTATGGCTTGCAAAATTATTATTATTATATAATATATATAGGGGAATCGTATCATATTATGATGATTCTTCATCATCACCAAAATCTTCATGATATATGTATAAAAAAATGGCATAACTCCTAGTGTCTCATACCTACTGACTACGATTCCCCTTTCCGCCCAATTTTCGAGATATAACGTGTTAATTGGCGGAACTCAACTTTGCATTTTTCTTGTTTCAGTAACAGTACCAGAATAGGAAATGAAATAATTCTTCCCTGAGTTGGAATCGAGCCTGCAACCAACGTGTTTGCTTAAAGAGAAAAAGGTGATTTCAGAGACTCTTAAAAAGAGAAAAGAGTGATTTCAGAGGCAACAGTCAATATAAAAATAAAAGTGAACGGAAGACATGGCCGAAAACAAAATAAAATAAAATTGAGGCCAGTCGTAGCACAGTGGTACAAAGTGTGACTGTAAAACCGACTGGTTGTGGTTCGATCCCCACTCGAGGAGATGAAATATTTGCTTAAATTTATATTTTCATTTCTTCGCTCTGGTGTCGAGGCAAAGCGCGGCGTTGAGTTCTGCCACTCAACACGCAATGCCTCCAAAATTCGGCAGAAAGTCCCCACTTTCTAAAGGAGTGTCTTAACACTAGGTTCCCTCTGCCTACCCTGCTGTGTGCGGGATATAGCGTGAAGCTATTTATTTATTTTAATAAAATAAAATTGTACGACATTCCTTTATATACATCTAAAGTGGTTTGTATAAGACACCTTACTTTGTAGCTGTGACATAAATTTTATGAAACCTTTATATTTTGACATAATATTACTTGAGACACCGTATGACTGTAGGTACCTGCTTGTAAATGCGCTCCTCGAGTGGGGAGCGAACCCACAACCACTCGGTTTTGCAGCCACTGCGCCACGAATGGCCTCTGGCCTAGTCGAGATATTAGCCAATTTAGGTAAATATTGATACAAACACATTTTTCTCCTCGTTTTATAAAGTAAGTTAATAAAATATTAAAAATATATACTTTTAAACTTTAAATAAACTCCACGGTAAGCTCTTTAACGTAACACGTCGGTATCGAACCGATTGAGTTTGGCACTTAACCTAAGCACTGAACGATTCTGCGGATGATGATCATGATAAATTGAGTCTGTCCTCGATTTTAGTTCTTATACCAATAGACACTAGAAAGGAGTGTATATTATTACACCGTTCAATCAAAAATGTCAGGAATTCCATTTGAAAAATGTTCTTAACGAAATTGTTAAATATTTTTATGAATTATTTTATTGTTTGTTAAATGAAAAGTAATCTCATATGGAAGTTTAAGTATTTTAATTATTTTCAAAGTGTTTTCCTTTCTTTTGATTAACAAAGTGCTACGTTGAGTTCCGTCACTATTGTCTCTGGCCTGGCCACATTGTAATAACCAACATCAGAAAAACATGTTTATTAACTTAAAGTTTTATTATAAAAATTTTTGCAAACTCAACTTTAGTCATGTTAACATAAATAATTAAAAAAAAAACTAAATTCATAGCGTAGGTTTAATATGTTTGTTGTCAATTTTTATACTAATTGGACAAGCAGCTGAACGTACCAAATATATATGTATATCATATTAGCTTCACGATATATCCAAAACGTAGCAGTATGAACCTAGTGATAAGACTCTCCGTTCCTTACTTTCCGCTGAATTTTATTTGGCCTTTGTGCTAGAGTGAACAAATGTAAATATATAAATGAAAATATATATATATATATATATATATATATATATATATATATATATATATATATATATATATTTCTGTAAAATCGACTGTGGGTTCGATCACCACTCGAGGAAATTAAATATCTATTTACATTTATATTTTCATTTTTTCGCTCTGGTGTCGAGGCAGAGCGTGGCGTTGAGTTCCGCCACTCAACACGCAACGCCTCCAGAACTCGGCAGAAATTGGGTAACGGTGTGTCTTAACACTAGGTTCCCTCTGCCTACCTGCTATGTGCGCGATGCAGCGTGAAGCAAAAAGAATCTAAAAGTAGTACATTCTCTCGAGTAGGAATTGAATTTACAATAATCTCGTCACAGTCACACCCTTGTGCCCCTGCACCACGACGGCCTCAGCGTACAAACTATATTGACCATTTTGAGATACAAGTATGCTCCACTATTTTATTTTTTTATGTAACTTTCAACATAGATAGATAGCTCACTAATATACACATTATATATTTAATTTTGGTAGATATCAATTCACGAGTTTTCATATAAAAGCGCCCTCCAAAAACAAATTTAATTTTTTTTAAGTTATTATTTTCCAAAAAATCAGAAAAATAAAGAATAATTACAATATGAATAGCCATAAGATCAGTTTAAATTTCATGAATATATCTTTAATAGATTCCGGGAAAATAAACTTTAACGTTAAGGGTTGTTACCCCCATAACTGCCTTACTGTAAGGCTTAGAGGCAAAAAAATACTATTTCAGATAAAACGCCATAAACCCATATTAAAAATAATTTATTAGAAGCCAGAGCAGCCTTCCTACTTCCATAACTCTCACATCCAATTTATCGAATTTGGCCCAATGCTGAAATTAACAAAATATTAAGTTATTGTAGGTAACAAGCAAACCGTCGAGGCAAAAGCGCAGCGTTGAGTTCTGCCACTCAACACGCAATACCTCCAAAATTCGGCAGAAAGAGGCACGGAGTGTCTTAACACTAGGTTCCCTCTTCCTACCCTAGTGTGCGGGATACAGTGTGAAGCTAATTAATTTTTTTTTTAAATTTACAAGCAAAACAAGTTCGTATTTCTTTAAAATCGAACCCATAGTTGAGTCATAAACAATCTATAAATATTTTTTGTTCTGTGATATTAAAAAAAAAATCCCCACAAAATAATATTATTCTATACAAAAAGTATCTAACATCATATTAAGAATGAAATATATCATTTATTAGTTTATTTAATATGTATTAGAGCAAAATAGTTTTTATTTGTTATGGCAGTTATGGCAGAAACAGCTTCTGATGTGATGGTTCCTCGGATTTATTACCGACTAAATGAGTAGTAAACATTTATGTGGAGAGGCTTTTACGATTAATCAAAACGGTCTTTGTAAAAGATGATTTATTGCGGGATTTAATGAAGATGTTATTGAAAAAGTTCGTTCGTTTCTGTGAGGCGACAGATTGGCGTGAGCGTGGGCGTTCGTTTGGTTGTCGTGGGTTCGATTTTATCTTTATTTAGTTTAATTAATCACTCATGAAAAACTATAAATATGATATAGGTTGTGGTGGAGAGAGAGACACGAAGCCGATTTCATTTTGGTTGATTATATGATTACCATTAAATGAGTACTGATGATTCACAAATTCATATTGAAATTTAAATACAAAATATTATTTTTTTTAAAGTAAACTTAGGTTACGAGTGTTTGTAAATTAGGTTATTTAAAAGACGTGGTGTAGACTAAAGATTATGAAGATATAAAGATTAGATGAACTAAGTAAGGCCTTATTTCGTATACATTTTTTTTTCGGTTTTCATATAGTCTCTCAAAAATAATAATTGAGGCCATCGTGGCCCTGGGGCATAAGGGTGTGACTGTAACGCACGGTTGTGAGTTCAATCCCCACTCGAGGAAATATTTTTTTAAATTTATATGTTCATCTCTTTGCTCTCGTGTCGCGGCAAAGAGCGGCGTTGAGTTCCGGCACTAACACGCAATACCTCCCAAATTCGCTGGAAAATGGAGAACGGAGTGTCTTAAGACTAGGTTCCCTCTGCATACCCTGCTGTATGCGGGATACAGCGTGAAGCTGATTTAATTTCATTTTAATTTTATGAAAAATAAAGCGATCATTTTCTATATCTATTGAAATTTACCATCTATAGTAGGCAAGTAAGTGATGAAGATGAATGATAAAAAATAGTGAGCTTTCAGTAAACAAATAAATATAGAGAATAATATGAATAGAATAATTTTTCAAGAATCAACGGATATTAACTCTTTTAATAGTAATCGTCGGTTTTGGTTGACCAAATTGAAAATCGGACATGTCGACCTCTCAGCCACGGGCTACATGTTTGCCATTTCATAGTATTTATTGAATTATCCTAAGCATTTTGAAACTAATCAACATAATATGGTCTATGTGTAATATTTCAATAAAATAGGTTTCAGTATTCAAATCAAATGAATTAAATCAGCTTCAGGTTGTACTTCGCACACAGCAGGGAAGGTAGAGGGAATGTAGTGTTAAGACACTTCGTTCCCCACTTTCAGCGGAGTTCTGGAGTATTGCGTATCAAGTGGCAGAACTCAACATATTAGAGCGAAGAAATAAACATATAATGTAAATAAATATTATTTCCTCGAGTGGGGATCGAACTCACAACCTGTCGATTTTAAAGTCTTACTTTGTGGCCCTACGCCATGACTGGCTTCAATATTTATTATAAAATACTTTTATACGAAATTACATTATCAATTTAGTAATCTCTTATCTCTATTACATGTAGAGAGATCGATAGCAACGCCGCGTTTTGTCTTGCCTAATGCCTTTAATGTATTCCAGACTTCGGGAGTACGCGTTACGTTGTGCAATCTAACGCCGTATATTATCTAATTTAAAAATAAAAATGTTGAAATTCAAACCTACAATCGCCTCTACAATGAAATACTAAACGAATCCAATACAATCCTAATCACGAAACCATAATTACAAAATGTTTTTTTCCAAATTTATTAAGCAAAGTGACCGTAACTTACTTAACTTACGAGATTATAAATTTATTATACTTTTACCACTTTCCTCCGTGCTTTATAGCCCAAGTTTCCTCTCAAGCCTTAAACATGTACATCGTCAGAGCCCCAAGCACCGGCTCTCAGAAGATGGATAGCAATGAATAAATGACGTCAATTACATCTCTTATCTTTGAAGCTTTAAATAAAGTCGGGCTTTTCGTATAAATTAAAAGTCACTTAAATTATAAGTGTGGTTTTACGTGTTAATTACAAATTTAATAATGGTTGTAGTTAATAATTACTTTGAGTGTGTTTAAGAATAACTTATCTTTGTAAACGCTATTACGAGACTTTTTGGAAATCTGTGATTGTGGCACGATATTTGTGGGTTCGATTTTACAAGGACAATATAATGATATAAACTTTGTAGATAAGTTATATAGATATATAGGTTTATTATGTGTGCTGCTGTGCGGGATACAGCGTAAGGCTAAAAATAAATTAAAGTATCTATCAGTCCAGCGAAGGCGCTGCGCCGGTTGCAAGTTCGATTCCCACTTTCAATATTTAATACATATCTCCTTACTCTGATAACGAGATAAAATGTGACACAAACTTCCGTCACTCAACACATAATGCCCCAAGAATTGCAGAAAGTGGGCAACGAAAGTGTCTCAATTGAAACGGAGTGTCGTAACAATAAAAGTACTTAGCAGAGCGCGGTGTTCGGTTTCTCTACACGTAATGTCTCGAAAATTGGGTGAAAAATGGAAAACGGAGTGCCTAAACACTACCCTCTGCCTCCTACCCCCTGCTATGCACGATACAGATATAGTTAGCAAAATTACTGTGTAATCGTATGGATTGTTCTATAATCTTTTTGGACTACTTATGAATAATTTAAAATACGTAACCAGTATTCCTCTTAATCCTTCATTGTTAGTGGAATACCTTCCCGTATAATAAGGGATTGGATCACTTAATGCAGGGCTTAGATCGGTCCCATAGCTATCATTCCAGAAGCCCACCCGTCATTTGTTCGGACCTCAATCAGCTGTTTGCTTTAAACCGTCTCTTGTTTAGGAATTATAAAAATAAGTAACGAAAAGAAACTTATTTTTCTTTTCTTTTCGTGTTGAATCGAGGAACTATGTAGAGTGAGGAAATTTTCAGTATTTACATTAAATGAAAGTATATTTGAGGGAAAAGACTGATTTCGGATTAGTATAAGGATAAATCCTCAAAGGATAATTAATTAACAACATTATATTTGAAACTCGATTACTTTTGAAATTTTTATTATTTTAATTTATCAAGTATCAAATTAAAGTACTCAATGCCAATATATATATATATATACATATACACCAGTCATGGCGCATGGGTACAAGCGTGCTACTGAAAACGCGACAGGTTTTGGGTTCGATTTCTACGGGAGGAAATGGAGTATTTACTATTTTTATTGTCTCACTTCGATAAAGAGAAAGTGCGACTACTCTAAAAACAATATCTCCAGAACTTGGCTAAAAGTGAGAGTGCAAGTGTCTTAATAGCAACGAAGAGTATTTACACTTGGTTCCCTCTGCCTACCCTACTCTATACAGGATAAACATAAAAATTACGACTAAATCATATCACTAACCAAAGTTCACAAGCAAGATACCAAAACGAACACATTTTTCACCCACGAAACACATTTTCCATCTTGCCGCCTTAATTCCCAATAAGGGCCACTTTATTACGTAAGAGGATTTCGAAGAGCCCTGAACCTCCACACGCTATTACAAACTACTTCGCGTTTTTACGGCTGATTAATCGTGAAAGCCTTCCATAAGTGTATACCAGACGGCATTTGGTCTCTAATAAATACTTAGAAATATATCATGAGGATCCATTAAGAGCTATTATCATTGGAAAAATATACCGGTTTAATGACAATATGCTATCTTTGCACAAAAATATCTAACTTATATGACATATTTTATTTGGTTTATTTAGAGTTCTGTACCTCAAGAAATAAAAACCTGTAATGGATCAGGTCTACGGTCCTTTTAAGCAAAGAAAAAATCAAGCATCTAAGTCAAAGCAATCAAAAATTTGCATTTATCGACGAGGAGCATTTATGCATCGATCTTGCTACAGGGTACCCGTGGACCTACAGACATACAAATTGGCACTAAAGAATAACTACAAAAGAAAAAAAAAGAAAAAAATTAAATTCATAGATATTTCACACAGCCAAATATAATAGACTTATATTTGAACTTTGCTTCATACGAAAAGAGAGCACATACTGACAAATTGACCTTTAATCCTGAAATTGGTACAGTTAATTGGTTTTTTAACTTTACATAGTATCCTACAAATAACAGTGTAGGTAGAGGCAACCTAGGAACCAAGCAACTTCTGCCGAATTTGGGAGGAATTGTGAGGTAGATCTCAACGCCACGCTGTGCCTTAACACCAGAGCAAAGAAAAATTTCTTCGATTTGATATCAAACCCATAATCATGTTTATTTAAACATAAATATCGTAAAAGATTTAAATAATAAAGCTAACATTACATAGAAGATAAATGAAGAGCGTAAAGGCAAAAAATATGATTATTCTTTTTTGATTCTATTATATTTTTATAATGCATGCAAAGCCATGGCCAAGAACTAGTGAACAATTTAATATATCAAGGAGACCTATCTCGCAAATTAGCCTCATTTTTCAAAGAAAACATAGTCATTTTAACAGTAGAATATATTACGTGTCCACAAGAATGATTTCAGGAATTCTACTCTCAGAAGCGTAAGAGTATAAAATATTTATAACAATAATACTAACATTATAGATACTTTTTGAAGATATTTTTGGTGTATATATTTTTAAAGTATATATTTTTTATAATCTCGTATAATTTTTTTGAGTAATTTTAAATTTCTCATTTTGTACATACATATTTCAACTTTTCCCTCTGTATTAGAACCATTATAAAAGTCAACTTAAACAACAACACTTAGAGCTGTAAGACAGACAGACAAAACGACGTACCAAGTTTCATACATTTCAACATTATTAGCCAAAGCAGTACTATTCGTGAATACTAATATCGCCAACGTTCGTTAGTGGCTATAATCGTCGCTCCCTTTACAATGTACGGTGATGAATATTCGGGACAAACTAGCATCGGTCGCTTGCAAACATATCTAGCGATGAAATTACCATAGGGTATTTGTGACAGTAAACGTTTTACCTGGTCTATATTAGGTTTGGAAATAAGCATGGAGATTGTTTCGGTCTAGTGGGACGGTGTATAAGTGACCGTGACGGTTGTGGGTTTGATAACTATTCGGGACGATTATATGTTCAATAAGCGTATTGGTTGATCGTTTTTTTTCAGCTTCGCGCTGTCTCCGGCATCTAGGGTAGACAGAAAGAGCTTAATAATGTACTCTGCTCCTCATTTTTTTTCAAAAAACTACGTATTACTATTTATTACACTTTGATCTGTGATTAAGACTGATTTAAGTGATGTTAAATCAATTACCATTAAATAAATTTGGTGAATATACTTAATTAACCATCGTGGTGCAGTGGGACAATATCTAATAGTAACAAAACATATTTTAGAACGGAAACCTATAAAAAATATCGTAGAACTACATTTATACGCGTTTTTTGACAACCACTAAGCAATATGCTCATATCAAAGTATGGCTTAATTGGATGTTCCATGGACTAATTCATACATTCTTAAGAAGGAAGTGACCATTGGGCATTTAGAACAGACTGAGAACGAAGCCCTTTTCAAGACACGAGCGATTTGAATCCCATTTTTTATCACTTGACTTTCCAAAACAAGCGGCTTTTAAAATTACAAATAACATTAATAAGCATCCAATGTAATGGCATATTTTTTTCAGCTTCATGCTGTATTTCACATGTAGCAGGGTAGGCAGAAGCAGTCTAATATTAAGACTTTTCGCTCCCCGCTTTCCGACAAATTCTGGAGATATGCTAACTAACTTATCATGTTGAAACTAGAAAGATTTCGTACATCATATTTTTATATTGTTCCATGCAATATTTCGGTGGGAAATAAGGGGGTACGAGTGAGGTCGACCGCTATCTGTCACTGTCTGTTGATTATGCATAATTTTTGACCAGATTGTCTGCAAAATGCAAACTATCTTTTAATGTTTACGTATTTACAAATATTGGAATGCTTACAATTTTAATTTTTTATTCATTTATACTTACAAGAAATTGGAATTGGAAACCCTTAAAATTTTGGTTTCCATTAAGACACGTATCCAAAATTTTTGACATTGAATAGGATAAACAACTCCAAAAGCGTTATCAAATATTTGTGTAGCAGTGACCGTTTGCATTCAGGATTGCCGTATTGCTTTTTGATGAACAGTCTGAAATAATTTCTTGACACTGGCCGTCTTCAAGCAAACATCAATGGAATTACTTAGCATACATTATAATACTGTCAACAGTGCGTTGTGTCGTCGTTCCGATGCCCTTATAGGTCTATAAGTGCATCGGAACGACACAACGTTCCACATTAATACGCTTCCGTTTCCCAACTTTTGCCCAATTCTAGAGGCATTGAAAGTTGAATTGTAGAGCTGCGAGCAAACGCCTGCACTCTACCTTGTTATCAGAAAGAAAAAATGAAAAGAACATCTATTTCTCCACTCGACAAAATTAAATATTTTATATGTTAACTCCTTCGCTTCGCTTCTCCTTCGCTGTTGAGGCGTTGCGCGGCGTTGAGTTTCACCACGCAAGGCCTCCAGAAATCAACTGCAAAGAAGGAGCGAAATATCTTAACACAAGTTTTTCGTCTACCTACACTACTGTATGCAGGATACAGCGTGTAGTTAAAAAAGTATACATTTCACTCCCCCGGTTGGGAATCAGACCCACAACCATCGCATTACTACTATGCTCATCTCATCTGGAAAAAGAAAATTCTCCAGTTGAACTTTCAATGCAAACAGTAGTTTCCCACAATTTATTTGCTCAATTCCATAGCGTAGGCCATTAGGCTGCGCTAATGTTTTGCTTCTATAATATTTGCCTGCATAATATCGACGGCAGTTTGATTATAAAATATCTAAGTTTATTTTTGTTTTAAATAAAATATTACAGACACATAAAAAATGACGTGATGGCTTCGGTAGAATGGAACAGTGTGTGACTATAAACCCGATGGTAGTGGGTTAGATCTTCGCAGGAAAATTAATTATTTTTATTTTCCCGCTTAAAAAGGAAATTAGCGCGGCTTTGTGCTCAACACGAAACATCAAAATAACTGTGGTTTTTAAGTACATATAGTTATTTATACTCTATTAAAGCATAAAGAAATAATTTTATGTGTTTTGTCTGTCTGTATGTCTTTCTGGTTGACCAGGCTAATAATGATCGAAAAGCGAGATCGATTTTTATGGTACTTTCACTGAATGATAAAGAAATAGCCGACAGTATTAGATAAATTTGAGATCATCATGGTGCAGTGGAACAGAATCTAACTATAAATGCGATGATATTGTGTACAACCCCACTCGGGAGAGAGAGTTATTACATTTTCCAAAAGAATTTGGGCAAACGAAACACGGCATTGAATTACTTACACACTACAATAGGCAATAATAAATTTGGGCGAAAAATGGAGAACGGAATGTGTTGACATAAGACTGTCTACGCTGCAATGCGGGATACAGTTAAGTTAAAAAAAAGAAAAGACAACTAGTAGTAGAATGTTCTATCGATTATATATCGAGTGCCAAATATAAGCCATTTATTTCCATGCATTGGCTATATCAATTTTTGTCATTCGCAGCTCCTAAAGACCTTCTCAGTAATATTGAATAATCGCCATCCGTTCCAAGTCATAAATTTATGTGTAGGATATATGACAGAATCTCTATGGGATTTTTTCCATAAATTCTTGTCTGTTCAGGTTCGAGTTTGTTTTTTTTTAATCATTAAATCATCAGGTATGCTATTGACTGTACCATTGTATTGTTTGAAATATATTAACTTGTTTTTAGGGTTCCGTACTTTAAAAGGAAAACACAATATTTTGTTTATTTTAATAATAAAAAAATGTTTTAGTTTTAACCCGTATACAGCAGGATAGGAAAAGGGAAATTAGAATTAAAACATTCTGTTCTCCACTTTTTATCAGAATTCAATACGTTTTAGATGACAGAACTTAACGCCGCACTATCACTGTTGTAGAACTGTGCCACGGTGAATAGCAAGGTAGGTAGAGGGAAGTAGTATTATGATGCTCTGTTCCCATTAAGGCACATTTATTTCTTATTTTTCGCTGACAGAATTTTCGAAGGTTTGTGTCTTGCGTGGCAAAACTTAACGTCGCCCTCTTGCCTCGTTACCACAGCGAGTAAATGTAAATATAAACATTTCATTTCCCCAAGTGGAAATCGAACCCACGACCGTCCCGCTTACATTCACACGCTTATGTCCCTGCACCAGAACAGCCTTATAATTCTAAAATATGAAAAAAAAACATACACATTTCCTAAGATTTAAAATTAATAATCTGGATTTTCTACGCCATTAAATACAGAACTATGTGAGCGTAATGATAGGCAATTATCGGTAAGTATTGTTATATAGAAATTTTATTAATGTAAGCCAAGTTTAGTCCTTTGTAAGAATAACTTCTTTGTAATAATATCATTTTATATGAAAGGAAATACAAATATAAGTTTATAAATACATTAGAATTTGGTCTGCATTTATTTTTATCTATGTAATACCTATTTTTTTTTAGATTTTTTCCCTTATTTGTATTGTAAGTTCTGCCTTCATGCTAAATTTTATACCTGTAGGTGCACGAGAGTTTTGATTACGCGGATAATTTCAAACAAAATTCAGTAAAACGACGCATTAGACTATGTATCTTTTGATCAGATTGATTAGAAGCTCGTCCTTTTTTGTGACCTAAGGGACGTACATCGTAATTTGTGGTCAGCTTCAGCAGCAGTGTATCAGCTTGATACCTCCACCTGATCTCGAGATAAATGATTTTGACAGACGGACTGCAGAATAAAAATAAATCATGTTTTATCTATTGAGGTACGGGAACCCTAAAAAGAAGAGAATAACGGAATAAAGAATAGTAAAAAATATGATGTCAAGGTAAGTAGTAAAGTAGAGAAATACCTATCTAAGAACTTGACCTTAGAAAACACAATTATGACCCCGGAGGAGATAGATGACAGTAGACGAGCCAAAAGAGGTGTAGATATTATAGCATATTGCCATCCATCTCTCTTTGTACCCCGCTAGGGATAGCGGAGAGAAAAAAAAATAAAAAAAAATGTATAGGAAAACATATTTGTATTTTTTTCTAAAGAGAAAAATATATATAAAAACAATAACCATAATACTGAAAGTAAATGATCTCAAAGGCCTTAATATAATACTTTCATTTCTCGATCCTTTCATATTTTTTAATTAAATTGAATATATTTATCAACTTAGTTAAAAATATTATCAATGGTCTTTCAATAACATTTAATGAACATAATGAAGATTTTTCCTTTGAAACGAATCATCTTAATTACTATAGTATTTATAATCAATTATGAAGATATTTTTCAGTTTATCTGAAAATAAGTCTATACTAAAACCAGCCAAGTTCGAGTCGGAAATGTGCACAAATGGTTCCGTGCCTATATCTATAATAACGGCAAAATATCACCTTTATTGTATGCCCCCTTAAATATTTAATTTAATCTTTTCTTTTAGTATTTTTTACTATCAAAGTACGGGTTGTAACAGTATGTACCACGGATATAAGTTAAAAATAAATAATAAATAAAATAAAATATGCATGGCAATACACATAAATAACATAGTTAATATGTATAATACAAACTATTATTTTTGATACCATATTAATCGAGACGAGTTCGTGTATTGTCGTCCCGAATGTCGCGACCGTCGTTCGTATATATAGGTGGTGGTGATGCTGGAAGGCAGCGTCGAGTCGAACTCTAAAGTACTACGGTACTAATAAAATATGATGCACATAAAGACTCGTACCAAATGTATAATGAATATAATATGATAATTCGAAGTCTATGATGGCACGATCTTTTAGGATCGAATTCCTTATAAAGGAATTATATGTGTAGGAGCGACACATATTATGGATTAAAGTTATCTTTGACCAATGTTATAATATTGAATGTTGCTTGACGTCGCGGAAGCTGACGTGATGGGCTTATGCGAACTGTTTCAGCGACATTAACTATGTCGTGGCTGATGCCGTCTCGCAGTACGCTCGCGGTACGTAAGCTGTGCTTGTATGGCGTTAGCCATTGATATATTGATATACCATTTCTACGACTTGGTATACGACTAGTAGGTGTGTGGTGCTATTTTATGTCCCAGCTCCGGTGTATGTAGTAGTGTCCGCCGTCTCATGGGTGTGTGGTGCTATTTTATGTCCTGGAACTCTGGTGTATGTAGTAGTGTCCGCCTACGGTTCGAGACACGACTGTGGGGTGTGTGCCGTGCGTTTATTTAACATATCGGCCGCCTTGCGGCAGTGCGTTCGTTCCAACGACTTATATTGATCTCACAAATCAATCAACATCACGAATCACAATTCTAATATAATAATCTTAATATAAATAAGCGTAACAAGTACCTTCAGACTGATCACACACAAACGTCCCGGAGAGTTCATTAAGACTGTTGCAGCCGCAGTCAGGTAGGAATTCACGGTGTAGGGCGGGGAGGTGCCCGTACTCTTTCTTCCTTTTATTATAACTAGTTCGCAGTTATAGTGGAGAGGAAGATAGGACGCGCTCTTGGCTTTTCTTCGGACGAGCTTCGAGTTATGACAATGTCATATTGTCGAGTTTCCAGTTATCTAAATAACTGACACAAGAACAACTTCTGATGGCAAATATGTTATTAAAGCGATACCTTCTAATGGCATAATATAAAATTCTTAATACTGTTACCTCTGAATCTCTAAAAGATTTTGGGTTCTTCACGATCACAACTATAGACGGTTCTAACCACTAGACACATCACGAGCCAAGGCATTATTTATTAAATAATATTTCAAAGGAGTTTGAGATAACAGTTACAATTTGGTGCCGTGACCAGGATGGTCAAACGGCTTTGTAATAAATATATATACAAATAGGCATACGCCTACAATTTGTTGTCCGTGAAATGGATGAGATAGAGGAGGTTACAGTGTAAGGAATATTCATGTTTGGGGATTGTCAAAACAAAGCATAGTGAGGTTGGGGGGTTGCCCAGTCTGGGGGTTGGTAATATATAAATAAGTGAATGTAAATTCTATTTCGATGAACTCCATAGAATTTAGGGGGTTGAATGTAACAGTATGTACCCGGATATAAGTTAAAAATAAATAAATAAATAAAATAAAATATGCATGGCAATACACATAAATAACATAGTTAATTATGAATAATACAAACTATATATTTTTGATACCATATTAATCGAGACGAGTTCGTGTATTGTCGTCCCGAATGTCGCGACCGTCGTTCCGTATATATAGGTGGTGGTGATGCTGGAAGGCAGCGGTCGAGTCGAACTCTAAAGTACTACGGTACTAATAAATATGATGCACATAAAGACTCGTACCAAATGTATAATGAATATAATATGATAATTCGAAGTCTATGATGGCACGATCTTTTAGGATCGAATTCCTTATAAAGGAATTATATGTGTAGGAGCGACACATATTATGGATTAAAGTTATCTTTGACCAATGTTATAATATTGAATGTTGCTTGACGTCGCGGAAGCTGACGTGATGGGCTTATGCGAACTGTTGCGACATTAACTATGTCGTGGCTGATGCCGTCTCGCAGTACGCTCGCGGTACGTAAGCTGTGCTTGTATGGCGTTAGCCATTGATATATTGTATACCATTTCTACGACTTGGTATACGACTAGTAGGTGTGTGGTGCTATTTTATGTCCCAGCTCCGGTGTATGTAGTAGTGTCCGCCGTCTCATGCGGGTGTGTGGTGCTATTTTATGTCCTGGAACTCTGGTGTATGTAGTAGTGTCCGCCTACGGTTCGAGACACGACTGTGGGGTGTGTGCCGTGCGTTTATTTAACATATCGGCCGCCTTGCGGCAGTGCGTTCGTTCCAACGACTTATATTGATCTCACAAATCAATCAACATCACGAATCACAATTCTAATATAATAATCTTAATATAAATAAGCGTAACAAGTACCTTCAGACTGATCACACACAAACGTCCCGGAGAGTTCATTAAGACTGTTGCAGCCGCAGTCAGGTAGGAATTCACGGTGTAGGGCGGGGAGGTGCCCGTACTCTTTTCCTTTTATTATAACTAGTTCGCAGTTATAGTGGAGAGGAAGATAGGACGCGCTCTTGGCTTTTCTTCGGACGAGCTTCGAGTTATGACAATGTCATATTGTCGAGTTTCCAGTTATCTAAATAACTGACACAAGAACAACTTCTGATGGCAAATATGTTATTAAAGCGATACCTTCTAATGGCATAATATAAAATTCTTAATACTGTTACCTCTGAATCTCTAAAAGATTTTGGGTTCTTCACGATCACAACTATAGACGGTTCTAACCACTAGACACATCACGAGCCAAGGCATTATTTATTAAATAATATTCTCAAAGGAGTTTGAGATAACAGTTACAGGGTTACTTTATGTGAAATTATTTTTTACTTTTTAGTTCGTTATTTGGAGTCTATTTAAAAAATATATATATATATTTTACGATTTTAAGTGATGGGAGACCTTAAAAGGATGCTTCTTAAACTGGTACGTAGTGGTTGTCCTTGTTCAATCAATTACACTTCAATCTTAGTTAGTACTATTTCAGTGCAACTAACATTTTGACATATTGACAAGAATATTAAAAAATATTCGGGCGAATTGGATATCTCTCCCTTTTTTGCAGTCGGTTGAAAATGAGGAATCTCACTTCTGACATCAATTTTAACAATGTGTTTTCTTTGTAACTATTACAGTTCAATTATATGTTTTACCAAAAAAAAGAGACTAATCCAATTTCAACCAGATCCCATAATCAGAACCTAACCAAGCTTTCATAAAACTATTCCTACAGTGTCTTTGTAAATAGAAGAAAAAAAAAAGGTAACAAACATAAAAAATACAGTCGCATTGATAACCTCATTTTCTTACAAAATTCGGTTTAAAAATATACATAAATTAAATTAAATTCATTAATATTAGCAATATAAAGGCAAATTAAAAACCATATAATTATTAACAGTTACAAGGAAATAAAAAAAATAGACAACATACCTACCATACATATAGACATACATACCATGTACATACACATTACAAACATAGGGTAAGGGCCCTTTGGGCATCTTCACAATAGGGTAAAAAACACCTATGTTATTTACTTATATCCCTAAATCATTTAATAGAAAAGTTTCAATTTCATTTTATTTCATGCGCAAGTACTACATCGTAATATCTGACAGCGCCATAGAATATTCTATGTGCGCATACAAATAGCGTTTTACGTTAACTAGTTTAAAATGGACGTAATCACTGTTTTTATAGATTACTAAATATTTAAAATGTTATTGTTTGTTGGAGGCCGTTGTGACTATAAATCCGGCGGTAGGGGATTCGAGTTCCACTCGTAGGAATGAAATATTTAATATTTTAACACTTGCTTTCACACATAGAGGGTAGGCAGAGGGAACCTGGAAACTTAATATTAGAACACTCTGATGCTATTAAGACTTCCTATTATTATTTCCATTCGCAATTTTCACCAATTTCTTGAGGCAATGCATATTGAGTGATGGAATTCTACCTCTTAACAGAGCGAGAAAATGAAGTATTAGATATTTCATTCCCTCTTGTAGGAATCGAAACCGCAATCATAGCGTTTATAGCCAAGTATGTGCTGTCACGAAAGCTTCAATACATAACATAAACAGAGACAATCTAGTATGAAGATACTCCTATCCAATTTCCACACGAATTTGAAACATTGTATTTTGAGAGGTGGAACTCATGGCTTGGTACTACCGAAAGAGAAGTGAAACAGTTTTATTTTTTATTGTTTATTGTTCCTCACACTATAAATTTATGGTCCGTACTTTTTGTCATTTATATATTCATCTTTTAATATATTTTTTGAGGCCAGTCGTGGCGCAGCGGCACAAAGTGTGACTGTAAACCGACTGGTTGTGGGTTCGATCCCCACTCGAGGAGATGAAATATTTACTTAAATTTATATTTCCATTTCTTCGCTCTGGTGTCGAGGCTAAGCGCGGCGTTGAGTTCTGCCACTCAACACGCAATGCCTCCAAAATTCGGCAGAAAGTGGGGAACGGTGTGTCTAAAAACACTAGGTTCCCTCTGCCTACCCTGCTGTGTGCGGGATACAGCGTGAAGCTGATTTTATTATTAATATATTTTTTCTTCAGATATTACCTAAGTATAACAGTTAAATATATATGTTCTTCTGAATCATTCATACTTACAACCATTATTGACACTCAAACGCTGATCCGTAATCACTTCGAATTCAAAGATTTTTGTGTTTCACACTGTGTGTTCCTTATATTGTTACCAAAGCGAAAGAATAATCCCTTTAAGGCAGAATCGAACCTGCAAATATGGCGTTTACATACGTATTGAATGTCAAAATCAAAGTTTTTGAATTAAATAAAAACATTATCGACACAAAATATACGAGCTATAAAAGTGACAGAGTGGCAATATTTGGAAACATTACCTTATCAAAGAAAAACAGTTCGAGTGCTTAAAGATTATCTTTTTTTTTTTTTTTTTTTCAAAACTATGAGGACTGCACTTCAAACCTGAATGTATTTTATTTTTATACAAAAATGAAAAAAAAATAAAAATAAAACTAAGCTATATACGTGGAACTGAAACAAAACAAATAATCGAACATGATTTTTTGGTAGAAGACAGAATGCAGTGAAAAAAAATATATTTTTACGTTCGTGTTTCAGTTACATATTTTTCGTCGATTTCAGGAGGCATTCAGTGTTGAAGGTCGAAATTCAACACCGCGCTTTACCTGGTTACCGGAGCGGGGAAATTAAAGTATTAAATATTTCATTACCTCGAGTGGGAATCGAACCTGTTTCGTTTACAGTTGCGCTTGTGCACAAAATAAACAGAACTTTAAATTCTAGTAAAATAATATGCTTTTGTAAAAATTAAGAAAATTAAAATAAAAACTGTGTTTTTTTTCTATATAAAAAAGCTCTTCTTACACGCACGCGAAAATGAAGAATTTGATGAAATATTATTAAAAAAATATGTATTTAGAAATCGTATTGATTTGAATCCTCCTCTTTTTTAACTAATTCAGTCTACCCTCATTGACCACTAAGGTATACGTCAAAATTTATCTTCAATACGTTGTTGGAATTTTTTACTCAATTATATATTTTATAAATATTTTCTTATACAGTTCTAACCTATATACTCATTACTTACCTATATACTCACTATTTTCTAAAAAAAGTGAATATTTCAAAATATGCATAAATATGTAAAACCCAACGACGTACGTTCAAGCACAGTAAAAATGGACGACGACAACATAATATCTTGAAGGTGTCTAAAATTTCTCACAATAATATTATATTATGAAAAAACTCATTTCGTTTAAGATATTTTTTCTGAATTCACCATATTACGTGTTTGAGGAAAAACGTATCCTATAACAAGAGAAGCTTACAACGGTAATGTACTCTGGAAAAATGCTTTCGAAGCTCGTATTTCCCTTTTCATGTTGCATTCTACCGTTTTTCGGGTTGGCTGTTGTTTAGTTTTGTCCATTAGGGCAAAGGTTCTGGGTTCGATTGGACGTTGCCATTAATTTCCTGTATATAGAAGTTATATATTGTAATATTTTAACTTACAAGAGGAAAGCTTTTAATTTTTAAACATAAATTAATATAAAAATAAATAGAGGACATGAGCGCCACGATTACGAGCCCTAGCGTGTGACTGTAAAATGTTATGGGTTCAATTTCTACTCGAGTGAAAGAATTATTCATATTTTCTCGCTATGGTAACAAGAGAATATACGGCGTTAAGATCTGTCACCTTAGTAGAAATGTCTTGCGGAAATGGGAGGAATGGCAGTGTGGAGTAAAAATACAGCTTAGATAGAGCTAGTTATGGCTTTAAGCTTCATTAGAGTTTTAGTAGGACCAGCATTTTTTTCTTCTTTGTGAGGTACACTGACGAAATAAATTTTTGGTCAGAAACTAGAAAAACGATCGTATTTCTTTTATGCGTAAATTTATTTATAAATTTATTTATAATAATTTCAGGTGAGAGGAGACGGCTCACTTGAGCTGCATCATCAGCCTTAAGTTATACATGCTTGAGAGGGGATGCCAAAAAACTATGTATATATGTAGAGAGAAAAAACATAAACAAAATTTTATATAACAATTTTCCTTTATTATTAATATTCCACTTTAAATATAGTATAGTCATAGATCAATTTCAAAAAACATACTGAAAAGTTCCCTTCAGTTTAAATAAATATTTTTTCTTACTTTTATTCTATCCCATACACAGGTAACCGTATAGGTAGAGATAACCTGGTAACTGTGTGATATGATAATCCGTTCCCCATTCAGAGACTTCTGCTCTCCATTTTTTAAACGATTTTTGTAAGAAAAGGAGGTTGTCAATTCGATGGTATTTTTTTAACCGACTTCTGTAAGAAAAAGAAATTATCAATTCGACTGTTTTTTGTTTGTTCACTCAGAGCTTTTGACTGGGTGAACATATTTTGATGATTTTATTTTTATTTGACAGGAAGTGCTTTCCGTGTGGTTCCATTTTAATGTGGTCCATTTCTGACTATAGTTTCATTGAGAAAATACATAACTCTTAAATTTGCATCAGATATGTGCGCGACAAATAGACGAATAACTCAATATCACGCCAACCGATTCCGATGATTCTTTTTTCATTGGAAATTATATCTAAGAATAATTTGGTTAGGTTACGATCATGGCATATTTCGGATTTTTCACTTTTTAGTGTGTTGTTTGAAGTCGGTTTTTTTTTCTTTAAAAATATTTTTTCGTGGTGTGGTGGGCGTGTTGAGTGGCAAAACTCATCACGCAACTCCACACGCATCCATGCCATACTCGTTACCAAATCGAGGAAATGAAAATGTTAAATAAAAATATATTCCCCCAGACGCTAGTCGAATCTATTCAAAGTAAACTAAAGCTAGGTGACTTTTTAGGTAAAGTAGAAGTAAAACAATGCACATCCCTGTTCGCACTGGTCCGGCACTTTCATTGTTAGTGAGCGTTTTCGGCGTCGCCTCCAGCAAAGGCCGACTTTTAGAATTTTTAATTTCATATAACGTTTTCTTGTCGAGATTTTTTCTTTTAAATATGCTTAATGACCGTTAAGGTTAAAATTTGACTTGTATTTATTTTAAATATAATAATTTCTTTGATTTTCACGATTATTACACATTTTAAATAAACTATTTTTAAACGGATTAATCGCGTATATTTTGTACTCATATACATTTTTGGAAATTCAACGTTTCGAAAACTTTGCTGTAATCAAATTACTGCCAACGAATTTCTTAGAAATCTTTGGCGGTAGTTTGATATAATAATTATATCAACTGACAGACGAAAGCCACTTCAGTAAAATCCTCCACCTGTGACCACGGACTACTGCAAAGTGTTCGTAACTCGGGTTTCCAAAATGTATAAGAGTACAAAATATACGCGATTAATCCATTTAAAAGAGATTCATTTAGTTTAAATATTTTAGATACGAGGTATGTTTGCGAGTTCTTATTTTATATTCTTATTCCGGTATTCTTTCTTATAGTTTTTACTTTTTTGCTATACGTCGTCCTGTACAATTAGTACTCTCACTTAGCACTTTCCTACCAATTTTCGAAATGTGTGTTAAGTGGCGGAACTCAACCACGCATATTATCTTAACAGAGCGATAAATGTAAATAATTCGAAGAAATCGAACCTACATCTGTCACTCACTACACCCGACACTCAACAAGAATGTCTCAAAAATTGGGCAGCCTGTGTGGAACGGAATATATAAACAATACGTTCCCTCTGCATACCTGTTAAACGCAGGATATACCGTAAAGCATTTTCTTTTATTTCTTGAACATAAACTCAACGTATTATGGCACAAATACTAAAACTCACTTTATCGAAATGCTTACTAAAGCAATATCAACTAAATGAAGTCCTCTCAATGAGGTACATTTTCTAAGAAAATAAGTTTTTCACCTAAATCGCCCTAAGCTAAACTACTTGTATTGAAGACGTTTTAAGATCCACTTATCTTTACTGGTTAAGAGAATAAGTAAAAAAATATATTTGAAAATAGACTAGATTTTTTTTAAATTAACGTCCCAATGTTAAGTAACTAAATCAATGGAAATTATATATTTAATCTAGTATATTGTTATTTAATATAATTTAAGAAAGAAAAATGCTTTTTAGAAAACATAAATATTCGAACTTAGTATAATTTGATTCTGATTTTCTCCTGGAATTTGGATGTTTGTGTACGTTCTCATCAGGCTCGTATTTTTCTTTCTTAAATGTGGAAAAATACTTACAAATTGTAAAAAATATTAAATAAATAGCGTTTTTTCTCGCCAAATGATATTTCTAAGTAATTATCTTTTTGGCAGCGAAAATTGTTAAAAATCTTCCTCAAAAAGAATTTCAGTACAGTCCGATGAGAACGTATAGCTTAGTTTGACAGAGCGCTTGGACGGTCTCCAAGAGGCGCAGGTTCAAATTCCGGTACGTTCAAACAATTATGTTTCCGAACAAATAAAATCCATATATCTTTCATAATTTTTTTTCCATAGCTTCACACTGTATCTCGCCGTAGGATAGGTGGAGGGAACCGGATGTTAACACACTACGTTCCACATTTTTCCGCCAAATCTGGAGACATTATGTGTTGAATCAATTCAACGCCACACTTTGTCTCGACAAAAATACAAAGAAATAAGATTATTATATATATAATTTCCTTGATTGGGAATCGAATCCACAACTTATCTTTACAGTCTTTGTTCATACAATTTATTTTTTTGTATAATACAACAGTTACCCCAAATATCACATAAAATTTGGCTATCTTAACAAAAGCCCCAAACAATTGCACACTTAAACATTTTAGTGCTGGTTGTTTAAACAAGATAAGGTATTATATAATCGAACTGCGAGCCAGTAGCCGAAGGGAAGTTTGCCAAACTTCGACCATATGCGGTATAGTTACCTCAATTCCTATGCAATTTTTCGTTAAAGCCCATAAAAATGTTGTGTTTGTAGGAATTTCAACGCTTTAACATGTTTGTTTTTGAATTTACTTGATATACTGAATATTAAAACAGTATATTTTAAACTATAATCAAGTATATAAACGCGAGACTGACGTGGCGTAATGGGATCATCGATCCCCAGTTGGGACCGAGAGTGTTAATTATTTTTATTTTCCCGTTGGCAAAATAAATAGTGGCTTTGAGTTTCTCTACTCAAAATACAATATCTCGAAATTAGATGGAGAGTAGAGAATTGAGTTACCATTTTCACTGCCTCCTCAACGGTGTTCTGGATATAGTATAAAGTATAAACGATAAAAGATTTTCAAACTTTATAAGACAGGAGTAATAATAAAATATACTAAATAGTAGTACGTAATACATATTGTGTAAAGGATATAATTTTTCACCCTTTCGTAAATTAATTTATATACAGGAACTATGGCCGATTTATAAAAACTCTCTTGTTAGCAAAGTATTAAAAATTTTATTAATTTAGCTCAAGCAGTAATAGATATATTAAAATTTAAAATCTTATGAATTTTTGAGTGACTCACTCACTCATCAAAAATCTTACCCACTTCTAAACGACCTAGAAACTTAATATTTAGTACCAAGGAATTATATTAAAAAGGAAATTAGATCTAAGAATGAAAGAAAACAAGATGTTTTAAAAAAAAAGAGTGTATGAATAATGGGAATGTTTTTTTTACAAAAAGTAATGATGTTCTATTAAAACCATAAATGAGAGCCAAGTTAAATGTACTAATTTGTCGATCGCGAGTTCACTGACAAAAGTCATGAGATCTATATAGGTGCCGGGTTCTGTGTTCGCTTGAAATAAAATTCAAGTTACAAAATGACGGATTCGCTTATGGTATTTTAACAATATAGATGGAGCTTCCTAGAAATAAAGGCTTTTTATATTCTAATTGTTTGTAGATACGATTTCCATTAACTTGCTCTGATAGTAAGACAAAACGGCGTTTAATCCACCACACAACACGCAGAATGTCGAAATTGGGGAACTGAGAGTCTTTGCTCTAGATTTAAGCTGCATACCCCTTATATATGAACACAGCGTGAAGCTGTTTACTTGTTTTTGTTGTTACACATTAAAAGAATTCAATTTATATGACAATAGGTTGTTTGATTTCCCACTAATGCCTGTATGTATGTATTTGAATGTGTTCTCTATCTATACTAATATAATGAAGCGGAATAATTTATTTGTTTATTTAAAGCTTAGATCTCTGGAACTACTAGTCGGATTTAAGTTTATTTTGTCGATAACGTGTACTTTTCGAGAAAATGTAAAATTAAAATAATTCAACTATCTGATTGCGGCCGCAAGCCTAACTCGAGTTCTGTGGGGGCCCTTATCGCCGTGACATCCTCGCATGCAGCCACGGAGTAAATTTTCTTAAATTTATGAAAATAAGTTTTTCGTAATTGAATGTATAAATTAAATAGTCTATCTGTTAAAAGAATTATAGGTTGTGTGCTGGCGAAGCCGCGAATAGGCCGCTAGTTAGTGATAAAGCGTGAATGTGATAAAAATAATCAAATATATTATGCTTAAAGTTTCAAAAGTAACGTGTTTTCTATTGTTGATGTTTAAGTTATTATGCTCAAGTTGGGTAAGCGCTACTTAGATATTTCCTTCGTAGCTGAATAATTTACCAAATAATAGTAATCTTCTACGAAATACAACGTACCTTGAAGAAGCAACACCAGGCATTCCGTTATTAAGGGCCCACGAAATGCCGTACCTGCTAGCTGGTTATGTCTATAAAATAATATTATAAAGCTGAATAGTCTATTTAGTTAAATGCATTAATCTCAAAAATCAAGTTTTCATAGATGATATATAGAATAATTATATATATTAGAATATTAGGTGAGGCCAGTCGTGGCGCAGCAGCACGAAGTGTGACTGTAAAATCGACTGGTTGTGGGTTCGATCCCCACGCGACGAGATGAAATATTTACTTAAAATTTATATTTCCATTTCTTCGCTCTGGTGTCGAGGCTAAGCGCGGCGTTGAGTTCTGCCACTCAACACGCAATGCCTCCAGAATTCGGCAGAAAGTGAGGAACGGAGTGTCTTAGCACTAGATTCCCTCTGCCTACCCTGCTGTTGTGGCGAAATAGCACAAGCGTGCTATTTCGCCACAACAGCAGGGTAGGCACTCGAGGTAATGAAAAAATTAATATTTCCTAGCTCTGGTAACGAGGTAAAAGAGGTGCGTTTAGTTCCACCGTTCTGCATGCACTACTGCCAGAGTTGAGCGGAAAGTGGGGAACGGAAGCGTTTTACAGGGAATGCATATCTTGACATTAGGTTCCTGGGTTCCCTTTGGCTACACTGCTATGTGCGGTATACGTGCAGCTAAAAAAATAAGTTAATCAATTCGAAGTATCCCAATAAAAGTTCTCTTGGGAAATTAGAATATGTCATGCTAGGATGTATTTTTATTTGTATTGTTTTTCTATATCATTTAAGCAAAACGGAACGTCTCAAAGGGGCCAAAAGCGTAGAACGCAGTATCTTAAGTGGACCAGTTTCTTAGAGGGTTAATGATATAAACAAAAAAACGTGCTAAAAGTTAAGAATATTTTTTTTTTAACAATAGGTTCTATTTATCCTGCTAGAAGCTGTAGATGCGTAAAGCTAAAAACATTTTAAACAGAAAATAAGCACCATTATATACTAGAGATCATCGAAAGGTAGCGGCAGACTGTACGACGGTTGTGGTTCGATTATTACTCGAGACAAAGAATTATTATTATTTCCCCGCTTTGGTAACAAGGTTGTGACGTTCAATTCTATCATTTAACACGCGATATTTTGAAAGTTTTGTAACACAAAGGGAATAAAATGTTAGACGCTATATGTGGAATACAGGCTATAGCGTTATGTATAACAAAAATAATAATAGTAATCCTGCACCAAAAGAAGTCACTATCATTTACCCCAGTATCAAGGGTATTCATGGCTCAGAGAGGGATTCTGATCTACATCATTTTTAAAAGAAAAATGAATACTTGGAGAATATTTTTAAATGAAAAATATTCTGCTTTCAAGAATGCCATCCGGAAATACAGGCTTTACAGCAAAAGCTCAACAGAGTTTATAAACAAAGCTAGGTTCTCGAATACAGCTAGTAAAGGCTGTGTCTACATAAAAAAAGTTTTTTTTGTAAGTTTCACGCTGTATTCCGCACAAAGCTTCCAGCATTCGCGGAAAGTGGGAAACGGAAGTGGAACGTAAATGAGATGTAGTGTCTTAACACTAGGTTGCCAGGTTCCCTCTGCCCATCCTGCTATCTGCAGAATACTACGTGGGATTAAAAAGTAAACAAATAAACCCACGCTGTCAATTTTATGAATATTTTTTTAACATCATAATACAAAAATTTTAATATTATGCTGTACAAGCCCTTGTACAGAGAATGGGAGAGCCCATTTTTAATGAGTCATGAAAGATTTTCATCTGTTGACGTAAGTTTATCCATTATAAAATTAGTATGGATAAGAAAATTAAATTATTAAATAAAGTATTGTATGTATAACAAATAAAATTATGATGTTTCTGCTAAAACAATGTTTCGTTTGTTAATTCACAGAACTTAAACAGATAAAACTTCAATGTATTATTTAAAATTATTGATAGCTTCAATATATATATCGGCGTTGAGTTTCCCACTTAACACGCAATGCCTCCAAAATTCGGCAGAAAGTGGGGAAGGAGCGTCTTAACACTAAGTTCCCTCTGCCTACCCTGCTGTGAGCGGGATAAAGCGTGAAGCTAATTTAATTTTTTAACTTTTTTTCAATATATATCTGTATGTATGTATATATGTATGTATGTATGTATATATACTCGCACGCTATACGTCAATTATCATAATATTGTACAAATATGTAAATTGTCTATACATTAAAAAACTATATATATTTTAAATGTGACTTGTTGTAGATTCGAGAAAACGAAGCAAAAAATATATGTTTACTTCTTTGCTCTGGTGTCGAGACAAAGCGCGGCGAAGTGAGTTCCAGCACTTAAAAACGTTCGATTAAAAATGGGGAACAAAGTGTCTTAATACTAGGTTCCCTCTGCATACCCTGTTTTGGGCGGGATTTGATAATGCATCAAAATATAGAGGGTGCGTAGGGAACGCAGTGTCTTAAGACTAGGTTCCCTCTGCTATCGTGCATTACCAAGCATGACGTTTTTGCGGCTTTACGCTTTTTCCTCATATTGTCTATTATACCACTTTAGCTATACACAATTCGGTAGCTTCAAGTTGCCTTCAATCTTACTATGCGGGACATAAAATTTTATTCGCTCTGGAACACAAAGCGCGGCGTTGAGTTCCGCAACTCAGTACGTATTGTACAGAAATTAGTGTCGAAGGGAACGAACGGGCTACCCCACTACATTGGCAAGAAAAATAAATACAATTGTAAGACTCACTGTTAATATCGATCTCCAGTTAAATTATTATACCATTTGTATACAAATGAAGTATATAATTTCTCACTTGCGAAGTCTAATACGAATTTAATGTTGAAATATATTCATGTGAATAAAAATTTATCAAAACGAAGTGCTTTGGATTTGCTTTCCAATTTATTAAAAATTTGGATCTAAATCGTTTCACCTATTATTATAATGGATATGTCATCATTTATATTGCATTTATAAAATGATATATTATAGATTTTTATGGTTGGTTTATTCTTGTTTTACAAATTGAAAGGAGTTATTGCTAGTTAATAACCTGTATACTTTATTAAGAAAAAAGCTCGCATATAGCAGGGCAGCGAGAATCTAGTGTTGACACACACTGCTACACTTATCTCTGAATGGTGGTGCTTGTTGAGTTGCGGAACCTAACACCGCATTTTAACTGTCAGAATGAAGAAATGAAATTATTTACATTTTATTTCCTTTAATGAAAAATAAAAAAAAACAGACAAGCGCAAGTTGGGTACGCCCACCGATGGTTCCTTTAAAAAATGGATACCTTGAGTTTTTTCTGATATTCAGCTTAGCTTAACAATAACCATTTTATCTGATACCTCAATTGAAGTAGCGGCTTTAATACCAAACATTGACCCCCTTTTAAGGCTATTGGGATTTTAGTTAGGATAGAATTTAACCACAAATCTAAAGTTTAAATAAACTAAACTATCCGTAGACACTAGCTGCCACATTTTATAATTCTAGGTTAACACTAGAAGTACCCTTTTTTTAATTTCCGTTTATAGCATGGAATACCCTTTTTTTGCTATGTAATATAAATTTATTTTATACAGAAAATCATGGGGCCATAGATCTATAGATAAAGACGGACAATAAGGTGATCTTATAAGGTTTCCTTTTTTTCTTAATAGGTACGGTACCCTAAAAACATTAAATTAAAATTAAATTAAATTAAAATTAAAATAAAATTTATATATATTTTTTCTTAAATATTATGAAAAGATCCACGTTAATCTATCTTCCAAATAACTAAAGAATACACACTTATACAGGCTGAGGGCATTCGTTCACAAGACAGTACTAACGATAACAATTTTTACATCTTCCTCGAGTCGCGGTACCATTCAGCCTTTTCGTATTTCACTTGCCATTGAATCTTGATGAATAGTCAGCTTTTGCTAGTTTATCATTTCCATCCATTTATTGCCTTAAATTATTTTTATGATCTATCTTGATCTAAATGGATATAGGTCTAATATATATATATATACAATTATTAGTAACTTGTTTGTCATTTTATGTTTAATAATAATCTATTAGTTTAATTTTGCCTGATTGAAAATTATAGCAATATCACTGTTTATATTTTGTTAATACTTAAATAAGTATTGTATTGTAACTCATCAACAAAAGTGTGGGTTAGAGTATTGTTATAATATTAGCCAATTAGAGTATTGTTATAATATTAGAAATAGATTGCCTAATTTCTCGTAGTAATGCATTCCAACGATCTACTGTGACAGGGTAAGGCACAGTAATATTTCTAGGACGTTGTCATTTTCGAGCGAAGTCGAACGGAAGACGGGAATTGGAGCCTAGGAGGGAAAAGCGCTCCTTTAGGTAAAACTGAGATTCAGTATTGAAGAATCCCCACTCGGGCTGGTATCCGTAAAAGGATTTCCTCACGAAAAAAAAAGGTTTGGGTGGGTAAAAGATACTTTCATCTCTTTAGCCTACCTATGGTGTAGTATACCTTGCGGCTCAGGTCAGAGATATGAGGAACTCAGGAGAGAGATCTGTATACTTTTACACCTAGATTTTTGACAATATTGCTACATTCTAACCTACAACTGTCTAAGATAACGGGAGGATGAGAATAAACCTTAACATTGTCATTCTCGTCCGTAGTCATATAACTCTGCAAGTCGTCAGCGTAAAGTGAAAGGATCGAAGCTAGGTAACGGAGTTGATGAATACAGAAAAAAAGAGAGCAAAATGCGACGTTGCATACCGCGACTAAACCTATAATGTCTTCGAAAAGTGGAGAACGGAAGACTTTTAATGGGGACGGAGTGTTTTAGTACTGGTTCCCATGTTCCCTCTGCCTTCTTTGCTGCGAGTGGAATACCGGGTGAAACTCAAAAATATATATTGTTATAAATAATGTACATACATGCCATTTAGGGATGAAATTGGCTCAATGCCAATACAATTATGTTTTTGGTAAGTGGACTCGGCTAAACGACAGACCACGGTAGGTTACCTTTATAGGAGAATGTTATTGCCAATTTTTTGGCTTGTTCTTTTGAGTACGACATTTTTTTTTACCTTTTATAACTTTTAGATTGGCCGAGATGCCTTAGATCGTTTTTAACGCTACATCAGCATAGGAGCATAGGAAACCTAGTTTCAAGGGATAAAATCTAGTGTCTACATGTAGCAGGATACGTATTTAGTGTTAAGGAAAGGAGTTACAATATGAAATAACAAACAAAAAAAAAATGTTCTTTATGTAGTTATCTGACCAATAGAATGGACAAAATAAAGTAGTTTATGAAATTAATGAATACCATCTTGTACCTAGCTATTGTTAAAATTTCAATGTTCCACAATTGTATCATAAATATTTAAAATGTATTAACGTCAGTCATTCGACCTAAATAAAGTTATTTATGCATCTTCCACTATTACAATTTCCGTTTTTTTTTTTTAGCTTCATGTTGTGTCCCGCACATGCCCAGATAGAGGAACAGAATCTGGGAACCTTGTATTGAGACATTTCGAATTCTTCTGAAGGCTTTATTTGTTGAGTGGCGAAATCCAAGATTGCAACGAAAAGAAAATCTCATTGGACTTTGATTGATTGCACCCTGGATTGGATATTTAAATCGTAAAAATTATATTATTAGGAGAGTTTCAAATTATTACATAGCGCATATAGCTGACATTTATTAATATTTAATCATACACAATTTCAAATTCATCAATTGCCTTAACGTAAATAAAATCGTAATATATGAACAGAAACAAGGCCAGGCCAGTCGTGGCGCAGTGGCACAGAGTGTGACTGAAAACCGACTGGTTGTGGGTTCGATCCCCACTCGAGGAGATGAAATATTTACTTAAATTTATATTTCCATTTCTTCTCTGGTGTCGAGGCAAAGCGCGGCGTTGAATTCTGCCACTCAACACGCAATGCCTCCAAAAATTCGGCAGAAAGTGGGGAACGGAGTGTCTTACACTAGGTTCCCTCTGCCTACCCTGCTGTGTGCGGGATATAGCGTGAAGCTAATTTAATTTTTAATTTTAATTTTTGAACAGAAACAACAGTACATTCAGTTCATATGAATGACGTCTGTGTGTTGTGGCACGTTCATTGATACCAAAACCACTATCAGGTTTTACTAAAATAATAGCAATGCTTTTACAAAACAATGTTTCATAGTTAATACAAAAAAATTATATGACGCCATATATTGTTGAATTAACAATTCAATATTAGACATTTTTTAGTGGTTTAATTGTTTACGTAACTGTATATAACATACGTCATAGAATTTTCCTTATTGTTGTGTTAATAAACATATTTTTTAACACCCCACTGTATTCCAAAGGAAACCTAGGGACACTACCTACCTACCTAAGATTTTCAATTTTAGATATTGTGTGTCGAGTCGGCGGAACTCAACGCCGCATTAGTAAAACATTAGTTAGTTACATAAATAATATACATAGATTAGTTAGGCAGCCTCTAATGAAAAATATAATCTATACACTTAATTAAAATTAATTAATTAGAGGACGTCGATGCGCAGTGGCATAAGGATATGACTGTGACGCGAAGATTTTGAGTTCGATCCCCACTCGGGAGACTGAAATGTTTTTTAAACAAAGAAATTAACATATTATTTACATTTCTTCGTTCTGACACGAACGCAAAAGCCTGGCATTGAGTTCCACTACTCAATACGCAATATCTCGAAAGATTCGGCGAAAAGTGCATTTCATCTGCCTATCCTGTTCTATGCGGGATACAGCGTGAAGTGGAAATTAGTATTTTTGTGAAGCACATGACCAACTCCTTATTACATACATCATCGGAATAGGATACTAGAATTTTTTTTGTAATGCCTGACTTTCACTTTACGTTAAACTTTGATGCAGTCTATGAGGACACATTATTGACTAAAAAATATCTATTGATTTAAGAAATCATTGCGCCTTAGAAAATGTATCTTAAAATATCCAGTTCCAGAATTTGAAAGAAATTATGAAGGAAAGGTAAATGAAAAGATATTATTAACAAGTGAATGTAATTGTAGTATTTGTAAGTAAATTGTGACCTCCGACTATAAATAGACTGTTAATAAGGAGATAAACCACCATTTGCTAATCACTTCAATACAATGCTGTAATTGTTCACATGATATTGTATAAAAAAAGTTCAAATAAAATTTCTATATAATTACAAATATTATCAATTCCTTTGTGTAATTTTTATATAATTTGACATATAACTTAGGTATAAGTATGAAAATGATCAAGTAAAAGTGGATAAAACTACTTCAACTTTTCAACTTATATGTATATCCTAAGGTATTCCGCTATTAAATTTAAAAATCATGAAAAGTACGTACACTCAGTTTTAAAATCCTTTTTTTTTTTTTTCTCTAGTCTGGTCTGGTTTTAACTGTTGTGTATCTTTTACTGTCATGGTTTAGTGACGACTTGAAGACTGAGATAAATTGGTTACAGAGAAGTCTCTACAACGCCATATAGAAACATATATACATATAGAAGGTTAAATAAAAAGTTTTATGTATGCAACGTAAGCTGATAAAATATTTTTTTGCGTCACAGTTGGATAAAAAGGACCATTGTGGCTTAACAGGATGTGTAAATTTCCTATATTTGATAAGACAAAGCGAAAAGCTTGACTTCGCTACTCAACATGTGATATATCGAATTTGAGTAGAATGTCATAGCACTAATTTTCCTTTTTTCATGTTGTGGTTGTGTACGGAACAGCGACCTGGATGGGTACGGAAGAGGATACTCTGTCACTGAGAAAGTGCAAGCACTACATGATTGAGAGGATATCATCGACAACAAGGGCACCCCCCTGTGGGATTCGAACCTAGGCTTGCATCCGTCAATCAGACTGGGACACTAGCTCATTGGTTACTCATCTATAGATATATGCAAGTTATTTGGCACTAAAAAACAAAATTTACTATGAAATCATCAAACGTAGACCGGTTTCTCTGTACAGACAGCACATACTCAGAAGCTCGCTAGGTAGAATAGATAATAGTTTCGATAATGAAAAGTGATTATCACTGATAGCGTCGCTTCATTCAGTTAAACGCGGTCTCTCGTACAGTGCAATACGTTATACGTGATTTGCGTCATATGTGTATGGTATGTTATTTTGTTCTATTTTTAAATATTATGGGGAGAGTGAGAGAGAGTTGGATGAGTGATAAATCATCCAGTTTTATTTTTTATTTAATGTAAAATGAAAAATATATGATTTTGGAAAAATATGTTCATTTGTTGTTGTTATATAGTTTATATTCAGTATGTTTAGAAAACGTTGCTTAAGCTAGACTATATGAAGTAGAAATTTTAAAATGAAGGTGAAATTGGTACAGTATATAACTGTAAGCGGGTTAGCTATAGGTTCATTTCTCACTAGGGTAACAATTACGAGTACATTTCAATTTTCCCCTAACAGGCATTTTTTAGTTCTTGTTTTGAATTCTTCCAATTTAAATTTTTTATCAAACCCACGACCGTCGTATATATATATATATATATACGTTATCTATAGATACATTTATATACTGTACATAAATACAGGTGAAGCTAAAAAAAATGTGTGTTCAATATGAGACCCAATTACATCTTCACACGACTACGACTGAAGCTAAGACCATTCAGTTATTACGAGAAACTATTTTTACCTTAGATATTATGATAATGATACTGATGAAAACGTTGCTGCAGACACAAAGTGGCGTTAAGTTACGCCGCTAACACGTAATGAGCCAAATGTGGGCGGAAAGTAGAGAAGACTTAGTGTCTTCTCTTTGTCTCCTCCATATCCTGGTATATGTGAGATACAGCTCGAGAAGCGTATAGCTTAGGTAGCTTAACAAACTGCTTGATCTTAATATAAACGGGTTCAAATACTAGTAGCTAAGTTCAAAGTTTTTTTTATTATTTAAGATTTTTACGATGCTAACAATATGAATAATGTTTTTTAAAATAAGTTGTATATATTTTTGTATATGCGAAAAATAATTAAACAAAAGTTATATATTTTTAGAGTTTATAATTTATTTAATATAAGTAAATAACATCGTTAAGTTCCGCCATTTAAAACGCAATATCTCAAAAAAAAATATGGAAATTGGAAAAGCGAATATTCTAGCACTTAGCCTACCTATGCTATAAAAAAATATTATGCTATAGGTATATATACGAATGTTATTTTTTATAATAAAGAAAAAAAACACAAAAATACAGTTTTTTGGCACAGAGTAGAGTCTCTGACAGACCATTTTTCTAAAATCGTAAAATTCAATATTTCATTTATAACTTGGTGTTGGCAGATACTAATGCGATTTTCTAAGACGCTGTGTTGTTTATGAAAAACCTAAAATTTACTGTACTTCTATTGGAGGCCAGTCGTGGCGCAGTGGCACGAAGTGTGACTGTAAAACCGACTAGTTGTGGGTTCGATCCCCACTCGAGGAGATGAAATATTTACTTAAATTTATATTTTCATTTCGTTCGCTCTGGTGTCGAGGCTAAGCGCGGCGTTGAGCTCTGCCACTCAACACGCAATGCCTCCAGAATTCGGTAGAAAGTGGGGAATGGAGTGTCTTAACACTAGGTTCCATCTGCCTACCCTGCTGTGTGCGGGATACAGAGTGAAGCTGATTTTTTTATTTCTATTAGTGTTGCTGCACGCTGTTCGTTAAGGCCATTGTGTCGCAGTGGCATTTTTGTGGGTTCGATTCCCATTCGAGAGCGACGAATCATTTTGGCAAGGCGCGGCATTTTCCTATTGTGTAACATTGTCACTTTTTTACCTTACAATCCAATCGTGTGTTCTCCATACAACGTGATTATTGGATACGTTCGGAACGTCGTAATAAAAGAACAGAACAGTCCATGTACGCTTTAAGTAAGAAATGTACTGAATTTTACACCAATCTTTAATTAAAAATTGTAGAAAATAAATAAAATATGTATATTTGTTTGATTTTTGTTTAATTATGTGGAAAGAAATTTTTTATTTTATATCTATATTTTTTTCCTTTAATATTTTATAAGAATATTAAAGGAAAAAAAACGTTGAATATATATATATATATATTATTATCATATTAATGAAGCATACTAATGAGACTATTTCTTTCAAATACAATGAAAAAATGAAAATATTCAATCTTTCATACTATCTATTTTCCTAAAACTTTTTCAACACGGTCTCGTTTATTTTGTGCGCTTTCCTGTCGATATAGTAAATAATATGATATTCTTTATTGTACTTAAAATATACATAAGAAAACAACACTAGAAACAAAGAAGAGAAGAGAAACATTTAGTTCACAAAGGTAGACTTGCTTACTAAGTGGAAGTGAATGCGGTACAATTATTTTATTACTTAAATCAATTAGTTAAATTGTTAATAATAAACAAAACAAAATACACCTAATATATTATAATATGTAAATATATATTTAAAACAAATATAAAAAACAAAAATAATCCCCACTTTCCGCCGAGTTCATTGGAAAGAAATCCGATTTCATTCCGAAGAAATGGAAATATAAATGTGAATAAATATTTCATCTCCTCGAGTGGGGATCGAACCTACAACCAATCGGTTTCATAGTCACACTTTGTGCCCCTGCGCCACGACTGGCCCCACATATATATTCAATAATAATTATATAGGACCAGCGGAATAATAATATTATATTTATACTTTTGAATGACAAAACCAAAAATCCATTTATTAAAACCAACAATCCTAGGAGACTAAAATATTTATAAATATCATCAAATATTTCAATCCACAACCATATAGAAAGCAAAACAATAGTTTTTTTTTTCATTTTTTCTGTACGTTTGTGTATGCTACTCTCAGTAACGTCTTAACCGGTTTAAATGCAGTTTTCACTATTGCATTTTAACAAATTTCCCTGAATATTTTGTTGTTTGTTTTATTCCTATGTATCCATAATTGGAAAAATATGAACAATTTAAAATATTTTGTTTGATTAAATTGATATACTTTTTTTTAATTGATTTTAGTGTATTTTGTATGGGTATAATTAAAGTGACAGTGTTATTAGAATACAAAAGTAAAAAGAAGAGAATTTAAGACTTATTTAATTCGTCCGAATTAATATAATTTTCCTACTATTTGCTTATTAACTGTTTAATTTTATCGAAGTACTCAATATTGACATAGAATAGGGGTCGTTTTGTAGATATGACAATTGTTTTATTAAACGTATTGTTTAATACCGACAGTAGTGATATACTTTTTAAATGAAGTTCAATTTATTGTGGAATACCACAAATTGAGCCCAGTCGTGGCACAATGCCACGCACCTAATGCATAGTGGGTTCGAACCCCACTTGAGGAAATGAAATATTTATTTAAAAATGTATATTTTTATTTCTTTGCTCTGGTGTCAAGGCAAAAGCGGCGCGGCGTTGAGTTCCACCACTCAACACGCAATGCCTCCAGATTTCGGCGACAAGTGAAGAATGGAGTGTCGTAACACAAGGTTCCTTCTGCTTACCATGCTGTAAGCGGGATAGAGCGTGAAGCTGACAAAAATTTACATTATTTTTATTACAACTATTAACTACTGCAAATTAACATAAACATTAAGAATACTTAATAAATCTTCTTACTGTTTTAAGTATTATTACGAGCTTATTACAACTTAAATTAAGTACTTAGTTAATGATGTATAAATTAAAATATTAAAATATATATATATATTTATATATATAATAATAATATTTAATATTAGCAGTGCCCGCGACTTCTATCTATATTATAATAAAAGTGTAAAAAAGTATCTGTCCGTTTGGCTGTGGCTATATTCTGAAGTATTTGCAGATAGATTGGATGGGCCGACCATGGGGAGGTTTATCAGGTTGCATGTGCAAAATGTAGCCGGGTCAATCTCCCTGTGGTAGCTTTATTTGTTTTATTTATTTATTTATATTTATATTTTAGCATAGGCAGCAGGGTAGGCAGAGGGAACCTAGTGTTAAGACACTTCGTTCCCCACTTTATACCGAATTTTGGAGGCAGGCAGAACTCAACGCCGCGCTTTGCCACGACACCAGAGCAAAGAAATGAAAATATAAATTTAAGTAAATATTTCATCTCCTCGAGTGGGGCTCGAACCCACAACCAGTCGGTTTTACAGTCACACTTCGTGCCACTGCGCCACGACTAGCCTCACATTTACATAGTCTTGAGATAAATCGTGTTAATAGATGGAAAACTAATTATACAGACATACAGCAAAGTAACCCTAAATGGGTTATTAAAAACAGTAATGTTTTATGCCTCATTATATGGATACATGGTTGCATCCATGCAAAGCCTGACTTCTAACATAATTTAAATTACATCCAGTAAACGGCTCAGGAGCACAAAGTGTGACTATATACACAACAGATTGTGGGTTCGATTCACACTCGAGGAAATGAAATATTGATTATTTTTATTTGAGCAAAGTTTGGTCTTGAATTCCCGCACTCAAACCAGCGAATTTGGCGGAAAATAGGGAGCGGTGTATCTTAGCATTAGGTTCCGTCTGCCTACCCGGCTGCGTGCGGTATACAACAAGGAGCTAAAAATCAAAAGAAAATGATGATCTACAGTAAACGAACATAAATGTATATGTTTTTATTTAGTTGGTTAGGTACAAATACAGAATTATTTTAAATGATTGTGTATGTTATTCTTCGGACATAGACATTTGCTTTCATGGATTTTTATTTATAACTTTTTAAGGAGAACAATTAGGTCACATGTAATTTTTACTATGTTTTCTCCACTCCAATGTTCTATCGTGATTTATATAGAATTTTTTGTTCTGACATTATCATGTCAATAAATTATATTTTTTAATAATAATAAAAGGATAGAAGTTTATTAATATTTTGTTAATATATTTTGTTAATATTTAAAATCGAAATTAAATTTGTAGTAGAAAAAAAAAACGTCAAGAGAAAGTGCTTATAGTGCGTACGTAGAAATATTTATTGTAAGAGGGTTCATTCCATCTTATAAAGGTTAACTTGATGGCTGGGGTTCCACATTCGACCCCCATTTTTTATGTCAACAGAAAGTGCTCATCACGTTGACCAACTTTTCCTAAAGCATTGTTTTGATATATCTTATAGATTAGGCGGGCCATTAGAGGTTTTACTTGAGGTTTTCGGACCTTGAAAATAAATAATGGCTTATATGTAGCCGAAGACTAGCATCTATGTATCAAAAATAGTTTCATTTAAATCCGTCCAGTAGTTTTTGCTTAAATCGCGACCAACAGACAGACAAGAATTCCAGAAATCATATTTTTATCTTCTGTTACTTGTCCCCGGAAGTAGTTTTTTTTTGTATATATTAAATGTACAGATTTTACCTCCTTTAAAGTTTTATATATATACATAATATAAGATATAGATAAATGTTTTTAACCTTAAATTATTGAAGCGCAAATCTGAGATCTATTGTAGAATTTTTATGCAACTGTAATTTTTATAAATGAAAATATACGAGTACATACATCGTAAAAATTATATACATAATAAAAATATATATACAGAGGCTGTCATCGCTCAGGGTCGTAAGCGTGTGTCTGTAAACGTGACGGTTGTGGGTTCGATTTCCTCTCAGGGGAAAGAAATGTTTAATATTTTTATTTCCTCGCTCTAGTAGGAGGCAATGCGCGGCGTTGAGTTTCATCACTCAACACGTAATGCCTCATAAATTCAGCGGTAAGTGGAAAAAGAAAGAGTTTAAACGCTGACGGAGTATTTTAGCACTAGATTCCATCTGCCTACTCCACTATGTACAAGTCATAGCGTGAAATGTAGATAGAAAAAGAAAATATAGAACTAGACATTGCATTCTCACTTAACGCCTTGAACCTTGTTATTGCGTGTGTGAGTTATAAAATTAAACGTAAACGACACACACCGGGCATCGAATCCACAACCATAGTGCCACTCCACTGTGCCACACTTTCTTGAAAAAAAAAATGCTATATTTTCCAAAACAAACCCGCATGAATCACATAGTATTCAAAATTATTGTAAATACGTACAAATACTCATGCATATAGTATAAAATGTTTCGTTCAAAGTTCGAAAACGCTACATAAAGTCGTGTCGGTAGTGTTCATTGTAATTTTCTTGTGTTATATATATTTAAATAAGTGATAAAATCGGAAAATTTTGTTAAATAAATATAAGGTAAGATTTTTTCAGCTTCACGCTGTATCCCGCCTATAGCTAGGTTCAACACTCCGGTTCCCGCTTTACTCTTAATTATAATATCTGAAGTGATTCACGTAGCTTAGGTTAAGTTTAGCAAAGAATAATTTTCAAATTAAAAAAGTAATTTAAATCGGAATGTTAAAAAAAAATTAAAGAGTGTTAAAGTAATCTCTAAGATAAGAGTACTCTATGCGTATATAATAGAAATGGAAACAAAAAGTAGAAACGGAATCGGAAGTGCCTTAACGGAAATGAAGTGTCTTAGTAAAACTGACTTTCCAGGTTCCCTCTGTCTACCATACCAAACAACCGCATTTCGCTTTTACCCGCATAGGTAGACGTAGCAGTGCTATTCATGACATTCTATTTTCATTTTTCACTTACGTTTCGAGACATTACGTACGTTATAGTGGCGGAAGTCAACGCTGCGCTTTGTGATTTTTACCAAAATGGAAAAAATTAAAAATATCATATCCTTGTGTGGGAATCGAAAACACAACCGCAGTGTTTACAGTCAGACAATGTACACTGCTACACGACGGTTTCAATTTTATGACGTGTGTATATTTAATATATATATATTATTTTTTATCTAGACAACTATATAAAAATATAGATAGATATTTAATAAAAAAAAATCAACTTCACTTTTCTTCAAAACACTTATCTTCAAAAACGCTGATGACAATTCCACGTTATGCATTTTTATATTTTTTATGGAACTTTTTGGCTTTTTGTCTTTGATTTAAATATTTTAGCAGTAAATGATGTAAATATTAATGCGGGTAATATTATTATTTCATACAATAATGCTTATTTGTCTTCTTTCTACAGAGAATATATTTACCACTCTATTCATTCCGCCGTTAACTTCATTATAGAAAACATATTAAAAAAGGTTATTAGTTCGTCTTTTACTTTGTAAAAATGGTTATATCATAAAATATTAAGTGTAATATCTTAAAAAGTTTTGATTTATAGGAGAAAAATTAGGTAGTGAAAACAAAATATCGAACTCAAAACAAAACTTTACATATGTACGAATTATTCAAGCCGCGAGCGGGGCACTAGTATAAAATATTTACCAGTTTAAAATTTTCAAACTACTATTTTCATATGTTCTAATCTTTAACCTACAAATATGTACGTAGTAGAGGCCTGTCGTGGCGCAGCGGCACAAAGTGTGACTGTAAAACGACTGGTTGTGGGTTCGATGGGCTCGAGGAGATGAAATATTTACCTAAATTTATATTTCCATTTTCTTCGCTCTGGTGTCGAGGCTAAGCGCGGCGTTGAGTTCTGCCACTCAACACGCAATGCCTCCAAAATTCGGCAGAAAGTGGGGAACGGAGTGTCTAAAAACACTAGGTTCCCTCTGCCTACCCTGCTGTGTGCGGGATACAGCGTGAAGCTGAAAAAAAAAATGTACGAGTAAATGCAGTATATAAGTATTGTCTATGTATTAGGTACTCTTTATGTATTTCGGTTACCAGCTTACGACATTAATTACAATATAATCCTATTTTTTTATAATAAATTTAAGTTTCACTAGAAAAATCGATTGAACGTACCTATAAACCGAGTTGCATTTGAGTACGTTACTATATAATGGAGGCCATCGAGGCCGTAAGGCGGGTGTGGGTTCAATATCCCATTAGGTTAATGTTATTATTTATTTCCTAGCATTGACCGAAAAAACACGGCGTTCAGTTCCACACTCAACGCTCAATGTCTCGAAATTTGGAAGGAAATTGAAAAAACACAGTGTCTTAATATAATGTTTCCTTTGCCTAGAAAAAATTGACCTTTTTAAAATATTATCAATTTGATCCAATGTTAATAGATAGCTGAATAAAAAATAGTTAATTGTTCTACAAATTAATTATGGTTATTGTATTGTAATGTGATAGATTTATTTTATATTAACAATACATTGTATTCATATAAGGCAACAACACAATGTAAACAATCAATGTTCTTATAGAGAACAATAAATGGAAATACTTAATCGTATTTCTCTTTTTTCTATTATAGCTGATTTTAAGGGAAACGGTCGAAGATTCGATTCTCACTCGAGTGCATGTTTATTGAAATCAGTATGTTGTATCCTCCTTTATGTATTTTAAGTATGTTGTATCCTCCAGAATTTAGTATTAAGACACTCCGTTCCCCGTTTTCCGCTGAACTCTGGAGGACTTGCGTGTGGAGTGTTGGAACTCAACGCCGCCGCCGCGCTTTGCCTTGACACCAGAGCAAAATGCAAACATATTTAAATAAATATTTTATTTCTTTGACTGGAGTTTGAGCCAACAACCAGCCTGACTGGTCTCTACATCTATTTTGTGTTGAAATTTGAGTATTGCGGGGTATTGCTTATACAGCGTGTTCTACAGAATTACGCGTATAAAACACAGACACACACCGTGATATTTAATAAAGAAGAAATATAAGCATTTAATAGACAATTTTTGCGCTGGTGGCTTAAAATCTCTTTTATAGATAAGTCTATAAAATATTGTGTGTTGAGTGGCGGAACTTAACGCCGCATTATTATAATTATACTTTAAAGCACGGTTTCTATAAACCCTATATACAAAGTGTTCAATATGCAAACTTTGTTTACTAGATCAACGGGCAGCTACGTGCCTTTATCTAAGAATGAATTTGCATGTTAAAATTTGTAAGGCAGGTACCGTTAAAATTTTAATGTATACACACGATTTTAATACTTATACCTGCAGAGCTAGAGTCCAAAGTGGTGTGCTCAAATTGAACCAATAATCGATGTTCTTGAAATTTTAGTTGTACTTCAGGTGTTTTACTTACACGTAAAGGAATTTAAAATTCTGTTTACTTTGAATTTGGTAATATAGTTTTTTTGGTTGCACTTTGCATACCGCATATAGCAAAATAGGCAGAAAATAAAATCCACAAAAGTGAATATTATATAGATACTCCGTTCCCATATAGACGTAGTGTCTACTTTACACACTTTCTACCAAATTCCTTAAGAAATGTGTATTGAGGGACGGAACTCAACAGCACACTAACAATATTAAATATTTTATCTTCAAACAAGAATCGATTCACAACCTGTCGCGTTTATAGTAAGTAAACTAAATACTGAGGAGTAATTAAGCAAAGGCTTTAATAGCAAAGAAAATTAACCGTAGATATTTATTGTTCTTGCAACCTTTGTAGCTTACCTATTACGATTTTAAGTATAGGATATATGTAATTTTTTATTGTTATTAATTTTAAGGCCAGTCGTGGCGCAGTGGTACAAAGTGTGACTGTAAAACCGACTGGTTGTGGGTTCGATCCCCACTCGAGGAGATGAAATATTTACTTAAATTTATATTTTCATTTCTTCGCTCTGGTGTCGAGGCAAAGCGCGGCATTGAGTTCTGCCACTCAACACGCAATGCCTCCAAAATTCAGCAGAAAGTGGGGAACGGAGTATCTTAACACTAGGTTCCCTCTGTCTACCCTGCTGTGTGCGGGATATAGCGTGAAGCTAATTTTTTAATTTAATTTATTTATTGTTATTATAGAGATAGTATAGACGAGCATCATCTCTATCTGCTTGAAAGATATTAAAAAAATTGAATCGTTTAAAAAATCGATTATATAGAAGGAAAAACGAATTAGATTTTTTTTTCTGTGTGCCTGTTACTTTTTCTATCACGCAAAACTACCGGACCGAGATAGCCTGGAGGTACATGTTTTTCGGGTTTCATTCCGGTTTTAAATATAGTTTCCTTAAAAGATAATTTCTTAAAATAACGATAATTTGAGATTTGAGACTGTGGCTTGGCTTTGAATAGCTCAAAGCCTAAATACTTAATGTTGAGGGTAGGCCAATATACAAGCGTGCCACCTGTGCACTTTAATCAGTTTAGCCGTTTCTGAGACTAGCGTGAGCTAACGCACAGACGAACAGACATACGGGCAGTTTCTATTATATTGTTAAATGTCCCCAATAGCAATTTGTCGAATATATATTTCATGTAACTGTATATGAGTTAATTTTCATTGTCACAGATAATTAAATATGTATTTGCTTATAATTGATTTCAAAAAATAAGTCCCGCTGAGTTTCTTGCGCCGGTTCTTCTCAGGTCTGAGACACTAACTTTAGTGAACTGGTGGTAAATTATTTGACGTTCAAAAAATTAAGCATGTAGCTTCTTATTTTGAATAAAAATATTTGATTTTGGATTTGAAATTTGATTTTTTTATTAAGAGATAGATAAGATTTTGTTTTTTTTTAACTATTTACATTGTTGCTAATCATATTTCAAAAACGATGTATTTGATCGACTTAAATAACTTAAGTTTAAGTTAAGTTTAACTTTTACTATGCCTATTAACTTATTATTCCATATATTTATTTAAATTTATATTTCCATTTCATCGCTCTGGTGTCGAGGCAAAGCGCGTCGTTGAATTCCACCACTCAACACGCAATGACTCCAGAATTCGGCGAAAAGTGGGGAACGGAGTATCTTAACACTAGGTTCTCTCTGTCTTTCCTGCTGAGTGCGGAAGATAGCGAGAAGCTGAATTTATTTTATGCCATTATTTAGAATGGAAAAAAACGCGAATCATCAAATTCAAATATTATAAAATATCACGCACCTACATACATATCTACATGTCAAACTGATAACTTTCTTTTTCTAGAAGTCGGTTGAAAATAAGTTTGATATTACATTTGAACTTCTGCGATACGCTTAATAAAAGTAATTGGAAATAATAGCGTTGTAGGCGCACTATTTGTCGAATTAGGCCAAGCCATTGTGTTAGTATTGCGGAATGGAGAATAAATTTTATATTATAAAATATATATTTTTAAATATATATTAATTTAAACATCTAGTTTGAGGCCAGTCGTGGCGCAGTGGCACAAAGTCTGACTGTAAAACTGACTGGTTGTGGGTTAGATCCCCACTCGAGGAGATGAAATATTTACTTAAATTTATATTTCCATTTCTTCGCTCTGGTGTCAAGGCAAAGCGCGGCGTTGAGTTCTGCCACTCAACACGCAATGTCTCCAAAATTCGGCAGAAAGTGGGAGTGTCTTACACTAGGTTCCCTCTGCCTACCCTGCTGTGTGCGGGATATAGCGTGACGCTAATTTATTTATTTTTATTTTTATCTAGTTTAGTTGTTAAACAGAGTTAGGTAAACGCGACGGTTGCGGATTCGATTCTTTGGTACATGAATCGTGACGTTACCACTCAACGCGTAATGTTTTGAAAGTAGAATGCCGGTGTCTTAAAAAATATTAGGTTCCCAGGACTTGGTTCCCCTGCTTTCCCTGTATTCAAATTGTTTAACCTGAAGCTGTTTTTTTGTCTTGTACGTTTATTTTGTAAAACATACGAATTAATTTAAGCACTTTATGTAAAACCCTCGATAGGCAATTCGAATTTGAATTAAAAATATTTCTTATGAAAATAAACTTTTGCAAGTACTTTTGAATGATCATACTGGATAATGTTACCATCTTGGAACACAGCTCTGTTTTGGTTGATTAATAATTTTATTATTACATATGTATATAGTTATTTTAATTACATAATTAAATTGAATTGACATACAATGAGTTTTATTTAAATTAAAATATACATAAATATTTTTCTTCTTCCAGATCTCAATGCTATAACAAAATGGTAGAAATAAGCAAGCATCTATTCGACGCCTCGTGTGCTAACGTCCACTGCAGCGTCCTGACCCATCCATGGCATGAGAACTGCTGGAAATCCTTATTCACGGCCTATGCGGACTCTTTTGCTGGCAGTGCTAAGTTTTACTTCGTCATTCATTTGGTAGGTAGTCATAGGATATTTTTTTTTTAATCTTCACGCTGTATCCCATGTATGCATAATATAACAGTGTAAAAAGGGGTAAAGGTATTTAGTGTTACGACCCTCCGTTTCCCACTTTGCTTACAATTTTCGATACATTGCTGAATGGTGGAACTAAACGCCATGTCTCATCCTGTTACCCAGAGCGAAAACAATAAAATATAGCTCATACCCCCGAATCGTATTTTAAGCCTCGTATATACCAATAGATAAGTAACCGTATAAAGACAGAGAGAATGATCTCTCTTTTATCTCATAACAATGGACGTTACTAGCGCACTCAAATCAATCGGTATACGATAGTGCTGATTTATATAATGGACGTAAATCAATTGACCCAATTACTCGAAGAGTATCCTTGAAGTTTAGTGATTAATTTGTGGAACACTATCTGTTACGAATTGCTATTGAACTATGTTCTAACAGCGCTTCAAATATGTTTGATTGGCTTGGTGATTGGTGTGATTTGATTGTTTGGATATATAATAAAAATCATATTCTTTATTATTAGCACCTTCACGCTGTATCCCGCACACAGGCAGAGGAACCTAGTGTTGAGACACTGCGTTCCCACTTTCCGTCGAGTTCTGGAGGCGTTGCGTGTTGAGTGGCGGAATTCAACGCCGTGCTTTACCTCGACATCAGAGCGAAGAAACAAAGATATAAATGTAAATAAATATTTCATTTCCTCGAGTGGGGATCGAACCTACAACCAGTCGTTTTTACAGTCACACTTTGTGCCCCTGCGCCCATTATTATTTAGTCGCTATAGCACATATTCAGGATGCGAGGGATTCTGTTCACGAACATATACATAGCAAGGAAGGCAGAGAAAGCAAAGGAAGCTAGTGTTAAGACACTCCGTCGTTAAAACGTTTTTATTCCCACTTGAATCTGAAATCTCGAATACATTGCGTGTTGAGTGGCGGAAGTCAACGTTGTCGACGCTTTGTCTGGTTCCCAGATCATGGAATAGAAAATACTAAATATTTCATTCCCCGAGTGGGAACACAACCCATTTACTGCCGCGCTCACAGTACCCTTATACCACTGGGCCACGACGGCTTCAGTATAATAAAATCAATATATAAATACATATTTATCTTCTTAATAGGAATGATACATACAGACACCACAATAGATAAACGTCAAATTACGAGGCATGAAACAGAAATACTGATGAAAAGTGAAATAATATAATTGATATAAACGTCGTGTTTACTTTCCCGCATACTTGGAACTAGTGGACCATTTACTCCACTCCACTAAGAATAATGCTTAATTTCCTTTCACGTGTCAGATCAAATAATCTTCTATACATATAATAAAATTGTAGCTCATCGTAGTCTGTGTGTACATGAAGATATGAGTGCCGTAGAGGCTCAAAGTGTAACTGTTAACGTGACTGGTTGTGGATTCGATCCCCACTTAAGGAAATGAAATATTTGTGGAAATTTAAATTTAAATTTTTTGCTCTGGTTGAGTTCTACACGTCAATACGCATTGCCTCTAGAATTCGGCGGAAAGTGGAGAACGGAGTGTCTTAATATGAATATAATGTGGGCAAGGCGCAAGAGCGTGCTGCTGTAAGCGCAACGGTTGTAGATTCGATTCCCACTCAAGGAAATAACATATTTAATACTTCAAATTTATTACTTTTGCAGATACAAAACTTAATAAAGGGCAAAAAAATATTAAATAAAAAGGAATTGATGAAAGCTGGGAGTATTATGTGAGATCCGCGGTAATGGGAGGTCTAATATGCGGTAGCATTAGTCCAGTTGTATGTTTTCTAAGGTCAGTATTAATTTATATATCTGTTCATATTTTAGTCCGGCGTTAAGTTCCGCCACTCAACACGCTATGCCTCAAAAATTCAGCGGAAAGTGGAGAACGGAGTGTCTTACTATTTCCTTCTGCTGTTCGCGGGATACAACATTATATTTTTTTATTTTAATCAACTTAAGGAACAGTCTGAAAAATACTGACACGATTTCAATGTAACTAGTACACTGAAATCGTGTCAGTATTTTTCAGATATAGAGATCTTTTTGTATAAGTGATTTTTTTTAATTACTCTTTAGTATATTTTGTTAAGCCGCAAGCAGAATTGGGCGGAAAGTGGAGAACGGAGTGTCTTTACACTAGTTTTTTCTGTCTACTCTATTATGTGCCGAATTTAGCGTGAAGCTAGAAGAAATGTAGCAAAGTACTACATTTAGTTTTAGTATTTTAAAATCTTTCTTAATTTACCCACACTGTATACATGCACAAAGATGCAATTTAAGCCATTCTACTGCAACCTGAAATCCGCACTTTCTTCACTGAAATCCTTCCAAAGGTTACTTTAAAAGGCGTCCTACTTAAAATAAGTAAGTCTTTTCACTTCTTATTTAGGACAGTCTAGATCTTGACTTTAATGAATGGATTCAAAACAAGTTGAAATGCATCAGAAATTAAATATTGAGTTTTGATTATTTTTAAATAATAATATAATATTTACTATAATAAAGAAATAAACAAAAAAGTTGAAAAGTTAAATATATTGTTCTAAACAACAATTTTTTGCTTTATAATACCCATATATGCTTCATAGATTATATGATAATTTGTTTGAACATAAATATATTTTTTTGTTTTAGATGGATTTTCGGACGAAGATATAACTATTATAATTTTATTCTAACTCCTAGTTTGTTAAACGGAGTGTTTATTTTACTTGAACCACCGCAACGGAGAAGTTTAGTTTTAAATTTATTTTGCAGTTTGGTAAGTCATTAATTTTCTGCAAAATGTTTCATATCTATGTATTAAGCCCGCGAGGTCTAAACTGAGCTTTGTATTTGTGTGAGTGTTCATATTTTATGGTGTAAGTGTGACTGTGAACCATTCATAAGAAACGGGGCTAATCTTTCTTCTTCTTCTTACCCTAAACTGATTTATGCTGCTTTTTGACAATCGACCTTTTGTAGTGATAGCAGCTTGACCTATTTATTTATAATATTATTTTTTTTGTTCGATTTTTTAAAAGTGAAAGATAAAGTTGACAATACCACTGTACAAGAGTAGAAAAATATATTTAGCTAAGAATTAAATAAAAAAAAAAACAAAAGTGCATTACGGAATAAAATATGTTGTTCTTGATGATATAACGGATCATTTTATTCAAACTCAACACAACAAATGAGACTTGAAATTATGAGGATGCAGTGTCCAGTGTAGAAATAATGATATTATTTGTTGATTTTTTTGATATAATATATTTTTTATATTTTTTTGGCTGTCTCTACTTTAAGATACACTCACGCAAATGCCAAGCTCAGCTTAACCATTGCAAACCAGCTTCGATATTCACTATGACCTTTATATTTAGCTTCGTTTTAGTCACACATAACATATATTATGGGAGAAGATATTTATTGCGAGTTTTATTAATTTTACAACTGTTTTTAAAAATATTAACATTTATCAATTTCTTGTACCTTCCTTACTTAACTATTTATTAAGTACTTGAATTAAAAAAAAACTACATGTATTTTCGTATGGCCAGTCGTGGCGCAGCGGCACAAAGTGTGACTGTAAACCGACTGGTTGTGGGTTCGATCCCTACTCGAGGAGGTGAAATATTTACTTAAATTTATATTTCCATTTCTCCGCTCTGGTGTCGAGGCTAAGCGCGGCGTTGAGTTCTGCCACTTAACACGCAATGCCTCCAGAATTCGGCAGAAAGTGGCAGAGAGTGTCTTAACACTAGGTTCCCTCTGCCTACCCTGCTGTGTGTGGATATAGCGTGAAGCTAATTTAATTTTTTTATTTTATTTTTATCAATTTTTTTTACTTTCCTTACTTAACTATTTATTAACTACTTAAATAAAAAAAAACATAATATGTAATTTTTTTAGCTTCATATTGTAGCACGCGTTTACAGTCACACTTTGTGACCCTGTGCCACGACTGACCTTATGTTTTTTTTAAATTATGACATTTATTAATTAATTAATGATAATTTTGAAGATTAATAGATATGAGGCCGTCGTGACGTAATGGCACAAGTGTGTGATTGTCAACGCGAAGGTTGTGGCTTCGATTCCCACTCGAAGTAATGAATTTTATTAAAATTTGTAATTCCTAGCTCTGGTAACAAGGCAATGCGCGGCGTTGTATTACGCAACGCAACTCGATATATCTCAAAAAAACATCGGAAACTGGGGAACAGAGTGTCTTAACACTAGGTTCCCTCTATCTACCATGCTGTATGCGGTATACAGCGTGAAGCTTATTTGATTTATTTATTTTATATGGATTTAAATCATTATAGCTAATAGAATATTGGCTACGCACTATTCAAAGGGCTGGCTATATTTCACTTACTGTCACAAAGCAAACGCTATTGTTCATGATCGGTAGCGGCTTATTATTCTACTTGATGCGATTAGAGGGAGATAAGGAGAAACGGACTTCGGTTTTGTGGTAAGTTATTTATATAATCTTGCTATATATTGTTAATTAATTATTAGGCCGTCATGGCGCATGAAGTTGTAAGTTCGATTACCAATTGGGGAAACGAATTATTCTTAATAATATTTTCATATTTTCGGTCTGGTACTAAATCAGAAGCGCGGCACCGAGTTGCAATACCTCAAAAACGTAGCATAAAATGTGGAACGGGGTGTTTTAATATTAGGTTCCCTTTGCCTACCTTGCTAAAGCAAGGTGAATGCTTGCGATATACAGTGTGAAGCTGAAAAATAAAATGATAAATGTAAAAATTTATGGGGATATTTGTACTACTTTCACGCAAAAACAACTGAAGCTTATAACTTAGCAGTTTAGGTCCAGTAACTTTAGCATCAGAATAACATAGGTTACAATTTATATAAAGGTTTTGTATTATTTGGCTGTAATATGATTAAAGAGGTAAAGCTGCGCGTATGTCGCTAGTATTATCTATTTTATTTTTGATTCAGTAGATGCGAAGGATGTAGGTTCGATGATCACTCGAGTGAATTAATTATTTTTACTTTCCTGCTCCGGTAAGATAACGTGCAGAGTTGATTTCCCGTAGTGTCTCGAATTTAGATTAAAATTGAGGAACGGTGTGCCTTGAAAAAATAAAGAAAAACAATACTATTAACGCTATTTTGTTTTTTTTTTTTTAATATTTAAGTGTAAACACAATAGTTGTAGGTTCTATTCCTTCTCCATGAATATGGTTTTATATTTTGTCAAATGATTTTATTATCTTTAAGTTATACTTTAGGTTTATTTAAATTTAATAACAGTTATAAATTTTTATTTTATTTAATACCAGTTAACTTATGAGGATATGTAAAAATTAAATGATTATACAAAATATTTTTCGGAAATAAGTGACATAATATGCATTTTTCTAAACTTACGGGGAAATCCCCTACAAATATTGGTATCAATTCGTTATCTGCAATTACAAGCTTAAGATAATCAATCTGTAATCCTAATTTACATTTAAGCAGGTACTTCCCCGTTTCAAAAGTCGAAATATATTTTTCTTATTCGTATTAATTATCTCTGATTTACTTGTATAGTCTAAGCTAGTTTAGTCTAGTGTTAACTTCTTTTTTTGAAATTGCTACGTTACTTTTTTTATTTATTACATAATTTTATCTACATGATTTTTTTGTGTGACCACGGCTTTATCCAGCTCAAATACTTAAATACGCCAAATCTATGTTATTTTTTTATCGTTTCTATTATTTTTTCGAGGCCAGTCGTGGCGCAGTGGCACGAAGTGTGACTGTAAAACCGACTGGTTGTGGGTTCGATCCCTACACGAGGAGATGAAATATTTACTTAAATTTATATTTTCATTTCTTCGCTCTGGTGTCGAGGCAAAAGTGCGGCGTTGAGATCTGCCACTCAACACGCAATGCCTCCAAAATTCGGCAGAAAGTGGGGAACGGAGTGTCTTAACACTAGGTTCCCTCTGCCTACCCTGCTGTGTGCGGGATATAGCGTGAAGCTAATTTAATTTTTTAATTTTATGTGATTAATATTTAAAAAAAATATCACTCTATTCTTCACTTTATACCTGGGAACCACATGTACCATTAAGATATTGCCATTTCCCGCTTTCCTCCTAATTCTGGAGGCAATGTGTATTGAGTGGCGGAAGTTAACGCCAGGCTCTTCCTTGTTACCAGAGCGAAAATAAAAATTAAAAAATATATTATTCCTCGTGTAGGAATTTGAACTCACCGGTGTTTACAGTCGCACGCTTGTGCTCTGCCTAAGACTGGTGTTTTAGTTTTAGTTTATTTTATTTTAAATATTCTAGGCTTTTCACGCCAGAAAAAGTGAGACGGAAAACAGAAGATACGGAAGACGTGTGTCCCCACAGGGAACCTTGCCTGAAATATATATTAAAGGTAAATCTTTGTATATTAATAATCTTTTAAACCGACTTTAAAAAGGACAAATTTCTATGTTCGATGCCCGTATTTTTTTAATGTCCTTTCAGCGATTTCTCTTTATTTTATTCCTATTATGACCTATTAGGTTGATATTTGGTTTGGTCTGGAGGTAAAAAATAGCCACAACACAGCACACATCCATAGGCAGACACAGAACTTGGCACCTATATAGATCTCCCATTCTTTTACCTGTGAAGTCGAGAAAATGTTTTACTTAACAATATACTTGGCTCTCATTTTACATAATATTTTTTTGGAATATCATCACTTTTTGTTTTAAAAAAAAATACTATTAATTATTCTTATTTTGTCATTTTTGTAATAGTTTTTTTTTTACTTTTTTTGATCTAACTTTCATACATTTTTTTTTTACTTTATTGATAGTAATTATCAATAATAATCAGTTTTCAGTCTTTTTAGTACATATGTATATAAATTAGTCTATCTATCTATCTTTCTAGGTCACTTAGGACTGGGTTAGGTTTTGAATGAGAGAGCGAGTCAATCACAAAAATGCCAATTTTTAAACGTTAATACATCAATAACTAACTATTTGAGTTAATTTTTAGAAATTTTATATACATCAAAAGTTTTAAAAAGGGTTAAATTCCGCACGTGCGGACTAATTGGCGTACGAGTTATGAAGGGCTCAAAAGTAGTTTGAAAAGGTTCATTTAAAATACACATTCCGCCCTTCGAGATTATAACTTGGCTGAAATTAATGCAAAAAATATAAATATATTTAATTACTTTTTTGTTTTTGCACTTGACATATATATATTTTTTTGCTTCACACAGCAGAATAGGCAGAAGGAAACTGAGAAACTTATGTTACACTCAAGATTTTCCATTTTCCACCTTCCGCCGAATTCTCGAGGTTTTGCGTGTTGAGTGACGGAACTAAACACCGCAACAATAACATAACTAAAAATGTTTTATACATACAATTTTACAATTACTTGATTTTGTTATGTAAGATTTAACTTCTGTATTCACTGCACTACATAAAAACTACTTACATATTTCTATTTTTTTTCTTGAATGACAGTATTATAAATTTCTTTCTTAGATTCTCACATTATTCTGTATATAGCATGCTTGACAGAGGAAATTTAGTGTTAAGACACTCCGTTACTCGCCAAATTTTCTAGACAACTCGTGTTAATTAAAATTTCTAGGCACAACACAATGCCTCACTTTGTCTTGCTGCCGGAGCAAGTAAATGAAAATATTTAATAATTTATCCCAACAACTGGGAGTCGAACCCAGAACTGCGCAACGACTGCCTCATTGTAATAATATATAATACTAGTGTTTACCTCTGGCTTCGACCCTTGGTAAAATGAAAATACCTGCTGACCTATGTATGTCACATGACACATTAAAAATGGTAACTAATCGTTAGTAGTTACTGTGGGTTACATCGAAGACTGACGTGATATAGCCTATAGGTCTCCACGATAAATGCGCTATATAATAAAAACAGAATTTATCTATCTGAACCAGTGGTTCCTACTATAAGTGTGCTAAAACAAACAAACAAACTCATCAGTTTTATATTATTAGCATATTTAAATGTTTTGTTTCAGGGAGCGCTAACATATTTTGGAATCGGTTTCGGCATCAATATGGCGCGGCTGGTGATACCAAAGATAACTAGGCCGTGGAAGGTCTTTTCAAGCATAAGAAGTCACCATTTGAACTTAGGTTTATTCTTCGGCACTTATATCGGTATTTACAGAGTACGACTTTATTTCTTTTGATAATGGTGTAGGATTTTTTTTTATTTAATTTAAACTCAGGATAAATAAGGTTCAAATTAATATGTATATAAAATTTTTGTCCTTATACCGTTTCTATAAAATCGTCATGTCGTAATATTAAGCTTGCTTCGTTCGTAATGCTTCGTCCTCCATTCTTCGCTCAATTAACGAGACATCATTTTGTAGCGAAATTTAACGTTGTGTTTTGTCTACCTGTGTAGGGAACCTGGGAACCTAGTGTTAAGACACTCTGCTCCCCACTTCTTGACGAATTCTCAAGGCATTGTCTATTCTACCCCTAGGTAGACACTAGGTAGGAGGCAAAACGCGGCGTTGAGAACTCAACGCCGCGCTTTTGCCTCGTTACCAGAGAAATAGAAATAAAAATATTATATATTTAATTAATCCTAGCAAGAATCGAACCCACAACCGTTACTTTGTAAAAGTAACACACTAATAAATCTAAATCACACCTATTTGCCCTGCACAATGACGGTGTATTAAACAATTTATTCGTTCAGTTCGTAATTTATGTACAGTTCAGTCAGTAATTTACATCAAAATAAAAAAAAAAACATAAGTAAACATTTATATTCGGAAAATGAAGAAATACAAAGAAATAAGCAACACCCAAAAACTTCAAACCATTGCTAACTTTACTACACACTGCAGTGAACCTTACATCTTAGTTTATCTTGGCAAATTTGTACCAAGTTCAAATCCAGATAAATGGAAAAATGTTGGAAAAATATAATTTATTATACATTACAGGCTGTGATATGTTACCTATGTCGTAAACAAGGATATGACGCAGCAGAGTATGCGTTGCCCGCTGGATTCCTCGCGGGACTATCGTTTCTCTTCAAACCCAGCCTTGGATTCGCAATAGCCTCATTGACAGGAGCTTTCAAGGTGAGAACTTGTTATGTGAAGGTTTTTTTCTTCAATATGTAAAAGTGCACTTGAAGCTGAGCTTATTCGGTTATTTAGCTTATAGATTTTTCGTAGTCACGTGTTTACTATTAGAGACTTACTTACCTTTCGTAGCCCGCACATAGCAGGGTACGCAGAGGAAAAACTCTCAACTCTCAACTCCCAACACAGAGGGAAAACTTCTTGTGAACACTTAATCACTATTGGGATACTTCTGTTCCTCACTTTCAGACGTATTACTTTTCACAGATTTATTTTACTGCGCGTTATTTTGTGATAGTTTTTATAAAAAAATAAATTGATCTTAATATTATCTTAAAATGTAACAAAATAAGTTGCGTTGCATCCCATCATTTTTTTGTCACATTTTTGTTGTTTTTACGATTTTACTAAAGAAAAAAATTATAATATATGTATTTATATTTATATTTACTATATTAATATTATTCTTTCCAGCTATATTCAACAATTTTATATGATAAAAAGATATTAACGGATAGAATACCTCTGCCTCTCATATTGTATTGCTTATGCCAAGGTATTTTATTCCATGCGAGGGTCATGCACGCTGATGTGTGCCCACAATATATGTTCAAGCTGATGTCCGGAGTTAGTAATGGAAGGTAAATATTTTTTTTTGTTTCACGTTGTATCCCGCATATGGAAGGGAAGGCAGAGTGAACCTAGTGTCATAGCACTTTGGTTTTTTTCCTTCCACTCGAAATCATGACATAATATGGTAACTAACGATAAGTTAACTAACAAAAACTCTACGCCACTCTTTGCTTAGTTGTGACACAGGGTCACAAACTGGTTGTGTGGTCGATCCCACTCGAGCACATAAAATTTTTATTAACATTTATAGTTCATTTCTTTAATCTGGTATAGAAGCAAAAGCGCGGCGTTGAGTTCCGCCACCCAACACGCAATGCCTCCAGAATTCCGCGGAAAGTAGGGAACGGAGTGTCTTAACACTAGGTTCCCTCTGCCTACCCTGTTGCGTGCGGAATACAGCGGGAATCTAATTATTTATTTGATTAATATACTTATAGTATATTTAATTTTTTTCCGTTACTGAATGTCTGATAGACAACGCACAGCTGCAACTAGTTGACTTGGGAACGAGAAGGAACAGGTTTTTTCTATCTTTTTAAAAATACTTTCTTTAAAGATAAAACATCATAAAACTGTTATAAATAGGTTATATTTTTCCCTTTACAGATCTGAACAAATATATGCAAATGTAACGAAGCTGGTGACAGACGAATTAGCAAAACGAAGTCTGTAAGAAGAAAGAAGAAGATTACAAAATCTAAATGCTGGTTCCGTATATTTTAAGGAAAAAAGGAACCTGATTGATCCTATAGGATCACTTTTTCTCTGTCTGTTGTCTGTATGTCTTCCTGTCAAGAGCCTTTTTCTCTTTATCTCTATAAAAGTATAGCCTTAAGAAGGGGCAAAGCTAAGTTTGAATTTTAGCAGTGTGAAGTCATTTTTTGCATGAGATCTCCAATTGTTGTAAGGAACCCTCTGATGACGAGCCCGGCTCGCGCTTATCGCTTCTCAGATCGATTAAATGAAATTAAATATTAACGTATTATTTATAAGGTTAATATCATATGACGTCAAAATAAGTCCAAACGTAACAAATTTAAAATTGTGTATGGTAAGGGTGTTAATATTAAAATGGTGTAACAACGGTGATACTAGTATAAGAAGTAGCTATTAAATTAATATAAGTAGTAACAAAATACAACAAGAAAAACAAAAATACCAAGAGAAAAAGCGCCTCGGATTCCCTCTACCCACCATGTTCTATGGAAGATACCATGTCTGTAGAGAATGCTGCTGTCTATAGGATTGAGACATCTAACGATGGCGGAAACTTTAATGACAAAAAAATATATCAATCAAAGCTATTTTCGGCGTTGACTTGCACCTCTTAGCTCTCAATATCTATAGAAGCATAGGGAGACAATAGAGAACGTAAGTGTCTTAAAGGGAACAGATTGTCTTAGAACTAGGTTCCCAAGCTCTACGGCGCTGTGTTCAAAAAAGAACCTATAATCTCTATTACTCTGTTGTATTTACAATAAACTTGTACCTATAACAGCTATCCGTTTATTAATTTTAATATTAGATTATTACATCTATTACATTTAATTCTGTGATAATTGTTAATATTTGTTTTTACCAAAAAGTCAAAAAAAATTAAGTCATCAAATATACGTTTTTAATATAAAAAACAGCTATTTTATTTATTTATTGACGCTCATTATATTCCATCTCTTAAACTGCAGTCATGGTGCAGGGGGTAAAATATTTACTTAAATGTATATTTCCATTTTTTCGCTCTGGTGTCGACGCAAAACCCGGCGTTGAGTTCTGCCACTCAATACGCAATGCCACCACAATTCGGTAGAAAGTGGGAAACGTGCGAAGTGTCTTAACACTAGGTTTCCTCTGCCTGCCCTGTTGTGTGCGGGATTCTACATGAAGATACCACTAACTTGGTATGCAGTTAACTAACTTAGCTTAGCTTCACGCTGGATCCCTATCGAGGTAGCCAGAGAGGACGGTGCGCCAAATGCAACGGTCCTCGCATACATCTTTCACCTCGTCCACAGTCATCAATTAAATATTATTGTAATGTTCTTAAAATAAATAAGTACTTTGTTAAATATTTAACTATGTTTTAACGATAAACAGTCCTCATATAATCGACTCAGTGCTGGAGTACCTCAGGGCGGTGTACTTTCTCCAGTACTTTTTTCCATATTTATAAACTTCTTAACTCCATTGCTGACATTATCCTTTCATCTTTACGCTGATGACTTGCAGATTTATACGACAACGGCGGTTGATGATATTGCTAATGCCATACGACATCTCAATTTTAACTTAAGCATTATTAGCACCTGGAGCAAATCATGTGGTCTGTCGATAAATCCTAGCAAGTCTCAGTTGTGCATCCTCGGTAACACAAAGCAACTCTCCAAAATTGACTACTCCTTACTTCCTTCCGTAATGCTTGATGATTGCAAGATGGAGTTTAGTACTTGTGTGAGGAATCTGGGTATCAGGATGGATAGTTCTTTGACATGGGTTCCTCAAATAGCGGAGTTAAGTCGAAAAGCTTTTTCTGCTATTGGGAGGGTAAAGAGATGGAAAAATTTATTGCCGCTTAGAACAAAAATATCGTTAGCTCAATCTCTTCTTTTTCCCATTCTGGATTATGCAGATTCCTGTTACCTAGATTTGTCACAGCAATTACTAAACAAGCTCGAACGTCTACAAAATATAATAATTAGGTTCATTTTTGGATTGAGGAAATATGACCATATTACTCAATATCGAGTTCAACTTAAATGGTTGACCATCAAGCATCGACGCAATTATCATGCACTTATCCTTTTATACTCTATCTTGTATCTGCCCTTAACTCCTTCATACCTCAAACATAAATTTACTTTCCTGGGCTCCAACTCTCAGTCTCTCAATCTCCGTTCAAGATATGACAACGTATTGGAGGTACCATTATGTCGCACCAAGTGCTACAGTGAATCATTCACTGTAAAAACGGTGAAATTATGGAACGAGCTACCCCGGTTCATCAGGCAGTCACCATCAGCTAATATCTTTAAGCGTCGTCTTAAAGAGTTTTATCTATCGCTATAGTCATTGTATCTGTTTCGTGCATATAAAGTTTGTCTAATTGTATCTCTTTATAAATGTATGTATTTCTTCGCTCTGGTGTCGAGGCTAAGCGCGGCGTTGAGTTCTGCCACTCAACACGCAATGCCTCCAGAATTCGGCAGAAAGTGGGGAATAGAGTGTCTTAACACTACGTTCCCTCTGCCTACCCTGCTGTGTGCGGGATACAGCGTGAAGCTGATTTATTTTTTTTATTTTATATATATATATATATATATATATATATATATATATATATATATATATATATATATATATATATATATATGTATTATTATGTATGTCTGTTTGTATATATATGATATAATAAATAACAAAAATATGTTTATGCAAAGTTATCCGCCTACAATGCTCTCTTAATATCAGTTTCTATAAATAAAAGGTTGCCTGTAAGAGATCACTTACAGTGATAAGGCCGCCTTTGCACTGTACTAAATTATAAATGTTATCGAATTTATGTTTTATTTTGGTGCAATAAAGTGTTTTTGATTTGATTTGATTTGATTTGATTTAAATTTTAAAACGTTATTTATAATTCTATTCTATTCCATACGCCACTCATCACGCAATGCCTAGAAAATCGGCGGACAGTGGAGTAAGGAAGTGTCTAAAGAATGAATGTCTTAACACGAGGTTCCCAGGTTCTCTCTTCCTATCCTGATATCTTATGATACAGCGTGGAGCTATTTATTTTCTTTTTAAGGGAAGAAACTAAAGTAAAATAAGAGAACTATTTAGAACCATCGAAGATACGACAGGCAGACTCAAAAATAACAAACTTGGAAAAAATACCAATACATTTATTTAAAATACCTTATAAACAGTTTTTTTTGTTATTAGTATGCCATTTTTTTTGTAGAGTTAGCAAAAGTAGCATTTGTTGCACTTGTAGGTAGTGTTTGGTTTCTTCCCTTCTTTGAGATGGCACCTAACGAGTTAAGTATGAGCACTTTTTTCAAACCGCTCTTGGTCTTTACTGTTGAAGTTAAATAGCCAGAACCAAATCGGCATATGGAATCACACTGAAAACTCATAAAAAATTAAAAATGTGGAGTCGTTGAGTTCCACCATTCAAGATTCAATAATTCGAGAATACGGCAGAAATGGTCGTAAGTGTCGTAATGGGAAAGGAGCTTCTTAAAACTAGGTTCCTAGATTCCCTCTGCCTACCCTTCTACATACAGCGAGCCTTCAGCCTTCCGTTACATATAGCGAGCTAAAACACGATAATTTAAAAATCACAGACTACAATTTCATCTATATGTATAGATAGCAAAAAAAATCTATTTAGAAATATCATCAGTATATTTATTTCAAAATTAGAGGCGCAGTGGCAAAGTGACTAACTGTACTGTAACGTGTGGCATGACGGTTTTGGATTTACTTCGAGTGAGAACCAAACCTAGAACTCTATATTTATTTTGAAAGATAAATTGCGGCGTTGAGTTCCAACACTTAAGACACTCTATCTAGATACAGTTTTAAGCTTCAAAAATCAAGAATATTTATGTCAAAGGTACGCTAGTATAACATATAGCACCGTAGACCAAAACAACACTCATCATCACCATCAATCACGCTTGATGAGATCAAACGCATGCCTATTTCAGCATAAAAATGGGGTACTGTTCCTATAGTCAAATTTGTCTCGGGCACTTATACTCTTTTACCTTCACACTGTATTTCGCACATATCATCGGCAATGGGAATATGAGAATGTAGTCTTAAAACTATTCGTTTCTATTAAGATACTTCTGTTCCACTGAATTCTGAAGGCATAAATGACTAAAAAAATTAAATTTACCATTTTTTTTAAAATTACTAAAGTAATATACGTACTTGTTCTTTATTATAAAAGTTATTTTTATTTCCTCCACAGCCAGAATATATTCTTTGCTTGCAAACTTTCCATAAAGGGTCGTAATGCCATCGTTTAAGTGCCCCAAAACAAAAGCCATAGTCAAAAGTTAAACTGCACCACTTAGGTCTCGCTTCTAAAAGGATAAGATAGTATTTACTAATTTCTTTAGGAGTTTTTTTTATTAGTGGAAAAGTTTTTTGGTATTTTTTTTATTAGAGGAAATAAAGAGGCCCTCGTGGCGTGGTGGCACTCTAACTCTAACTGTAAACACGGCGGCCGTAAGTTAGATTATCTATACTCGGTAGAGAGAATGATCATCGATATATTTTAAAATTACACTTTTTTATTTTCTTGTCTTGGTGACAAGACGAAGTGCGGTGTTAAATTCCGACAGTGAACACGCAATGTGAAAAACAGGCGGAAAGTAGGATCTTTACACAGATGGAACCTTATGTTATTAATTATTCACATTATTATGTATCCTGTATGTAAGTTACTACATACGGGATACAGCGTGAATAATGTAAAATAATGTAAACAATAAAAAAAGTTCAATGGAACAGTGTTGTCATTAAAAGCGGAACAATTTTAATAAATATAAATCATTCCTTCAAATAGGAACAAAATTCACAACCATCGCGTTTACAGTCAGATATTTGTCACTGAGCCTCGACGGCTTCATGTAAATTATTAACAATAAATAAAGTATTTATTTCTTAATTTTTTTATTAAATACTTAGTACAAAATCAAATAAATAATAAGTTCTAGACGTATCATACTTTTATAATCTGTAATATTATAATAATGACATCATATTGAGATATTTAAAAAAAAGGAATAAAATTATCATTATTTTGACTGCTAATTAAAATGCAATGAATCACGTTTTTTAATTTAACCTTTTTTATGTTTTTTATTTAAACTTTTTAATGTATATTTTAATTAAACACTTAGTACATTACATCACCGTCAGTTGTAAGGATGGCGGTTTTGGATTCTATTACCTTTTGAGAAGAAATGAATTGGTTTGATTTCCTTGCTCCGACAACAAGTTGAATTCAATATTAAACATGCAATATCTCAAAAGTTAGTCGAAAAATGCTGAACCGAGTGTCTTAGCACTAGGTACCATCTTAGGCAGATTGCACATAAAAGAAATTAATTTACTACCTCGAGTGAAAATCGCACTCACAGCCATCGTTTATAAAGATAAACACTGCACCTCGAAGGCCTAAAATCATTCCTTACGCGTTTTTTTGTTACTGAGACTAACTTAAACATTTAGAACAAATATTGAAATTTTGCAGGAGAAGTAAAACATATCCTGATCATCAGCTTCATCATCAAAAAAAAACGTCTTATCTTATCATCACTCACTCGGGCGGTCAGGTGAACTAAGACAGCTGCGCCTACACTCGTTATGAGAATCGAATCTGTTACCATTGCCTTGACATCCACCCCAGAGGAACGTAGAACAGTTACGTGTAGGCGGGTCGTAGTAGTACATTTCGATTTCCGCCCTACATGGACCCACATCCGGTTTCAACAAACATGTTTTATCTATTACTGCAATACAATAAGAGTCATATATAAATAAAATAACCTATTTATTTAAAAATATCTATCCGTTGGTTAAGACCGCCGTGGCTTAGGGGCGCTAGCGTGCAAATACAAACGACGAATACACGGTTAAAATCCTTCTGGGGGTCATTTAATCTATAATATTTTTCAATGCCTAAGATAAAAATCACGGTGTTTGAGTTCCGCCACTCAATATGTAATGCCTCCGGAACTTGTAAGAAGTGGGGAACGGACCCAGTGTATTAACTCTAGGTTCCCAGTTCCCTCTGCTACATAAACTAAGAGCAAATATCACTCAATACCACAAAGCTTCAAGGTAGTTAGCAAAACAAAAAATCACCATACGGTTGATGCATCGTCGATCTTGATATTTCTACATTGTAAGTGTTGCTAAACAATTTTTGAATTCACTCAATAATTGAGTCTAAAGCAAAACGATACAAATAAAACAAAATGTGGAAACATTTTTTTGTCAACGCGAATATATTTTTATATGAAACACAAACGGCATTGATTCAATATTGCCTTCGTTGTATGGTTGTAAAATAAAAATGAACATAAAAATAAATGTTACAATAAATTGTGCATTTTTATGTAAGCACGACTAACAAGTCGCTTAAATCTAGGTAGGATTTTTTGTATAAGATTTTTCACATAGCAGGACAGACAGACAGGAGCTTAGTATCGAGATTCTCCGTTCTCCACTTTCCGACAAACTTTGAGATGATGCGTGAACGTCATCATGCTTCATTATGCCTGAAGATAAACCATAACATTTAAGTGTAGGCAATCCAACTGAAAATAAGATGCTTTCTATTTTCAGCGATGGTGTTATGTTTTTATAGCTTTACTTCTGTGTCTTATTCTCTTGTCGAACCAAAACCGCTGCGTTTTACAATTCAAACAATGCTGCCTGCGCCCACGACGATCTTGGCTTTATTTTTAAATAAAATATGTGCAAACATTTTTTACACTTAAAAAAAATATTTAACACTTTTTATCATTTCTATAATCAACATTTATAACGTATAAATTACTGGTTCCGTAATTTTTTTTTATTGGTTTTGAAGCGCATACCTATAAGGAAGGCAAATTACAGATTAATTATGTTATCAAAGAAAAGGATTATTTAAAAAAATGGCTACTTTAAAATATAAGAAGTTATATAAATTCAAATTATATTTATAATAAAAAAAATAAAAGTAATTAATTTTATGGCTTAAGAGGCAAACCAAGCCAAATTTTTTTTTTCAACCTTCGTTTCATTATAAATCTGAATGTTGCTGTGCACATACATCCAAGTACTATTAGGAGATAGAGTTTGAGTAGTGTTACTTTGGCAGTATTAAATGGGGTGCAATAAATAGTTAACTTTTATAAAATTATCAAGATTCTGTTTTTAATTACTTCATAGAAATGATATTAGAGTGACGCGTATCATTGCCAGATTTTACCCCTGTGAGATAAGACACCTATAATCCTTATTAAGCTACAAGACGCCTACAAAAAGTTAGGGGCAAATAAATTATTTTACAAATTATCTCATTAATTTATTTCTTCTTCTTCTTCTTTTTCTTCTTTTTATTGGGATAGTGTACCATACACCACTCTTATTCATTAGCACGATAGTAGAGATAGATAGAGAGATATTATCACAATAGTTCTGAACTCACTTACTATCCGAATTTCGAAACGAAAATAATTCCTCCAAGCTGGTAATCCAGCCCACGATCATAGTATTTACAATCAGCTCTCTCATTTAAGTACGATGGCCCCACATCAACAGATTTTTAAACTTCACGTTTTATCCAGCAGGTTAAGCAAATGAAACCAATTTAAAGACCTATTGAAGACATTGCGTGTTGAGAAATCATTCGTCTCGTTTCCTGATACCTTTTTTTAACCGAACTATAAGCCAGGGTAGGCAGAGAATCTGGGTACCTAGTGATAAGACACTTCGTCCCCCATTAAGGCACCTGGCGTTTCCCACAATTCTCGAGTCATCCGCGTGTTAAAGTAGCGGAACGCAGTGCCGTGCTTTGACTCGTTACCTAAATATTAAATATTCTATTCTCGCAGTAAGGATCGAACCCACAGCTACCACGTTACAGCTAGATACTTTTTCATTATATCAACCATCATGCCACATCAACAATTGCTCTATAATAATATTATTTACTGTAAATCTTTTAAAGGAAAGTACAGCAAAAATAACTGTCTTGAAAATAAAACATTTTATATAAAAATGTATATTTTGTTATTGAGTGTGTTTGAAACATTTTATTTCCTCGTTACCTTGAAATTGGTTTTCCATTCAGCGTTTTAATAATTCTGTAAACAGTATTAAATGATGAAAGTAAAATAAAATTATTTTCTACAGAATATTTCCTATTTTAATATATATAATGTATCGCAATTCATTCAAGACTGTTCAATTTATATATTTATTAGTGATTTAGGTTAAATTTAACGGTTAGGTTAAAATAGAATTTTAGCTAACCGTCAACAAATCGCGTCGTTAAGTTCCGGAATTCGAAATGAAATGTCCGCTGTTTAACATAGTGTTATTAAACACACCATTCAACTCGATATTCAGCTCTTTTCTGCTTTCTATGTATATTTTAAACATATTTAACACACATTTATAAGAATAAAAACCAAAGAAACTACAACAAAACTCCATAAATATATCTAAAAGATAATTAAACGGTGGAGTAGGCAAATATAAAAGTTATCCAGAAATTTTATTGCTTATTAAGCAAAGTACAATTGTCTAAAGAGAAATTTGTATTATGTATATATGTATGATATATGTATGTATGTATGTAAGTATGGGTGTAGTAACCTCAACAACATACGCTATAGAATTATTCAAATTCCGACAAATAAAGTTAGGGGAACTTTTCCAAAGCTAAGACTCTTAACTTTACAATGTGTACATCCATAAATTAGATGACGACACAATACTAACGAAGTCTTTTTCGAAGTGTTGGTAAAGACGGGGTTCCCCGCGATGCTACTTTAATATAGGCTACAGTATACTTGCGGCGCAAATTAGAAGTGCTGTATATTTTTTAATAAAACTTACTAAAGACATTAAAGACATTGAACATATTATGAAGCACAAAGTTTCAATTATTTCGTAGACAAAGCGAGGCGTTCAGTTCTCACTCAAAAACGCAATGTCTCGGAAAAGTTGAGCAGAATGTACGATCCCGTTTCGTCGTCATTCTGCTCAACTTTTTCTTAACTCCCATTAATCACCATGGTTTGCCCAAGAAAAGCGTGAGACTATTATTTTAATTTTGCTATAAAAATCTGAACGAAACAGGCCGCCGCGCGCGCGAGGGGCACAAGTTCAAGTTCCGCTACTCGAAACACGCAATGCCCTCCGAAGTCATTAGAAATGGAGAACAAAACTGTCTTACCCGTTTAAAACGGAACGGTAATTTACGGAATTTACTACTAGATCCTAGATTCCCTCAGCGTATCCTGCTATATACAGTATAATAACTCTTCAGTAGATTTATAATCTTGATCACAAATAACAATAAAACATTTGTCGCGCCCCAAGGATACTCGGCGCCAACAAAAGGCTTTGACTATATTCGTCTTTTCTAGCTGAAACTCAATTTCCATATGGTATACGCCAGTATGAAATTCAGAATGGCTTCTTGTGGTGGAATATTTGCATTGTTAATTTGCTTTCCCTGCACAGTGAACTTCTGAGACGAGACCGCGTGAGTCTACTTTACGGAAATTGAACTATTTTGTATATTCAATGTTGAAATGGTTACAAAATTATGTTTGGAAAGAGTTTTATCTCGTTTTAGTATCTCATTTTAGTTATAGCCTCGGTCTGTTGTTTGTCAATCCCTACTCACTTGATATTGTTATGATAAGAAAGAAATTGAAGAAAGCATTGGATCTTTGAAAGCCAACTATTTTACTTCTTTTTTTTATTTAGTACTTACAGATAATGCCTTTTCATGAAACAGTCTCTTCTTTAACCCTCAACTGGTATCGTTAATTTGACAAAACGTAACTAGTGTATGGGCCGTGTAGCCCTCAATCGATTTTTGCTTTTAGCAAGCGAATTTTAGCTATGTACTTGATTAAATACTCATAAATGACAAATAGGTTTGATTTATGACATTAAATACTTTTTATTTTTATTATTCTTTCTTAATAATTACTACAGATCACCAATAGTAACAACTTTTCGGTAATGTTTTTTTCATTGTAATAATATTTATGAAATCTATTGTTTAGAAGATTAGAATCAATAATTATATTATTTTACTTAATCTAGAAAATGTAAACTTAAATAAAAAATAACGCTTTTCAACGTCCCGCAACCGGTGCGAAAAGTGACGTACCTAATGAAAATACTTAAAATAGCGGCTACCCACGATGCTTAGCTTAATAGAAAATATAGAAAATATCACGCGTGGGAGCTGCGAAGTCCCAATGGTATGGACCATTTAACATTTTCGACTTCTGTAAATAAATCATTAGCTTCACGCTGTATCCCGCACACAGCAGGGTAGGCAGAGGGAACCTAGTGTTAAGACACTCCGTTCCCCACTTCCTGCTAAATTCTGGAGGCATTGCGTGTTGAATGGCAGAACTCAACGCCGCACTTAACCTCGACACCAGCGAAGAAAATGGAAATATAAATTTAAGTGAATATTTCATCTCCTCGAGTGGGGGATCGAACCCACAACCAGTCGGTTTTACAGTCACACTTCGTGCCGTTGCGCCACGACTGGCCTGGACTTCTATAGATTTAAACAAAAATCTTTTATAAATATTTAGCTTTTTGGGAACCTAATGATTAAAAAGGTTAAAAAAAATTTTCAAGCTATTATTTAAGAATATTGTCATGGTAATTGGGCACTATGTAACTTTATAATTGAAAACATACCGCACTTTCCTCGGAATTCGAGGCACTGTTTGTTGAGTGGCAGAACTCAATGCCGCGACTTTTTTTTCATTTACCCTAGTGAAAATCGAACCCACAGCCTGTCGTATTTACAGTCCCACGCTTGAACCGTGCCACGACTAATCTCACAATATTAGATTTTTTCATATAAAATAACATGTAACCGCTCCACTCACGTACTTTTGCCTTACCAAGTCTTTTTCCCAAATAGACTAGGTAATAAAACAAAACGAATTCAACTCTTCTGTCAATGCGCAAATCCAGAGCTCTGAACTAAATGCCTGCACGGTGCGATGCGATGTGCAGCCATTCCCTTTCCCGGGCAAATCCCTCAATCCCGGACTTCTCAATCACGGTACCGGGAAACCGGGTTGTACAAGCGGATAACTATTTGAATTGTCTTTAGTATTGTATACAAGCGTGTTTTATTTTAATGTTATTTTTATTGAAGTTGTTTTACATTGTGCATTTCTTTGTTTAATGTTATATTGTTTTGGTACTTTATGTTTTTTAATTAAGCACATAGCAATAAGGGCAAAGGGTACCAACCCTCCGTTTTTCCGAAAAATGGAGACATTATATGTTGAGTGATGGAACCTAAAATCATGCTTTATCTTCTCAAGTGCAATTTTTTTAAAAAGTTTATTGAATATTTTCTACACAAAAATATCAAACTATTATTTCTATTCAAAATATTTTGCGAAACTACAGAAAAAATAACAAAAACTCAGCTCATTCATATACCAGATGGGACTACCAAAATTCAATCAATATGTAATTCTGGATCCGAAATAAAATGTTCACTCTACATTGTTTAAGGGACATTCTTCCCAGATGAAAACACATTCCCTACCTAAAATTTGAATAGTAAAAGTAAAATAATCCCGTTGAAGGCTAAAGCGTGTGACTGTAAGCACGACAGGTTGTGGGTTCGATTCTCACTATCTATATATCGTTATTTTAAGACATTCAGTCAGTCAACTCCGTCGATTTATTGACAATTGCCAAAAGTAAAGTAGTGTAGGCAAAGAATATTTAATGCTAAGACACTCCGTTCTTCATTTTTAGAATTCTGCGGAAAGTGGGAAATGGAAGTGATTGAACGTTACTAACACTTAGTTCCCAGGTTCCCTATGCCCCCGTGCTATGTATATGTGTTACAACAGTATTCATTTTTCACCACAGTAATAAAGAATTTTTATTCAAGAATTGGAAAAAAAACGTGAAACGAGAACGTAGAGTGAAATTGAACTAACGAAGTTCTGCAAGGAAATTGTTTGATCTTATTACTACGAATATAATATTAAAAAGCAATCATGAAAATTACTGTACTTCGTGTAATTTCAATTTAATAAAATATATGATTGTAAATTATTTTATATTGACTTAATCAAACAGTATTTAAGTATTTTGATGATTTTTAGGGTTCCCTACTTTATAAAGAAAAATGGAACGTATGCATGTCCGTCTTTCTATCTTTCAAGAGACTTTATCTCAGGAACGCTTGGAGATATCGAGAATTTGAGAGAGCTTGATTTCCTGAAAAACGTGTATCTCTATATTTACTTTAAAAAAAAGATATGACCGATTAGTAAGGTATTAAAGCCGCTAGTTCAAGGGAGGTATCAGATGAAAGGGTTCTGGCTAAGCTAAACTTGAATGGAGAAGTGAGAATGGGAAAAGAATGTTTTAACATTAGGATAACCAGTAAAACTAAAAAAAATAAGTAATTTAAGTCCGTTGCACATAGAGGGACTTTGGTTAGAATCGTAAAAGCGATAGTGGATTCGATCTCCATTCAGGAAATTATATTTTCTTTTCTATTTTTCTGGTTTACTAAGACAATGAGACATTGAGTGCATGCATATTGAGGCATATGCATATTATTATATTGAGGCCAGTCGTGTCGCAGGGGCACAAAGCGTGACTGTAAAACCGACTGGTTGTGGTTCAATCCCCACTCAAGGAGACGAAATATTAACTGACATTTAATATTTCAATTTCTTCGCTCTGGTGTCGAGGCAAAGCGCGGCGTTGAGGTCTGCCACTCAACACGCAATGTCTCCAAAATTCGGCAAAAGTGGGGAACAGGATGTGTGATCACTAAGTTCCCTCTGCCTACACTGCTGTGTGCGGAATACAGCGTGAAAGCTTATAAGAATGAAAGTAGTATGTATATTAAAGTAAAGTCTGTTTACTTTTTATAATATATATGTAATAAATTATACCGCCGAAAACAAAAAAACAACAAAATAACTATATAACTATGTAACCCAACGCAGCAGACCAGACCGCTTAACAGAACACCAGTGCTTGAAAACAATAAAAAAATATATCTAAAATACTTTAAAATAACAGTTAAAATTCAACATTTAATCTAAAAATTCACATATAAAAATCTAAAATAAAAAATTTTAGAAAGAAAAATGAAAGGTATATATCATACAATACGGAGCTTTTATATTTTAAAAACATACAATCTATCTTAATATCACATTCCTATGTGGAATAAAACCCCGAGAGGGTATTTCACGCAGTATCTGCCCTGCAAGGCGGAAGTCGCGGCGACAAAAACTATGCGACGGAAACCAGATGCCATAGATTAATGTGCGTTAGAGGCATTGATATATATATATATATATATATATATATATCTTCCTTTACTAAGTGACAATGGATAGATTAAAATTGCTGGACTTATAAAGTAGGCACTAAAAGAATAAAAAATATCGAAATTGTTGTTTAAACGAATGGTAACGGAGTTTTCCATTTTATTATGTCCACCCAGCCAAAATGGGAGCAGTTGATAATATTAGTATTAATATTTTTTTTTTCTTCACGCTTTGTTACCACATAGGCGGACGGGCATAGGTAGGCAGAGTTAAGCCAGGGAACATAGTTGTCAAAACACTCCGTTCTCATTGACTACACCCACAACCTCTATGCTTAGAGTCAACACTTGGTGCCCCCTAGGCCACGCCTGGCCTCGTAGTAAGCTTAGTATTTTATTTATTTATATTTATATTATTAAAATATGAAAAATGTGCATCTGCCTACTGTGTTGTGTGTGCTGTGCGGGATACAGCGTGAAGCCGTTACTACACTATCAAATGTCTCCTTCTACTAAGGCGTCAAATTACTAAGTCTGTAGTCTCTATCACCTAATTACCCTATGTAACCTACAGGGAACCAGCTCATGGACTATGTTTGTTCATTAGGGGTTTAATTTGATTTTTCTTAGCGCGCCCTAATTGCGTTGTTCTTATAATCCACTCATTTATGCGATGCGAGGCTCCAATTAGTTATACGTTTTTGTTGGATTTTTATTATATTTGTTTTATTATTTTTGAGAAAGTTGTTTATAGGTCCGAGAAAAGCAATATTAAGCAATAGAAATATAACAACAACAACGAAACATAAGCAATAGAAAAATAAAATGTATGATCAGATTTCAAACGTCTCTTGGAGCTTGACAATGAGATACTGATTCTCTTTTTAGTTTTTTTGTTGTTGTCTATTCTCCAATAAACTTGAAGTAGAACTCAACTATAGGCATTGTCTAATCAAACCCACCAATTTGTATTATAATATAATATTTCTCTTGAGGATAAATCGAGCTCAAATGCGTTTATTTACAAACATGTTTCAGTATGTTATATAGAGAGTCTAAAGTCTAAATAAAGTAGGCCTCTATAACGTCCATTTGTGAATTGAGAGACATTATTTTAAGTTTTAAGTATATTTTTTAAAATACAATTTATTTTATTTTCTATTTCTCTTAGATCATATTTTATTAAATCATATAAAATAATAATTTAAATTAGTTGCAGCGCCATCTAGCTCTACATGTGAGAACTGTGTATACGATACTTTTTAAGGTACTTCCACAAATGTCACAAGAAGTTACAAGGGCTCTGTGGATTTCTTTATTAAAAATTCAAAACAAAATTAAGGATATTTACATAATTATTTTGTTTAATTTGTATTTAAAATATATTTTTATAGTATTTTAACAATAGCTTATTGCAAACTGTTTATGTACAATTCGTTTGTTCGATGGCCCTTTTTTTTAGTTCTCCGCTGGATCCCCGCAACGAGGCATTGCGTACTGTGTGGCGGAACTCAACGCCGTGCTTTACTAGGAGGTTAACCCTTAGCAACTGATAACTATGGTGGTCCCATAAACACCGCGAAATACAAAGTTCAGTTTATTACCATTCTTTTGATAATTGTGAAAATAGATGTAATTTTTAGACTGTTAATTTTCTATGTAATCATTGAGCTTATTCCATATTCTCCAGACTTATCAATTAATAGTATTTTTTTTTTCAAATATAATGTTAAATATAAATATATTTTTTTCTGTCAGTAATGTCAAAGAAGACATTCTTAATGACTGATTATTATCTATGAGATATTACTAGCGATATAATAAATATAAATAAATAGCTGCAAAAGTCGTCTCGTGGATTACCGTTTTAAAATATTTTTTCAAAATTAAGCCACATCGGTCGCAGAGGCTTAGCGAGGGTGATTGCTAGGGCAAAGAAAATGAAAGGAATCAAACACCCAACCATCGTGCTTACAGTCTCATGTGTGTACCCTGGGCCAAGACGGCATTCAATGCCCATATGTAGCATAATGTGATAGCGTTAAATAGAAAACGCTAAAGTTGTAGATTCGATTTTCACGCAGAGGAGCAAATTATTTCGATTTTGCTCTGGTAAGAAATAAAGCGCGATGTTAAGGTCTGCAATTTAACAAATAATCGAATACGCATGCGTCGTGCTTCCCTAAACACAATTATCTAATAATATTACACAGAGCCACTTTGGAGCAGTAAGTTGTTTTATAGTTTATTAAAGTATTTTTACATAGGATCTTAGGATATAAAACACAATATATTTCAAATATTGTGTGTGTATAATGTATCCTGTATATAGCTGGCCAGGCAGAAAGAAGCTAGTGCCAAGATCTTCCATTTTTTATGTTTTATGTGTTATTTAAGAATAAAACAATCGTAATAGTACTCAGTTGTGTATTAACATTAAATATTTACAGATTTTGCACATTTATTAATAGTTTTATTATAATAATGAAAACTTAATATATTTCTTAACTAACTCGAAATTATCTTCTATTATATAAAAGTTTAGAAAATGCAGGATGAAGCTGTTGTTAAGGTAGTCAGGAAACGAAAACATTATAAGAAAAGTAAGATGAAGAAACTATATATATAACTATATATATATATATATATATATATATATATATATACACGACAAAGCCAGAGTGAGATAGGATTATTCAAATATTATAAATAGCCTATATACTAAACAAAACAATATTAACTGTAAGGTAAATATGTGACCACTTTGTTAGTTTTAACCCTTAACTGGTATGGTGGGGCCCGCGCGGCCCCACGCTTCGTATTTTCTATATTTTCTTACAAGGTCAGCATCGTGGGTAGCCGTTATTTTAAGTATTCTCATTACGTCGCTATTCGCGCCGGGTATCCAGCGTTGAGCGCTGTATCACTTACCAGGTATGCACTGGTTGGGGTCTGCGCGGCCCCCACAAGTATCGTGTTCAAAAAAACTAAACTTAACTGTAAGTTACGTTAGTTTTTTAACATCATTCATGTTTATTCGTTTATTTTTACAATATTTTTATCAAGATGTCGCGAATTTTTTTTGTTGATATTCTTTCATCACTCATTCGTTCGACTGCCCAAACCAGCTGAGCACGTTCTTCTTCATTTCTCACAGTCTTTTAATTAAGTTTACATATTCTAGATTAAATAAAATATATCAATAATGGTTTTAACCTTATAAACAATAAGTTTCATAGATATTATTAACATATAAAAAAATACGCCGGGCTTTTATCTAAGTGCTAGAGCGATTACGCCGAATTGGGCTCGAACCCAAAATGACGCGTTCACAATCACACCTATTTTTCTGCGCCTCGAGTCTCATATGAATTTCTTTAGTATAGGGTAGGTTAGTACCTACCGGCCCCCTTATAGATATAAAAATATTTAACTGTAACGCATAAACCGGAATATTTTTACTATTAAGGCTTTGATTTAGATTTATTTTTGGAAAATATAATATAATTGTTTTTTTTGAGTTGAGGTCGTCGTGTCGCAGCTTCTAGTGCCTGATTATAACCGCAACAGTTGTGGGTTCTATTATCAATTGAGGTAGTAAATTACCTACTCTTTCCTAGCTCTGGTAACAAGACAAAATACGGCCTTGAGCCTGATAGGCGGCTACACCCAATGTATTAAATAGTATATCTTTGTTGATTATGTATGACATAATGATCTTTAAAATCTTTGAAAACAAGAATAATAAATAGAAAATAAAATGTATATTCATTTAAATCTTCAAGACAGTACCTAGTAAATAAAGAAGTTTTAAGTTTGCTTAGGAAATGCTTAGTTAAAGATGAAAGTCGATAATCAATTAGCATTTTTGGCTTTTGTGTTTTTTTTTGGTATGTGTTAAAGGGAATCTAGTGTTAAGAAACTCTGTTTCATTAAGATGCTTTCGATGCCCACTTTCGGCTAAATTTTATAACAATTTGATTTTGTAGTGTTCAGTTTGCGGATTTCAAGGTACTAGAGGTAGGAAATGAAAATATTATATATTTCATTTGCCTCAACCCCCACAACCGGTCGCGTTTACAGTTCTACTCATAAAATAAGATTTTTGATTGTTTGTATAGACAATCCTACACATTTTTAATCAGTTCCGTTTTACTTTCTTTTTAATATCATTTTAAATAATCATTTTGTATTAATGTCAAATTATAACAATATTTGAAACGACATTCAACAATTTTAGCGCAATACTCTCCAAAATTCAATCACGACATTAAAACTATAACCTTACACATACATACATCTTCGTTTTACTATATAGTAATCACACAGAACATTCTTCTACTTCATACATTTATTACGGTAATTCTTGGTTTTAGAACATTACCATTTCCTTTAATTCGCTTTATTTACAAAAAAAATATTTAAATTAAAAGTATCACATTGGAATACATCAGATTAATAAAACAATAAAAAGTAAATGGACATTATTCTTACATATGCAGTATAATGATGATTTATTTTAATGTAACTTATGGCTCAAGAGCCGAACTTAGCCAATCTTAGTTATTTTACAAAACCTGAAAAGTATTTCTGCATATTCACCAAACACTCGGGAATATGAAATTTGGATGGTGGTCTTTGGAAGTTATTAGGTATATATGTGCATAATACAGTACCAAATAATTGAGTAACATCCAAGTTTTTCGGGAGTTTTACTAAAGATTGTTGATATTTCTTGTAATACCAGATTTTTCTTACTGTTATCTGAGCATGTCGTGGACATTACGTAGAATTTACCACATATTTAGTTAATGCTATTATAGATCTGATCAATAGACTGATTGTTTAATGAAAATAGTAAATTTTAACGAAAATGGCCACGACATGTAAATATTTTGTTGCCATACTTCTTGATTTGCTTAAAATATAATAAGGAATATTTTGAGATGTACTCAATAATAAGAAACTTATAAAGGTCGTAAAAAATGATGCTGATATATAATACGCTAACACTTAACTAAATTAAAGTAACATTTGCTGTTGATCAACCTTTTTAAAATTCGTATTTTATCAGCATATATAAAATGGAAAAATATTTAGTCGAGACAATATTTATTTTTAGATTCACAGTGTATTCTGCACGAAGCAGGGTAGGCAGAGAGAGCCTGGGGAACTTAGTATTAAAAACAATCCAATTCACATTAAGACACTTCGTTCCCCGCTTTCCCGCCGTATTCTTGAGACATTACATGTTGAATGGCAGAACTCAACGCCATGGCTTTGCCCGGTACCAGAACGGAATATGAAATATTAAATATTTTCTTCATCTAACCAAACGGCACTCAATATATTTATTAGTCAATTTGTGTAATTTTTATAATGTGTAGCATGAAAAAAAAATGTTAATGTTATATTTGTGCCTATGAAAATCCTGAGTGAAATTTATTATTTAATTAAACACTTATTTGTTACTTAAGAACCTAATTCGTTACATGATTATTCCAGTTTTTTACTATTCACCCTCCCATGAAGAGACGTGAGGACGTTTCTTTACTATCTTCATCGTAATATTCGTTGTTCTGTTTTAAATTAAAGCCATAATCTCCGAGAACTTCGGAAGGAGTAGGAGAAGAGAAACCAGCTGAAAATACAAGTGGATGCGCCGCCCTCCGAGTGTAACTGGAAATTGAGATATTAAAAATTTATTAACTTGATAAAAGCAAAATAAACTAAAAGATTTAACATCTTTAATTATTATATAGATGCATACCAAAATCAATTACCGATTTTCCATAAATAAATTAAATAATGTTCTTATGTTTCAAGCGGGTGAGGCACTTGGGAACCACTAGTTTTTTAATATTGTAAATGTGAAAGAGAGTTTGTTCTTTGTTATTTTTTTATTGTGATCATCATGAAACTTTGTGCAAATATATCAATTTAAAAAAGGTACAGGAAGTCAATTGACATTTGAATAATAGTAAAAAAAATTGACGAAAGGAATATGACCTTGTCAGGATATATAATACATATCTTTTGACTATCGCAAAATCTTATCGACTGTATATAAAAAAAAGTTTAAAGTCAGTAACAGTGATGTAATAAAAGTTGTTTTAATAAATGAATATTTTCGGGCCTACACAAATCTAAAAGCCATAGCCAATACAAATATCGTATACGGTAGGAAAGAGCTACTCAAAGGCCAATTAAAACCAATAGTTTATAAAATAATCATCTGACCTGAATGAAGCAGTGCTGGGAACGTAAAAAATGAGATGCGCAAGGGATTCAACGACGGTGCCAGTAACATCTCCACGTGGGGGCAGTTTAAGAGTATGCAAGTAGATGATGAAATCACTTCTATATCGACAGAAACATTAGCAGGAGCTAGTGTACGTTTCGTTACTACGTTTTTCAACAATCTATTCGACATTTGTGTAATGTGTGTGATCGTCATGGCTTTCGCCAATCATAAACACTTACCTATATAATACATCTCTTATGAGACAGTAACAGAACTTTAAACTGTGCGTAAGATGGCTTTTATATGAGAACGCCTAATTAGGTCTGAGAAGATTTCACTTTTATCAAGATTTGGGTCAGGCGTTTCCTAGTGTTAGAGAGATACGACACGAATACCAGAGATTGGTCCCAGCACCTTTGCCGACACTAGCCGCATCTTGCCGACATCTTTAGCCACCACTTCATCAAAGCAAATATATATAATATGGTAGCGTTCCTGATCACATTTGTATTATACTTATTACTGATATTAATGCACCATAGCTCGTTCGCCGCACTCAGAAGACATCCTCTACCGATACAATAATAAACCGATCTGAATATTTGGCATCGGAATTTGGATGGAAAATTCCATGCCAGTGTGCTTGGCTTTGATCTGAGATCATACTGTATAACCGTACGGAAAATACAAATTACACCTACCATCATCAGAAGATATATATCGGACATTCATTGTGAAATGAAAAACGCAAAAGCTGGTGATAAGCCAAAAATAATTAAAGTCAAGGCATCTTCCAATTCGTACTCAGGGTGTATGTATCCACTCGGGCACAGAGTTAAAGAAATTAATCTCGTTATGTTACAATCGTTGATAAAATATTCCATGAACATCGCTTTACGTATGCCCGATTACGAGCCTGATCTTATATAAATAGTCATGATAGATAGAGGTTTTAATGTTGAATGTATGTGTGTGTCACAAAACCGCTTGTTGTCTGATGTCATGCTCAGCAAGTTCAATTTCTTATATATTGAAATTTCACAAAAAAACGTAGGTACTTATATTAATTTAGCGTTAACGAGAAATTTTATAATAACAAGAACGGTAAAGAAAGTGTTGTGCTTTTTGTATAGATCTTATAATTAATAAATTATATTGTACTAGTGTTAGTCACTCCGTTCTCCAACTTTCTGCCGAATTCTGGAGGCATTGCGTGTTGAGGGGCAGATATCAAACGCCGCGCTTAGCCTTGACACCAGAGCGAAGACATAGAAATATAAATTAAGTAAATATTTCATCTCCTCTAGTGGGATCGAACCCACAACACAGTCAGTTTTACAGTCACACTTTGTGCCGCTGGCGCTAACGACTGGCCTCAAAAAAAAAATTGTACTATTTTTTTTTCTTGTTTTTTCTCCTAAATACATAAATAAAAATATACTATTAAAAAAATATTACGAGTTACATAAAAATATTCAAACAAACGGCCGTGTCCATGACACAGCAACCAAAAGTTTTATAAGCTTCATGCAAATAAAATTAAAATAACGTATCAATCCCTCGAGTGGGAATCAAATTTAAAACCATTGAGTTTATAGTCAGATAATTACTGTACCGCTCGGCAATTACATTTTTTTTTTTATTTATAAAAATATGGGAAGTTATAAGTGAATTTAATTACTCAATATTTAAATATAACATAAGTTAGAGTAAAAAAAAAACATACTTCTTTCAGGTCTTGGATCAGTTTCAGGGCGTTAGAAAAGTCCAGTTTTGCTGATTGGTTATACACTCATATAGAGTCGCGTAGCAAGATACCCGCAATCTTCCTCCAGGGAACAGTTCAGGGGTTACTTTCAATTCCACATTCACTTTGGCTACTAGAAGACCACTGTCTGATGGGTGTAAACTGTTTCTGAATGCGCTTATCTGGAAAGTTAATATAATAATTGTTACTTTTTTTAAGGAAATAAGTTTGCTTTATAGGCTTTTAATGAACAAACACTAGTAACGGGAAGTTTCCTGAAATACAATAATGTAATATAAGCTGCATTTTAATCGGTTAAGGAACGTTTATGAATTCGCGTGCATAAACGCACACAGAAACAGATGAAGATTCTTAAAATTATTATACCTTCTTTAATTACATAAATCCAATAATACATTTGCTCCCAATAATACATTTTCTCATCATCTTCCATACATACATTGTTCGGTTACAATTTTATTAAACGTGTAGATTAGCTCTGACCACTAAGCCAATGGTCTAAGTCAAGTATTTTTCTTTCCGTGTGGAATAACACTTTAAAAAAAAATGTTTAAAAAAAGAGTCATCGATATAGCGTTGTCGTGATATGAGTTAACTCTGAATGCAAATTTTAAGACTTATGTAATTTTCTCCATGGATAACATTGCCTAAAATGGACCAAATTAAAATAAAACCATATGGAAGCACCAGCTATCAAATAAAAATAGTCTAGTAATCATTAAAATCGGTTCACCTAGACAAAAGTTCTGAGGTAAGCAAACATAAGAAAAATACAGTGGAATTTATAACCTTCTCCTTTTACAGGAGTTAGTTAATAGCAATGAGGCACAATCAGTTTTGTATTTATATAAACAAAAATATTGTATAATAAATACTTTTCAATAAAAAAATACTAAATAGAAATAAAAATGGAATAAACTTAAAAACCAATTAAAACTTTTAAAATTTGTTCAAACACAGCGTTTCTAAATGCAATCATTTGATTTCAAACACACTTCCGTATCTCGATATTATTCATTGATTCATCGTTCTATTGCAGCAGCAATTTTGCCGCGAGATATAGGAGAGCTCTTTACTACTATAATGTACTTCGAGAGCAATTATTCTGTTTGCTCCTTCATCCTAATTGTGTATTTGAGTTTCAGTGACTTCAATTCAAGATTTTTGTATTGCTTGAAGTTATTAATTAAAAAATATAACTAAGTAGTTACCTAAGAAAAGCGTATGTTTCGCGGTTAGTAGTGTAGGTATAAAAAACTTCTGTTCAGTTAACTTGAAAATGGAAAAATAGCAAATCGAGGCGTCCATATTTGGGCACGAATTGATGGTCACACCAATCATCAATCATATATCACAAATAAAAATATACAAAACACTAGATAAGCTCATAAAAAGCAACCTTTAGAGAAACTAAAACTAAATTAATAATAAGCCAATGGTATGTAAAGGAAGAGAGGTTAATTAGGCTTACCGTTTCTTCATTGACAAAGACAGTGAGATTGGTTGCAGGACGCGCTGGTGGTGAGGTACAGTTTGCTCGAAGCATCTCACCAGGTTGATAACGATCTTTATCTGTGACAAGTACTGGTTGTGATGTCGGTACCGCTGGAAATATAAGAAAAAACATATTAATATAATAAGCAAGACTTTAGTTTTGATTGTAAACGTAACGTTGTGGGTTGGATTCCCACTAGTGTAAATATTTTTTTTTATTTCGTCAAGGAAGCGACGTTGGGTTGGCTTAGAAAAAATGGTGGAAATTGGTATACGATATGTCCTAACAATAGGTTCCCTCTGCCTACCTTGCCTTGCTTGGCAGCAACATCATGATTTTATTTATTTATAATAAATAAAAGCCTTAATTCTGGCGGAGTGTGGGGCATATTTAAATTATTTTTTGCCAACTTTAACTATGCACTTGGTTAAATACTCATAAATGGCAAATAATAGGCTCGATTTATATAATCAATTACTTTTTATTTTTATAAATATTCTTAATGAATAAAAAAAAATTGTAAAAACTTTTTTGGAAATATTTTTTTTCTGTTAATAATATCTATAAAACTTATTGTTTCGAAGTTAAAACAAAAAAAAATATATAATATTATTTTACTTAATTAAGAATATGTAAACTTAAATTAAAAAAAAAAAAAAAATCTACTTGAATTTTCATTTAAGACTTATGAATATAAAAACTTTGTTATTGTACTACTATGTACTTTGCAAATTAATTTTGAACAATTATTTCAATAACAATTTTTATATAATTTAAAATGTCACTATCGCTACAATCATCTACTGGCCTGAATTCAATAACCGATTCGGAATACGTACTATCTCCCGCCACGACATCTTGATGAAGTAATTGTAAAAAAAAGAAATAAATAAACGTAACTGGCATTGTGGGGGCCTCACAGATCCCAACTTGTGCATACTTGGGTCCTGGTAAGTGATGCAGCGCTCAACGTCCGCACCCGGCGCGAATAGTGACATAATGGGAATACTTATAATAGCATCTACCCACGATGCTTAAGATGTAGGAAAATACGACACCATTCTACTATAGGGTTAAGTGAAACTCTTTTTTATAAGCAGGTTTTTATTAATAGTACCCAAACCTATCATTACATTAGGTTTGGGAAACGCCACATACCAGACAGAACCGATATATTCCTAGGACGATACGCGAGGCTATTGAAATACGAAAAAAAAATTATTCCAATAGAAAAGATCACCATTCACTCATAAAAACTTTGAAATTTTAAACCCACCACGACAGAGGGCACGGTACATTCAGTTCATTCCGCAAGAAACCAGTGTAGACCGAAATTTTCGATCTTCAAAAAAAATATAATGCTAAATATACGCAATTACTCCACTTAAAGGGTCTCATTTATAACTTGGACTCGCAATCGTATACTTAATTTACTTTATATATAATTTGGAAACCTAAACTAACTAAGGAACTTCAAATCTCATTCATTGTATCCTCCTGGGAAATTACAAAATCACTTATGCATATTTTTATTAATAAATGATTTTGATGAGTAAATAATTTATAAGACTTTAGACTTCTAATGTATAAATAATATTTGAACAAAATTATCGCAATTATTGTTAACTAGTCACCCAAATGAGTCTTCGTTTAATTGAACATGTTATATTATCGATGAATTATATAAAATTTTCACATAAATTATAGATACAAATATTAATTATTTTCACATAAATTTTCACATATATTATTAATATTCCGATGTCAATATATTGTTGTAAAGTTTGATTTGAATCCATTCAATAACTTTTGCATAAAAGTGGAAGGAACATCCATCTTCACAAATTCTCATATTTATAACATTACTAGGATGTAGACGTTTCTCCATTCAGTATAGACAAAATTCGAGATAATTCTAAAAGGGTAGAATGTTCTTTTGCTTAAAAATAAGAAATGAGGTAGCGAGCTTGGGTGAAAGTTATTTGAAAACATTGAATAAAGAAATTAAAATCTTACTGCGGTAAACAAATTAAAATAACTTAGGTAAAAACGTAGAGTAGAGTAAGGTAGGGTTTAATTTATCTATTTGTACAATTTTTATAGTTGCTTAATCTAATCTAATCAATAAAACGTAGAAAAATTAAAATTCTAGAAAGAAAGAGAATAGAAAGTTTAAAAGTTTATTAGATATAGGGAGTTATGTAATTTGATTATCAAATATTTAGTGACGGGCTAACTGCCCGTGTTTCTTCGTGACGTATAACTCCTGCCTTTTTGCCGGTTCAACACCGGTGTTTTTCTTGCCCAATGCTCCTATTATATTCTTATATAGATAATATCCACAAACTTAAATCCATCTTAAAATACTATACCAAAAACACTAATAAACTGATACGTTTCAGCTAAATTGGATTAAAGTTGAACATTTGAGCTATATCTAACGTTATAAAGTTGTATAAGTTTGTTTTGGACTGGTTCAGATTGTATTAAGTACTTACGATAAAACAGGTAAGCTTCTGTTTACCCGCTTGATTGTAAGACTTCTAACAATATTTGCTTTAGAACATTTGAATTCAAAATCAAAACGTATGTTTTGCTTCGTTTGGCCAGGTTTATTTGTTGGGTAGTTTGGTTATTAGTAAGACCGCTTGTCGGCACAACTCAGGTAATCGCGATATTGTGGGTTCAATTCTTGCTTGAAATAAATTATTTTCATTTAAATTAAATCAGCTTTACGCTGAATCCCGCATACAGCAGGGTAGGCAGACGGCAGAGTTCTAGAGGCATTGCGTGTTTAGTAGCGGAACTCTACACCACGTCCCGTTACCAGAGCGATGAAATGAAAATAGTAAATATTTCATTTCCTTGAGTGGGAATCGAACTCCAACCAGTCACGTTTACAGTCGCGCGCTTGTGCCAATACGTCACGACTAGCCTCACTGTATTTTATATCTTAGGGGAAAGTGGGGAACTAAAGTGTCTTAATGGGTAACAGAGTATCGGAACACTAGATTTCCAGGTTCCCTTTGCCTATTCTCGTAATAAATTCACTTAAAACCGTTCCAATTATTCAGAACAACGTAACTAACAACTATTTGATAAAATTTGTAACAAACAATAAAAAAGCGTTAGTTACGTTGAACAGAACTGAAAATGCAAAAGCGCGATATTGTCCTATTAGTGCAAACTAGGTTCAGGTGTTGAAACATTCCCCTGCTCGTTACTGATTCAAGAAATAGTTATAGATATGTATTTTTACATAAATAAATTTATATTAAGACTTAGTCCAAAGTTTATAAATATGTTTTATGAATTAAAATCAGCTTATATTCGACTGTGCAAGAGATGTTATTGAAAAAGGAGAGTTCAAATCTCACATTTTACTTTAATATTTACATACTTATATTATGTTCAATATACTATTTATATATTTATATTTTTCTAGGTTCTTTTACAAAATACATTCGATACCATTAATAATAGTCCTGTCATTGTAATGTTTTTTTTTCACGGCTTTGAAAAGGTATGGTGCTTAAACATTTTTTTTTTATTTCAGTGTAAATTTATTGTTTGTAAAAGTACTGTGGAGGGCGAGAACAAGACTTTTTAAGCGTAAAAAAATGTAAAAAGTAATTTATAATAAACTAAAAAATTATTGTGTCTAGTTAGACTAATAAAATATTGTAATAAAACGTTCTACTATAAGCGGCAATATTTAGAACAAACGAGAGTCGACCAAAGTGTTCAGGGACCAACTTGTAGGTAAAATAGAATAATTCATCAAGCGGCTACTTCATTTGTTTTCTCTAAATATAATAATACTCGATTCTAGAATATAAATTGTTTGATTATTTCAATGAATAGAATAATTTAGTTGAAATATTTATTTATACGTCAACGGATAATGTGGATAATTTCATCTGTGTGGATAATGATATCGTGGTGGCGTAGGCGTAGAAACGTGTTTTTGTTAACGCGATGGTTGTGGGTTTAATTAACCCTAGTATCAAGGCAAAGCGTGATTTCGAGTTCCACCACTCAACACGCAATATCTTGAGAATCCAGCGACAAGTGGGGAACGAAAATAACTTAATGAGAACGAAGTGTTTTTAAAGTAGCTCGACTCTGACTTCCCAGCTATGTGCGGGATACAGCGTGAAGGTAAAAAATAATTCCTTTCCTCTGGACGTAGATGGAATTTGGTATAATGGTTATTAGCTTAGAGGATAAAAAAAGATTAAAATATATTTATAGTCGAAGTTATCGATGCTGTGAGCTATACTAAGTTTTTCAAAGTCTGTTCTGTTCAGTTTTTATGACTTTCAGCGTGTCAGTTGGGAACGTCGCCAGTATCACGGTGTACAGACAACACACCAAGGGGTTTGGACGGTAAAAAAGAAATTATTTAACCTGTCGTAGCGCGGAGATTTGCCATCCATGACGCAATATCTAAAGAATTGGAAAGGAAAGACGGAGTATCTTAACATCAGGTCCCCTTAGTCTAACGTGGAATATGCGATATATACGGATGGAATATGTGATTATAAAACTAAAAAAAAAGTAGTTGCGTATACAGAATTCAATATATTTTGACAATAGCTTGTTTGATTTAACTATTAATGACTGTATGTTTTCGATAGATTGTCTATTAGTGATTTTGAATAGACCAAATAATAAATGGTTTGTCCAATTGAAAATTATTTTGAAAATCTATTGGCTGCGTTGAATGCAATCCTATAATGAAATGGTCAATACAAAATGATGCGAGTCTAAAATGTGAGATTTAATTTTAGTATACTTCTTTCAAATAGCAGGAAAGGAAAGCAGCAAAAAAGTGTTTTTTTTTAAGACTAGGAATTTAAGAAGGAACCTGTTAGCAGTACGTGTTCCAGACGAAATTGCAGTGTTAAGTTCATCATTTTGCTTTTTTAGGAAGTTAATACTCTCGTGTGGGAATTGAACCCAAAATCGTCAGTACAGCTTATATATTCTTGCCAATTATAAAAAAAACGGTCGACACAAAGAAACGAAATAAAAAAGTCACAGATTTTCCATCAGTTATGACAAAACAAGAAAGCAAATAAAATGAACAACTACGACGACGTATAGCACGTACAAACAACGCCAATACAAATCCAATATATGAAGGAAACATTGAGACCAATTTGCTGTCTGTATGTTTTGAAATGTCGATTTATATACAACGATAAGATTTATTTATATACTAAACTTTATATTTTAGACTTCATTTTTTATTAAATTATACAAGCTGGCAGGCCGGCATTATACAATGACAGTATTTGACTGTGGGTTCGGTACCCACTCAGGGCAAAGAATTATCTTATTTTTGTAATGTCTTGAATTTGTAGTGTCATGAACAATAAATGATCGTATAATAGGGGAACTGTTTTTAATTTTTGAAATATGCCCTAAAATGAGCGAAAAGTGGAATGTTAAGTGTGGACACTAGATGGCGTATTCAAAATTATCAAAATTTTGAATGAAAATGTTAGGTTCGATTTCTACAGGAATCGTTAATATTAAAAGCGGGATTCGATTCCTCTACAACAATGTCGCAGTTACTAATTAATAATTTTGCATTTATTAAAACATTTTTTTTTCATGCAAAAGAACTTAATCTGGTTTAAATATTTAAAAGAAAAATTATTTACTTTCTCAGAAATTTTATTAATATTACATTAATAATTTTTATTCCTTGCTTATCGTGAAAATAAATGGAATATTTATATAGATATTATAGACATTATTTGTAATACCTTCTAAGAATTTGTTTACAATATACCAAAAGAATAAATAAATGATATTGCTATTACATACAAATTTATGCGAAATGTTGATCAGTTAAGTTTGTTCTAGTTTGATTATCACACGGTCGATTTTTTCCCTCACCGTCATTTACAAGTAGGTACATTTTAAATCTTTTATATCACGTTTTTTTTTTTTTTGTGTTAAGGTTTTTTTCCTGACTTTATGTTTTATCCACTATTAGGTAAAGTTATAAAAATTTATGTTAATATTAAAATGTTATATGGATTAATAAAAAAACACTTATACCTAAATGTCATAAGAGACGAGAAAAAAAAGAATAATAATATAAATTAAGATTGAGGCCGTCGTGATGCAGAGGCACAAGGATGTGCAACGCAACGGTTGTAGGTTCGATCCCCAATCAAAGGAATAAATTATTATTTTAGAATATTTTAATTTTTTCACTCTGGCATCAAAGCGAAAAGCCCGAAGTTGAGTTCCGCCAATCGAAACGCAATACCTCGAAAAAATTCTACGAAAAGTGGGGAACGCTGTGTCCTTATACTAGGTTCCCTCTGCCTACCCCGGTATATGCGAGATACAGCGTGAAGCTGATTTAATTAAAATATATAAATTATATATATATAGTACCTAAAATATAATACTCATTTGAATATTGCTCGGTGTTCCCATTAATTAGTAGGCCGTAACAGACGTAATAGGAGTCGACACTTCGATTTCGATTATCGAACTGAAACACGTTTATACCAAGAAATGTGCCAATAACAGGTGAAATACACACGATCTAACCTAGTAATAGAGCTTCATATATGTACATATAACGGGATCTTCAATTTATTTATTTAGACAGCGTAGGTAGAGAGAATAATAATATTTACTTCCCGCCGAATTGGTGGAACTCAACCCCAGACTTTTGCCTTGTTGCCAGAGCAGAGGAATTAATATTGATAAATAATAAATTAACCGATCTTCAAACCCACAACCGTCGCGTTACTGTTACTGTCTCACCCATGTACCCCTGCGCCACATATTTATTTATCACACTTTTAAAATTGAATTCTTTAACTGAATTATCAAAAGTATCATAATCTGGTCTCTTTTTCTGTCTAAGAGCGATCCATGTCTAATTTTCGCTATTATTAATCGTAAAGAGAGGTAAAGAGCGAGGTTGAACCTCCAGATTGGAAAATTACGGAAAGTGGGCAAAGAAACGTATCTTACCCCTAAGAGCTATAATGAATTACATAACCTCCTAAGACTATAATGGGTGTAAAAACAATATTTTTAAAAGTTAATAAATTATTGATGAACTGTTAGAAATTGTGAACAACTTACTTCAACAGGTTATTTGGACCTTTGTTTATAGATATATGTAGGTAGTTATTTGTATATATTTTTATAAAAAAAACTATTAAAAAAATAAATAAAACAACTTAAACAGCTGACTACACACGATGGAAACATAAAATTTGCTTTTTTATAACAAAATACAAATACCAAACCAAATACAAATACAAATACAAATCAACACTTTTTATTTCCGTTTAGTACAATGTGTTGCCCTTAGCCTGGCTAACTTTAATAAATTATATATTAAAACAAAATATAGACCTTTTCCCTCATAATTGTGATAAAAAAAACTTAAAATTCTTAGGGAACTTTTAGTTTCCCAGTAATAAAATGTATATTTTTTCTACTTCTATTTACAAAGTATTCTCGTAAAGATGAGACAGAAGTTCTTCTAATAAGTTCTCTTCGTCAGTCGGCTCGTCGGCAGGTGCTAGTACAGCTTTGATTTAAAATTTTCGTAATTACTAGTTACTGCTTTTTTATTGCTACCTTCGTATCAACATTTCTATACGTTATTCAATAAAAATCATAAAAAAGGTAAATACTTACGTTGTTAATCAATAGCGCACGATGATTATTATGGGTATCGATATACCCGAGAGGCAAACGTGTTGTAAAAATTACGTACGAACGACCACATTTCACGCGTTTTCGAGGGCTAGGGTATACAACTGAGTACGATACATAACAGACTAGAAAAATGTAGCGACTAAAAACAAAATGTGCCTGGGTGTTTTTACATCCATATCGCAACAAAGGAACTGAAGTCACTAAGTGATTAACCACCACTCCGCATCCCATAAACATCAGAATAATCTAAAATCAAATAAATCAGCTTCACGCTGTATCCCGCACACAGCAGGGTAGGCAGGGGGAACCTTATATTAAAACACTCCGTTCCCCATTTTACTGCCGAATATAGAGCAAAACGGTCTATGGAGTGTCAAAACACTCCATAGACCGTTTTGCGCCACATTTTCCATCAAACAATCTATTGGCAGAAGTTTCTTTTTCAATAATTATACTGAAAGCTGCTCTAAGCATTAAAACCTGATAAATTTTTACGGATCATCTCGACTCCGATTTATCGCCTTAGAGGTGATTTATTTTTTTTAAACTTTTAGTGAATATCGACTTTAATAGCTTTCTGGAAGCCAAACTTCATTTTTATCTTTTAGTAGATTTAGTTAGTTAAAATTAATTTTATATATTAGTTAAAATTAATTTTATATATAAGTTAGTTAAAATTAATTTTATATATTTTATTTGACTTACCTTTTTAATTTTTACTATTTTATACAGGTTGATCACTTGTTTTGATATTAGAAAATTCCTTTCTTACAACAACTTAAAAGTATAAAACTTATGATACCAAAAACCTTGATGAGGTTTCACTGTGTTCTGTAATTTCGACACAGGAAAGCCACTGTGTATTTAATTTTTCGAACATAATAGGTAGATAAAGAGATATTTAGCAGATGATATATCTCATTTATCGAAATTTTACCATTTCGGAACAATTACTGACTTGACTTGGGGGATTGAAATATTTAATCTATACTTATAAGAAATTTGTAGAAAAATCGTTTCTGTACATTGAAAATAATTAAAAAAAAATTAGCTAGGGTTTATGGTTTATGAGGGTTTATGCATCGTTATTTGTCGCATTTTCTATCAAAACTATACTTCCCGTTGATACACAATTACTAAATTTATTAAGAAGTTAAATCTTACGGCACGTATAAAGGAAAATTCCAAAATATTTTTCAAAACTTGACAACTTTTTGTATTTGTGTCACAGAAACAAACTATTAGGTACAAATTTTAATCTGTACTTAATTTGATACAAAATGACAGGTTTGACATTCTGTCTACCAATTATATATTTACTTAAAATATGTTATTTTACAAAGAATATCGTGAATCCAAATATAAAAATTAATAATTAGGGCTGTTTGTAATATCTCTATTTCTTAATTAAATAATCATCTATTTCGGGCAAAGCCGTGGGCAGGCCACTAGTATTATAATAAAATTTGAAATATTTCATTTCTTCGAGTGGGAATCGAACCCACAAACCTATGGTATTTCTATTCTCAGGTGATTTTTTGTCTTTTAAATTCAAATTAAACTGTTCATTGTTCTACTAATTAGGTAAAAAGATCAATAAAAGCCATTAGACCAACGTGTATTGTAATTAACCACACCATTATTAATACATTTTTAATTGAGAGATTAAAATAGCCAGTATTTTTTTTCAGCCTCACGCTGTATCCCACGTGTACCAACGTAGGTAGAGGGCCGAATTCTGGAGGCATTGTGTGTTGAATAGCGAAACTCAACGCCGCGATACCAGAGCCAAAAAATAAAAATGTTTAATATTTAATCCTCGAGTGGAAATCGAACTTATAACCTGTCGTGATTAAATCACACGCTTGTGCCCCTGAGCTACTATTGGCCTCATATACAATTTATTATTATTTTTGTATTAAATAAAAAAAATACGGCTTATAGTATATTAAACCATAAAAAATATATTGTAATTAAACCGCCTTTATTAAATCAACTTGTGAGTATGTACATCTTTTAACTATATATAACTATAGTAAAATAAAAAAAAAACTATTTTTTTTCGTAACGATTATCATATAACTTAGCGTATTGTGTTATATGTAACTTAAGTGATAAAAATATATGGTATCATCAAGGTGATCTGATGATGGATCCGTGTCGGGACACGAAGAATCCAAGCTCTGAAGAATTCCACTATTCAGGATAGTGGAATTCTTCAGAGGTTACTAGCAAGACATTCGAGTTTAAGGACAGAAGCTGTAAACAAAATTGTCATTTCCCCGCTTTGCTATTAAGATAAAGCGCGGCTCGAGGAAATAGGAATATTTTATATAGGGTGTGAATTAAAGTTTTCAGTGGGAATAGAACCCACAACCTTTACAGTTACATTTTGTGCCGCTGTGCCACGTCCAACCTTATTTGTACTTATAATAGTATCTATTATATTCCTACATTGAGAAAAAAAGCGTAAATTTTTAATGAGTATCGTTCGAAAATACGTCCGACCCGTCTAAAAGGTACCTCTTAGTAACATTAAGTTACTTTCTTTTGAAATGATCGAATGCGACTTTCGTTAAAGTTAAGTGAAACTCGAAGAGAGCGTTAATTAAAATTTCTTCAAACTGAAATTCTGGTTGTAAGATTGTAACTATTTATTATGGAAGTCATGAAGAGATTTTACTTTTCTTTTGTGACACAGATCACTCTATTTCTTTTTATAACACCTCAAAGGTAAAAGAATATGGACTGTCGTGGCTCAGTGGGAGAGTTTGTCTGTTATAGTTAATAACATATATGGATTCGATTTCGAATAGTGGAAATTAATTGTTTTTATTTTGTAGCTCTGAATACTCTTGGAGACTGTATACAATACGTTTATGGTTTTAAAATATAGTACCCTTCCGTCGATTTACTTTGATCGTTTTATAGCTTCACGCTGTATTCCGCAAAAAGAAGAATAGGGAGAGGAAACCTGGGAACAAAATTTTAGGACACTTCCTTCATTAAGAAATTTCCGGCTCCATGGCCAAGCCATTTCAAGCTGAGTGACGAAACTCAACGCCGCACTTAACACTAATATTTCTTTCATCTGAGTGGTAATCGAACCTACAACTGTCGGTTAACGGTCGCACGCTTCAGCCTCGGGCAGCTTCGATTTTAATAGACGGTTATAATTTTAGTACAATAACTGTTAAAACATATGATTACTAATATTTTATTAAATATATATATAGAAACATAAACGGCAATCACAATAATAGAATAGAGAAGACGATCTCTAAGGAACAAGAAAATATATTATGTTTCTGCTGGAGGCATATTACGTTTTTACAGTTTATCTCGGTTTCTTAGAGAACGTTGGAACAATGTTATTATTTCTATGTAAATATCTATAGCGCATTAATATTAAATATTGTGAAATAGTTTGTGTTGAGTGTATACGCGTGGGGTTGCGGATTCGAATATTGCTCGGGGGTAGTTTACTTTTTTTTTTTATTTCACGCTGTTTCCCGCACGTATCAGGAATGGAACAGGGAATCAAATGGTAAGACACTGTTCCCAATAACATCCTTCCTTAAGTAGATCGAGAAAGCGAAAATATGTCACTTTCTCAAGTAAGAATCGAACCCAAAATTATAAAATTTCGACGTAGCTTGATGAAAACGTATGGCTCAGGGGTCAGAGCGCCTGGTCGGTTTGAGTTGGAGGCGCGGGTTTGAGTCCCGCTACGTTCAAATTTTATACGTTTTTTAAATAACTATTACTCTGTATATTGCTTATAATATTTTTTTTTAAAACTTTACGTGAACGTTGAATGACTGCCATTCAAAATTTTATATATATAGGTTAGAAAATAAGGAGTCTACGTTGTCTCTGTCTACCCTTTTATAATATTTAAATATAAAAAAAACCTGAAGCTGCAAAAATATTAATCCATTAGGAAATTCCAATTACACTACGATAACATGACTTATATTAAATTTAATTACGCTATTTACCACAAAAACTTAGATGAAATTCAATATTTTATAAATACCAACTGAACAGGAACTAACTTTCAAAGAAATATTTTGATGTTGAAATCATTAGATAGGTATCTAGCGAACTCCAGCAAAATTAATAGCGTATATGTGTTTTCTATGTATTTTAAGAGGTATAAATTGAATGTGCTTTAACTTCTTTAAGATCAAGATTTCTACATACAGGAGGCCAGTCTTGGCGCAGGCGCACAAAATCTGATGGCAAAATTGACTGGTTTTGGGTTCGATCCCCAATCGAAAAGATGAAATATTTACTTAAATTTATATTTCCATTTCTTTGCTCTGGTGTCGAGGCTAAGCGCGGCGTTGAGTTCTGCCGCTCAACATGCAATGCCTCCAGAATTCGGTGGAAAGTGGAGATCGAAGAGTCTCAACACCAGATTCCTTTTGCCTACCCTGCTGTGTGTGTGATGACGTAGATTAAGATGCTAAGATGCTATGAAAATTTTGTTTTGTCTGGCAAATCCGACTAAAAATTAACGTATAATAAAAATAATTATATAAATTAAATATCTTCAATGTATTCATGAGAAAAGATAAGAAAAGCCAAACACAAACAAACAAAAAATAAAAATACAAACATATAATAATACTAGTTTTTGTAGGAAGTTACATTTTAATGAGAACTGTTGGTATTTTATGAGAGTGAAGTGAAGATGTCTCAAAATTGTTACTTGGACACGTAAACGTTCTTTTACATTTTTTAAGTAACCTATTTTTTTAATGCTTTAAATATTTAAAAAGTAATAGTAACTACTATTACTTATTTTTTTCTAATTGTGGAGAACGGAGTGTCTCAATACTAGATTCACTCTGCTCTGCTTCTGCGATGTAAGAAAGACCGTTTCCAAATTCTCCAGGCAATGCGTGTTGAGTGGTGGAACACAATGCCACGCTTTGCCATTATTATTTCCGCCATGAGTGGGCATTGAACCCACAACTTATCGCCCTTTGTAGTAGGATGTAAAAATGAAAATTATTTATGTTAAGCTAACTTTTAAAATACCTTACTCACCTATAACATCAATGAACTTCGTAGCGATCTGAGTTGCAAACGACGGTGAATCCGCAGTGACTTCGCAAGAGAAGTTACCAGCGAGACCGAGTTCCAGACGCCGAAGAAGAACTTGAGTGCCGTTTGAACGGTTCATCTGAAATATATTGTCGATAATTTTAATATTAATTTTGTTTAACTGTTAATAGTTCTTAGACTGTACATGGAGTCGAATATTCCCCTTAGCCTACATAATATGTATGTCTCCTACATTATGTAGGTAGATATTATGGATATCTCAAATCAAAATCATCTTCACGCTGTATTCCGCACACGGCAGGGTAGGCAGAGGGAACCTAGTGTTAAGCTACTCCGTTCCCCACTTTCTGCCAAATTCTGGGGGCATTGCGTGTTGAGTGGATGGATAACTTAATTTATTGTAATATTATAATCTTTGGGGCGTTCTTCTCTGATAAGACAAAGTTCAGCGTTGATTTATAACACGAGATAAAAAAAGATTTTATCTTCACTTCTTTTTTATCTTTGTATGTACTTAATATGATTAAAATCGTAATTCATCAAGTGAACAGTTAGAATAAACATAGATTTTTGATTGACCTTATATTATATAAAGTTTTTTTTTATAAATTAATAAAGTTTTTTTTTTATAATTTAAAAATATTATATAAAGTTTTTTTTAACATAAGGCAGATTGCGCATTTCATCGTCTATTTTCATATTAACCGGAGCTGGAAATAAATATTTGAAATGATGGCAACCTTTGCTTGCGGCAGTTATCTTCCAGGAAACCATGTATTATAATGTTGAGAAAAAATATACTTTAATTTGATATATATCTAATTCATAAAAAAACACATGAGTGCAAAACCAGACAACCTGGGCTTACGGCAGAATGAGAGCTGGCAACCATTGTTTTTTCAATTTCTTGTGCGATTTTTTTTTTCAAATAATATGGGATTCACATAAAAAACATATAAGTGCAATTTTCTTATTTAATTAAAGGTGATTGCAACAGGATTCTTCTAGGCAACCCTAGTGTAATCTATTGTACTATGATGTGTCATTCTTAAATATAAGTTTTATTTAAAAAGTAGATATTTGCAGATTTAAACAATGAGATCTTAGACCATTAGTAAGTGGCAAATTCGGTCAGAGAACGTAGAACTACGTACCTTGCTGAATGCAGGATAAAGGATAAAAGCTGACTCGATCACTAAATCATTAATAAACACCGCTCCTGCCCCCAAGTATAGCAAAAAGGCACGTTTACATAGTAAATTTGAAAAGGAAATATTTGAAAAAAAATTAATGGAAATAAAATATAGAAAAATGAAGAACGAACTATCTCAACATACTCTTTGCTGAAGTATTTATAAATAAACGTGTAAACATATAAAAAAAATACATCCCGTATACGGTATTTAAATATAAATATTATGTTTGTTTATTCCGTTTCACGTACACGAATTTCCCAGTAATAATATTATGCATAGTTTTATTTGTTTGTCAATATTATTTTTACTCACTTTGAATCGAATCGAATGAAAACTGAATACAAATAGGAAAACTGTACCCATTTTTTTTCAGTTTCATGATGCATCCCGCATATAGCAAGGTAGGCAGAGGGAACCTAGTTTTAAAATTCGTGGCCCACTTTTCGCCCGATTTCGAGTCTTGTTGCTAAGCGTAAGTGAACGAGGAAATAAAAAAAAATCCCTTTATAAACAATTTTACTCTTTAATGTCATAAGAAAAAGAAAATTTATATATTTTTTTTAAGTTGGATTGAATTACTAATATTGTTATATATATAACTAACTATAATACAAAGAAGGAATTATTTTTTTGTTTTTGGATAAATAGTCGTTAATTCAAATATATTTTTTACTTAAATTATACAACATTTCGCTGCGCAAACGATTGTGCCTCTCTATCGATTGCTCTGCGTTCTCGCTTGCACGCTCAGCTTAGGCGGAACGTGACAATGGGTCCTGCTTTTTTGTGCATACAGCCAGAGATCATCTATTTATAAGACTTTTATTTTCAGCATCACGCAGTATCTTTGCTTTGCCTCCATATCAGAGAGGATCTAAGAGACTGTAAGAGAGATTTCTAAGACGTTATCACGTTACAATACACTACTCCACTACGCTGAGAACATTTTTCAGCGCCATTATAAAGTTAGAAAGGTAGCAAAATGTAAACTATATTTTATGCTTGCAAGGAAACATCCAATACGTTGAATTATAGTGAAACTAGAAGTTTATGTCAATAACAAACTTAGTGAAATTGTTAGGAATCACTAACAAAGTTGCACCCTTGGTAGTTGCTCTTTAACTTTCGTCTAACTGTTAGCTGGTTTTATCAGATCCATTGAGGATGCTTTCTTGATTTATAATATTTTTTTCTTTTATAATAAATTAAATTAATTTTTATTCTAATAGATATAGAGATAGCTTCACGCTGCATATGTGCATGCTATATGCAGGTGCATATAGCAGGGTAGGAAGAGGATACCCGTAAACCAAATGTAGAAAAGACACTCCGTTTCCTTGAAGACACATCAATTTTTGACATTCTACTGATATTAAATAAGTAAAATTGTACTTATTTAATTTAATTACAGGCAAAACGGGGAGTTAAGTCCACTTGTTGCGCCGCTAATTTTAGAATAACCGCCGCCGGGACTTAAAAAAAATAACGTAAATTAAAAAATTAAAAAATAACCATCACATTTTACCAACTTACAGTAACTTTAATCTGCAGCATCGCCCAAGTGGGCTATTGGCAGTATTTAAGAGCTCTAATATTTATTTTGTCAGTCCGAGCTATTTTTGATCGCACGTTTAGTGGGTTTCAGCCCATATTAGAGACCAATCGTGGCGCAGCGGCACGAAGTGTAACTGTAACACCGACTGGTTGTGGATTCGATTCCCACTCAAGGAGATGAAATATTTCCTGAAATTGTATTTTAATTTATATTTTCCTTTATATTTTAAATTCTTCGCTCTGGTGTCGAGATTAAGCGCGACGTTGAGTTCTGCCACTCAACAGACACTTCGGCAGAAAGTGGGGAACGGAGTGTCTTAACACTAGGTTCCCTCTGCCTACCTGCTGTGAAGCAATCTGCTTCGAGCTGTTTATTTATTTTACGCATAATTTTACGCATATTTATTTATTTTTTTAACCAATAAAGTTCCTAAGATTACCGCGTACAACAAAACAAACAATTTAACTTCATAACATAAATTTTAGATCATAATATACAAGTATACATTTCTTACCCGGAAGCAGTATCTAACAATTATAAGAGGATTGCGGTTTAAATTTGAAATCGCAAAGATGTGTGATTATGTTTACCGAGATCATTTATCATTCTCAGTTGTTTCATGTTATTATAGAAATATTAAGATTTATATAATACTAGCAATGTTCAAAATAGTATGTGATGAATGAGGGAACCTGGGAATATAGATCCGTTTTCTACTTTCCGCTTAATTATTGAGCAGCGGAATTCAACGCCGCGCCCTTGCCTCGGTAATAGAACGAGGAAATGAAAAAGTGAAATATTTTATTTCTCCGAGTGGTAATCGAATTCACAACCGCTGCGTTTTATGTCGCTCGTTTCAATTTATTTCTCAAATTAAGTTTCTTGTGATTATATTTTACCGTATTTTACTGTAAGAAATCAAAGATAACTTAGTGTCAACATTCTTTGTTCCCCATCTACCTCAATGTTGACTTCACTATGTTGTTGGTTCAGTGGCAGAACTTAATACGATCAAATTCTATTTTTACAGTTCAAAAAGGCTTTTTATATACCTTTTGAAGCCAATCGTGGCACAGGAGCACAAAGTGTGCGTGTAAACACAACAGATTGTGGGTTCGATCCAACTCGAGGAAATTAAATATTTTATATTTTCATTTCCTCGTTCTAATATGAAAAAGCACGGCGTCGAGTTTCACCATTCAATACGTAATGCCTCCAGATTTCCTCGGAAAATGGGGACGGAGTGTCCCAAGACTAAGTTACCTCTGCCTACCCTGCTATGTGCGGGATACAGCGTGAAGTTGAAAAAATAACCATTTATTTTTTTTATCTTTTTTCTAAGAATTTAAAGTAAAAAGTAACGTTCAATACACTCCGTTAATAGGTTCGAAGAAATTCGATCGTCTACACGCAATATTGGAATCCAGCTTCTTACATCGCAAAGAATTTGCATATGGAAATTTTTCATTACCATAAAAATTGTAACGTGAAAAGTTCTTTTTTTAAGTTTTTTATTGAATATTTTTATTAAGTTATGAGGTTATTATTATCGAGGACGATTATTGTTTAGGTAAAATTAATTTTTTTTTTTAGTAATTAGACAACTAATGCACGTAGAATTAATACCGGAATAATACCGAAATTAATATCGAATTTATGCATGAACTAGTATTATAAAATTAAGGGTGTGAATATCTTAAAAATCCTATGGGAACGGGAAAAAAGGATTTTTGTCACTTTACAATCGCAATGAAGTCCCCACAATCAAATTTGCGGACACCGATTTATCTATCAATTCTTATAATAAAATCGTAACTGATCGGCCTGTATATATATATGTATAGGTATGAGAAAATTTATTATTGGGAGCATTTAGTAATGTAATAGAACAAAAACAATGATTTAAAAATGTTTGCATGTTTGCCTGTTTGTCTGTGCGTATGTGCACGATGATCTCAGAAACGCGATCACTGATTTCAATGTAGTTTTCTCTACTGTTTTTGCAAGCTACCCTTAACATTTAGTGTTTGTATAAATAAAAAATATATCAATTAAAATATTTTACGACTAAATTGCTGTAAAATGACTGATTTACTGAATTGGCTGAGCGTAAATATGTTTTTTGTAAGTAGAAATTCGGCCAATTTCCGAGATATGGCGTGTTGAAAATTGAAATGCGAAATTCAACCCCGCGCTTTGATTATTATCATAGCGCGGGGTTGAATTGATTATTGAGTAGGAATCAAACCCAGAACCTGTGCGCCCCTGCGCCACGGCGGGTCTTGTATACATATGCTTATTATAAGCAAACGTTTTATACATACGAATATCGAAAACACGCCTACTTTGAAACCCACATTCTTATTTTCAGTAATCACCTAGAACATTTTCTTCTTTTGAACAAGCATTGAAAATGTATTCCTCGTCACGTACCGTCTAAGAGCAGAGGATGCAATCGACGCTTGAGTTAACGTTCATCAATGTCTCTTTAGAGTTTAAATATACATAATAATAAAGAGGCAGTATGCTGTGGTGGTCTTAGTGTAAACGTGGCGATTCTTCGCTCTAGTGTTCAGGCACAGCGCAGGGTTGAGTTCAATTCGCAATACCTCCAGAGTTCTACAAAAATGGGCAACGAGATATCTTAATACAAAGTTCTCACTGCCCACACACAGCATACAGCAGATTTTGAAAAAATAAATAATAGATAGCTTCGCGCCCTAGAGTTTAGCTTAACACGAGGATTTCTACTGGAGGAAATTAATTATTTTTATTTATTCCTTCTGCTTATAAGAAAAAACGCTGCGTTAAGCTCCGCCAAGCAATATGCATATGTTTAAAACATGGAGTATTTTGAGAGGTTTCCTTTTCCTACCGGGTTATGTGACTTTGTTTTGCACAAAGTGAAAGTTGGCAAAAAAATAAAATTAAAACCAATCAATATAAGTACAGCTTTTTTTTTTTCTTGCATTAAAAACACAGTAACGAGATGAGGTGTAATAAACCACGACTGCGAAGATAAAAAAATGTTTGTTTTTGAGGGCAGTTATAGGAATTTCATACAACAATACTTACATCAACATAAATCCCAGGTATACCAAACACTCTAGTGTCAGGGACCTCGAGGGTGTATATCTGAAGAACTCGTGGTTCCCGCGATACCATTTGACCGAGTATAAAGGAGCACCTTGCATGTCCCTGTAGCAGATGAGGGCGGCAGTGCCTCCTTTGATGACGTTAGTGGGTTCGACCAGGAGTTTGACGTCGCGGAGACTTGTTACACCTGTATAAAATTAGATGAGATTAATTTATTTTATATTGCATTTATTGTAAAGTGATATATTACTGTTTTTTTTATATTTCGATGAATGTATTTTTTGTTATTTAACTTTACACTGTAGGCAGATTGAACGTAGTATTAAGACACTCCATTCCCCACTTTCCGCCTAATTTACAAGACATTGCGTATTATTGGCGAAACTCAACACCGTACTATTGTACTATACCATATGAAGGAAGCAAAAATTATTTCCCCGAGTAGGAACCCCGAGTGGAATCGTCCGATTCCACAACAGATGCATTTACAATCAGACGCGGTGCCGCTGCACCAGGACGGAGTCAATTCTATTCATACTCTATTTCAAAGTGGTAGTAGTATATGTAGTTTTCTATAAAAAACTAAAAAGAACATTTCTTTAAAGTGCTTTTTTAGGACCGTGTAAATACCGACTTTATATTTTCATTCAGTCAAAAAAAAATAAAGACGCTACAAATAGAGCATTTTGCTCTATATCCACACTGGAATATTTGGAAAGATTTTCACTGATTTAAGACATTAGTTAACGTATGGTTTATTTAATAATAATAATTAAGGTATCAATTATAAAATAAAAAACGTCTTAATTATTCATGATCATTAGCGGAACTTAACGCTTTACTTTAAGCAGACGAGTTTTTTTACGTTTTTCACTTTATAACTAATAAAGTTAGTGTTAAAACTCTCACTCCGTTCTGTATTCTATACTATCCCTCTAATTCTTGAGACATTACCTGTCGAACCGTTGAAATTATCACTGTTCTTTGTATACACATCCACAATCCATAATCATTGCATTGATCTTGGCGTTAATTACAATTTTCTTTTACACCAATCAGAAACGGCGTCATAGATCTGAGTTAATTATGAAATTTCCAAGTAAATAATAAAAAAAAAGTAAATAAGTCGAGACGCACGGAATAACAAAAAGAAAATTTGGCCCTTTTTCAAATCGCGAAAATAATTAATCTTATTTTCTTAAAGTCAAAACATCAAAACATTGAGCTCATTAAATTTTTTCGTTTGACTAGCTTTGTATATAGTGAAAAATAGTTCCGTAATTATAATTTAAGCTATCCATCGTGGCGCAGTGGAATATTGTGTAATAGTATACGTGATCCTTGTGGCTTCGATTCCCACTCGAGTAATTTTTAAGACAACGACCGACATTGAGTTAAAACTCAACGTCTAGAATAAGGGCTAAAATTATAATCCCGCTGTATTTGCAAAAGTTTTCTTTACCTACCCTACTTTTTGTAAAATATCGCGTGGAACTAACAAAAACATTTAAACTATCAGTAACTATTTTAATATGTGCATTTTAAACTGATTTTAATCGTCCAATCGGCCATCATATTTGCGTTCATTAAAACTTTAAATCTCTATAGAAAATGATCTGACACAGTGCCCTATTCATCGATGGATACTAATAAAATATTCAACTTCATAAGTCAGCAAATTACTTTGAAATTGGAATTTTTTGATAAAATCTAGTAATAAATTGTTTCGGAATAATTAAAAAAGAACAAAGAAAATACATTATAATATAATATTAAGAATGTGTTGGTCAATGCGTATTTTGACATACATACAAGTACTGTGAAGCGGTCGTGATTATGGGACAAAGTACGGCGTTGAGTTCCGCCAAGCCATGCAATATCCCGGAAACAGACGGTGCGTGGAGATGGAGTGTCCTAAAAACTGTGTAATATGATCATTATATATTACAGGATACATTTAGTATCCTGTGAGATGCAATTGATTAATCAAAATAATAATGTATATAATCATATTTTATATTATCACTCAATTTAAATTTTCATTAAATTCTTAAATTTGCACTTTTTCACAATTACCTAAAATTAATGATATTAATAAAGTAAAAAAAATTGACTTTGACTATGGTGTACGAACTATACGAGCAACATGTGAATGAAATAAGCAATTCTCAAACAAAGAAGACTTATAAGAAATTCTTTGTATCACTATTATTCCGCACTATTCCGGACAGTCAGACGAAACCTGTAAACTTACGTTTACGTGTTAATACACTCCAGCCCCATTGAGATACCTCCTTCCCCAGCTTACCCCTTAATTCTTGAGGCATTGATCATTGAGTGCGGAAATCAACGACAAGTTTTGCCGTGTTACCAGAGCTAGGAAATGAAAATATTTCTTTCATTCCCTCGAGTGCGAATCGAATCCACAACCACATTACAAACGCATGCTACTAACCCTGCGCCACAACCTCTACTATGAATAAATACATATTATGTATATATTTCCTACGAAATACTCCGCCACGTAGAGAGCCAATAGAATAGAATAAATTGGTCTACATTTAAACGTGAAGAAGTTGTAAAAACACAAAACACTATTGCCACAATATATATATGGCTTTGCTCTATTATTGCTATTCCAAATTCCAAGGACATCGATACACGACGTATTTGTAGGATATTCAAATGATTTTGTATAGAAACTTGTCGTTTGCTTTATTTGTAATAATTTAAATATACAATATAATATGGGTTCGATAATCTCTCGGGTAAATGTAAAAAATAAAAAAATATCTTTACGCTGTATTCCGCACATGGTTAGATAGGTAGAGGCAACCTAGTGTTAAGACACTTTGTTTTCCACTTTTTTAGTAGCATTGTATGTTGAGTGGCGGATTTTGCCTTGGTGATATTTATAATATTTTCGTTTCCCCACGCTAGTATGCAAAACGCGGCGTTGAGTTCCGCTAGTCAACACACAATGTCTCAAAAGTCTGAGGGAATGGCAAATTTGCAACTTTATTTTAACTATATATTTTATGGAGAAACAGAGATTATTTATTGAAGAATAATTTGTACTTATCGTGGCAAAGTCAACCTAATGTCATTCAGTCACTTGTCAGTTTGACATTTTTTTTTCAAGATAAAGACACTGCCTGTTGTGTGACGAAGCTCAACGTCATGATTTGTCTTTTAAAAATAATTTTAATTTATATTCATTCATGTCTATTTAAGTATTCTATTTTCGCTAGAGAAAATGAAATATTTAATATTTTTATTTTCTCGCTCTGGCAATGAGGCTAAGCGCGGCGTTGAGTTTCGTCACTTAAAAATCAATGTCTGCGGAATTCGGCGAAAAATGGAAAATAAATGGAGAATGACGAAAAATATCTTGTGAAAGGAGTGTCCTGACACTAATCCCAGATTTTCTCTGTGTTCTCTGTCCCACTAAGTGCAGGATACAGCTAAAAAAACGTAAGCTAGTCAAAAATCTTACCATGCACACAAAGGTACATGTACCCAAATGCGGTAAAAAAAATAATATAAAATTTATCAACGTCAAAATACCTAATAGTCGAGTCAGTAAATACCGTGGTGGATATTTATCATTGAAGCTCCCTCTTTATAAAGCACCGCCGCAGAAGATTGATAGGCGGCTAGATGTAAAATGACTTTCAAATATTTTTCCAAATCTTCTCTAGGTAATATGAAATATGAAACATACTATTTTACTATTTAGTTGGTCTCGTCAACTTGAGTTATTAGGTTTCTAAATAATTTTGAAATGGTATTTCGTTTGATTGAATCGATTTTAATTTCGGTATCACGCTTTTTCCCGCATTTGGCATAGTTGGCAGTGAGAAAATAATTTTCTCCATTTCTCCGCACATTTTCAAGACATTAAGAGATAAATGGTAGAACTCAATGCCGCGTTTTATCTACGATTAAATGAAAATAAAATTAATAAAACAATACTTAAACAAAAGCTCAGGTCGCTATCTTTAAAGGTCAACATAACAAAAGAGATTTTAATTAGGAAATAAAAACGATGATAATCATTTTCAAGGTGCTATGGATTTCATTTGCCTATTTTTCTTAGAGTATTTTCATTTGATTTTTTTTATTGGATTATATACATTGTATTGTTTGTGTAACAATTGTATTTACGTCGTTAAAATTTTATAAGCCGATGTTTCGTTAAAAAAGGCCTTCGTGGCGTAGTGGCAGTGTAACTTTTAACGCGATTGTTGCGGGTTCATTTCCCTGAAGGACCTGAAGGAGTGACTTTTTTAAATATTGCACCTAAATAAATATAGCATATAATTTATTTAAAAAAATGATCATTCTCTCGCTCTGGTAAAAAACAAAACACGGCATGTAAGCGACACGGCACGAAGCCATTCAACGCGATATCGATTCCGTGGAAAGTAGAGAATGGAGTGTCTCAACACTAGGCATATCCCAGACTGCCATATGCAAAAAAATAGGTTGTTAGGATGTACAATAGTAGTTGACTGGAAACAATACAAATATGAATTCGACCTCCATTTGGGGGAATATCATATTTTATTAGCGTGAAGCTGATTTAATTTCATTTACTCATTCTAGTGACAGGACGTTTGGCGTTAAGTTTCACCACTCAGTCTTGAATTCGAGAGGAAAGCTAAAGCACTACTTAGCGTGTAAGAGCAGAAATTTGGCATATAGCTAACCTCCATCCCTAATTAGAAACGCTAACCTGGGAACCTAATATTAAGACACCGTTCCCACTCTAGAATTTCTCTAAATTCCATTTTCGAACCACGTATCCACAGAACGATCTTGCGAACAGCCACTAGATCAATAAGAATTAATAATATAATAAAATATGTACATAAAGAATTCAATTTTACTACAGCAACTATAGAAAACTTTCACTGTAACTCCTCAACCCTCTCATTACTTACAGTAACGTGCCGTCTGCATATTTATTACGTCTTTGAAACTTTTCTATTCAAGTTCAGTAGCAAGAAAATATTTCAAAGTCAGCTATATTATGTTGTATGAACTTAATTAAATTTGTACTTACATAAAGTAGATTTGAGGCCAGTCGTGGCGCAGTGGCACAAAGTGTGACTATAAAACCGACTGGTTGTGGGTCGATTCCCACTCGAGGAGATGTAATATTTATTTAAATTTATATTTCCATTTATTCGTTCTGCCTCCAGAACGCGCAATGCCTCCAGAATTTGACAGAAAGTGGGGAAATGAGTATCTTAACACTAGGTTCCCTCTGCCTACCCTACTGTGTGCGGGATACAGCGTGAAGCTGATTTAATTTTATTTTATAAAAGTAGATTTTATAATATTATAATTTTATTCATTGGTTTTCAATGTACTTGTAATCAACGTAATGTAAATAATTATTGAACATACATATTTTTAATATAAGTAACACTTTTTCGTATTGAATTAAGCTGGGTATGGAGATATTAGAGTGGAAAAATATTTTTTTTACAAAAATAATAAAATAAGTTCGATAAACGGAACATATTGTCTTAACACTAAGTTCCCTTTGCCTACTTTGCTATGTGCGGGATACAGCGTGAAGCTGACTTTTTTTTATTCGATTACTACTTAGTACAACATATTGAAGTAAGTTGTGAAAGTAAATTTTTGACGGAGTGACGAAATAAAAGTTAATTTATAGAACATAAAAATAATAGATATACACAATTCAAAGTAATAGATATAAAAATTGAATATGTTATTTTATTATGCATATGTAATATTTTTATTGATATACAAATAGCGATAAAGTTGTTACTTTATTAAAGAAGATCGTAGGCTTTTAACGTAAATAAAGAAAAAAACATCCTGTTTTCACGAATAGTGTGTCAAAACCAAAATTTCATTTGGATTCTATTTGGATTCAAATGAAACCAGGGCGTGCACTATCGGTTCGAGCACTACCCGGGAAAATAACTTTTCAAGCAAATCAAAGAAGCGATATTTTCCCATTTTCCGCCGAATACTTGCAGCATGGCGTGTTAAGTGGCTAAACTCAACGTCGTATACATGTTGAGTTTTAAAAATTGAGTGGAAAATGGAAACAGAGAGTTTTATCACTATGCTTCACCTGGGTCCGTGAAATGCAGGAAAAAGCCTGAATACGTCACAATGGACTCTTACTTTTTTTTTCTTATGTTATTTTTAAAGGAATTAATAAAATAAAAGTACATAAAAAATACAACTGAACGATTTCAAATAATAGACAGACAATATGAATGGGAAAGATTACGTGTTTCAAAAAAGAACTCTTAAGATATTATACTCTGATGAACAATTATACTTTGCCATAATAAGAGATTTCTTTTGTTATACATCTTGTCAAAATAAATAAAATCAGCTTCACGCTGTATCCCGTGTATAGTATTGTAGGTAGAAGGAACTTAGTGTTGAGATACTCCGTGCTCAATTTTCCACTAATTTTTTTTTGAGGCATTGCGTGTTGAGTGGCGGAACTCAACGCCGGGCCTTTGCCTTGGTGCCAGAACGAGAAAACTCGAAATATTAATAAATAATAGTTCATTATAAATTTTGTAACGTTCTAATTAACTAAAAATTATTAAAATTATCATTTATTTGAAAAGTTTCCTCAAGAAACTGAATAGTCTACTAAGTTTTTCGAGTAAAAGGTTGATATAAAAGAAGATCGTACGTACTTGCGACCTTATCATGTTTAGTATTGACATTTGACCTCAGCGTGTACTTTGGTAGTGACAGTACTATTTTTTTTTATATAATCTACATTATATTATTTTAATGAGGAAAGTCGTGGCGCAGGGCACAAAGTGTGACTGTAAAATCGACTGGTTGTGGGTTCCATCCCCTCTCGAAGGAAATGAAATATTTATTTTCATTTATTTTTCCATTTCTTCGATCTGGTGTCGAGGCAACGCACGGCATTGAGAAACCACTTAACACGCAATACTTCAGAACTCTGCGGAAAGTGGAGATAGGAGTTTTTAAAACGAGGTTCCCTCTGTATACCATACGGTGTGCGGGATAAAACGTGAAACTGACTTAAGTAAATATTTAAAAAAAACGTCGTTTAACTGAAAATTGAGCGTACGTAATTGCATTTAGATTTTGATTGAATAAGCATCATTGCAGCTGAAATGTTTCATGATATTTTTTGTATAAGCATCGATTCATTTGTTGTAATGACAGAGCGACTATAAATTTAATCTTACTAGATTAAAGAAACAATTTATGTAAGCGTATTTCTTAGTGGTATCCCTAAAAAGGAATCGAACTAACAACAACCACATTTTTATTCAAACATTTTCCGTTGCTCCACAATAGTCCTATAGAATTATTCTATTAGCTTCACCTTGATTCTTCATATAGCAGGGTAGACAGAGGTCACCTAAGACATTCTCCTTCTCCTCATTCCCAAACTCCCCGAAGTGGGAATCGAACTCACAATCGTCGATTAACAGTCATACCCTTACGCCTCTACGCTATGACGGTCACTTATGTTCCCTTACGGTCCCTTACGTGTTGTTTTGTTGTAAAACTATAAAACTAAACTGTTTACTCATCAGGGAATTTTGTGGACCGCATGTCTTTGAACATCAGTTGAATATATATTGCCCACTCAGATACTTTTATCGCGATCCATTGAATTTGAATACGTTATTTCACGATCTCGTTTCCAGAACAATGGTGGGATGCAAAGTGCATACATCAAGAACATATGGTATTGTATTGTACTAATTTATTTAGATATTTACGAGATATGTATTGAAGTAAATCGTGGTGTAGGGGCACAAGCGTGCGACGGTAAACGTACGCAGGTTTTGAGTTCGATTCCTACTCGAGGATATTAAATGTTAAATATTTTGTTTCCTCGCTTTGGTAACAAGGAAAAGTGTGACGTTGAGTCATCACGCAATGCTCATCATTCGACTACGAGGAACGGAAGTACCTTGTTGGGAAGAGAGGGTTAAGCCTAGGTACCCAGGTTCGACCTGCCTATCTTATAATTAGTGGGATGCAGTATGAAGCTTAAAAAATTATATAGGTATATGGATGATGCCGCCCCATATAATTTATATTGTTTTTATGTTAACACCATTATTTAATGATATCATTAATGTGGCAAAAATAGTGATTTTATAATAAAAACGATATAAATTAATATGGAGTGACATCTCTATATACTAACTACCTCTATAGAGTTACTTGCGCTTCTTTCGTGTAGTGGGATAGCATACAGAAACGGTTTACGTCTCCGTTTCAAATTCGTATTTCAAAAAATATATAAAATAAATATTACAAGGTTTCTTTATTAAAAAAAAGTAATTATTTTATTAATATTATTATTTATTTAAAAATACACTTTAATTAATTAACATAAATAAATAATTGGTGATAGCAACTCCAAGATTTTTTTTACAAAATATTCTTAATAAGATTAATTAAAACTTCTTTTTAACAACGAGCTTACAATTGTAAGCTATTAAAAAAGACAAATATTTATAAATACTAAAAGTATTTGTTTTTGTTGTTTTCTTTGTTTATTTCAAGTCAATAAGATAAAAAAAGTAATAGGGCCGTTTCAAAGCAAAAAGCAATCGAACTTCATCACCCTACCAAGTTTTGAAATAATTCCTTGTAACTTTTCAAACTTGGGTCATTTACCAATTGCCGTCGTTTGTAGCGAGATTGCTGAAAAAGTCAAATTTTCAAGAAAAATAGGGAAATCGTTCTTATTTTTTATGTACTATACTTTTTTTAGTTTCATTTTTTGTTCCTCATAACGCCCTGCTAGGCAGACAGAGAGATCTTAGTGGTGCGGAGTGTTAAACCTTGAGATTCCTTTTCCCTACTTTTCTACTTCAGTTTACTTCTTCTTCACTAACTACACTAATTCACTAAGTTTTTCTAATGAAAAATGTAATTCGTAACATCTATTAGTCAGGCACAATCTCTTTAAGCAATCGAAAGATAGAATGTCGCTCGCTTTGCAACATTAAAATAAAATGTGAAATTAATATAACATTTAAAATGCGTGATAATTACTTTTAATCTTTAAATTCCGTATTTGGCAAGTCACCCTTAACCTATAAATTTTGTTACTCTATCCAATATTCTTATTTTTTTTCTTTAGCAAACTTACGTAATATTTTGATGAAAGGTAGAGCGAATTGAGGAACTTTAATACTGGTGCCCAACTTGATTGGAATCAAAGTACGCACTAACAGTGTAGGCAAATATACCTAGGAACCTAGTGTCATTAAATACTTCCATTTCCTATTTCGAGACATTGCATATTGAATTGTAGAACACAACGCCGCTATTTGCCTGGCTACCCCAGGCAGAAAATATGTTTTTTTATTACCCTTTTTTAGAGTGAAAATCGGATCCACAACCAATGAGCTTCTCACCACGATGACCTCAATTTATCGTCTTTAATTATATAATTATCTTCACTTTCTCGCTCTGTTAACAAGGTAATAGCTGTAATAACACGGCGTTGGGTTCCGCCACTAAACACCTAATGCATCAAGAATTCAGTGAAAAATAGGCAGCGGAAAAATCTTAAAGGTAACTGTTTTAAATATATTTTTAGTTCAAAGTTAAAAAAAATCCAAACCACTATCACCAATTCCCAAGAGCTACTATATCATCAATGAATAATGCAGTGAAATATAAACACAAAATTTGTTATAGAAATTTCCCAGTTCCCGTATTGCCACGGTCCAAAAGTCAAACGCTATATCGTGCCACTTTCAATATATTGTATATCATAGATTGCATACCAATATTTTGAGGGTTGTACGTCCCAGGGGTATAAACCTCGTTACAGATAATTTTGTCTAGAGATCCGGTCGTCACTTAAATTTAATCTTAATTTATGAGCGTGTTTTCGCTGCCGTTGCTTTTGATATACTCTTTATGTTAGCAATTGTTGTAAATCTTTAATTAAATTTTTATGATATTTATTTTTAAAGATTTTTCTATATATAAAAATTAAATTAAATTAGCTTCACGCTACATCCCACACACAGCAGGGTAGGCTGAGGGAACCTAGTGTTAAGACACTCCGTTTCCCACTTTCTGCCGAATTTTGGAGGCATTGCGTGTTGAGTGGCAGAACTCAACGCCGCGCTTTGCCTCGACACCAGAGCGAAGAAATGAACATATAAATTTAAGTAAATATTTCATCTCCTGGAGTGGGGATCGAACCCACAACCAGTCGGTTTTACAGTCACACTTTGTACCACTGCGCCACGACTGGCCTTATCTTTCTATATATTCAGAATGAATATACTAATATTGAGGTAGTCATAGCGCAGTAGTCCTAGCCTAACTGTAATTGTGGTTGTGGATTAGATTCCTATTCGGGGAATTAAAGATTTGATATTTTTGTTATTTCCTCCTCTCTCGTCTCTCGTGGCAAAACGTGCCGTTGTATTTCGACACGCGGGAAACGGAAATATTCTAATGGAAACGTAACGTCATAACACTTGGTTCCCTCTGCCTACCCTGCTATATGTGGGATACAGTATAAAGATAAAAAACATATTTATCCTCCCTATATGTAATAATGTTTTTTAAATTGTAATCTGGTCGGTTTCCAGGAGGCGCGGGTTCGAGTCCCGCTACTTTCAAATTTCATATGTTTTCTAAATAATTATTTTTCTTTCCTAAGTGTGGAATAACACGTGGTAAAAAATCAATTTTGATGTTACTAAATAAATTAATGAAAATTAAACCTATATACCTTTTTCCTATTCCCACTCGATGGACAATAGTAATGGTATTGTAAAATCAGCTGTAAAATAATGTAAAAAGATATCTCTAGTCAAATTACAATATCATTTAAATCAAAAACTGGACGAAACAAAAACAATTTAAAACTACCTTTGATGAAAATATATGTAACTTAACTTAGCGTCACGCGTATCCCTAGCGGTATCTAGGGGATCTATTTCTCTACTGAACATACTTCCCAAATATACCCCTTCGTTCAACTGATCTAAAATTTTACCATTTTCACTGATCTTCCTTTACATCCTTTCTTCATATCAAAACCTAAATACCAAAATCCTTGTTTTACTCTAAAAAGATACTAAAAAAAAGAGATCATATCAAGAACACCTAAAGCAGTTAATCACAATTAAATTACATACGGTATACGAGGTTAAATATATACATGTATATTCCATAATATATATGGATATAAAGACCCTTTGCCAGTATAAGGGTAACCGCTAAACACACGGGTTATTGAATCCCACCGGGCAATTTAGGTAATACTCAATATTATCGTGAACACATGAAGAAAATTCTATTTTCTGGTACATTAGACGGGACAATCTCAACCTCCATTCTACTTTGTGAGTGTGTTTTTACAAGTGTTGGATAAACTGAAACTATTCGATGTTCAACGGATTATGAGGTTAAGCTGAGCATTTATATTTTAGATGAACTTAACTTACCCTCACGCTGTATCCCTGGTGGAGTAGTCAGAGAGAACGAAGCGCCAAACGTTACGGTCTCTACATAACATTTTTGCTTCGTTCATCTCATCATGACATGCTCGCTAGTACCTGCCATTCTGTGTATCTCTTCATTGCGGATTCGAACAGCTAAGCTGACTTCATATATCCTAAAAGATATCGCATCTCTACGGCATTCATCTTTTTTTCATTCTTCTACTGTAACACCCACGTTACGCTGCCGTATAACAGCGTCGGTAACAACACTGCTTTATGTACGGTTTCGCCGTCTCATCAATGTAGCTAAGACTACGCTAAGCCCGTTACTCCCTCATATCGTTCATCTCTATTGAACATATCTCCCAAATGTGTATACCACTTCATTCACTTGTTCTAATTTCTTAACATTTTTTACACTGTATATTATATTTTAATTATATTTTTGGTTTTAAATTAAAATTTAAAACCAGCTAAATGCAGCATCCCGCACGCAATATGGTAAGCGGAGGGAACTTAGAGTTAAGACACTCCGTTCTCCATTTTCCGCCAAATTCTGAAGGCATTGCATTCACGATCACGATAAATTGGTTTCACGATCTTTTAAAAACCAAAGTTAGTTCCTCCACTCATGCCTAATATCTCGTGGCTTAAATCTAGGTTCCCTCTGCCTACTTTTCTATTTGCAGGTTCGGTATAACGTAGAAATATGAAATTTAATGTTACGTAAAAAATATAAGTAAATTTTATATGTGAAACAGTGGAAACGTAATCAGATTGAATAAGTGCAGCATACAGCAGTTTTATTGTTAGACCAGTCAATTGGTTCAAAAGTACTCAACTGGATGAGTACTTGAAAAATCGTAAAAAATATTGTTTGACAGGATAAATTCTAACAGTATTACGAAGTTTTTGCTTCGCTACAGTGAACGTTACATATAATATATATATATATTTTAGTTTCACGCTTTATTATATAGACTTCATTATACAGAAAAATCTAGGAACCTAAAGCACCCCTAGCCAATTAAGACTCTTTCTGAAAGAATTGCATATTATTGGTGGAACTTAACGCCACACTTTGCCTCGCTGCTCTCCCTCTAGAGGAACCCAAAATCTTTCGCGTTTACAGTCGCACTTGATCATGTTATATGAGCTCTTGAAATGCCTAATTTATCACTTTATTGGTGTGTTTTTATTTTATCGATTATTATTTGTGCTCAATCTGTAAATATAAATATAGATTTAAATTTCTATCTAAAAAGAATGTAATTTAAGAACATGATTTTATAAAATAAATTCACTCATATGGAACTAGTAACTGAAAATATTTTATAGCTCAAAGGTCAATACAAATATGAAATATCTCATTCCTCGAGTGGGAATCGAACCCACAGTTTCACGTTTACAGTCGCTTGTGCCCCTGTGTCACAGCTGCTTTTATTTATTTATTATTTTTTTACTTCCTCTTTCAATATTTTCTGATTTAAAAAACATGAATCGAGATTGGAATGGCGCACACGTTGAAAATAGGGCCATCATTCCTTATTGCTGTACCCATTGTTTAGTTTCATTGCCGGCGAGAAAGAGTTCTTTATAAGGCTATTTTGTTTTTGTTTAATATTCTCTACGTGAGCAATTGCTTTACATATGCTATGTTTAAAATAACAAGAAATTATGTTTAATTTTATTATATTATATTTTATTTTTAATAGCTTTTTTTCACGTAGCAGTGTAGGGAAAAGGTAATGTAACAAGATATGAAAATGTTTTGAATATTATCATTTCCCCGAGTGGGCATCGAACCCACACTAAACTCGTTTACAGTCAGATATTGCCTCACCGCACCACGACTGTCTCTAAAGTATTTAAATTCCTTGGGTTTTTATTTTTAGCTTCACGACAACAAATATCAGGGAAACTGGGAACTTAGTGTTAAGACCGATCTTTCTCCACTTTTAGTTGAATTCTGGAGGTATTGTGTGCTACTCAAGTAGCGGAACTCCCTTACCAGAACGAGAAAATTAAAAGTATATTGTATAAAATTTCATTCTCCCGAGTGGGATTCGAACCCATAACTGTCGAGTTTACAGGCGCACATGTTGACGGCTTCATCTAACTATTAAGTATGATATTTAAAAATCATAGTCATCAACTCTTATAATTAAAATAGAGTTTTGTTAATTCAATTCATTTGGCAAGTCTCCAGAACAGTACGCGAGGCAACTTCGATATCGATGACAATAGTATTATAAAATAATTAAATCGACTGATTGACAAAAGCCACCTCAGTCGTTTTGTGACCGTGAAACGTCAGATTTTTTAATGTGAATAACGATGCTTTGCTATTGAAGAGATTTAACCCATATAATAATAATATAATAAAATTTGAAACAGTACAAAATATAATGAAATGGTTAAAAAATATAGGTTATATTTTTTTAGGAGCAGCGGTGATTGTATACGCGACGATTGCAGGCTCGATTCTCAACTGGATGAATTAATTGATTCTTTTCTTTCTCTGGCAAACAAGCGTGGCGTTCAGTTCCGTCACTGAACACACAATGTCTCGAAAATAGGAGGGTGGGTGGTAGTGTTTAAGCACTAGGTTTCCTCTGTTTACCCTGCTATATATACATAGGAAATAATGTTAGGATACTCTATTTTAAGCCAAATTTTTAGATAATGTATGCTGATTTAGCGTTTTATCTAATCAAATCTAAATCAGTAGGCATGTATAATATTACAAAGCTCAAGAATTTGTTTGTTTAAATTAAAAAAAAGCGAATTTAAAAAACCATTTATAAGTGTCGAACTATCAATTTCTTAATTTACAACTTTCAAAGCATTCAAAAGACTACCATCAATGAACTGGCAGGTATCAGACTTAAAATAGTTCCTTTACAAAGTATCTTAGCAATTTAAGTTTTGAAAACTAGCCACGACTTGGCGTTATAAAGGCTGGTTAAACTGAACCCCAAGAGGTTTGGGTACGACGGTGCAAGTTAAAAGTTGGTACGTTTTGTACTAAGTTTACATACACATTAATAAAATAATAATTCAATCTACATATATATTTATATACACGTATATAAATCAAATTAAATCAGCTTCACGCTGTATCCCGCACACAGCAGGGCAGGCAGAGGGAACCTAGTGTTAAGACAGTCCGTTCCCCACTTTCCGCCGAATTTTGGAGGCGAGTGGCGGAACTCAACGCCGCATGTACACATATATAACATATAATTAGTGCTTTCAGTGTAACTTATAGGCATTGACTGGACTTAAAAAGTTGAAACTTTGCGACGTTGGACATGCGCCTTACCCACAGGGAGTGTAGAGCAGCTATTGCTCGAAATTCTTACGGGAACTGGAATATTACTTTTTGTTTAAATTATTTTAATTTTCCTTATTTCCTTCCATAACATAATTTGCCTCAGAACTGAGAACGGAGTGTCTTAACAAAATCTTGTATTTCTCCATTTACCATTCTCCATCTCCATCTCCATCTACAATCTTCATCCACCATCTCCATCTACCTCGAAAAAAAAAGCTAAAATCTAAGCAATAAACAACAAATATACTTTACTCTACGCTATAATAAACTTTCAACCAAAACGCTTATTGTATCTAACTTGTACTGACATTAGGCAACTCACGAACGGCTTTCGTAATTTCTGTAATTTTGGTTGCTAGAAGTCGATTTCGTTTCGCGATGCTCAGCTAGCTAGCTATATTAAGTTCATTAATGCTAATTTACCATAGTTGTATGCATTTAGAGAAAATTGTGTTACGTTAAAGTTTAAATTTTATATTTAACTGCAGAAATTTTCGTGTAATCGCTTATTAGATATGTACATATATTTTAGTTACTGCTGTGAACTAATTTCTTAATATTTATATTATTTTTTTAAAATAAAAATTAAGAAATTAGGTTTAGTTTTGTATTAAAATACAAAAATAATACTATTATATCTTTTGGCAGAGGCAAACTAAGATTTTCTTGAATATTAAGACACTGGAAGAACAATGCGACGTTGAGTTCCGCCACTCAATATTAAATGCTTCGAATTCAGGAGGAAATCAGGAAAAGGAATATTTTGATATTATGTTCTCGCTGTTCACTCTGCTAAGCGAGATGATGCATGAAACTGAGATTACATGTTATATTTTTCACGTGAATCGTGAATACGTCTATAAATTTGCTAAGATACAGTTTCGCCTTGTAGTTTCGAAAATATCATCTACATCCAAATATAATATAACTTGATCGCTAATAAGACCAAACAAATTATTGCAATAACGACACTACAATAAACAAAACTACTATCATCAAAATCTAAAAATTAAATTAGCTCAAGCTGTATCCCCACAGCTGGGAAGGCGAAGGGAACGAAGTGTTAAGAAACACCGTTACCCACTTTCCGACGAGTTCTGGAGGAACTGCGTGTTGAGTGGTGAAACTTAATGCCGCATTTAACCTCGACACCAGAGCGAAAAAATGAAAAGATAATTGAAAGTAAATATTTGATTTCCTCGTGTGGAGATCGAACCCACAATTAGTCCATTTTACAGTCACACTTTGAGCCCCTGCACCAGGACTGGCCTCAAAATCTATTATATATATAAAAAATTGGTTAAGGAAGTGACAGTGACTGTTAAAAGTGTTTTAATAGAAAAATATTACAAAAAATATACAATGTCGGCTTAAACACGTCTAAAAGCCAAAACCAAAAACTGATATCGTATATGATTGGAAAGAACTTTTCAAAACAATCATCAATGGTAGTAATTAAATACCATCTGAGCAAATGAAGCAGTGCCAGGAACGTGACCGGAATGCGGCCGAGATTATTGACGGTGCCAATACATCTGCAGCTAGGACGGTGAAAAATATATAAGAAGATGATAAAACCGCTTCTACATCTACATCAAACTGAATAGATAAAGAAAAATGTTGGCAGCAGCAGCTAGTGAACGTTTCAATACGACGTTGGCCAACAACCTGTATAGACATTAGAAAAAGTGTGTAATCGTATATGGTTTCTGTGCCAACAATACATAAATTACCGCGATTAATAGTTAACCCTGCTTAAAATTACTTTCCCTGAAAAGCCAGTAGGAACCTTTGAACTGTGCAGTTAGATGGCTTTTATATGATAAATATCTATAAGTTTTAGCCAGGCGTCTCTTAGAGTTAGAGAGAGATGAGATGAGTATCAGAGATTGACCCAGCATCTGTTACCGACACTAGTCGTCAAAGTAAAAAAAAAATATACTGTTTCTGATTACTATTGTATTATACGTATTACCGCATTTAATACACAAAGCTCGGTCGCACACTTCGAAGACATTTCCATAAATACAATCATCAACCGATCTGAGTTTTTGGCATTCAGTGAAACTTGAATGAAAAAAATCCATGCCAGTGCACTGCCTGGCTTTGACTTGAGATCATTTGTAATACCGCTAAGAACTGAAAAAATGCAATTACATGATCAGTAGCAGTGTCATCATCATCGAGTCGCAAAGCACTTTCTAATTCATACTGGGATGTGTGTACATCTACCCGGGCACAGCCTTAGCAGAAATTAAATACTTTATGTTATGATATTTCAAGAACATCGCTAAAATGATACCCGATTCCGAGCCTGATCTTACTACACCAGTTTTTATAGTCGGGCACCTTAATGTTGATGTCTCACAAAATCATACATTGCCCGACTTCTTGCTCAGCGAGTTCAATATTGAAATCACTCCAAGAACTTAGGTAAGATTGATTTAACCTATATTGATTTCACTTTTACCAGAAGTTTGAGAATACATCTTGTATGCCATTTGTATCACATTTTATTTGTATTTTTTCGTATCACAGAATCATAATTAAAAATATCATATCTATTTTTTTTTATTTAAAAAATATAATCAGTTACATAAACATATTTATATTTCATGACATAACCACAGCCAAGGTTTTTTTGTTGTTTTGATCTTCACGTTACATCCTTGACGTGGTAGGGAACGTAGAGGGAAAAATATAAAACGCTGCCGTTGGCTGGCATACCAACGCCATGTAACTACATTATAGTTTTCACGCTGCATCCCGCACATGAGAATCGCGCCGAAATGTCCGTTTCTTACTTTCCGCCGAATTCTGGATATATTCGCGTTAAGTGGCGGATCTCAACGCCGTGCTTTGCCTCGTTACCAGAACAAAGAAATGAAAGTTGTGGTTTTAAATACAATCACGTCCCAGAATAGGAATCGAACCCACTATCACATTATTCAGCCGTTTAAACTGCACCAAGATAGACTAAACATGTATTTCATTGATTGACACTTATTTTCTTTTTTCAAATATTGCCCAAAAAAGCCTATACTTAAAACAATACGCTTCTAACAATTTACAAATATGAACGTCGTGTAATAAATCATTGTCGTACCCATACGACTTAAATGTTCTCTTTTAGTACATGAAAAATTCTTTCGAAACCAATTTGTATTTTGTATAGGTAAGATATATTGTTTGTTTCGGCTGTAAGAAAATATATATTATTTAAAAGAGCAGATTTTTTTTTAATAAATAATGCTTTATTCAGTAGTTAAATGTTACATATACACTCTAATTTAGATGGAATATGGAGAAACAAGACAAAAATTTAGTAGAGGTGAGCGATGGCAGCAGTACTAGTATGAACTGTGTCACAGCTGCCAGCATCTTTGCCCCTTAAACCCTTTTGCCCTTAAAATACATTTAAATATACTTAGACAATAATAGTGGATTCATTATACATTCGGTAAAAAAAATATTTACGACTGGTTACGTTGTTCTATACATGTAAACAAGCAAAAGCAACAGATTGTAGACTCGATTCCCATTTGAGGAAGTGAAATATTTAATGTTTTCATGTAGATTCTTGTTCTGGTAACGAATTAAAGTGGCGTTAAAGCCCGCTTCAACACGCAACGCCTCTAAAATTCGGCGGAAAGTGGGCAACGAGAGTATCTTAATAAGAACTGAGTATCTAAACACTAGATTTCCAGGTTCCCTGTACATATAAAATTAATATATATATATAAAAATGTAAATACATTGTACCAACTTTTAATTTAGTAAAGAATTTAGATTATTTCGAAATTCCTTTCTTTACTCACCATTAATCTCCTTATTTTTCTCTTACATTTTGTTCTATTTGTTTTCTTAAACGGGTTATTATGCACCACATAAATTCACTCCACAGAAGGTAATTAGCGTTCTCAGCTATATAGTCGGGCGGTATGAAAGGGGAAAACTATGTCATTGAAAAACATCTTTAAACTTTTTAAAGTTCTACAATATGCGTATATAAAAATTTTAAATATCAGCTTTAAGCTGTGTCCCGCACACAGCAGGGTGGGCTTGAGTGAACCTAGTGTTAAGTCACTATGTTCCCATTTTCCATATTGAAGCGAAAAAATAAACATTTGAAATAAATATTTTATTTCCTCGAGTGGAGATCGAACCCACAACCAGTCGTACTTACAGTTTTTATTAATTTCTTAATTCTTACAGTACAGCTATTGAGGCCTGTCGTAGCGCAGAGGCACAAGATTGCGACTATAAACGTGACAGGTAGTGTGTTCAATTCTCAGCCAAAGCGAGTCGAATGTACTATATAAATTTGTCATCACCCGATACTTTGTTGGTACTACCCAAAATCGTTCTAGGTACTTATATACACTTCACAATATACCTATATACCAAATTTCAACCTTCTAAGTCAAGTTTAGTCACTCAGTAACGAAAGAATTTTATAGATTTTACATATTATAAAATGTAAAGTTTACTTAACTAATCAGCCTAACAATGATTTTCACTAATAACAGGACAAATGGAAATGAAATTTTGCATTAAAACCTATCTTTTTTGTGCCTTTTAATCAGTTAAATAAAACAAAAAAAGTTCAAATAAACTTAGGCGTGGCTGTGCCACGGCGGTTTGCTGTACGTCAATATGTCTATGTAATGGATTATATTTTTTAAATAACATGTTTTTATTTATGTATTTAGGATAAAAACAAGGAAATAACTGGTGTAGTAAGGCTCGTAATCCGGTATAATGTTAGCGATGTTCTTGGATTATTTTAACAACAATGGTTATCATATCTCAATAGGATCAATCTCTGGAACGTTTATATGTTGTTGGCGCAGAAACCACACACGATCACACATCACACTTACGCCGAATGGATTGTTGACAAACGTCGTATTGAAACGTCTTCTTCATATACGACGATCGAATACAATTTATTTTTAAAATTTTTAAATCCACACCTAGAAAGAAATATTGTTAATTTTTTCACGTTCAGAATTTATTGTTATTATTCGTTATCAAATAGAAGCGATCATATCTACTTGCATATTTTTAACCGCCCAGTTACTACAAGGTAGAGGTAGGTAGCTACAGATGTACTCGCCCTCGTTGATCCGCTGGTCTAATTTTTTTTTTACGTTCCCGACACTACTTCATACGGTCAGATGGTGTTTTATTACTATCATTTGATTGTTCTTCAGATGTTCTTCCCAATGGTATTCTATATCTTTATTTAGTTTGCCTTTTGAACGCGTATAGGCCGAAATTATGTCATTTTTATTAAAACACCTAATTATAGGTCCCTATTTTAAACTATTTTTTTATGTACAACATAATGTATGCACCTCTTGCATACAGCATGAGAAAAAATTTTAAAAATGCACTGTCTAGTGTTGATATTATAAAAGAAAGGAATCTATTTCAAATGTTAGTTATAGCCAGTGGAATTGCGAAACAAAACACAAAATTAACGAGCGACCAGCCAAAATAGAAATGCACAATCATTAAAACCGTACAGAATTAATGTTTGAAAAATAAAATTTATAGCTAAAAAGGACGTAATTTAAAGCAGACGCGACTCAAATATAAATCAAAAGTGTGGTTACGGGCAGGTTAAACACTGCAGTGCGGAAAATGTGATATTTTGTAATTCCACAAGATTTTCCTCGAAATAATGCATACCTAATATTACGTTTCATTTTGTTTGTGGTATAGTGGTTTCTTTCTAAAAGTTGTTGAAAATTATAAAATTCGGGTATTTTGTTCTTTTTGAGGTTTCTGTATCTCAATTGCTAGAATTTTTTTTATTACATAATATTTTTTAGCTCTGCTGTCCATAAACAGAGAAACTTGGTGTATTGAGTTTGTTGACAGAGAATATTCAATATTTCCGGTTCCGGCTCCGAACTTCAACAGAAAAGAAAATATATAGATATAGATATAGAATAGAATAGAAAAATAAAAGAAAATGAAATCCTTATTGTCACTTTTTGTCGGTCTTTCTGTTAGCCTATCCATGTATCAAGATACAGATGAAACTGCTACGAAACCCACGGTAGGCGAATCTCATTTGCACACGACCAGTTTTCAGGTTTTCAGTTTTTTTATGCTAATATAAATAGTTTGTGTATGTTTAATAAATAGACATTTTGATTAAACTATTTGTAAATAGTACTGACTTTGCATATTTACATTCTATTTCCTGCTGCAATAAAATGCGAGCTTGCAAAAATATTTTCTTTCATAAAAACCGTTTCAATTACTGTGACAACGTAATGCAACCCTGCTCTTGCTCTAGCTCTTGTTTTATTTATTAAACATTTTATAATTTCTTGTATTCCGTTGTTTATTCATGATTTTTATAACATATTGGTACTTGGCAGTGGTATTCGGATTATAAAAATGAGTAGAATTTATTTACTAAATATAATGTTAATACGAAGTTTAAAGTGAAAGTGAGAAAGTTATGTTATATATACATATAGTATACAATAAGAGAGCGGAAAAGATAAGAGCCAAAAATGTTAATTTAATACGACCGAAATTTATTTGTAATAATATGTAAGTGATGATTTTTTATAAATGTTACATTTCCCAACTCCACTTTTCTCGTACTCAACTCTCATAAAATTTCCCGGAACCGGGAAATCAGCAGATGACAATGAGGCCGTAGTGGCGCAGTGGACAAGCGTGCGACTGTTGACATACGAGTTATGGGTCCGATTCCCACTCGGTGGAATGAAGTATTTATTGTAAAAATTCCGCAATATGGTAACGACACTAATTGCCCGCCGGCGTTGTATCAAATCCGCCACTCGCAGTCGGAAGTATCCTAATGGGACTGGAGTGCCCCAACACTAGGTTCCCAGGTCTACCCTGCTACATGCGTATTACAGCGTGAAGTTAAAAACAAAATAAGTTCCCCAAGTGCCGAGCCTCAACATAGGACATTTTAACTTTGCAGTATGCACGTCATGCCTACTCATTTTAGGCGCTATCTGAATAAGCATATAACTTTATATCCCTGAAGTTGCGTTCGTTAAATTCAAGTCAACGACAGCCTTATCTTCTTGTCGCACTCGCATCTTGTTAGAATTTCCGGATGACTTGCAATTTGTATTGTTTCCAAGCTTTATCTATATCTATATGAGTTTATATATATTTATATATGTTTACATTTATTTATACACGGAGACCAGTCGTGGTGCAGCGGCACTAAGCGGGACTGTTAAACCGACTGGTTGTGGGTTCGATCCCCACTCGAGGAGATGACATATTTACTTAAATGTAAATTTCCATTTCTTCGCTCTGGTGTCGAGGTTAAGCGCGGCGTTGAGTCCTGCAACTCAATGCGCAATACCTCCAAAATTCGGTGTGTGGCGAATGTCTTAACACTAAGTTCCCTCTGCCTACCCTGCTGTACCCTGCTGTGTGCGGACTAAAGCATGAAGCTGATTTATTTATTTTTTATTTATTTATATTTAAATAATATTTTAAATTTGTTGCGTCCGAAAACATTAAGCTGTATAATGTTTGTCCTAGACAACCTCGTTCTACTCTCATATACTGTCAAAAACAGACTTTTAGTCTAGTTTCGCGTAAACTAGACTAAAAGTCTATAAATATACCATATAACTTTGGATGTTTTTTCCTGTCTGAACAGAGTACAAAATTAAATATTTGTAATACATTTATTTATATATGTACAAGCGGGCGAAGCCGCTGGCAAACCGCTAGTGTACAATAAGGCACAAATTAATAACAGGTGTAGAGACAGAGATAATGGCGGCAAAAACTAAAGAGCATGAAGGTTGAAAATGTGTATAAGAGCCTAGTGAAATTTGGATATTTAATTTGAATTGTGCTAGATATATCACTGCATTATATATATTAAATGAAACTTGGATATTGACAAATTTCAAAACGCGGAGTTTGCCACAATATTCTCAAATTTAATCTTACTCATTTTTATAAGAACTAAACACACCAAATTATAATTTCAAGATATATGACGAAATAGGTAGCTACTAATCTCTGGTTTTACTTCAATACGTATAATTATTTCGCCTAAAGATTTAATTCTCCTTGACAAACAATCAAAAAAGTCCAAATAAAAAATAAATAAATTAAATTAGCTTCACGCTATATCCCGCACACAGCAGGGTAAGCAGAGGGAACCTAGTGTTAAGACACTCCGTTCCCCACTTTCTGCCGAAATTTGGAGGCATTGCGTGTTGAGTGGCAGAACTCAACGCCGCGCTTTGCCTCGACACCAGAGCGAAGAAATGAAAATATAAATTTAAGTAAATATTTCATCTCCTCGAGTGGGGATCGAACCCACAACTAGTCGGTTTTACAGTCACACTATGTACCACTGCGCCACGACTGGCCTCTAATAGAAGTATAAAGTCCAAATAGAACTATATTATATTTTGTATACAGAAAAAACTTCTTAAATAACAAAAACAATTAACATCTATCAAAAGTAACAGATCTTCCCACACATTCCTATAAAGAGAAAGAATTTTCAAGCACGACATGCTATAAACAAAGATTTAGCTGAAAAAAATCGTTGGCTTTTTTTATTTCAATTTGCAAAGACCGTGGCACGACCCATCACAGTCTTAATTAAAACCCACGTAAACAATAGACTCTGGGTAAAATATAGGGTTGCATTCACATGAATGGTTAATATAAAGGGTGTTTTTATATGTTTTTACATCTATGTAGATATTTTGAGCTAATTAATGAGTAATCCTTTCTTTTTAGTAAAATAGGTTTCGAGTTCCTTGTAGTTTGGCTTTTAAAAAATGTTCGTATGGCTTTCGTTTTTGTTTTAGTCAAGTTTGGATTAGGTACTTTTATGTATATCTCCAAATAGAAGATAAACTGTTTTATTAAGTTTCGTGAGTATTACCACACATAGTAGTAGGCAGAGGGAACCTACTGTTAAGATATTACATTCCCATTAAGGTACTTCCGTTTCCCAATTTGCGCCGCGTTTTCGAGGCTTTGTTTGTTGAGTTCTGTTATTGATACTACAGGAAAGAAATCAAAATATTAATAAAATCATTTTCTCGAGTAGGAATAGAACCCACAACGTGTTGCATGTACAGTCGTACAACTGACCTCCTGAGAAGGTGTGTGAAATGATAATATTTTAAATTTACGTGAGCATTCGGAGGCCAGTCGTTGCGCAGGAGAACAAAGTGTGACTGTAAAATGGACTGGTTGTGGGTTTGACTCGAGGAAATGAAATATTCATTTACATTTATATTATCATTACTTCCCTCTGTTGTAGATGCAAAGCGCGGCGTTGAGTTCCGCCACTCAAGATGCAATGCCTTTAGAACTTGGCGCAAAGTGGAGAACAGTGTGTCTTAACACTAGGTTTTGCCTATCCTGCTGTTTGCCGGATACAGCGTGAAGCTGAAACCATTCCGTCGAATGGGAATTTAACAAATCTCTCCAAAGTCAACTTATAAACAGAAAGAAAAAGTATACTGGTAGTATGAATGACGGCAAATGAAAAAGTATTATCGAAGTTCAAACAAAGCTAAGACTCGGATATTTGAAAGTGATAAGTTAAACAGAGAGGTCACTGGGCCCTTTTATTAACCATTTTTTTCTGCTTTATATTTTATCCGTTACAATTTAAAGTTTAAAAACTTTTTTGTTTACCAAAAAAAAATTTATTTTAAGCTGTTTACATTAAATGTTTCTAAAGTTAATTTAATGTATTTTATTGATTAAGTTGTCGCCAATTATTTTTTTTTCCTCGTCTTGTAATGATTTGTCTTATGCTTATATGTTTTTTTTTAATTAAAGAAAATGATGATTTTATACTGTAAGTTTTAAATGAAAATATGTTGATGACAAACACTCTCCTTCTGACTCCTATGCTATATGCGAGATTTGACGTGAAGTTAAACAATAAAAAAGAAGTATCATATGTTGAGATCAACAAGAAATATTTCAACAAAATATATTTTTTAAATATACAAAGCACCTAATTTTTTTCAGAAAATAGATTTAAATTTTATTTCCGAAAATATTTTTAAATATTATAAATTAAAAGTATTTTGTTAATTATTTATATTTTTTTGAACAAAACATTATGGCATCGAATGTGAATCGAATCCACCATCGCCTTTGCAGTTAAACGCTGTCCCACTAAGACATACGGCACCTTTATAATTATATATTATAGTAAACTTGTAGACTATCAAAAACGGTCTTGGCTAAAGAAAAATGACTGTTACAACGAAACATACAGAATTCAGAGTTGGTTCCACCAATCAATATTGACTATCTCTATGAATGGCAAAAGGCATCATTTTCAATTTCAGGAAATATCTTCTTACCATAAAATTTACATATTTTTTGTCATAAAATTTAGTATATTATTTCTTTTTTAAACCTTCACACTGTTTCTCACATGTAGCAGGTAGGGACCTAATATTAAGACATTCCGTTACCAAGTTTCCGTTACCAAATGTCTCGAAAAATAGGAGTGCCTATTTTTCGAGACATTGCGCCTTGACTAGGTGAACTCTGGGACGTATTTGTCTTATTCCCAGGATAAAAAAAATCTTATTTTTTTTTATGTTATATTAAAAAAAAAAATCAAATACTGCATGCCACAATGACTGATCTTGAAGTTATAATTAGATATTCTAACTACGTATTAATTAACATCATATGATATGAGTTTATGCCCGTGTAGATTCACTTATATCACAAACAAATGTCGTGGGGACCAGCCGTGGCGTAGGGGCACAAAGTTTGACTGTAAACGTGGCAGGTTGTAGGTTCGATTCCCATTCGACGAAATAAAGTAGTGAATATTTTCATTGTCTTCGGGCTGGCGTCGAGGCAAAAAGTGGAGTTGAGTTCCGCCACTCAATAGGCAATACCTCTAAAATCCGGCGGAAAATGGGGTGTGTCAAGGCTCTGCTTATCTTACTGTTTGTGGGGGACAGCGTGACGTGCGGGATTATAATATCATGTAGTATTCAAATTATGAACTTAAGGACATTCTGTTTTTTATTTGTAAGTTTAGCTATTTTTAAGCATGGTCGGTATATACAATATACATATATTTAAAAGTGATTGAATTATATTAGAATTGTATTAGAAAAGTTTGTTAATATAGTAGTAGAGATGGAAATATGAAATAGATGTGGATAGGCAAAGACAGTATGTGAAAACTGCTTTCAGTAACAGTACCTTGGCTGCAGTGGTGCACGGTAAAACGTCAGCATAGGAGCACGTTTAATAAGCGAACTGCAACGTGCTCAGATGGCATGAGCACGTCTTGAGGATGAATGAGAAAATGTAGTCAAAAAAGTTTCATGAAGATTAAATCATAATAATCTAAGAAAAAATAAAATTATTTGAAATATTTTTATTTCTAAATTGGTAAAAAAATGTTTATAACAACTTTCGGTCATCGCGCATTATTAAATGATTAATTTCCTCGAGTGTGAGACAGTCAAACTCTGTCACATTGTGCCATTAAAAATAAATGAATAGATTAATAAGAGAATAAAGCCCTACGTCCGTTGTGGTACCATTTTCTCGGTATCGGTAGTAAATACGCCTTAGGCAGGATCATAAAACCAGTCGCATGGAAAATAAGATAGGCTATTTAATAGCACTTATCTTATTTAGGGATATAAAGTTCACAGGCGATTTAACTCTAATATTCTGGATTTTCGAATGTGTTTATATATTGAGTGGATATTGGAGGTGTGTTAAGCGGAACGTGGTATCTTAACTTAGGTTCCCTCATTATATCCTGTTATGTGAGGGATACGGATTGAAGCTTGAAAAAGTAATGATAGAAGGCGCTGAGGGCTTATAGGAGAACTTCTGGTTTTAAGCGCAGGCTAATAAGGCTAAATAATTTATTATTATTATAAAAAAATGTCCGGGGAAAATATTTTTTTGTGTTTAATAAATTACTGTGTCGTATTTTTTTTTACCTACACTCTGTATAGCATAGCAGGGTAGAGGAAACCTGGAAACCTAGAGTTCAAACACTCCGATTCCTCCGGCCTTCCGGGTGGAGCAGTGAAGACGAGTGTTGATATATCGCAAAGGGGACCCCTAAAGCCTACACCTGTGGTCACGACTTCCAGGCACTGCTCCGAGCTTCACATCATTTAAAGAGTAAGATAAATAAATTATCCTGTCATCAACAACTAAATTATAATTGTAATCCTATATAAAAAGTTTATTTTTGAAATCGTTCAGTTTTTATGATTCCAGTTATTATTTGAAACTACCTTGCTACTAGTGATTGAACGTGTATCCACATATGAGTAGAACCAAAAACTAGGACATAGTCGGCGGTTCTACTCTTTTATTTTTAACGCCCACCACGCGTCTTCTCTGACGTTTTTTTCATATTATAATTTATTTTTACTGTTCCCATTATCACCAAGTAGACACCACCTTCTAAAGTAGCGTCACTTATATTAAAAATAACCGTTACCTACGTTACGTGTGACATAATAACCTTAAATGAAGTCTACACATATTTCCAGAGCGTTTACGACCTCATAAAGTGCTATATTAGGCAAACGATGCTTAGAATTATTATTGTATATACTTCATTTGGATGAGAATCCTTAGCGCTCGAGATGAAAAGTCTGATATTACAACGTGGATGACGGAGTTTTTGTTGAAATTTGAACTAAATTGTGATATTTCGTATTTTATATTTTTTTTACGCACACAGCAATGTAGGTAGAGGGAACTTGGGAACCTAGTGTTAGGACATTCGGTTCGCACTCACATATGTAGGAATTTATTCTGCAGAATTCAACGCCTCGCTTTGCAGAGTTAACTTGAAATTTGTTCTCTGTCATATTATAAATGTGTTTTTTTTCAGTAAATATTTAAATAATATATGAAGCATTGTTAAATTAAAAATATCTAGTATTAAGCATATACAATGTAATTCCTGTAATAAAAGAAACGAGTGGGATTCAAATCACGACCACCGATTAAGCGTACGTTTGTACTACGCCTCAGCAGCATCAAGGACTTGTGTCGATTATAATAACATGTATATGTATTTTGACCCAAAATCGTAGCAATAAATACAGCCCTTATTCAAATGCCATTCCCGTATATCCATTAATACACCCAGCGATCCTCTTGAAAAGGGTTTCATAAAAAATGAGATTTTACATATTGGAAATACTACGTGTTTTTATATCTTTGTTTGTTTCTTTTTTTATATATAGTTTGTTAAAAAAATATTTTTACACAATATTATTTGTTTTCCGCACACAGCAGGGGGCAGGGGGAACCTTATGTAAGGAAACTCCGTTCCCCACCTAAACCGGTTTACCACCTTTATGAGGTTATTTGTACCACACAAATAATAGTATATATAAGTAAGGACCTTATCGTCCTTTTTAGAGACCCAAACTCGAACATAAAGCAATGAAATTTAAAGTTCTGTTAACAATCATAATAAATGTTTAGCATATTTGATATTAACTTAATATACACTAAATACAGGATTTTACTCACTTACTATGTAAAAATGTGAACGTGTATACGTGACTCAAACTGACATCCAAGCGCTTTTACCACTAAGCCATATGGTCTTGTCAAGCTAACCCCGATTTTTTTGCTATTTATTAAAACTTATACATTCAATCTTTATACAAGTATGTTTACTACATAAATTAAATTATCGTATATAGATAAACAGTTTCCAAAAGGCGCGGGTTCGAGTCACGCTACCATTTTTTATACATTTAATCATGAAGTATTTCAAGAGGACAGAAAGAGAGACAGAGAATAAAATAATTATTAACTAGATTTCCTTTTATCCCTTTTTAAAAAAAGAACGAAACAGACAAGGAACTTGTTCTTAATAAGCAAATATTCCAGGAACTTATCTGTGAAACTTTAAATTTATTCATACAAACATACAAATTTATTGTAAAGTATATATTTAAGCCGAGTTGGGAACCTCGCTCTCCTTTTCTAATTAAATCTAACGAAGTTTTCCCGAACGAACTCGTCACCTCTTAGAAGATTGAATTCATGAAAATGCATGTAAAGCGTACGTGTTAATACTATTATACTTTTAAGAGATTCACTTTAATTATTTTCAGTAGGTATAGGGCTTTTAACGAAATTAATATTGGTGTATATTGTTCGACGAGGCGTTGTAAAGATTATTTCCCAGTTTTATACTTTTTCTCCTTTAACTGACAGACGAACAGGTTAAGGCAATATGTTGTCCAGTTTCCGCCAGATTGACAATTGCGTTGAGAGGCGGAATTCAACGCCGTATTTTGTAATGTCAGCGCGGGGAAATCTAAATAGGGCGGGTTGGTTTGCTCCAGATAGGCATCATCAGGCATCAATATTTGTTATGTATTTGAGGTTCACGCTGTAACAATTACTTCGTACCTCATTTGGACAGCGTTGCCCACTTCTCTCCAACCTCTTGGGGCATTATGTGACGGAACGCATCACTGCGGTTTTCCTTATAAAGTCATAACCAGAGCGTGGAAATGAATATAATAAATATTTCGCCTTCTGAGTGGAAATTGAACCCACTACTGACAATAGATTATTTCTGCCTACATTTCTGTATATGCAATAAACCAAAAAAACCTAAAAAAAATGTGTTTTACCTGATTAGAGAGCAAGCGGTGTTTGATTCCATCATTCGACAGCGTATCTCTGTTAGTTTAGAAAGTGTTTATATATCATTAAGTACTCTCTATTACTCGTGAGGTTGCATGTCGCTGGGGCACAGGAGAGCGACTACAAACGCGACGGGTGCGGGTTTGATTTCTATTCGAGGGAATTAAATATTTAACATTTCCATTTCTTTGCTCTGGTGAATCCGCAAACCAACACGCGGCGCCTTTTTTACAAAACTAAAAAATATACTTTTTCATCAGAACAAATTAATAAGACGAATTTTAACTAGTAGGCAGTCCAAGGTTCTATCATCAGAACAGTTCAATGGTACGTCGGCTAATCTACATACGAGACATCCATTTACAAGTATAAGCTTGTATATGAATATTTTCATTTCATAAGCTCTGAAAATCTAAATTTGTATGTCAACGTGTCACACCCTCGAGAGGAAATTAAATATACGCGCTAACATCGTAACGTATTTCAAAATAATTTTCAATTTGACATTCTGTTATAAATAATTCATATATTGTCCACGACGGTTGGATGGTTTTCAAAAAGGCGCGGGTTCAAATCCTAGCGGGATTCAATTTTTTATTTTATTAATAAGTATATTTAAGTATGTTATATAATAAATAATTCATTTTGTTATTTATGCATACATATGACTGTAAACGTGGCAGGTTATGGGTTCGATTTCCGCTTGAGGAAATGAAATATTTAATATTTTCATTTCCTCAAGCGGAAATCGTAATAAATAATGTAATTAATATATATGACAAGCAAATTACATATAACAACGAGATAACAAAAAGGTACGAACCAGGTGTCCGTGGTGGTATTGAACTGATAAAAAAACTGGGTCTCCAGGTTCCCTTTTCCTACCCTGCTGTACATATACAGCGTGAAGCAAAAAACTTGAAAATTCAACCCGATTTTCAAATTCCCTCGAGTGACTTTCGAACCCACTGCAGTCACATATTGCCCCACTGTGAATATATTGTTTCATAGAGAGATTTCAAAAGATTAATAACCCTTGTAACCCCGCTATGTGTGTCTGTATGTTAAAAGCCCTAGTACTAGTTCTCACTTTGTTTATTTAATGAAATGTTGGAAATGCCAGCTGACTAGAGTTTGCGAGGTTTAAGCTGAGCTTTGCATTTGTATGAGTGATTATAAAAGTACTCCCGAAAGTGCGGCGGTGATGGGCCTGACCTATTTTAATAATAATCAGCTTCACACTGTATCCCGCATACAGCATGGTAGGCAGAGGCAGCGTAGTGGTAAGACACTCCGTTCCCCGTTTTCCGACAAATTTATCGAGATATTCCGTTTTGTGTGGCGGAATTTAACGCTTCTTTTTTGCCTTGGTACCAGAGCAAAGAAATAATAATATTAATAAATAATAATTAATTCCCTCGAGTGGGGATTGAACCCACACCGTCGCGCTGTAGTCGCAACCTTGTGCCCCTGCGCCACGACGACCCTTAAATTAAATTTCTGATATCGTCTTAAGTATTGATTTATAAAGAAAAATTTTGATATAGCCTAATGTACCTTATGTACTTAATATGGTTAGGAGTAATTTTTAGTGTTTTTATTCTCAACTTCACGCCATGCCACATGTGTCAAAGTAGGCAGAGGGGGCTTAGTGACAAGACACTCCGCTCCTTACTTTCCCGAATTCTGGAGGCATTGAGTGGCGGAACACGTTGCCCCTGCTGCCTCACGACTGCCCTCAAATTGTTTAAAATAATTTCGTTACCTATATATTTTTGTAATCTGTAAAACATAAAAATAGTTACTGTGGGTTATTTTTATTAAAAAGGTAGAGGTTGTCGGGAATTTAAATTTAGAACTTTTAAAAGTTAAACTTAGACAAGATTTCACACGACATAGTAATCATAACTTATACAATACTTCCAACATTTAACCAAAGTTTGTTGAATCAATAAACTTTGACGGTAAAGGTCTCTATTTTAGGATCAATTTTCATTTTAACATGCTTTACCGTTCCAAAATATAATGAAAATACGCTCTATTCATCTTCACACAAAGGTAAGCCTACAGAAATTTGATGTCATAAAATAACTACAATACAGGCTAAAAATACAGGTTTGATAGATTATTGAATTTTAAATAGAACATTTCTGAAGTATGTTTGTCATTCAATCCAAATTTAACAAAAAGGTAAATTAAAATCTGGTCTGGTTATGCAATAAAAAAACAACGTCGCTATAGGTACCAAAGCAAGGAAATGAAAAAATTATAAAATTTTTATCTTCCCCCAAACGAAGGGATCCAATCTAATGCTGTATTCTGCATATAGCAGGGTAAAACACTCCGCTTACCACTTTCCGCATAAATTTCGAGATTGTAACTCAACGCCGCGCTTTGTCTATACAATCGTATAGTAGGTACACGAGAAAAGTCACGAGCGGAACACTAACACAAACTAACTCCTTTGATATGGTTAGAATTACGCTAGTCTACTTAAACTGAGCTTTGTCCAAGGAAAACCAACACCGTGTGATTGTTAAACCTGCACTTGTTGAAATCTGTTCTATTGTCTTCATCTTATTCACTATGGTTGCGGTTATGCGGTGTTGAATTACTTAATTATATGTATATTCTACTAAAGAGTTCAGTCGCGTCGCAAAGGCACAAAGTGTGACCGTAAAAGCTACTGGTTGTGGGTTCGATTACAATTCGAGGAAATGAAATATTTTTTTAAATGTTGTTTTCATATTTTCGCTCTGGTGTCGAAGCAAAAGGCGGCGTTGAGTTCTGCCGACGCGCAATGCGTCCAGAATTCGGCGGAAAGTAGGGAACGGAGTGTTTTAAACTCTACCCTCTGCTACCCTGCTGTGTGCTGGGTAAACAGATTTGATTTATTCAATTAAAGATATCCATAGTGCATATCATGATATAGTAACATCAAAGACATTGTTAGATGCGAGATACAGCTGGAAGCTGAAAAAAAATCAATCTGTTATGATCACTGAGCCACAGCAACGCGTGGTTTAAAAGAAATAAATGTGTAATATCAATTTGTATCTTAATTATACAAAAACTGTGGTTTATTGTTCTTTGGATAATTTAAAAATATATTTTAAGCGCTCAAAAGCGCGTGCGGAATGACCAGTTTTCTATATATATATATAAATATTTTCTCCTACTGCATTAAAGACAAATGATGCACAGCCGGAAGGAACTACGCGGCATAGAATGCTAAAATTGGTATGTAGGTTAGTTGCCTTAGTGACTGGGAGTTGAAGTTGCGGGGGTAACTATAACGCGATAGTTGTGGGTTCGATCTCCACTCGAATGAATTAATTATTAACATTTTCATTTCTTCGCTCCAGCACCAAGGCTAAAACCCGGAGTTGGATTCCGCCACTTAATAGCCAATGCCTCCAAATTCGGTTAAAGTGGGGAACGTAGTGTGAAGCTATTGAATTAGATTTTTTTTATATCTAGAAAAAAATAAAATTCAAAACCGCGAGTCTATAATAAAAAAAATCAATAATCAGCAGAAAATTTATTGCCATCTCTTGGCATAAACTTCGACTAAGTATAATAGTAAATGTGATATACCATGTGCTTTGTTGGCACCCTCACAATGTTTGGCGCAATACGTCATACGTTACTGTTAAGACGCAGGCAGTGGCACGATCGAGCAACGCCGTTAGATGTATTAATTATGTAAACTTGAGTCAGCTTTTCTTGATGTTGTATATTATATTAAAATTTGGATTTATAATAAATATTAACTAAATATTTTTACGCCATCATGTCTTATTTAAATTAAGATTATGGGTTCGATACCAAGTCGGGTAATAATTTTATGTGATTTCGTCGCACTGGTAACAAGATAAAACTTGTTTGTATTTATAAACCGCTCTCAACTTTGACTTTTAAATTTAGATGCCGTTTAATAATCTATGAATGAAAACATCTCAAGATCGATCTCAGAGTTGAGAGCGGCTTATAAATATAGGCAGCGTTGAGACGAGTATTCTTCAAGTTTATGTACTCTTCTTCTATAGCGTGAAGTTAAACAAAATAAAATACAAATCAATTGAAAATATAAAAAAATAGGTTTTCAAATAATTAAGGTAAGTTGACGCTTTTTCCCGTTTCATATTGAATTTATCATCAACAATAACCTTTTGTTTTCGCTTTAAAGCATTATTTTTCAATCGGGGTGGATTGAATACGTATTGTTTTTTACATGAATATATAACCGATTTAAATACCACGTAGATGAATGTCTATAAAAAAAGATTGATAAATATTTATAGATACGAGTACGTACTCGTACTTCTGTTTGTTTTACTTCTGTTTTTGGCTTCACACTGCCGCTGCCTGTACTACACAATTATGTGCTTTACCTTCACGCTGTATCCCGCACACTGCAGGGTAGGCAAAGGGAACCTAGTGCTAAGACACTCCGTTCCACCCATTCTGCCGAATTGTTGAGTGGCAGAACTCAACGCCGCACTTTACCTCGACAACAGAGCGGAGAAATGGAAATATAAATTGAAGTAAATATTTCGTCTCCTCGAGTGGGGATCGAACCCACAACCAGCCGGTTTTACAGTCACATTTTATGCCACTGCGCCACGACTGGCCTCGATTATTTTACTATTCTAATAACATTATCATTTTTAAGACTTTCCATTAAAGATACAAATTTCACTAAATTTAAAATAGTTATTTAAACTAAATTTAAAATAGTTATTTTACAGTAAGTTTTACAGTAAGTAAGTGAAATAAAATATTTGATTTTGCTATAATTTTATTGAATTACAAACCGATTAAAATTGTTATTAAAGTTGTTACAACTACTAACAACAACGCTAACGATGCTAACAACATAAACAAGTTGTAACAAGCGTATAAAAATTCGAGATTGGTGAGAACGTATGGCGTAGTTGTCAAAGCGCTTGGTTGGTTTCAAGGACGCGCGAGTTCGAGTCCCGCTACGTTCAAATTTTTATACGTTTTCTAAATAAGTATTCTATCATATTTAAAACACATTTTTCAATAACATTTTAAATTCCATTTAGCTGAAATGACGAGGCAGGCATAAGTGGAAACGATGAACTGATGACTGAACTCAGCAACGTGCTATTGTTTAGTTGCTTGATCTCCCACTGAATGAAATTAGTTAATGAAAATGTAGATTATGATAATGATGACGTTAATGATGATGACGATGATGATGATGACGATGATGATGATTACGAACACTTTTACCACTGAATAATATTTATATCAACGAAATAAAACTAAGAATAAATGATAGAAACGGAGGAAACGGAGTGTCTTAACATTTGGTTTCCTCTGCCTACCCTGCTAACTGCGGGATACAGCGTGAAGCTGATTTGTCTTGTTACAAAATATACGGCGTTGAGTCCCACGTCGTAGCGCAAATTTTCTCTAAACTGAACATAGAAACAAAAATCTAATCAGTCTACACCTAGCCAAATATGTACAACAAATTTTGCAGGATATCTTGCAATTTTGTATGACCTAAGATATCTTAGTTTTCTCAACGTTATATTTTTAAGCGAGATATTTTTCTTTATTTTTCTTTCATATAATATTATCATATTAAATCTACACAATTTGCTCTGCACTTTACTGCACATTTAGAGTAGAAACCAATAGTTAAAAGTTATTTAACTGTCAGCCTTTTGGGCAGACCACCAAGTATAATGTGAATAAATCACTAACATTTTATTTTGTTTGAGGCTGTCGTGGTATAGGGGCTTATGAGTGAGACTGTAACGCGACGGTTGTCGGTTATAATTTATTAATATTTTGTTTCCTCGCTTTAGCACCAAGGCAAAGGCCGGCGTTGAGTTCAGCCACTCTACAAATGCCTCGCAAAATTCGGAGTTCTCCAAGAGGCGCGTGCTCAAATCCTGCTAAGTCAAAAATTTTACATGTTTTTAAAAAGTATTAATCATATAAGTGTTTTGTTTTTTCCTTCTGTGGTAAAAAAAACGCAATGGTAAGGGGTTCAAAGTCCACTCGACAAATCTCAAAATCGGACGGAAAGCTGAAAAAGGAATCTCCTTACTGAACAGTTCTGTCGGAACATCTCTTTACAGAACGGATCTAACTGCCTATCTCCAATTTCCAATTTAAAACCAATTTTCGACATAAAGTCTGAATAACTTGTGTTACTTGTATAATTTAATATATATTTTGTCTGAACTTTAATCCATAATTTGTCAGGAATGAAAACTTGAAACACATTAGCAAAAAACTTTCAAAATAAGAAAAAAACTTTTTAATTAACTAACGTGTTTATACGAGATTTTTGTTCGATGAATTTTTAATATAAACCTTTTCTAATTCCATTGCTGAGAAAATACTTTAAGAAGATCCAATAAATCCAAAGTTAATTTCAAAAGTCCCTGAAAATACTTTAAAGAGTGTGATAAATTTCTTACAGTAAAACCAATATCGTAAGGGAATAAAGATGTATTTTCTACTTACTTTAAAAAAATCAACCTAGTGCTAAGACACACTGTTCTCCATTTTTCGCCGAATTCTGGAGGCATTGCGTGTTGTGTGGTAGAACTCAACGCCGCGCTTTGCCTGGACACCAGTGCGAATAAATTAAGATCTAAATTTGAGTAAATATTCAATTTCCTTGAGTGGGGATCGAACCCACAATCAATCGCGTTAACCGTTACACAATTGTGCCCCTGAGCCACGACTCTAATTAATATTATTAAAGCAATCGTGGCAAAAGTTAAGTGAGAAATGTTTGAGATAGCTTTGGGTTGGACTCCCGTTTGGAGATGATTTTGATTTTGAGATTCAAAATATTCCACTCTGAGTTAAGAGCGGATAGTCATCCGTTCAAATTCGAGAGATTGCGTATTGAGTGGCAGAGTTCAAATGGAGATACTTCATTTCGAAAAAAATATTTAAAATATTTCATTTGTAGTGAAGTTGAATTTGTAGAAAACACGTATACCATCTCGGTGGGTAAAAAAGTGGGCACCAAGCAAAAATAAAGGAGCATTACATTTACTTCTAGTTCGTTACAAATTTAAACTGGAGAGAAACGGAGAAAGAGAGAGAATTTACTCAATTCACATAGTAAAAGAGTGAGAATTTTATCATTTCGATCCAGGCAGCTTAACCTAAATTTTTTTATCGCTATTTACAATTCTTTATCACTATAGGCACATAGACTAAAAGTTGGCTGAAAAATTTCTTTTGTTCTACACTTGAAGATTTAAACAATAAGACACTTTTAGCTTTGCACTGACAATATAATAATGTAGTAGGATAAGGATTGTTCACTACATAATAACATCTAACAGATCCTTCTACTCTTCTGTTCTGTTCGAAGTCAACTTTTGTAAGGCTTTTGTCTATTGAATGTTGATGGGTATATTGTATTTGGACGTTTAACAACGCCTAAGTTAGATCCATGTGTCACTGAACAAGCCATGCTACCAGAGTTCGGTGGAGAGTAGCGAACGGAACGAACGTAAAATGTAAAAAAAATAATGTTATTGAAAAAAGAATACGGACTAGGTATAGGATATAGAGCCAGTCGTGGCGACTGGCATCGACTGATTATGGATTCGATTTCCACTCGAGGTTGGTTTCGTTGGTGCCACACAACAGGCATGCCCCAGCATTCGACAGAAAGTGTGGAACGGTGTGCCTTAACTAGGTTCCCTCTGCTTACCCTTTGTTTATTTTTAATCTGACTCGATATATGTCTGTACAGTTATCGGATTTTAAATAATAATTAAAGAAATACTAAGGTTTTATGTACGGGACAAGCATGATGCTAAAACAAATAACACCACCTAATATCAAACCCAACAAAAAATATGCTGAAAAAATTGACACAGCTTTTTGGAAACGTTCACAACAAAATAATAAACAAAACTCAATCTTCTTTCATTAACAATAAAGATTATTTTCACAAATTTCCATATTATGTATGTCATATGTCATGGTACTTGTTTCTATTCAAAACATAAATCTCCATACGGTTGAAGAAGTTAACATTTATTTATGTTATTTATCCGGCATATGTGAGTAAGTATGACTAGAATGGGAGGTAGAAGAAATAATAAATCAAGACCAAAATAATATTTAGATTAGGTATTTTTATGTTAATGTTACACCGTCAGTCGAGGAGGAAAGTCGTGACGCAGGGGCATAAAAGTGTGACTGTAAGTAAACACGACTGGTTTTGGGTTCGATCCCCGCTCGAGGAAAATTAAATATATATTTCCATTTACTCGCCCTGACGTCAAGGCAATGCGCGGCGTTGAATAAAGCTCAACTCAACACACAATATTTCCAGAAATCAGAAAGTGAGGAACGTAGTGTCTTAACACTAGGTGGTTTTCCACAATATTTCTAAATTAAAATTAAATTAAATTAAATTAGCTTCACGCTATATCCCGCACACAGCAGGGTAGGCAGAGGGAACCTAGTGTAAGACACTCCGTTCCCCACTTTCTGCCGAATTTTGGAGGCATTGCGTGTTGAGTGGCAGAGCTCAACGCCGCGCTTTGCCTCGACACCAGAGCGAAGAAATGGAAATATAAATTTAAGTAAATATTCCATCTCTTCGAGTGGGGATCGAACCCACAACCAGTCGGTTTTACAGTCACACTTTGTGCCACTGCGCCACGACTGGCCTCAATATTTCTAAAGCTATTCAATATTTATCTTATATTATTTAAGTAGATTTTTCTAGCAAATTCTATAAACAAAATCACGTGTTTTCGTCACTCTATAATATGAATACGATTTCATCCAAACAGGATATTGAATGAACGGATCAAAAACTGTATGAGTTTGAGTACTACCTGTCACATAAAATACGTATTGTTATAAATTTCACACGCTACGCTGCAAACGGACATCAAAGTGACCCTATAATTTTTTTTTTTTTTTAGGTGCGAAACCCTTAAAATACATTTTTGGAATAATTATTTGGTAAGAAACGCAGATTGAGACACTTTTTTCTTTATCTTTTTTAGAAATTTATTTTGTGAGGTGAAATCAAATGCCGTGCTTAACCAAAGTGAATCTTGGCATTTATGTAATAAACATATTTAAAATATTTAACCCGCCATCAGTGACGTGTATGTCTGTGAGACCGGGCGGATCGAAAAAAGAAAAACTTTTTAACTCGCCATCGATGCGCGTTAGGATTTCGATTACCTACCTTATTTAACGTCCTCCTATTATTGTTATTTTACTATATATAAAGGAACAAATTAATAATAAATAAATCGAGTTTTGTTTAATTTTGTTGATAATTTCTAAAAATATGTAATAAATTATTATATTTTGATTCAGAATGTCTTAAAAAAATCGCCATACCATCTTGATGATTTGTTACAAGCATAGTCGAATAGCGAAGTTGAAAGCAAAGTGGAATCTGATTAGCTCGTACCCAGATCAAAATTTCGACCGAGAAAAGGCGTTGAGTGATCGAGACCGAGATTGTACAGGTGACAACAAGTCCCCCTTTTATTAGAAAAGCGATAATTCTGCCGAATTTATCAAAGAAACAAATCGTTTATCCGGTCGGACTAGAAACCACAATATTATACAGCAGCTACCGTTAGTAAAACCAATCAAGGCTCACAAAATAGCACGACCGACGCAGTTGAACTTGTCTAGAGTGTTGAGACTGAGATTTTGAGAAATTTGAGGATCGAGGGTGGGACTGTTGGTGGTTTACAATAAGGTCTGTGACGAGTATGCGAACAGGCAAAAAATAAAACTACCAAATATTCTTATAACAAAAGCAAAAAATATTTGTGATTTGAGCACGTAATGCATTATTTCATTACTTGTTTGACGGTACAAGAAGAGTAATTTTCAGTTTTAATACTAATACAAACTAACGTTACCAATGGCGGGTTAAGTATTGTATTGGATGAAAAAGGAACCCACATTATCGCACGTACAATCAGACATTTAAAATTGCATTTCTTAACTTCACGCTGTATCCTGCATACGGCGACTCCTAGCTCTAAAACACTCAGGTCCCCACTTTTTCTCTAATTTTTCAGACATTTTTTGTTGTGTAAAAACGTACTCAACTGTATACTAGAGGGAATAAATAAAAATACGAAATACTTAATTTTCTCGAGTGGAATCAAATCCACAACCGTCGCGTTAACAGTAACACACTTGCTCCAATGCGCCATGACGGCCTACTCAATTAATTGAAATATTATTTTTTCTTTTTTAGATTTTGCTTATGTTTGCATACAAGTCCACGTTTGTTTCTATTTTAAAATAAGAAAAGTTCCGGGGCCTCGACCCGTGGTTTCAATTGGCAGTCTGCCATTTTGTATAAACTTTTACATATGTAGACTTAAGCATATCATTCAAATTTCATTTAGGGCACATCACCACTTTTATGTGCGATACTAGCAACCCTATCGAGCTTCGCACTTATGAAAATAATCACTATTTTTTAAATTTCTAATTGGCAATTTTTTTTTACAGCTTCACTCCATTTCTCACTTTCCGCCTAATTTTCGAGATATTTTGTAATAAGTGCCGGAACTTAAGACGTTCTTTATCTACCAGAGAGAAAAATTACACTCACAAATTAGTAACGAACCACTGCCATCGCAAATACACTCAAAAACAGTCCCATTGTGCCACGACAGTCAGATAACTAAAAATTTCGTGATATTTTATAGTATTATTTAGAGCATTCAGCTTTTTAAAAAAATATACACTTTATGTTTTAAACTAAGCTCTTTTTAAAGTACTTAACTACAATTCTGAATTCAAGTTAACGTATTTTTCAAATTTATCTTATACCAGTAATTGAGAAACACAATAAGATATATTTTCTCTTTAATAAAACAGTGTAATTTTATACTCTTATCTTTTCTTATCACTATATAAAATTTGGTTGATGCTTTTAAGCTAAGCCAAATCATCAGCCTTAATAGTGTTGTTTTTTAAAATAAAAATTATAGTTCAAATTTGTGAAACATAAAAGAAAATTTAAATAGGATGTCGCTCCTTTCGTTAAAATTTCAACAAAGTTGCAAAACTTGCACCTTGCGATGAAAGGACTTACTTTATAACGGAGTAAGAATATCTGATGCCTCCTTACCTACTTGTATTCATCAAGCGATACAACGTTTTAAAATTTATATTACTTAATAAGGAGATGTAATTTCATTTATGTTATAAATTAATATTTTTCTTTGCAAAATGTTTATTCATCTACATATAAAAGGTCGATAGTTATGGAGTTTCATAAATTTGAATTAAAAAAAAATATTTAATTAAATATATATAGTGAAATAGTGTAGCTTTACAAAAGTGGAAAAAGATTTGATTCTGGAAACCACAGACCACAGAAGACAGAAAACAGTCTCATATCTAAACCAAAAAATCCAGAAGATTAATATGAATAATGTAAAATCATCTGGATCTCCTTTAAGAATGGGCGTACCACAAGGATTAAAATAGTAAATGAAGCCTTTTTATGTGAAGAACCTATGTGATCTCGTACTTTTCGTAGATGATATCTCTTTAATATTTAAGTTAACAAGAACAAAATAAGCTGTGACGAATTGAACAGTGAATGTCGCATATTGTTCGTTGGTTTGGTATTAAAAATCTAACACCCAATATTGATAATCTATCTCCTATATATGGACAATCTAAGATTGACGTAGGAGATAGATTTTATATTGCGTAAGTAAATACAAAAAAAAAAAATATTGAGTTTGCTTTATTGAATTTTGAAAAAAACATAATTTTAGTCTCGTAATTAAATCTAAATATGATGAATCAGAATGTTTTTAGGTATAACGATAATTCGAAACTCCACTCATCTGGAAGCACTTGCGGATAAACTCAGCTCTGCTGCGTTCACAATTAAAAAGTAAAAGTGGCGTGAGATCTATTTATAACCTTCTTAGGCTCTCAGAATCTAGAGCTCTTCCTCGAGATTCTCTATGAGATGTTTTTCAAGATGCAGATAATATTACAGTTGCTTGACAATTTGAATACTATTTATAATATGCTGTTTATCCGACAGCATTTACAATGCCATAGTGAAAAATGAACGAGAAATAAAGATAAGCTTGTTATGCCAAGTTTTAGCCACCAAAAAGTAAATAAATCTTTTATGGGTCTGATTACACGTGTACATGATAAAATTCCAAAATGTATTTTAAGTTTGCCATTACAACAATTTAAAGTATCTGTATAAATAATATATCATTTTCTCGGATGGGAATGGCGCGCACGACCTGTCGTGTTTACAGTCACTCGCTTGCGCTTCGAATGACCTCATTATCATTATTATATCTGTAACTAGCGGGCACGCGCAGCTTCGCCCGCGTATTTGCACCCTTAGGGATGACTTCTAAAAAAACCACGAAACACGTGTTTAATAAAATATTTTTAACAATATGAATTTAAATTTTTATAAAAATCGGTAGCGATTTACAGATTTTTCCGTATAAACTTTCAACCCCTTATTTGAAACTTTAGGGGGTGAATTCTAAAAAACCATGAAACACGTGTTCAATTAAATGTTTTTAAAAGTCTGAATTTCAAATTTTATGAAAATCGATGCAATTTTTTTTTCCATACAGGTTGAAAACCTCAATCTCATCCCTTTAGGGTTAAAATTTTTTAAAATCCCTTCTTAGTGGATGTCCAGATTATGAAAATGAACATCTGTCCAAATTTCACGTTTCTACCATCAGCGGTTACGGCTGTGCGTGCGTCTTACCTCAGTCAGTCAGTACATGTCCTTTTATATATATAGATAGATAATAAGTGTTCATTCAGTTATTAAGCAAAATGTTTCCCATTTATACAACAACAATTCGTCAATTATGAGTTCTTCTTATGCTTATACTAGATGTTGTGAAATGAATGGATATATCTGGAACACCTTAGTATAGCCCTATAGCCCGGCACTCAAAATTTAATAAAAATACTTGTTTTTCCAAAAAAAATAAAAAATACAATATTACTGTTGTTAAAAATACAATTTTCTATGAAGAATAATACACCGAATAACCGATGTGTATAATTCATTCATAGCTGTATACGGAACTTCAAAGTGGTGTGATAAGATCAGCCATTTAAAAAAAAATCATATTTTAGAAACTTTTTTAGGCAATATATATATTTTTTTGTATGTTTTTACTAGAGTTATCTATTTATGGGATCTATACAGGCTCCAATTCATCCATTCTGTTTCTATACAATAATCGAGTAATCCTTACTTATATCTCCGAAGAGGGAGGTTACCAAAAATATATTAGTAGTAAATAAAGAGTCTATAATCTTTTGTTTAAATTATTTATGTATAACTTTTATAGGTATATATATTATGTGTACATAATTTACCCCATATATTGGTATTTGGGCTTACCACAATCACGTTTAGTAAATTATGCTTTCGCTATGCTCGCTCTGGTGTCGAGGCTAAGCGCGGCGTTGAGTTCTGCCACTCAAACGCAATGCTTAAAGAAATCGTTAGAAAGTGGGGAACGGAGTGTCTTAACATTAGGTTCCCTCTGCCTACCTGCTGTTTAAGGGATACAGCGTGAAGCTGATTTATTTATTTTATTTATATGATGATTTTAAGATTTTAATAATTTGCTTAATATCATAACTACATATATTCCGCGGGGTTTGTGTGAGTGTTTGTATAGTGCTATGGTGGTGTAATGTCATTTGCTTGGATTAAATCCCTTCAAACTGCTTTTTACAACCTCTTGTATATCTATACAAGAGGTGACCGGAGCGGTCTAGAGATAACAGTCTTATCGGCTGTGCCCTTTTTCGGATGCAGCATAAAGGCCAGGGTTGGACAAATTTCAATTGTTATAAGCAAATAAATATTAACTCACAGTTTGTTTCTGCGTAAATTATAATGTTCAATAAAGATATTGTTAATAGATTTTCTATTTTAGTTTTTCTTTTTTACGCAATTACTTTTTTTACCCGACTACGGTGTAGAAAAAAGGGAGGGTTATGATTTTGACCAGTATGTGTGTGTGTGTGTGTGTGTGTGTGTGTGTGTGTGTGTGTGTGTGTGTGTGTGTGTATGTGTGTGTGTGTGTGTGTGTGTGCGTGTGTTCATGTGTGTCTGTATGTTCGTGTTTATGCATGTGTGTTTATATAATAGCCAAAATAATATACCAGCAACTTTTTTTGTACAATGCCTAAAAAAAAAAAAAAATTTATATTCAAATAAACCATATTCTCGCTCGTCAAATAATTGTCCTTTGAAGTATAGCAAAGCTTTGTAAAAATCTCTATCAGAGAATGCCGACGACATAAAGATATAACATGAAAGAATCGTCGTCATATCAAAACGTACTTTTCCTTTTTTTATAATGTAAATGTGCATAAAGCGATTCAACTTTTATATATAATGTATGTAAAGGAGAGGATTGTGGATTCAATTCCCATTTGGGAAGTATAAGATATTTTCATTTCCCCACTCTCAAATTTTGTTAAAAATGGGAAAATGGAGCGATTCGATAACTTAAGGTAGGCAAAAGCAACCTGGTATTAAAACTCTCTGTTCTCTACGTAGAATTCTTCGAGCATTGTGTTGAGTGGCGGAACGCGACGCCGGGATTTGCCTTGGTGCCAGAGTGAAGAAATAGAAAGAAAAGAAGACGGTTGTGGGTTCGATATCCATTCCCTCGAGTGGACATCGAACCTGCAACCGTCACGTTTCAGTAGAGGACAATTTTCCACGACGCCCCTGAGCCACAACGGCTAATATAGTAATTCATTGACAACAGAGTCTTCTCAATTAAGTTAATTTAAAACTAAAATCTTAATAAATATTTGAATAGATATACTCGTACCCTTATTTTCAAACAGTCGTTACATTAACAAAACTGAGGTAAAATAAAGACATTTTTTAGCAAAACTTGCCGAAGCGGACGACGAAACCACTTAATTTCGTACAAGCATTTTTAGAATCGTTACTGCTTTTAACTGGGAAATTTGGGTAAAAGTTCAGTTTTAAATAAAAGAGAAAAATGTTTTTACGCTCAATTCAGCTCGTTTTTTGTTAAAGAACGGCTTAAAGTGTATTTTCAATGTATATTTATAGTACAACTGGAATTAATAGTCAAAAAAGCATGTTTTTTAAGTAAGCTACAATTTTTTTTTTGAGGCAATTAGGTTACAATGCCACGGCATATTGTGAAAATATTGAATTTAAAGATCCTTTTTTTTCTGAGTATGACCATCTCGCTTCCTCTAGAAGTTCCGGTTGGACGCCGTCTGTCAGTCACTTAGTACCGAAGTACTATCTTTTTTAACATTTTTTAAAGTGTTATTCCACAATTAAGAAACTGACCGGGAAAATTTTAACATAGCAGACCCGAACCCGCGCCTCTGGAAACCAAGCAGACGCTCTGTCTACTAAGCCATACGTTCTCATTCAGCCAATGTCGAAATTTTTAAAACTCTTGTCTACAAACTGTATTTATGTTATTAGATGTTATAACATTATAGGACATGATCTAGGGAACAAATACCGTAATTCATTACTTTTATTACGGTATTTTCATTTTATTTAACCCTAGAAGATAGTCTGCGTTAAATTTACTCAAAATACGTTGTTAGTATGGTAAACGTAGCGGGTCAGGACTCTTGGACGCGCTCTGTTTGCAAGAGGCGCGGGTTCAAATCTCGCTATGTTCTAATTTAATATGTTTTTTAAAAAAGCGTTTTTCTTTAATAAGTTTAAAATAACACTTTGAAATTGGTTTAAAAATTATAATATGTTGCCAAAAGAGTTGACTTGAAAGAACAAATTTAAGGTAAAAAAATATATCCATTGTATTTATTGTCCCATAAAATACGGCGAAAGTCAAAAACAACATGCACAAAAGTCATTTGCAGATGTAATTAAAATTTCCCAAGCTATTTCTGGCTGATTTTTTATGCTTGTAATGTATGTAAATATCTCGTATTCTTTTTATAATACAAAACTGGAATTATTTACAAGAAAAAACTTTAATGAAGAAAAAGTAATGTTCACAAGTGATTCCTAATTTTGTAGAATAAAAAAAAAACTAAACTTGAACAGTTTCGTTTTTTTTTCTAGAAAAATAAATAAATAAAAATTAATTGTAAGTATTTTTATTATTTGTATATATGTCATATAAGATATCATTATAACGGAATATTATATTAAATATAATAAATATGTTTAGAATGATGGTCAAATAAAATATGCGTCAAATTGCACATGTTTATCTTTTACGTAATAAATATATTCTCTATCTAGTCTATCTTTAAGGGTTAAGAGGGTTTTAATAATTACTGTTTTTACAAGAATATACACAAAATAGGATGAGTAAGTAGTTTTCTCATTTTTCGGTTACATTGATAATTCTGTAAAAATAGCTTAAAATGTATAAATATTTTCGTTCATTTTGTGAACATTTTCATTAATACTTTTACTATTATTGTGCTGGTTTTTGTAAAATATAATAAACAATAAAGATATATTCTCATTGTTTATTTTACTTGTTTTTTGTAAAAAATTTACAGTAATTCGAGACCATGTCACCCATAATAAATTGTTGCTACATTTTTAATACTGTGGGATTACTTTCAATATATTTGTCTCCAATGTAGAATAGGGGGAATAATCTGCCTTTAAGCAGTAAGGTCGTAAGTGCCTTAACACTAGCCTTCCCTCCATTCATTGAGTAGGAAAGAAATTGATTAAAATTTGATCTTTTCCTTTCCATTTTCGAACTTCAATTTTATAATAGCTTTACAGCATTTTATTGCTTGTCTTAAAATTATATATTGTCTATGAATAGAATGATGAGTATGTTCTTTTTATATAAAAAAAGGTAAAATAAATCAGTTCACTCTGTATCTCCCGCACGACAGCAGGAGGAACCTTAGTGTTAAGACACTCCGTTCCCCCAATTTCTGACGAATTCTGGAGGCATTGTATGTAGAGTGGCAGAACTTAATGCGCGCTTTTGTTTTAACACTAGAGCGAAGAAATGTAAATATAAATTTAAGTAAATATTCCCTGTCTTCGATTGGGATCGAACCCCACGACAGTCGGTTTTACATGTCACTGGTGGCCTCAACATCAAATGTCTCTTTATGTAATATTATAAATATTTTAAAATGAATAATTAGAGCGATTTAAAATGCGATCCACTTTTTTAATCACTACAAATATGTTAAAATGTTGTATGAAACATGAAACACAAACGCCAAAAGTTTTAACAATCGGATGGACATTTCGACGCGTGGGATGTGAACGTGACACACGTATAATTAAATCTGACTAAAATCCTGTCAATTCAAAAAAAAATAAACACAATTTAATTTCCAATTACATAGATATTTCCCTCTTTTTCTATTTTAATATTTGTACATATTTTTAAAAAAGCAATGTGAGTCTACTCAGAAGTCGGTAATAACCGACTTCTGAGTAGATGATATCATCTTGAATGACTATGATAACTGATAAAATCATAAATCCGCACACAGCAGATAGGCAGAGGAAACCATTGAGTCCCGGAACTCAACGCCGCGCTTTTCCTCGACACCAGAGCGAAGAAATGAAAATAAAAATGTAATAAGTATTTCATTTCTTAACCAGTCGATTTTACAGTCACACTATGTGTACCTGCGCCACGACTGATATAATTGATATTTTCATATAATAAGTCGATTATGTATAATTTAACGAATCCATCTTTATCTTACATACTATATGCTCCCCAAAAGAGAATATAGGCCCTTTACGTATACGAAAGCCGTTTATAAACGTTCTGTTTACAAAATACGTTTATCCATCATTCACCATTGATCATTAGCGTCTGCGCTGATGTTGCGAACGATGAAAAGATTTATATGAAGCAATTACTGAAATTCTATTTTTCAGTTCTCAGCTTTCACGCTGTATCCCGCACACAGGGTAAGGCAGAGGGAAACCTAGTGTTAAGACACTCCGTTCCCCCACTTTCTGCCGAATTTGGAGTGCATTGCGTGTTGAGTTGCAGAACTCAACGCCGCCCTTAACCTCGACACCAGAGCGAAGAAATGGAAATATAAATTTAAGTATATATATATTTCATTCTCCTCGAGTGGGGATCGAACCCACAACCAGTCGGTTTATAGTCACACCTCGTGCCGCTGCGCCACGACTGGCCTCAAGCTTTCAGTTCGTTATATCACTAAATTTACTTTTATTTCGTTACAGCAGAATTTCGATTCACTCAGTGTCAAGACTCTCCGTTCTATATTTTTGGTCCAAATTCTAGACATTACCCCCGAAACACTACGCCGCTGTTAAAAGCGATGAAATGAAAATTAATTAATTTCGCCGAGTATCTAAACAAAACTTCATACAACATAACTTTTATGGTAAAATATAAATATAAATGCATAATATTTTTTCGTTATTTGTAGAGCAAACAAAGAGTTACAACTTATTTCCCTCTTGCCATCCAAATTAGTAATATGCTATAGTAATATTTAATTTACAAAATTATTTAAACCATTTATATTTTTAACTTCATTATTCTGCATATAAAAGGAAAAATGCAAAGCTGTAGCATGCTGAGTGGAGGAACTACTCGAGCAGAGGAAGGAAAATAATTTAGAAAGAGGTAATCATTCTCATCGAAATCGAACCCACAGCCATCATGCTTATAATCAATACTTCCACTATGCCCTGACGGCAAATTAAGTATGAAATCATACTACTCAATAGCAATATGTCAATAATATATAATATACTTATATGAAAAAATATCGAATGAAGCTGTAATGCGTTTTATCATTTGATTAAATAGCGTTATAATTGATAGGTTCATTATTTTGAATTTCATGTATGGGATTAACGAATGTATTATTATATTTTATTATTTTTTAATTAATTATATTGCCAGTCCAGTATTGCAAGGCCAGTCGTGGCGCAGAGGCACTGAGAGTGACTGTAAAACCGACTGGTCGTGGATTCAATCCCCACTCGAGGAGATGAAATGTATACTTAAATTTATATTACCATTTCTTCGCTCTGGTGTCAAGGCTAAGCGCGGCGTTCAGTTCTGCCACTCAACACGCAATGCCTCCAGAATTCGGCACAAAGTGGGGAACGGAGTGTCTTAACACTAGACTCCCTCTGCCTACCCTGCTATGTGCGGGATACAGCGTGAAGCTGATTTAATTTAAAATTTTTAATTATATTTTATTTTTTTGGATTTATTTAATTTATAGTTTTACGTTGTATCCGGGATATAGCGGCATGGGTAGACGGTGTCTCGTGCTAATACTCCTTTCCCCTATATACGATGTATTAGCTGTTAAGTGAAGAATACGAGGAGATATACGAGGTATTCCCCGCTAGAACTACACAACAATGCTTACTAATCTTAATTACTTTTTGTTTTACGGGGTATTCCCGTTACCATTTCAAGACAATATTAAAGAACTAAAGTTTCAGACAGAACAATAAACAATTATATTACAACAATTTTGTTGAACCACATACTTTATATTTGCTTTCTTTGGCGCGTTAGGGAAATATTATGTACATAATAAATTAATTACCGCACACACCGTCACGAGAAACCGTCACGTGATTTGACTACCTAAGTCAACATATAAATTACATATTTTTAAGTAATTATATTTAGATAAAGCAAGAAAAAAAATTATAAAAAAAACTTTAGTAATAACCCTTAGTCTATAGCCTGTAACACGAAAAGTACAACACAAATGGCGAAACAAAATACATTGAGATTCCTGGTAATAAATAGTTAAATCAATACTAAATTCTTAAAGAAATTTAATTTAAAACAAATTGAATTCGCTGAGTACGAAGTCGGAGAATTTTTTTCGGATTTGTGAGACATCAGCATTAAAATCTCCAACTATCATTAATGTACAGCATCAGATCAGGCTTGTAATTCGGGTAATAATTTCAGCGATTTGTTGGTATATTTTTAACAACGATCGCAACATTAACAGTTTTTTTTTTTTTTTGTGGAAAAGACTGTGAGGTCTTTTTTATGTAGTAGCTATGGTTAATACCTCTTTCGAAAGTAGATCACATATCGGCCGCTTTGCGATAGTACTTTCGATCCAACTTATATTGGATTTCACAAATCAATCAACATTACGAATCACCATCTTAATACAATGTTAATATAATCAAAGCGTACCAAGTACTTTCAGAAAAATCATATACAACCCATCCTGGAAGCTCAACAAAGACTGTTGCAGCGCAGTCTGGTAGAAACTCATGATATAGAACGACAAATAATTTTACCACCAGTACTCTGCAGGTTACTGCCTCAGACCTGAGAACTGGCGTACGAAACTCCGGTTCGAAAACAGCCTTTTTTAATCAATTATTTACAGACTGATTACAAATATGACTGTTTGAAAAAGTTGAAGCATCAAAACAAAACGAAAAATAACGAACGACGACGACTACACATATACATATATATATATATATATATATAATATATATATATATATAATATAATATATATATATATATATATATATATATATATGTAGATGATATAGAATAATGAACGTAATAATTTATTTTCGTTTCATTAAAAGGCATCTTGTTCAAACATCAAGTACATTTCAGACACATCAACTTATCACTGGGAGCGAGCTTGGTTTATTCTTTGACAATGATGAGATCTTTCACAACATCATATGTTACTCATGTCATATACGAAGGCTGTCTCAATGGTATTTCCAATTAGGTTAATTACCTTAACAAATGTGGGATTTTTAATTTTGTAAACAAAATTGAAGATTAATTTCAATTTTGTTTACAAAATGAAATCCAATAAAAGAAAGAAGGGTTTGTAATTTTTAAATGTGAAATTTGTTTATAATTGATAGTTTTAAGTACGAATTTACTATTTTTTCAAACTGTACACTGTGCACAACGTATAATAGATTAGGCAGAGGGAACCTAGTGTTATGGTATTAAGTTCAATGTTCACGTTTAGTAGCGAAATTTTAAAGCCTGCAAAAATGCGAATGAAAAGCATCGACGACGACATTTTTGATACAGAATGTCGCGGTAGGACCAGTGTCTATTTATGAACTCGATGGTTTTGAGTCCAATATCCATTGGAGGCGCGGGTTCAAATCTCAGTACGTTTTAAATTTTTTATAAGTTTTCTTAATTAGTTTTCTTTCATAAGTGTGGATTAACTTTTTAAAAATGTTAAAAAAAATATGCGGCCTTCATTGGCCTGATACTTTAAGATCGGAAACGAGCGTTCCCATACATCCTATGTCTTCTTTAACTGATAATTATGTTATAAAATTGAGGAGGAAATAAAATTTCCTTCATGTTTTCCATACAAAAATCAAGTATTTCCATATCATATCCGCCAGATGTCCTCAGCACAGCGAGTTCAACAAATAAGCTTATTGTATAGGTAGCTCAGCTGTAAATTCTATAAGTATTTCAAAACGTATGCCACTAGAAGCGCTCCCGGCCGACACAAGTGTATTACAGTTACACTGAAACGGAATATGTACGGTGCAGTACTCTTTATTTATCTTACCTGAAATATTATTCAAGAAATTGAGGAAAAGTTTTAAAACATTTGCCGTTGTTCCCATTTGCTTTTAACTTTATTCAATTTTAGATTTGGATGGGATGTCGTCCTGGCGCAGGGGGCACAAGGGTGTGATTGTAACGCGACGGTTGTGGTTTCGATTCCAACTGGTGCAATGATTTATTATTTGTTAATATTTTCATTTCTTTCGCTCTGGAACCAAAGGTCGGTGCGCGAAAGCCCAGTGTTGAGTTCCGCAACGCAACATGCAATGCCTCGCATAAATTCGCCGAAAAGTAGGGGTACGGAATTCTTAGCACAGGTTCCCTCTGTCTGCTATATGCGGATACAGCGTGAAACTAAACTATCTAGATAAGGACTAAGTTGTGGGTATGTACTTGTCATGTGTCTGTAAAAGCGACGGTTGTAAATTTCATTCCCACTGTTGGTGGTATGTGGGGGAGCTTATTTTCATTGGCCTCAGTCTGGTAACAAGAAAAAACCGCGGCGCTGTTTTCGGCCACTCAAAACGCATTGAAAAGAGAGTATCTTAAAAATAGGTTTTCACTGCTTACCCAGCTACGAAGTATATGCTGGATATAAGGTTAAGCAAAAAAAATTGTAGAGTACTTTCTTCGTGTAAGATGTTTGATTTGATGTTTTTGAATTTGAATTCATAAAAAAATATTTAATCTACCATTTCATATTATATTTTTTTTATTTTCTTACGCATTACTTAATACATTTTTTTTTTTTTTTTTTTTTTTTTTTATGGAAAAGACAAGGCAAACGAGCGTTCGGGTCACCTGATGGTAAGTGATTGCGCGCCGCCCACGGCCCCGTGCAACACCAGAGAGCTACAGGTGCGTTGCCGGCCTTTAAGGTGGAGATAGACCGCGCTTTTTTGAAGGTACCCATGTCAATATCGACCTGGAAACACTGCCGCGGGTAGGCCATTCCACAGTTCTGTGGCGCGTGGAAGGAAGTTCCTACGAAACCGCACAGTGGTGGATTGCCACGTATCCAGGTGGTGGTGGATGATAATGTAGCCTATGACGTACCGTGCGGTTAGAAAATTCGGCGGCAGGTAAACAGGTCAAACAGTTCTTCAGACACTCCCCATGGTAAATGCGATAGAGAACGCAAAGCGAGGAGACGTCTCTACGCAAAGCCAAAGTATCAAGCCTTTCACAGCATCATTGGGTCCACCCAATGATTCGAGTGGCTCTACGTTGTATGCGATCAAATGGTTTCAAAGCTGATACTGGGGTGCACCAGCCCAGAGGTGAGAAACAGTACTCCATATGAGGCCGAACCTGGGCCCTATATAGGGCCAAACGGTGTTTTGGCGTAAAGTACCGTCTCGCTCTGTTGATGACCCCCAGTTTTCTTGGAGGCCAACTTGGCCTTGCTTTCCAGATGATCGCGATACTGGCAGTCACTCGAAACATTAAGGCCCAATATACTGATACTGGCGCGGCTGTAAGAGGAGTGTTTTGAAAGACTGGCGATATGGATAAATGGGATTTTTTTTGTGTTAACGCGCAAACTTGTGTCTTCAGGGGGTTGAACTGAACTAAGTTCCTTTCACCCATGAAGGAGACATTGTTGAGGGGATGCCTCAATAGAAGACACAAGTTACATTATATTAAGACTTCATATAAGCACGGTAAATTCATTGGTTGCAAGCTTGATCCCCACTTGTAGAAAACAAATTAATGAATATCCTTCCCCAGCTCTAGAGGCATTGCGGCGTTTAGCTCCGTAACTCAACACGCAATGTCCCAGACGCAGGTGGAATGCGAAAAATCGAGTATTTCTAACACTATATTCTAGTGTTACCTCCATCTGTGAAGCTAAAACATGATATAGGTATAGGATTTAAATTAACAACCAGAATTTGAAATTACTGAATCAATAATAAATGGTTAATTTGATTATAACAAGAATTTTACCCTACATAATACAAAATTCAGAAAAGTTAATTTAGTAAGCAGATTGCACCAACTACTATAATTTGATAGCAATAACTATTAAAGTTCATTATTAAAATAGCTTCGCCATGCATACATGTATTTTATTATAAAATTAAAAATAAATTCGACGGAAAAAAGGAACTCGACGGGAAAGTGAGAAACCGGTAGGGTTTTAATTGCAATGGAGTGTCTAAACACCCAGCGTACCCAGGTTCCCTACCCAGGTTGAAGGCACAGCTAAAAAAATATATATTTAAGCATTGTGTGAGGTGGGTGTGCTTGATTATTACGTCATGTTCCGAAATTCTAGAAAATCTTTGAGACATTGCGAATTGAATTGTGGAACTCGATGTCCTGCTTTATATTTTGTCACCAGAACGTGGAAATAAAAAGAAAATTTTATTTATACCACTTATAATGAGTGGCGAGTAAAAGGCAGTGTCATAACACTATCAATATAATACGCACAATATTGCGCCTGCTCGATTTCAAGGAGGCGCGGCTTCGAATCCGCTAATGTTCAATTTTTATTCATTTTCTAAACTATCAGAGGCCAGTCGTGGCGCAGTGGTACAAAGTGTGACTGTAAAACCGACTGCAACACGCAATGCCTCCAAAAATTCGGCAGAAATTGGGGAACGGAGTGTCTTAACACTAGGTTCCCTCTGCCTACCCTGCTGTGTGCGGGATATAGCGTGAAGCTAATTTAATTTTAATTAAATTTAATTCTAAATATCAATGATAATGTATCATAGTAATTGTGAAAGAATACTTAAAATCGGTTCAGTTGCAAACGTGCATACATACAAATCTTTCCTCTTTATATAATAGAATATTTCGTTTAATGAATCCTTCTAGGTAGATAAAATGAAATAGTAAATATTTTCATTTCCTAGCTCAGGTAAGGAGGCAAAACGCGGCGTTGATTCCGCCACTCACCACACAATGTGCCCAGAACTCGGTCTAAAGTGAGGAATGGAAGTGTCTTAATGGAACATAGTGTCTTAGCCCAGGTGGTTAGGTGCCTAGGTTCCTTTTGCCTACCCTGCTATGTGCAGAATACAGCGTACCGTTAAAAAAATGAACAAAAATAGAAATTTTTGGCAATAGTGTTTTTGGCATTTTTTGCCAAAAATGATTTTTTCTTATTTTAACAATGCAAAAATCATATAATAGTCGTAAGTCTCTTTATGTTCATTATTAAAAAAGTTAAATTAGACCAGTAAAATTTCGAACAGCTTATTTTTATCTGTTCCATTTTTATTTGGATGACATTGGAGTTAACGAAGAGACGGTATAGCAATAAAATCCTCTGAGAAATTAATAGGACAGTGGACGTTTTATGTTCACTTTTAATTGTATAGTCTCGAGTCACGTTTTAGATTTTTCTATATAAAATTTTCCTATGGTGTATTTGAATTTTTTTTCATATTATTTTTTTATGGTGAAGCAAGTGAATGACTAGGTATAAGGTTAGGATGTAATGTTTTTTATTTAAAATTGTAGAATGAATGAAGCTTATTATATACATCCGGTCGCAGTGGCGCGGTGCCACAAGCATGTAAACTTTAGTAACCAGGAAAAACGCGGCGTTAAGTTTCGCCACACATAAAAAGTTTTTCTTGTAAGCTATTCAGCTCCCTATATTTCTAAATGACCTGTCGCATTCACATGTAACGAAACGAAGCTAAAAAGCATATCTATACGTATAAATAGGTTTTTTTACTTTCACGCTGCATCTCTCGTATAGGAAGGTAGGCAGAAGATTTAGCATCACATTCTGTTCCGCAACTAATTTCTCCACCTACTCGTTTGATAATCATGCTTTTAAGGTCTACCCATCACTTAAAATCTTAAAATGAATTAATTTTTACCAAAAAAAACCGACTACAAACAACGAACTAAAAAGTAAAAAATTATTTACATAAAGTAGACCGTACTTTGATATTGTTCAACAAAAATAATTTTAAAAAGATTTTATAATTTTGAAGTCGGTGCTAAGTAAAACAACGGGTTTTGCTTAAAAAAATCAAAGTACGGCTTACTTTGAAATTGTTTTTTTTTTGTGAAAAACAATGTTCAGTATTAAACACAATATGTCGAAAATTTGGCAGCAAAGTGTTATGACACTAGGTTTCCTTACCTATTTTTATATGCGTGAAAAAGCGTGAAACTGATGTTAATTAAATATATTTACTAAGTTCTGGCTCCAGACGTGTCTATATTATGGACGGCCATTGAAATCCTGTATCCAGATCGTGCTAGTTTATAAATACGAAACATTGTTAGTAGGTAATCACATTATTTCAGCCCCAATATTCCCAGATACGATCCCAGCATAATAATATCTATCAGTATCATACCTTAAGAATAATATACGTGATAAAATTAATTAATATATCCGTACCAACTACTTTTTCCATAAAAAAAAATATAGGATTTTTTTTCTTTTCCTCTCTTTTTGCCTTTCTTCTAAATCACAAATGAATTTAAAAGACGCGAGTTGAATTTATTTAACGATGAATACGTCACGGTAGTCTTTTTAATGTAACTCACTGTACGTGCAGTCAAAAATATATCGAGCTCTTAGAAACTGCTAGCATTTAAAATGTGTTATAGCATTTAAATTACTTTGTGTAAACAAGTTAGTATTCTTAAGTAATGTACTGGGCAAAAGAAGTTGATAGTTGTGGGTTCGATCCCAGATCCTATATGTAAATAGATATTTAGAAAGAGTTTGACAAAGTTCAGTTATATTGCCTAAAATTATACACAGTTGAATAAAATTAAATATATCTTACCTTTACATTTAAAGAAAACAAATATTTTTTTTTTTATAGAAAATATTTGGAAGTTAACCTTTAAATGTTAACCTTAAAATTTTTAAATTGATATTTACCCGAAAATTAAATAGAATTTACAATGTTTGATTCAATAACGTCTGTACTACGAAATTACGTATCTCACTTCAGGGATCTTCTTAGATCTCAACGCATACCATGCGGAGCTCTCTTTTCTTCGGCTATATCCGGGAAACAACCTTAAGATGCATAGGTGCTTTTGTCAATAATTTGTTATAGGTATAGACGTGTAACCCAAAAAACCTACAATACAAAAAATATTTACACCGAAATTCTTATCCCAAGTATCATATTATACCATTGAAACAGGATATATTTGCTTAATAAATATATAAGTCATACGTACTTGAATATTTCACCAACAGCTAAATGGGTCTCGACATCAATTTCCGTACAAAATCGATGTCATAATATCACATTTTCATACTAATGTGGTATAAACGATGTACCCTTTGCCTTCAAAAAGTTAAGTTAACTCTTACTCCACATAATATATATTTATATATTATATACGCGGTGAGGCCGGTCGTGGCGCATAGGCACAAAGTATGACTGTAAAATTGACTGGTTGTGGGTTCGATCCCCACTCGAGAAAGTGAAATATTTATTTACATTCATATTTTCATTTCTTGGCTCTGGTAGGCAAAGCGCGGCTTTGGGTTCCGCCACTCAGCACGCAATGCCTCCAGTATTCGGCGGAAAGTGAGAACGGAGTGTCTTAACTAACACTAGATTCCCTCTGCCTACCCCGTTGTGTGCGGGATACAGCGTGAATCTGATAAAAAAAATATATACTAACGACCCAAGCGAAGCTGCGTGGTGTCGCTGTAACTTATTTTTATATTAGCTAAATTATACATAATTATTTATTATAAATTGTAGCCAATGTGTTTAGCTTTTATATCAGCTATATTACTGTAAAGTTTTATCTAAATCTGTTCAGCGTGAAAGTAGAACAAACATCCATCTTCACAAACTTTCAATTGGAACTCCTTATAGATAAAGAACTGATACGTCACGTGTACGTTTACTTATTAAAACTCAATTTTCAATACATCAGAGAGATAGAATCCAATTATAATTAAATTTGGTTGGCATATCTAACGATTTTACCATAAAAATATTTTTGGAGTTGAGTTCGAATCTGCTAAGGCAAACTGTAATGACATTTTTTACTGGTAATACCGCGTCAATTATTTATATAATAGCTGATATTAGATTTTATAGATTTTTTTTAGGAACGTGAACGAAAGAAAAATTGATTTTGGTCAATCGTAACGCTGGGTGGTGGGCACGAGCATGCGACTGCAAACGGGGTCGATTCCGACTCGAGGAAATGCAATATTTAATACTTTTATTTCCTCGATTTGGTAATGAAGCAAAAGCGTGGCGAGGTCAGCACGCAAAGCCTACATAATTTTGAAAAATGGGGAACGGAATTGTCACAGCGTTCACAATGTGTCTTAACACTAGGTTCCCAGGTTCCCTCTGCCAAACAGCTATGTGCAGGACACAGCTTGAAGTAAAAAAAAAACGATAACCGGCTTTAATAGATGGAGGTTCTCCATTCGACTGTACGTTTTTTGTTACTTTGTTAGCTTCAATGGCTGTCAGTTATGAATAGATTTTGTTAACTCTTATTTGTAAGGTACCTAAGTAATATCCCAGAAATAGTCTTCATTAAATTTTTACCTTTAGCGAATGGTTTAAAACTCAACTATACAAAAAAATAAGATAAGATAGATTAATCTTACATTGATATAACACAGAATTACTGTTTAATATAAATAATACTGTAATATTAGAAACTGTTTTATATTCAAAGAAAATACAAAGCCAAAGGTAACAATTCAATATCTTTGTGTAATAGATGTTCTTGACATGGTTTAAAAGTAAATTAAATGGCTCTTTCCCGGTGAACACAAGTCGTTCGATAAAGAGCGGAGGATCTATCCTCAGATGAATAGGAATATCCAATTTATGAAGATATAGATAAGTGTGTAGGTAGGTAGTTGAGGCCAGTCGTGACGAAGGCATGCAACTCTAAACGCGACAAGCTGTGGTTTAAATCCTACTTGAAAAATATGAAAAAAAAACACTTTCTCGTTCTGGTAACGAGACAATACGTGGCATTCGGTTCCACACAAAATCATAAATTCTTTGCAAAATAGCAGGATTAGCAGTTGGGACCCAATTAAATGATACAAGGCTCTCTTTGAAGTGTTTAATTTGTGAAGAATGGGTCTTTACTTACATAGCAAAGCTATGACTAAAATCTATTGGCATAGAATCATTATATTGTTCAATCTATTTAGTCTCTACAAAATAGGAACAAACATACCTACAGACACAAGTAGGAAGAATATACAAACGAAGAAGATACATTAAAGACATTAGAACTAGTTTAAAAGATTAAAATGGAATCAAAGATACCTAAAGCATAAAAATGAAAGCATAAATTTATAATCTCTTGCATTACAATTATTTATTTACTAGGTCATGACATTCCATTTTCACATATATATGCATTTATGCAGATATGTAGTATTTAATGAAAATAACTGTTTTCTCTGAATTTCATATGAAAATTATAATAATCATATTGTATTTTAACATAATTGTAGCTCAACTGAGTTTTATTTGATTTGTTTTTTACTGCTGCTAGCTTTTTCTTGCCTACCGTAGGCAGAAGCAAAGTTATGTTAAGCCACTCCGTTGCCCCTTTTCTGCCCAATTTTTGAGACATTTTATGCCCCGTTGAGTGTTGGAACTCATAAACGTCGATCTTTCCCCACATCCTGCAAAGTTCTGGAGGCATTGCGTGATGAGTCGTGGAGCTTAAATATTAAATTTCCTCGACTGACAATCGAACCCACAAACATCGTGTTAACAGTCACACGTTAATGTCCCAGTGCTACGACGCCCTCAAAATATATATAATTATACAATTTAACTTTAAAACAACTGACATTCACCAATTCGTTTAGCAAAGGCTTGCGTGGCTTAAACAGATTATCACTTCACGTCACTCCCTGATGAAGGACGCGAACTCCTAGAACAATGCTATATAAAATTATTAAAACTCTAATCACTTTAGTCACAGCGTGTACGCGTTGTTCGTAAATGTTATGGCCATTTATGTATTTAATAGGGGAATGTGTTTTAACGGTCAGTGCGTTAATGGAATATTTGTATAATTAAATGTCTAAATCATGGGTAATATGGATTCAATTTTTGCAGTGCATTTATTAATTATAGTTTGTATTTCAATAAATAGCGATACTTAAATATGAAAATAGGTTTTATTTTTAAAGAAAATATACTTTTGCCTGCATAGCAGTGTAGGAAAAGAGAACCTGGTATCAGGTCAGTCAGTTATTTCAATGTGGCGTTGAGTTACACCTATAATGAGGTGATTAAATGGGGGAACATTATTGGTCGAAATCAGCGCCACGCATAAAAATATCAAAGATCTTAAATATTTAAATAAATAAAAATATAATAAAGCCTGTACATAAAAAAATGTTAAGTGAAATTAAATATTACATTTTATCCTAACGAGACATAGAACTCGGTACTAATACTTTCGTACATAATATGTCATTATTTTTGTCGGCGAAATCGGGAACGACACGTTAGTTAACTTGGCCTTCATTTTACATTTTTGAATGTACCCAACATTATAATGTGACGTTACATAAGCGGTCGTGTTATTTAGCATTTTATCTTTTTAGATATAAATTGGCAGATTTCTTAAAACAACGTCTCGAAAGACGAAAAATATTTTCTCTCAATATTCCTTAAGATAGCGAAAAAAATCTAAATCTAATGATAAAAACACGACTTTGTCATAAAAATACACGTTTCACGTCTATTAATTATAATAGAGTCAATAATGCTGACTCGAGATGATACTGACACCTCCTTTTGCTCTTCCGGGAAAGAAGAAAAAAACGAAATGAATTTTCGCAAGATCTAAAATGTAATTAAAAGTGAATTTTAACTTCCGTCCAATTACTAAGGCATCGAGGGGAAATGCTGTCTTATCCATTATTTTTTTTTATTTTAAAGAAACTACCTTCTGATTTATATCTTGTTAATTTAGTAGAAGTTATCTGTTTTACTTAGTAATTAACTTCAGTTAACTTTTATATTTACTACTAATATTTCCCTCGCGGCTTCGCCAGCGTGATTTATGGTTATTTTATACACATATGTAGACAAATATTTAAGGTCTACTTGCGGGTTGTTTTCTTTTCACTCAACCTTGTTTTTTTGCTATCCCATTGTAAAGTACGCAGAAATCCTAGCTAGAAAATAACATTATATACCAAAAAAGATTGATTTACTTACTATCACTCATAACAGGAACTATACGTAAAACGCCTCTTCAACCGGGTCATAATTCTATAGACAAGTGGATTTGATATAGTTACGAGACGAGCTTATTGTTCGTCAGTACCTCAATACAATGTTCTATCATCATGTCAGTTATTGAATAACTTGTTTAATACAGTAATATATCATTTACTATATTAAACAAGTTATACCATAGAGGTGCCATTTACGGAATAATCGATACTATATTTTGACCATACGATAAAATAACTTAACTGAATGTATTACATCGCCTCTTGGAATATAATAGCGGCATACGACACACGAGACTAACTATCAGAGGTCGTGTTACTTGGCGATTTTAATGCGCACAATGCCAGTTGGCTTGGATCACACACTACTGACCATGCGGGAGGCTGTATTGGTTATCTTCTGGTTAAGCTAACCTACCGCTAGAGTTCCTTAACACTAGGTTCCCAAGTTCTGCCCCTACCTACCCTGCTATATGAGGGATACAGTCCGAAGTTACTAATCTCTGCTTTCTGCTTTAACTCAGGATGCGTTTTTATTCGCGGAACCCAACGTCAGACTTCGTTTTGTCAGATCGGGAAAGCGAAAATAATGGTCTTCGTTGAGTAGGAATGGCAACTACAACCATCGATTTAGACTTCCCTCTATGCCAACACCCTCTAAATCACAAATTAAATCGTATTTTGCAATTATTCCCAAAGATTGAGCACTGCATTATAGCCGTTAAATTCACAAAATCCCAGTACAAAATATCTGAAATAGATGAAACACAAGTGAAATGTAAAGTACAATGTCATTGTAATACCAGGGGTTGTACCGGAAGCGTTTTGCATCTCGACACTCTAGACACTGTCTTTCAGAATCACTATAATTGCAGCTTTGTGCTATATAAGGATTTAGAAGAAATTTAAATTATGAACACTGAATTTTCGTCACTAGCGGCCGTTTGAAATTTTGTTTGCGTGGACCTTATAGTCGTTTCCGTACCACTTTCATTTGCAATCCGTCACTCGTGTTTTTTTAAATTTGAAGCGATTTTCCATACATCGCACTTTATTTTACCGTAGCGGGGGAAAATAAACAATTAAAAATAATTGTTCCCTCGAATTGAAGTCAAAGTTACAGTTTTACTTTTTTTTTTCATTTCCTGTGAATCTTCCTACTCTGGCAAGGCGAAACTTGACGTAGAGTTCAACTCAACACAAAAAGTTTCCAATTCAGATAAAGGGAAGAACAGAGTATATTAACAGTAAGTTACCCCTACTATAGGAGAAAAATCCAAAAATATAACTGAGCAATTGCGACATTAATAATATTAATCATAATTTACAATGTTTTTTTTAATTTACAACTTTTTACTTCTCTGGCATAAAATATTTAGCTTTGCCATCTTTATACAAACATGTCCAACATAATATTTATACGAGAACATGTCAACTTAACAAAATTATAGGTCTTCGCACGTGTAACTTTACTAACCACCTACATTGTTAAAGGTTTACTGTAATAATTTCGTTATTTCTGCCCCAATACATCTTGAGGCGGCTCCAGCATAATAATATTCGACGTTGCTTTAAGATGAATATGAGGTTTTGTATGAAAACAAGAGAAGACCTTAGACTGGGAGAAATAACTAGAACGTTAGAATGTTATTATGTCTTGTATATTTTATATATAAGTCATAATTATAAATGTATTTAGGGTTTGTAACTTCGCCGTCGTTCGTCTACTCATATAAATGGTAATGTCGTATACATTTCTAAGAGATATGTAATTGAGTGGTATTTCGCAACGATACTATATATTTTTTTTAGCTTCACGCTTATCCCGCGTGTAGCAGAGTAGGGGGAGGGAGCCCGGACACCCAGACCCAGACCAGACTTGATTTAAAACACTCCATTCCTAAAGTGAAATCGAATCGAAATGTCTGATTCGATTTCACTTTCCGACGAGTTCTGGTGCGTCGCATGCTTCCTCACGACTCACGTATTAAATTAAAAGAATTAGTTACAAATAATAATTTGACTTCTTTTTTTTTAATTGTTAGTTAAATCGGTTAAGTGAATTCAAATACAATAAATAAATAAATAAATAAATTAAAATATGTGTATGTGAGAATGCATATTTTTTTTCTCTGAATATTAGTTTTCTTGGAAAAATTATATTATTTTTTACATACAATTATTTATATAAGTAACTTTTGGAAGATCAATCGAGGTCTTCCTCTAACTCTCTTGCCGCTAACTTTTCCTCCATAAATCTTACTTGCCATTCTTTCATCAATCTCTCGTTTAACGTGGTCAAATTAACAGAGCACGTTCTTCTTCATTCAGACCTTAAAGAAATTAGTTTAAAAAATACGATAAACGTGTAACTATAAGCGCGACTGTTGGATTCTTATTTGAAGGAATGAAATGTTTAATATTTTCATTTTCTCGCTTTGGTAAAGAGGAGAAGCGCGGCGGTGAAATGAAGCTAAAAAAACTATTGGGGATCAAACCCACAACTATCACCTGTATCCTTTATCTACCTTTACAGTTAGATGTTTTGCCACAACGACGTCGCAACTTATTCATATGTGAAAACTAATATTTTTATAAATCAAACCTAAAAGAATATTCATGAATATTTAAAAGTTAATGTATTTCTCATATAAATTCTTAATCCCGGTCTCAGGAAGTGCTATGCCCTTTAAAAGGTTTTGGGTGCCCTATTATTAAAATTTCTACGTTAAAAGGTACTGGTTTAGAAGGGAACTATAGTATAACATTCTCAGATATTTTTATTTGTAACAATGAATGTGATAAGTAGGGAACGGAGTATCTTAACACTGTTTCCCTTGCCTTTTCTGAAATGTGGGAAAATTCGTAAAGCTACTTTTTATTTTAAATATATTTTTAATTTTGGGAAATTCCAAAGTTGCATCATTTACGGTAATTGGATAATGAATGAAACTAATTTATTACGGGCATAAAATAAAAACAATAAAACTGGAGTCATATATGACTCAAGATTGTCTCATCTTACAATAGGACTTGGAACTTGTTAATTTGAATATCTAAATCTAGATTTTATTTTACTGGACATTAAGAGATTTATTGACTGATGAAATCCAACGTTTTTAAACGAAGAAACCGGAAAAATATTAAATGTCCATATTGTACAGATAAAAACTACCTTTAAGTACGATTTTTTCTAATATATGTTCATGTTTCTTACAATTTTGAAATAAGCACAACGTCTCTGGAGAGATTGTCATTAATTATGTATTTGGGAAAAAGCTTGCGTTACTTAATTTGATACTTCTCTTTCGCAAGGACAATGGGACTGCGGTTGAATTTTTGCTATAAATTTCAAATGTTACATATACATATACAGAGTTTTTTTATCTTCACCACTTTAAACGAAAGCACAGTTTTAACTACTCTACAGAAGACTAATTTTGTTATAAGAAAGAGATTTTGCCAAAAATAAAAAATTTTTTTTAAAGAAAATCTAATGTATCTATTGTATATATATATAAATAATAAGTATAGAATGAGTAAAATCTGTAGATTGGATATAAACTAAAAAAATGACTTCTGGAGAAATAACATAAGTAACAGAAAACAAAAATGTGATTTTTGGAATTCTTGTCTGTCTGTCTGTCTGTCGCTCGTGATTCAAGCAAAAACTACTGGACGTACTTCAATTTAACATTTTATGCTATATAGCTATTAGTCTTCAGCTATGCACATCTATAATTTAGTTTTAAGGTCCAGTACCTCATGTGATATCCTGCCTAATCTAAATAATAAAAATCCTGCGTCTAAACTGTTGAGGAAACTTAATTATTTTTTTAGGTATGGGTTTGAAATAAGTGTCCAGAAAAGAAATAATGTTCCATCACGACAATGCTCGACCGCATAGTGCAACGATGACACCACAAAAACGGAATACGTTATGATTAGTATTTTCACCGTATTCACCTGACATTACACGTGTTCAGATCTCTGCAAAATTATGTTACGGGTAAAAAAAATTAAGGTAGCTCCTGAATATTTTAACTCCAAAGACGAGAAATTCTGCAAAACAGGAATTCAAATGTTACCTGAAGTTGTATTAATATTAAACACATATTTATAAAAATGAATTTAATTTTTTCTTAAAATACGACAGAACTTTCTATTTAACCCAATGCATATAATAAAATTGTAGCTGATCGCTCTACACGGAAGATATTTTGGAAATCTATTATTATTCTGTGTCTTGTCTGTAAAGTTTCATTTAAATCCGTTCAGTAGTTTTGCTTTAAAGTGGAACAAACTCCCATCCCACAAATATTCCCAGTTATAATATTAGTAGGATAGGAAGGTGAAAATGTCTACAAATTTTTATATGTCAAAAGAACTGTATATCATTTTGTCATTTTTACATGCGATAATAGAGGACATCATAGAAGAGTAGAACTGCGTTTGGATGAAAACATGATGGCGCGATCCCCACTCGAAAGAAATAACCATTTTGATTTTATGACCTTGTTACACTAGGTGCGGCTTTGAGTTCCGTCTCACGTACATCCATGTCTCGAATTTTGACTAGCACATTGTTATTTAATAAATATGAAATATAAATATATCATACATTATATAAATAGTACCTACAATAATTTGCTATGTTACTTGAAGACGGTACAAATAATCCTAACACTACACTTGAGCCCAACATTTCAGCTCATAAAAGGGATATTTGCCTAACTTAGACCGTACATACACATTCAGGCGTTTGACACGGCCGATGAATTCAGCTATAAACGTAAATAAGTCGGATACAGAACATACTATATTAGTATGGGTTTGTATTGTCATGTTGCCAGTATTGGGATATACAACTATTTTGTGGAATTTAACTATTATAGAATAGCTGTGCATACAATTTTAAATAGTAGTTCTTTTTCTTATAACCTCTCTAAAAAGACATCACGAGGCGTTGGGTTACGCATTATAATATCTTAACAGAGTTCTTTGATATTAACATCTCTCGGCCTACTCTACTATGCGTGAAAGTGAAAAAAAATATATAAATATTATTTGATTTTGTTGTGGAGCAATTGAAGCGTTTTATTACTCAAGATTTGATGGCTATGCCTTCGTATTGTATATATGGAAAAAGTAACTCAAAAAAGAGTGTAAACATTCACTTTTATGCTCTCGGGCAGATTTATTTATTATGAATCGAGCTACTTATCTCAATATTACTTTTGCATTACCGGCGAGGTCTTAACTTCGCATTTGTTACTGTTCATATATAGTATACCAGATTTTTGTGTTCAACTTATTTAAAATAATTCAGCTTCAAGCTGTAGTCCGCACATAGCAGGATAGGCAGATTAATATACTCCTCCCTCCACTTACTTATTTATTTTATCAGCTTCACGCTGTATCCTGTACACAGTAGGGTAGGCAGAGGGAACCTAGCGTTAAGATCTCAACGCCGCACTATGCCTCGACACCAGAGCGAAAAAATAAAATATAAATATAAGTAAATATTTTATCTCCTCAAGTGGGGATTGAACCTACACCCAGTCGATTTTACAGTCACACTTTGTGCCCTTGCGCCACGACTGGCCTCTAATATAATATATTAGTAAATATTAACTAAAGTATAAGGTTTCGTTCTTGCATTACCGACGAGAGCGATGTTCCTGGTAATACTAACATACTAATGCTTTAGCAACGCTCGTCTAATCTATCGTAATCTATTGGGATCAATTGTGGAATTAACATGAAATTGGTCATAGTACATTTAATAAAGTTATCATTATTTCTCCTTATATGTAGCGAGTTATTATATAATACGGATAAAATACGGATTTTATATAACAGGGTATCTATGGAGAACTGGATGGAGTGTCAAAATACTCTGTATTCTTTAATATACGGGATACAGAAAGAAAGTAAAAATAAAGAATAGCTGCAATAGTAGAGAATTTGGAAGCGAAAATTATATTATATGTAAGAATAACTTAGAAGAAGAACTAATCTATACAAAAAACAGTTTTACGCTGTATCTCGCACAGAGCAGGGTAGGCAGAGGGAACCTACTGTTAAGACACTCTGTTTCCCACTTTCTGCCGAATACTGGAGGCATTGCGCGCTTTGCCCCGATATCAGAGCGAAGAAATGAAAATATAAATTTAAGTAAATATTTCATCTCCTTGAGTGGGGATTGAACCCACAACCAGTCGGTTTTACAGTCACACTTTGTGCCGCTGCGCCACGACTGGCCTAATCTATATAGCTATAATAAATTAATGAATATTTAATATTAATTAGTGGGGAACGGAGTCTTAACACTAGGTTCCCTCTGCCTACCCTGCTGTGTGCGGGATACAGCGTGAAGCTGATAAAAAAAAAAATTAATTCAGCTCGACACATCTACACGATCTCGAAATAAATGGTCTTAACAGACGGACAGGCGGAAAACATTTGTATCTTTGATGTAATATTATTTTAAAATCAAATTCTGTATTATAAAATATTTTATCATTAGTTTCAAACTAAAAAGCAAATTGAAAGGTGTTTAAATTTATATCGTTAAGTGTCTTCATTCACTCGGTTTTAAATCAAAGTTGTTGGTGTAATTCGGAGCTTCTTAATTTCTATAAATGTTGTAGTAAAGTTTCTGAAAAGTACGATCTTAGCAGTTCTTTCAACCCAAACTAACCTTATTTCTTTTGATATTTCTTGCCATATACCTTTTAGAAAAAAGGTATTAAATTTTCTTCCGTATTGAATTAAATGCAAAATCGGAAATTGAATGGTTGCGAGGAATACAGTGTCGTAACATTAGGTTCCCTCTGCCTACTCTACTATATGCGGAATACAGTATAAATTACTAAAAATATTCTAATATGTAGTATAACTTTATAGTAAAACATTTCTGTTGTAAAACACTGTCTGTCTTATGTTTAAGTTTATTGATTTTTTTTAATCTACGTTAAGTACTACATATTTATCGCATTAAAAAACATTACGTAGCTAAATGGATAACTTGGTTACTTAGAAAATTGTGACATTTTTTCCTGATTTCACTAACATCGCCTTTGGTAACTGAAGACAAAAAGAAGAAAAGTAGCTAAAAGTGAAAATTTTCTACATTTTTTAATTTAAAAACATACTAAAGTCCGCCGTTTACTGTAGTTTCGCATTTCCCCACTATGATTGTATTTAATATTTTCAGTTCCCCGTTCTGTAGATAGACAAAGAGCGATGTCAACACAAAATAGCAGTCTCGAAAGTTTAGCGGAAATTGGGTTAACATTAGGTTCCCTCCACTTCTCTACGCGATGGATTAAAAGATTGTTTCCAAATGTTCTAATTATATTCAATTATACATACTTATGAAGAACATATATTATTTGAAATGTGTGTTAGATAAGCCTTTATTATAATAATATATGCACAACCAAATCAAATTTTAAATGCTTATTAGTGCACCGAATAATACGGTATTGTAGAGCTACCATAGAAATGTACGATATTATCAAATAGAATAATAATATAAATTCCAACATCAATTATGAACGTGACATATGTTCAATTATGTTTAGAAACAACGACTAATATCAAATTTAAGTATATCATTAAAGTAGTATATTAGTATATGAAGTTATACAACAAAAGATCCAAAAAACATGTAATTAAAAAAAAATGTTTGTTTGTTTGAACGCGATAATGTAAGGAACAAATGGTTGGAATTTGAAAAAATGTTTTTGTTAAGGTTTAGTATGAGTTTGTACCTCGAGTTCTTACAATTTGCAAAAATGGATAAATCTTAGTTATGTCCATTTGAGTACACAGTAAATGTTACCAACTATATATATATATTTTGCTGATTGTAAATCTTCGTAAAAATTCTATTAAATACTTATTTAGAAAACGTATAAAAATTTGAACGCAGCGGGATTCGAACCCGCGCCTCCTGGAAACCGAACAGGGTTTCCTAAGTGTGGAATAACACTTTAAAAAATGTTTAAAAATTCTATTAAAGTCAAGGTGATTATTAATAATTAATTACATAAATTATACATTGGAAAAACAAGAACCTAGTCGAAAAAGAAAATACAAATAATAAATATATAAAAGAAATTACGATATTATTTCGAATCTATCAAAAAGCTATTGAATAATGTGTCAGTCACAATCAAGAAAATATTTGAATGCGAAACGTATAAATATAAAGGTCCATATAATATAACAGTACTCGACAGGTCTATTCTATTAGTCCCTTTGTTGGATTCTAGGTGTCTAAGAATTTCGATAAGAAAATTCATATTTTAACAATATGATAAATTATATAAAAATTTATAGCGTAAAGATTTTTATTTCATTATATAATATAAGTGTATTTAGTCGTGGCGACCTATGTCCAGTGCATAGCAGGAAAGGCAGGGGGCCTGGGAACCTAGTTTTAAGATATTCCACTCCCATTAAGACACTTCCGTTTCATACTTTCTTTTAAATATTTTAAATATTTCATATCCTCGAGTAGCAGTCGAATCTATAACCTGTTGCACGCACGCTCAAATAATTATTTATATAGATATATCCTTTTTGTATATGATTTAAAAGAAATATTAGCTAATCGAAATTGAGGCCAGTCGTGGCGGAGTGGCACGAAGTGTGACTGTAAAACCGACTGGTTGTGGGTTCGATCCCCACTCGAGGAGATAAAATATTTACTTAAATTTATATTTTCATTTCTTCGCTCTGGTGTCGAGGCTAAGCGCGGCGTTGAGTTTTGCCACTCAACACGCAATGCCTCCAGAATTCGGCAGAAAGTGGGGAATGGAGTGTCTTAACACTAGGTTCCCTCTGCCTACCCTGCTGTGAGCGGGATACAGCGTGAAGCTGATAAAAAAAGCTATTCGAATCCGCAATGAGGAGATACACAGAATGACAGGTACCAGCGGAGGTAGGTTACGTAATAATCATGAGGACCTCCGGAGGGCATGTATGAAGAGGTTGATCACAGTCGACGAGGCGAAAGAGATATGTAAAGACTAACTAGTGATACAGTGTGAAACTAAATTAAGTTAAGCTTAAATTAAATAATAAATAAATATTTATTATTTTTAAAAATCACAATTTGAACCCACAACTATCGTAACCAGTATTGTTTAGTTACCTTATAATAGAGCTTCGAGGATGTCAATAGTTTCAGAAGCGTTATGTTAGATTAATTAACTGTAGGTATCTACGAGCTGATTAACCGCGACGTGATATCCACGGTGCTATGTATTATATATATACAATCGAGCACCTATATAGAGGCCAGTCGTGGACAGGTTGCGGGTTCGATTATCATTTTTTGCTCTGGTGTCGAGTTTCTGGTAACTGCCTTCTGGTGTTGATTTCCGTCACTAAGCCAGAGCCTTCAGAATTCGATAGAAAGTGATGAGGGGAGTCTTAACAATGCTACATATGAGTTTCATCTTTTTATATTATTGTTCCATATTAAAATATTTATTTATTTACATTTACATTTTATATTTCCATTTCTTCGCTTTGGTGTCGAGGCAAAGCGCGGAGCTGAGCTCCACCACTCAGCACGCAATGCCTGCGGAACTCGGCGGAGAGTGAAAATGGGAACGGAGTGTCTAACACTAGGTTCCCTCTGCCTACCCTGCTGTGGGATGTGGGTGGGCTGCGGGATACAGCGTAAAGCTGATTTTATTTATTATTATTTATCCCACATTAAATTAATTAATGAATGGAGACTGAAACGATTGCATACATTCTTAAGTCCAGAATTGGAAACTAAAGAGATGTAAATGGTGTGATTTAATAAATTCAGGTCCATCATCCCCTTCCTGAAAATTCTGTTGGTTTCGGGCAACCTGAGAGCTGAGTTATTAGAGATTTGTTAAAAGTGAGGTAAAGTTCACAGTACAATTTCTTTAAGATCAAACTCTATAGAATAGGGATTACTGAGTGGTTGAAGCACTCGTGTTTACTATTATTATTTTAGTATATTAGAAAAGTCATATTATTTAGCAGGAATATCAATGTGAAAAAACTGTGAAAGATAACAAGAACAGATTTATTTAAAAATTGTGATTTAAAATTTTAAAAAAATATAAGCCATACCATGTCATCAAGCCACATCGAAATTCTTATATAAGCATGTTACAACTTATTTAATGCCGTTAACATCTCTGTAAGGAGTTTTTTACAAATTTCCGCTACCCAAAGACATTTACTTAGAATCATTTGGCGAGAGAAAATGCTATTAATAAAATATTTTTGACATTTTTAACGTGTTATTCCATACTTAGGAAAGAAAAATAGTAGTTGTCCTCCACGAGTAGGAATCGAACCCCAAAATAACTGTGTTTGCAGTCACACTCTTATGCCACTGCGCCACGACGGCCTCTATTATTTTTTTAATATTTCCAATAAATAATTTTTATTTTATTCTATATTATTGTTTTATATAAGTGAAGACTAGACGAGCACTTGTTAAAAAGTGTAGAAATATATCAACACTAAGAAAAATACAGCGTTTAAAAATGACAAAAGATCTTTCGCGATCGCTTAGTCGTCTCGCTATTTCATATAAACGACAAAGGCATGTACGGAACACGTTCTATATTTCCGTTAATATACGTCGCCTTTCTGGAGCAACGATAATGTATCTCGATATTCTATTTCGAAACGAAAATTTTTGTATAGTTTTTGTAAATTAAAAATGTAGGTTTTTTCCTATTTATTTAACGGATTTTAAATAGTGATTTTGTACAGATTTGTAAATTTCGTAATTTTTAGAAGATAGACACTAACACACTAGGTTTTTCAAAATTAAATTATATAGGCTGTTTACAGGGCTGTTTAGTTTCCATTTTTAGAAAATGTCGTTTTATCCATGTTTTCAGTCAGTGAAAAACTGACAAACCCGACCGAAACTGGACAAGTCCAGTTCCATTCCAGATGGTCTCTAGTTTATTTTGTTTTTTTTAAGGGAAAAAATAATTAAGTTTTGTTTTTCCGACGTCGGGACAAGAGCCCAGGCTATAGCCTAGTCGGTGGCTATGGTTAGGAACCTCCTCACAATACACACCGTTCTAGTTAATACCACCTTCTGCATCCGGAACTTGATCCAATTGTTAAACGTCACAACGACAGTAACTCAAGGGCTACACAGCAGGGTAGAAAGAGGGAACCTAGTGTTAAAACACTCCGTTCCCCACTTTCTGCCGAATTCTGGAGGCATTGCGTGTTGAGTAGCAAAACTCAACGCCGCGCTTTGCCTCGACACCAGAGCGAAGAAATGGAAATATAAATTTAAGTAAATATTTCATCTCCCCTAGTGGGAATTGAACCCACAACCAGTCGGTCTTACAATCACACTTTGCGCCGTTGCGCCACGACTGAAACAATATTAATATTATTATCAATCTTCTATCGTCCTTCCTGCTTCGTAATATGGATATAGTAATACTGTAAGCCTCTTACGTAAGAACACATATGACATCGTAGCATCTGTACAAGCGTGCGGCTGTAAGCGAGACGGTTCTGAGTTCGATTCCCACTCGGAGGAATGATATGTTTAATGTTTTCGTTGCCTCGCTTTGGCAACAAGGCAAAAAGTGGCGTTGGGTTCCGCTACTTAACACGCAATGCCCCAATGAATTCGGCGGAAAGTGAGGAACGGAAACATCTTAATAGAGAACAGCGTGTCAGAACACTAGGTTCCCAGGTTCCCTCTGCCTACTTTGTTATGTACAGGATAAAGCATGAAGCTAAAAAATACGCAGGACGTCCTTGTTGTACCATGATTTAACTACTCTACCACTATAATTTACAGAATACCAGGGAAACGAGTTAGCATCTGAACGAAACGAGGAATATATTCAAATATTAGAAACATTCTTATTTCTAGCTAAGTTAGAAAAAAATGTGACACTAAGCTCGAGTAAGTAATGTAAATATAAATTTATTTGACCATCGTGAGGCATTAATTGGTGATTGACCGAACTCTACGTGACTCACCAAGATTCTTACTCCTCAATGGAATCGAACCCACAACCATCGCACAAATAGCCTCAACGTTATATACATTTTCTGACTAAATCATACAAATAATAATTACATTTTTTCTTATCTAAGTCTTTAAAACCATCATTCAACATAACGAAATTATATATAAATTTAATGAAAAATTTTTTACTCATATAAATGTATCGAATTTTATCCCTTAATCCGGTAAACAATTTTAATGAGCAAACAAAATATGCCCTATATATTTAGATTAATTAAATTTGTATGAAGGAATAACTTATTAATATTGAATTGTATTTTCCCGTTGCTACTATTATGTTATATATAACATGTTTCTAATTTATTAGATCGTCTTATAACTTAGGCCAGTCGTGGCGTAGAGGCACAATTGTATGATTGGAAGCCCGACAGGTTGTGTGTTCGATGCCCACTCGAGAAAATTTTATTAAATATTTTCTTCATCTGCTCTGGTGTCAAAAAGTGGGTTGAGTACCGCCACTAACTACGCAATGCCTCCAAAATTCGACAAAACGTGGGGGACAGAGAATCTTAACACTAGGTTCCCACTGCCTACCCTGCTTGTGTGTGCTAAAAATAATACTGTTATGGTTATAATATGGTTAAAAGTTTAAAGTTAGTGGATCATCAAGATTACTACAAAACAATTTAAGCTTAGGCTAATATAATTTAAAGCGCGTAGTACATTTTATAGCATTTGTAGCACTTATGTCTATAATTTTTTTAATTTGAGTAGTTAAGAATATCTATAGTATGTCGTGTATTCAATTCTGGCTTGAAGTTAATTTTATTAGATAAAACCTGGTGTCAACGCACTATTCTTTATGTGATTTTTTTCCTACTTATGAATGTGTTAGATTTTTTTTAGATTCATGCTGTATTCCGCACACTGCATGGACAGCGGGAACTTAGTGTCAAGACACTCCATTTCCCACGGTCCGCGGAATTCTGAAGGCATTGCGCATTGAGTGGCCAAACGCAACACAGAACTTTGCCCCAACACCAGAGTGAAGAAATGGAAATATAAATTTAAATTAATATTTCATTTCCTAGTGTGGGGATCGAACCCATAAGCAGCCTCGTTTACAGTCACACTTTGTGCCCCTGTGTTACGACTGGTCTAAAACATAAACAACAAACTGTTGTTATGTTAAAAGTGTATACTTCTGTTTTTAACTTTTTCTATCAATGTGCAAGCTTGCTATCAATGTGGATTGCAAAATTTAATACTGCATTTACCTGAAAATGCACAAAATCAACACAAATGAAATGCGTGTTTTTAGTTATTTTTGTTAACAATATACTTATGGTATTCTTGCCAGACATGTCGAACATGTTATAGTGACTCTACTCTCCACTTTACGTCTATTAAAACATTACGCATCCATAGGAAAAAGGAGTCCAGGTGAACGTGTTTAATCTAGAATTTTACATACAAAAAATCTATATTGAAAAATTTTAAGCCGAAGTAAAAAGATCAGTTCGAAAGTAGAATCGAGAAAGTTATTATAATTTTTTAATTATCTAATTGTATTTCTGTATAAAAATAATATTTAAGTTATGCTCCAATTTTAACTATCAACAAAACTGGAAGCCTAGCTCTCCTTAACAATAATCTAGGTACGCTGATGTATGCACCTAGAGATACAAGCTTTTTTATGTATAAGATATCTTGAGTGAAATATGAACCTGTAACCATTATTGCAATTTCACAAAAATGTATTCAATAATTTTAAACATTTTTAAAGTGTTATTCCACACTTAGGAAATAAAACGAAACTATTCATACTTATTTAAAAAACGTATAAAAATTTGAACGCAGCGGGACTCGAACCCGCGCCTCCTGGAAACCGACCAGGCGCTCTGACCACTAAGCCATGCGTTCTCGCCAAGCTACGTCGAAATTTTTATACGCTAATACGATACGACTTTTATACGATAATTCTTTGTAATTATCTTTGGGTAGCGGAAATTTGTAAAAATCTCCCTACAGAGAAGCTAACAACATAAATAAGTTGTAACAAGCGTATAAAAGTTTCGACGTAGCTTGGCGAGAACGCATGGCTTAGTGGTCAGAGCGCCTGGTCGGTTTCCAGGAGGCGCGGGTTCGAGTCCCGCTGCGTTCAAATTTTTATACGTTTTTTAAATAAGTATGTATTCAATAAATTTTACCTACAGCTTCCTATATTTTTTTGAATGTATCCTTGTACTTAAATGAGCTTATATTATTTTTTAACTCTACATCGTTCATGTGAGTTAAATATTCTATAAAACAATATTTCATATTAATTATTTTTAGTCAATAAACAAACTATATTAAAAAAAAACTAAATTAATACTTTATTAACGTTAAAAAGTCTATTACAATCACTTACCTTGAAAAAACAACAGAAACAGCGCCGAAAATATTATCCTGTCAACCATTTTAGTCACTCACTGCAACACAAACACTAAAAATCTAATTTTATTTTAAATATGTTATATTATAGTAAAGTTAAAACGTTAAATACATCGTTTACAGTCTACAAAGTAGCTGTATGAACCGACACGAGCACTCCCGTCGAGAGCCGCCGTAACACTGTAGAAGGACCTATAGTCAAGAGGCAGATTTCGGCGATTTCCGTCATACAATCCGCCATTTAATTTTAAAAAATATAATCAGCTATATTGATATTATATTTTACATTTACTATTGTTAATTGAGGCCAGTCGTGGCGCAGGGCCGTCTCGTGGCGCGTTGTCGGTACGGCGTTGAGTTTCGCCACTCAACACGCAATGCCTTTAGAATTTGCTAAAAATATACTATTGTATATATTTATGTACCTAGAATTTATTTATATGAAAATATTATAAATCGACGTCGGTCTGTAAATGCTTTGCTTGTTAGTATTGTACCCACTTGTAAAAAATATTATAATATTTAAAGTAATTATATTTCCCCCCCGCTTCAGTACTCAAAGCACGGCGTTAAGTTACACTACTTTACACGGAAACGTAATGTAAGTTGTGCGGTCAAAGTTAGGAAAGGAGAGTTTTAACACTAAGTTTTCTTTACCTATCCTGCTATATATGAAAACGTAAAACTGTTTTTTTTAACTAAATATATCAAGACAAATTTAAACCAATATTCTTTTTTATTAATATTAAAATCTCGATTTGTAAGCTTCACAATGCTCAAACTCATATAGTAGAGCGTTCTTAATAGTACCACTATCTTTTATAGGACATTACATTTCGTAATCTAATATCGATATTGATAATAGAATAATATGATATAGAATAAAATGATAGCAATTTGGCTAATAAGATATATTTATTATTAGAAAATTTTTTAGTGGAGTAGTGGTTGAATTATATTACATAATAAATGTTATGAGGCCGTCGTGGCAGTAAACGCGACAGTTGTGGGTTCAATACCCATTCAGGGAACAAAATATTTAATATAATATCATTTCCTCGTCTTATTAAACAAAGCGTGGTTTTGAGTTTCACCACGCAAAGCCCGAGAAATCGGCGAAATCAGGAAAGTTTCAGTTTCGAAAGAATCCAGTCATTTGGAAGGCTTGCGTGAAGACACAGACCGAACACGTAGAAACCACTTAGAGATTTTTTTTTTTCACTTTTTTATCCATCTTTGAGTAACAATAGACAATACCAGAGATGGTCACCGAATAATACGTAAGATCTATAAAAAATATAGTAAACTAAATTGGGATTATGAAATGGAGTTTGAATGGATTAGGAACTGGACTTTTTAAGGAGACTAACGGACTAGTAGTAAAGGCAAACCGGAGACGGAGGATAGCGGACAATTTTTATTGTCATGTTTCTCCTTCATAATTCACGGGTTCAAAAGAACACGGTCCTTTGGAAGGCTTGCGTGGGGACACAGGTCCAACACGTAGATGCCCCTTAGAGAATATACAAATGTTTTACTGTGACGCATCAGCCGGGATCCATCTCTGGGTAACCACAGGTAATTGCCCAGAGATGGTCGCTGGTTAATGTGTAGAAACTATGGAAAATGTGGAAATCTAAACTAGGACTATGGAATGAAATTTGGATGGACTGGCTACTGGGCTATTGAGTGAGACTAACGGACGTCCGCCTTTACAATAGTCTCAAATTGAACGGTTGGCGGACGGTGACTCGCCTCCCACTAGATGGGCCCCCACAAAGCGGCGTAGTGCCTTGGGCGCAACATCGGCGTGGTCGGTTAAGGGTGTAGAGAGGTGTGCACCGGTTTCACCATCACGAGGAGCTCGTGAGCGGGTTTCCCCGCTATTACGCAGATTGAGCACTTCCACCTTTTCGAGCATATAGCTCTTGCGCTCCACTCTGCCGGCCAATAAAGGCAAGCCAGAGGCGGGGGATAGATTACAACTACCCTCCGGAGGACTCAGGTCCGTGGGTCGCCACTCCCCAACAGCTCGCCACAAGCTGCCCTGCGGGTTATTGTTATTGTTATTATTATTCTTATTAAAACTGGTATCAAAATTTATGTATCTTAGCTCTTTATTTAGATCGTGATTTATATATATTATTAAGTAAGTTTTTGCTGTAGCAGAAGACGTTCAATACCCTCATTAGTAGGGCAAGCATCCTTTGTACTGAAAGTGAATAGACATGCACTCTGAATATTTTAATATTATTTCTAAATATAAGATATTATTTTTTAAATAAAGAAATACTGTAAGTTAGTATTTATGTAATTTAAAATGGTTTAAAGTGGTATATATGGTTCAGGGGTCAATTGTTTAGACGGTTTCCAAGGCGCGTCGGGTTCAAATAAAGTGATATGTTATTTTTTTATGATTCCTAAATAAGATAAAAAGAATATTTTGAAAGATATCGTGATATCAAATATGGAGGGCTCATCTTATGCTTTTAGCCAGAGCGAGGAAATAAAAAACTAGTAATACAAAAAAATACTGAGACATTTACTGACATTTAAACATTAAGTGAGGCCATCGTGGCGCAGGGGCATAAGGGTGAGACCATAACGTGACGGTTGTAGGTTCGATTCCCACTCGGGAGTAGATTGTTATTTGTATCGGTACTTTTTTCAAGGCGTCACTGCAAAGTGTAAAGTGTAAAACGGAATATTGTCTTAAGATAAGTTTCCCTCTATCTAACCTGCCATGTATGGATATACTGTAAAAATTAAAGTAAAATCACTATCTTTTATTTTGTCTGCTAAATATTGAAACCACCCATCCCAAATAAATGTATGTTTGTGTGGAATTAAAGATTTTAATATCAATTTACAAGTAAAGCGTTCTCCATTATATAAATACAGAAAATATAATTCGAATAAAGAGTACCCAGTAGATTTCTACGCGTTTATAAACAAACGTACTTACATTCGTTTATAAACGCGTTGGTTGTAGATGTTGGTTTGATTCCCAATCGAGGGATGTTTTTTTTAAATGTATTGTTAAGACACTCTGTTTTTCACTTTCCGCCGAATTCTCGAAGGATTGAGTGTTGAGTAGCAGAACTTTGTTTTGTCACCAGAGCGAGACAGACTGAAAATATTCAATATTTTAGTTCCTCAAGTTGTAACGATCCATACCAGAACTAAAACGTGTAGGTAAATAATTTAATTAATTCAAAATAATAATAATTTATAAAAAAGTAATATAATATAATTTATAACATTATTTAATTTATAGCTTACGATAAATACAATTTTATAAATAATTGTTTAGTTTAGTTCGTTAATTACGCGTTCCGTTAACAAATAATATTAAAGTGACGTAATACACCGTAGGTAAAACACGCAGATGTAAAATATATTTATTAAAAATTATTTAATAATTATATTTAAACGTTATGTATTATAATTTAAAATAAAAAATATAATAATTAATATTTTAATTATTGTAAAATATCATGTTGGCTGAATAATCTACTGTCAACGTCAAAGTCGGAGATAGGAAAGAGAGGGAAGGAAGATGGCGGACGCGTCTGAGGAAGGATGGATGTTTTAAATGTTTAGTGAAGTTTAATTTATAATTAACATATATTTAGTTATATTTAGTATTTAAAAGCATGTGAGATTATGTTTTCAATTGTGATATAAGTATTTGAGGTTGCTAAGATAAGTCATAAGTGCTTTCACTATTTACGAATGTTTGCTTTGAAATGCTTCGTCGGTAAGTTTTTAATAGATTATTATTAAAACAAAGAAGAGTGATATTAATGCATATAATGCCGTCAATATCAGAGATAAATATTATTTATGTAGTAAATGGAAATAAATAGATGAAGATGTTTTATGAGGTATGTAAAATTACAATTATATTAATGTACGCAGAATGTCTGCCGCCATCTTTGTTAGATGCGTGTATGGGAATTGTGAAATGAGAGTAAATAGGTTTGGTGAATTATAATAACTTATAAATGTAATTTATATATATATTAGTAAATATTTAATATGTTACTATAAAAGGAAATATAAATATAATAGTATCATTTATAATATGATATAAAACTATTATATCAAAATATATATTTACAATTTATAAATATTATATAACATGAGTCTGTTTAATGTCCTACAATGAAAGTAATCTGTCAATATTTTTTATATATTACTTAATTAAATATAATAGACATTAAACATTAATCAAATATTAATTATTTACGATTTATACGACTGTTAGAGTTCATTGACCCTTGGTTTAGTATTGACTTATATTATAGTCACAACCGACTGCTGCTTGGCTTCGCTGGTACTAATGTGTTTGGCTAAGTGAATTGCTGTGGCATTTAATTTTATATATATTATATTAAGACAGTGTCGCGGTGCCTTGCGGTGCTTCGACGTTAACACTTAGTGTATGATGGATAGGTGTGTGATGCTACTTTATGTCCTGGAACTCTGGTGTATGTAGTAGTGTCCGCCCGTTTCATATGGGTGTGTGGTGCTATTTTATGTCCCAGCTCTGGTGTACATATATAGTAGTGTCCGCTTGTTTGTCTAACACTTGGTTTTATCGAAGATAACATAATGTGTCAATCGACTGATGTCGACGACATACTTATAATATATAGCCGGGCGTCACTGGTGCTGACATATTTGATATAAGCGAATTGCTTTAGTAGTGTTGGATTCTGCTGCTGAGTTTGTTCCGCCAGTTCTTCTCAGCACTGAGGTTCTTTATTGAACTGGTAGTAGAATCGTGCCTACTTGGAGTCGCTGGCTATTCTAGCGATCACTGAGTATTTTCAATTAATGATTTCTATATTACATTCCCACAATTCTGAGTCAAGTATCAGTTCAGACAAACAGCTGCAGGGTGTGTGCTGTGCGTGTATTCTACGACGGTTCTGTTTAAAAGAGGCGTTACAATAACAATGAATATAAATTATATTAACATTGAAACTGTGGCATATAATAAGAGCACGTAGGAAATAATTATAATCTGGAATATACTATATAAACGAATTCATACGGAAATAATAAACACGCCACATTACACATAGAGCACTCAATGTTATTAAGATACGATAAGTAAATACATAGTTTTAAGAAATATACACGAGAGTTGAATGGGTATATTAATGTAATGCCCTCTAAAGAAACAAACTGAAGTGGATTCACATAATCGGCCGCCTAGCGGTAGGGAGTTCGATCTGATATGTGAAACAGAGAGTTATATGTTATGTAATTATGGCTACGGCCTACATATAATAATCTCAAGTCCATTGTAAGTATGTATATTAGACTTCGGTCTTTGAATCAGTTGTTTATTAATTGATCTTACGAAAAAGCATTAAAAGAATCATAAATATTAATTATTCCGATTCGTCCCGGAGGGTTCAGAGCCGAACGGCCGGAGTCCACGGTAAGTGGCGGGTGCGGGGCCACTCACTATCCCCATTTAGTTATAACTATCAGTAATGAGTAGATATAACAGAGAGGAGGATAGGACGTCTTCGATATACTTAAGAAATGTCACGGGAGATTAAAACGGACAGACTATGACATGTTATTTATTTATATATTTTATTTTATATTACATTTATGGTACATTTTATATTGATATCGTTACCTCTGAATCTCTAAAAGAACTTGGATTACTTACGATCACTACGAAAGGGTTCTAACTATATTAGACGTATCACGAGCCATACTAAGATAATAAAATTATTATCTTAATAATTTTATTTAAATGTTTTATTGAGTGTAGGGTGGGATATCAGTTACAAAGTGACCCTGCTCCACGACTGGCGTGATATGGTTATATTAAATTGTCCATTCTCTGCTCTGGTAGACAAAACGTGACCTGAGTTTTGCCGTTTGACACGCAATGGCTTTAAAATTGTAACGAAAGTAAAAAGTAATGCTGGCATATAGAATTGTTCGTCGTGGAATAAAGCTTTTGTAAAGTATTTAGTCATATGTAAAAACTTAAATAGTTCATTGAAGTCAAGTTGAAAGAAATATCAAAGGCACATTCATACTGCGCACATTTGTGAGAAACGACTACGACTCTAGCATCAGATAGAGCTTTATACAGTGTGATTAATTCCCAACAGTAAACAGCTATTATATGTATAGAAGTATATCTGAAACAAAATCATTTTCTTCTTCTTAATCTTTATTTCTTCAGTACAATAGTTATCTTAAGGATGTGCAAAATATACGATGTACTTTGTTAGAATTTATTAGATTTTTTATGTTTAGGGATGATACGGTAAAGAGTTAGAACGAGAGATTAGTGATTAGTTTCTCGCTATATCGCTCATATTGCAGGGTAGGGAAAAGAGGCAGGGTAAGGAGGCCTGTGTTGAGATACTCTGTTTTCTTAATTTTAAATATAAATTACATATATTGCTATATTTAAATCTTCTCACAAATGAATATTGTGGGTTTGATTTAACTCCGGGGAATGAAAGTTTAATTTTTAAAGCGAAAACTACATATGGAAGTGTGAATTGCTTCGTTACGTAACGACTCTCTGTCTGTCTAGTTTTTCTTTCTCTCCTACTCTCTTTAAATGTTAAAACTTCGCTTTAAGTAAAGTGTTTTTAGTAGACATACGTATTTTTCTTAACGGATGTTGGTGTTTCGATTTATTAATGAAAGAAAGTTACTTACACGATTTTAGGTAAACTATAGTTTTTAAGATATCTTACTTGAAAAGTTAATCTTATAAGGATTGTTTGTTATCTGTCTATCCGTCTGTGAAAATCATTTTTATCAAAATTGGGTCACCGTCAACCATCATACTCACTTCTATACATTGAACGACAAAAGATTAAAAAATATATATTTTTATTACAAAACTTTATCACAAAATTCAAATGAAAATAACAATTTTTCTAAGCAAGAAAAATAGTAAAGAATTGCTACCACCTAAAAGTAAAAAGATAAGAATGTTATTTATTACAAAAAGAGAAATGACGATTGGATACAAGCCATGTCGATAATATAATGTTTGTTCAGCGAACGAGTTGTTTGACGTATCAGCGTTTTGGTATTTATACTGTGTAAGTTCTAAAAGGAAAAGGGGTGTAGAAAAAAATTTTTTTATTTATTTATTCTTTATTTGTTTACATTAATGAAAATTTAAATAAACTCTACTTTATTTTCTTTTTTCCTATATCTGAATGCCCTTGTACCCATTTAATACAGCCAAGTCTATACAGCATGCAATAACATAGACTAATATAATACTTAACTATTTTACACAGAAAATATGCAAAATATGTACAAAAAATTTTACATATCTTGAAAATTTTTGAACTGCAAAACTTCTATAAAACTATGAATTTATAGTTAACTTTTTTTTAGCTTCCCTTATATAGCAGAGTAGAAAGAAGGAACCTGATGGGTGGAGTGAACATAGTACGAAGACACTTCATTTTCAAGTCGCATTCCTCTATGGATGTCGTCGTAATAGTAGTAGTAGCAGCAGCACAAGTGTTTCTCTCCAAAAAGGAAAATAATTAAATAATCATAATCTAGAGTGCAGCGTTGAAGTCCGCCGCTCAACACGCCGTCTCGAAAATTCAACAGATACTGAGAAACCGAGTGTCTTAACACTACGTTCATATTGGCTACATTTCTATTTTCAAAGCGTGAACTAGTATATGATTATACAACAAAACACTATACCTTCCTAAACATTTCACAGTCAGTTTCAAACATCGCCTACAAATAATTGGTTTACAATTTTCCATTTCACCTCGATTTGAGCACGGATTGCAATAACGGGATTTTAACTTATTTCTGTTACAGTATTTTATATTTAGAATTCGTATTTTAAATGAATATACCGGTTTATTTTTAAAACTTCATATGTCTATAAAAGCAGTGCCGATAGAGGGAACCTGGGAACCTATTGTTAAGATACTCCGTACCCCACTTTCTGAATTCTGAAGTCATTGCGTGTTGAGTGACGGAATTCAACACATTTGCCTGTTCACCAGAGTGAAGAAATGAAAATTAATTATTTCATTCCCTCGAGTGGAAATCATACTCACAATCGTCGCGCTTACAGACACACGCTTGTCCCTGCGGTCTGCGATCTCAGATATTATTATTATGAAACTTTATATATTGTAATCATTTTAATCATGTTCTTAATAAATAAATAAATCAAAGAAATCAGCTTCACGCTGTATCTCGCACTCAGCAGGGTAGGTAGAGGGAACCTAGTGTTAAGACACTCCGTTCCCCACTTTCTACAGGATTCTGGAGACATTGCGTGATGAGTGGCAGAACTCAACGCCACGCTTTGCCTTGACACCAGAGAGAAGAAATGAAAATATAAATTTAAGTAAATATTTCATCTCCTTGAGTGGGGATGGAACCCACAACCAGTCGGTTTTACAGTCATGCTTTGTGCCACTGCGCCACGACTGGCCTCAATAAATTAATTTTATCCTAGAGGGACGAATATAATAATATTTTTAGTTTGAAAGCACAACAGCAGTTGACAACAAAATGGAACGGTTAACCGTTATTGTTGTAATACTGGTGGGCAGTAATGGTCGATGGACAGATCATCTAAAGAATGGAAACCCTTCATATATTCCATGAGCTAGAGAGATGAGATACATTCGCGCTCCTAAGACAACCGCCAACCACGATCATCACCCATGATGAATAAGGAGCATATAGCCATTCCGTTACTTACCGACAAACAACGCACAAACGAAACTACTTGACTTAGAAAGTTGGGGCACAGATAGGATTTCTCTAAATCTCTACGAGACCAGCATTAATATGATCAAAAGAATATTTTCTAATATTATAAATAATATTATTTTTGGCTATACAAACATATTATTACAATCACACAGCCTACGTAGCAGGTATACGAGAAAATATGTTTCTTTACTTAAATAAAAGACGTTTAAGATGACAATATAAAAATGTACAAGTGCCTAAGTTGTTTGTTTCACATTTGTTATTTGTTCAAATAAACAAACGTCTTGTATTTGTATTGTATGTTATTATAATGTACAAGCTATATTATTGTAAAGTTTCATCTAAATCCATTCAGCTGCATTTGTGTGAAAGTTAAACAAACATCCCTCCCAAACTTTTACATATATAATATTACTAGAGACGAGTGAGTCTCTACGCAGCTTCACTCGCTTAAACCTATTTCTATATTATAGCAAAAAGATAAAATAAAAATAAATAAATTAAATTAGCTTCACGCTATATCTCGCACACAGCAGGGTAGGCAGAGGGAACCTAGTGTTAAGACACTTCGTTCCCCACTTTCTGCCGAATTCAGAAGCATTGCGTGTTGAGAGGCAGAACTCAACGCCTCGACACCAGAGCGAAGAAATGAAAATATAAATTTAGGTAAATATTTCATCTCCTCGAGTGGGGATCGAACCCACAACCAGTCGGTTTTACAGTCACACTTCGTGCCGCTGCGCTACCACCGGCCTCAATAGCCAAAAGATAATATTAAAAAAACTATATTAAGTACTTTAATAAAAATATCTTATGTCCCTTCTTATACATATTCTTAGATGTATTACTGTATATATTTTATGATAGTTGGTTAAGCAGTTTTGGTATGAAAACATAACAAACAAACTGACATTCATATTTATATTATTAATATCATGAATCATGATTCATCAGCTATTTGTTAAAGTAACCTAAAAATGTTTATTTGAATCCTTAAAATCATTTCATCAAATAACTTACTTTGTATTCATTTCCGAAATACACAAAAAATATTTTAGGAAAATCCTTTCGTAATCACCGTCTAGGCAGGGAACCTCAAACAACCTATGCTACTAAATACTTACAATTTGTAAAAACTTATTTTTTAGCTTAATACGCTATTTCGTATATAGCTGGGTAGGCAGAGAGAATTTAGTAACAGAATCTTCTGCGCCAACCTTTCCGGTTGAATGCGAGACGTTCATGTTTAGGCGATTGTGGGTTTGATTTCCACTCGGAGGGAAGATATATTTACCATTTTCATTTCCTCGCACTAGAGTAACGAGACAAAATGCGGCGCTTAGTCCCGCCACTCAACAATTAAACATTCGGCGGAATAAAGGTATAAAATAAGGTAAGTATAAAAAAAGTGGGTAATGAAGGTCTCTTAATTGTTTCCAGGTCTCTTCTGCCTACCCTGCTACTTGCGGGATAGCATTAAGTTATAAAAAAAGTTAAAATAGAATGTAAGGGTGCGGACCCACATTTGGGTTGTTCTGGATAAGATAGATAAATGATAGACTCCTAAGTGTGTTTTTCTACATTAGAGAAAGTCTATGTAGCGTTATGAGTATAAAAGTCCTTTGTGATTTTCTTTAGTATTTTTTTTGTATTTTAGTAATAGATTGTAAATAATAGTGGCACTTGGACGAATCTTAAACGAAAATAAAAAAAATAAATATCTATCTATTGCTGTCATCGTAACGTAGTGGTTATCTATATAACGTACTCAAGGGAATTATTATATTCGCAATATTTTGTTCTTCCGTCAGTTAATGTTAAGCACAGCGTTAAGTTTCGCCCACAAATAAGCAGTATCTACTAAAAATATGCAGTAAGTGGAAAAAACATGCGGTGGGCATGAGTTATTTAAATTTATGTACATAGATAAGTATTTAGACGAATATATACGTACATAAATTCATACTTAAAAAATATACATAAATACATAAACGTAAAAATATATAAGAAAAAAGGGGTATAAATAAATTGTAATCAATATCTCTATTTTAATATTTTCTTAGTCAAACACTTCTGTCGGTTGTGGTCAGAAGTCATCTTTCCCCTTTGATAGTGAAACTCTTCATTTGTTACTATCTTCATCACTGCGTGTGAGCTAATATAATAGCGAGTACTGGACTTAATCAACTATCTGACGGTGACCACTTATCATCAGGTAAATTGTACGCTCGTTTGCCTTGTTTCCTTTTTCAAAAGGTAAAAAAATATTATTTTTTTGCTAAAATCCTTTTAATCTAATACATATTAAAATTATAATGATAATGTTTGGAATAATACGTTATTTTTTGGTGGTAGAGATAGCATTACTTCCGCTTGTGTCATTTATGTTGATATTTGAACGACAGATACAGAGTGTTTTTGTCAGCACCGCTTTAAATTAAATCTCAATATTAGCTACTCTTTAAAAAGCTAATAAAATGAAAAAAATCCATAAACAAAAAAAGTGTTGTTTAACCTTAAGTAGTATATTTGTAGTAGTATGTGCTTACGTTATTGGTATCTATTTGTAGCTGCGTCACACGAAATACAGGTACCGATAAACATCGTGAAATGAAAAAAAATCCCACGTCTAAACTATTCAGGTTTCTTAATTAACTTCTTTTGATAAGACTTTAAAATATTTTACCTAATATGCTGGTCCCGTAAAAGGAGCGCTGACGCTTCCACCCTGTAGTATCTACCTAACGTTTTAAAACTAATTTAAAAAAACCTGATAAGTGTGAATTGCACTCGCACATCAAGATCGCATCCTGAAAATTGTATCGCAATTTCAGCATATTAGATTCTAGCTCCTTTTACAAGTCGGTTAAATAAAGATATAATGATTCATCACAATTTACATGATAAATTGATTTCTAGAAGACAATGAGATCTTTTATAAAATAAAACAATTGCAAGTCATCAAGTTAAGTAATTAATATTAATTTCTAAAATAGTATACATACCGTAAATTATGCTACGACGCCATCTCGATCTAACACCAGACGTGTACCAATATGTGTAGTTAATATAATATGATAGTTGTAGATTCAATTCCTTTTCAACAATATTTAAACTTCTGCACAGGAGAGTGGAAAAAGAAAATCTAATGTTAAGATACGCTGTCCTCCGCATTCCGCCCAAATTCAAAAGGTATAGATTGATGAACTCAACGTTCCGCTTTATTCTTGACAAAAACGGGATTCTGGAAAACATATACAAATAATATACTGCCAGGTTGAGATCTACCATGCAACATGCAATATCTTATTTCTACTCGTAAATGAGCCAAAAATAAAAATTGACACGTCGAACGAGTCAGTGTTGAAAGAATGGCAAAAAAGATTAATGAAGGAAAAGTGAGCGGTAAGAGAGATAAGGGGCGACCTCGGTTGATCTTCACAGTAAGAAAGATACTGGAGGAAGGTCACGTAAAAAGAATGAAGACACCCCGGGAGCATGTATGAAAGAGGTATGCAGAGACCTCTGTTTGCCACTCCCTGCTCTCTGACTAATCCGCTACTGATTCAGCGTGAAGATACATTAGATTAGGTTTTAGATTGGATTAGATAGAAAATTCGAGCCAGGTCACTTCCAATGAAAATTGCATTATCTACTGACATTTACTATTTTTTTAGCTTAACACTAGACTTTTTGTTTGTTGAGATGAGATGAGACTTTTTTACTTTTAGTAACTTTATACATGTATGTAATTTAAATATATATTTAATTTTATAGCAGAATATATTTTTAAAAATAAATCGTTTTACGTACTGTCGCTTTTCTGCCGCTGGGTCATTTTTGTCTCTTCATTATTATTTCATTGTAGGAAGGTATAATTTGATGCCCGAGTTTGTTACATTCTAGAACCATACATAACTTTTCGTTCTAAGTGCCCTTGCCGATTCATCTAGTTTATGTGCTCTAAATCAGACAAATGTGGTCAAGGGTAGGGTAGGCAGAGGGAACCTGGTGAACGAGTGCCAAACACTAGCATTTTCCGCCAAATTCTGGAGGCATTGCGTGTTATGTGATGGAACTTAATGGCGCAAGTCATCTCTGAAGTACCACATATGCTAAAAACTGTCGCTATAAATACACTGACGAAGAATATTATTAATTAAAATGAATTTAGTAACTTACAATTTTATAAGAAATTCAATAATTTGTTACAATTTTATAACAAAACCAAAAATAATAGATTTTTACTGTGTGTTTTCCTTTGTATATGTTTACTAAAAAATAACTATTTTTTTTGTTTACTAAACGTGTCCTGTATATTTTACGAATTATTTTAATACAAACTTTCATGCCATTAATAATATTTGGTAAAAGTTAATAATTATTATTATAATAAGTAGAGTGAAACAAATTTGTCACGATGGCAGTTCAATCTTGATCTTCGGCGCTTCTAGTGTTAACCTGTATTTCCCACATATTAAGATACTCCGTACTTCACGCATTGTCTTTTCGACCCATTACGTGTTAGTTGGTAGCATGTAACATGAAATATATCCTATCACCGAGTGGGAATCGAACCTACCACCATTGCGTTTATAATCAGGCACTGTGCCGCTGCGCCAATACGACCTCTATATATAGGTAGTAGTAGATATTAATATTTTCTTTGCTGTAAATTGTAAAACATATATTTTTAAATAAACAAAATGCAAATAATAAACTGATGTTTCAAATTGTTTCCGAGAAATTGATAGCAATTGTAAAATAAAGGATGTTATTTTGAATCCACTATTGAAATTCTGTTTTACCTCAGTACTAAACTACGTTTTCAATTTTCCTTTGACAGTAGATGATAACAGTTAGCGTCTTTGATAACGTTGAAATTTCTTAGCGACACGCTATAGTAACGAATAGTCGTGAGCTTTTGCCTTTGGCAGTAAGTATAAAGATATTTTTTTGTTATATTTTTAACTTACTTTAAAAACGACGGCTATCAGCTTGAAACTTTGAATATTCGAACTGGATATTTTTTTTTAATTTACGCAGAACGAACCTGGAAACCTGAAATTAAAACACTCCATTCCCAATAAGGTACTTCCGTTCAATAATGTCCACCAAATTCTCAAGTCATTAGACGTTGAGTGACGGAACTCAACTCGCTATAACTCGTTCCCCTTATTTCATTCCGAGTGGGAATAGAACCCGCAACCGCCGCATTTGTAGCTGTACGATCTGCCACTGATGATGGCAACTATTCACTTATAACCAATTATATACATCGTAAGTGAAATAGTGAGATTTGAAATAACATTCGCTTGTGCTCAGTAAGGCACGTCCCAACGCAATAGTAATGGGGTCGACCTATATAAAACCTAAGAGCTTTGGCTATATAAAAAAAAAGCTTTAAGAAAATCTAGTTCTGAATAAATTAAATTTTCTAAATTGATTAGTCCAACCGTTTCCCGTTTCCCAATCACTATTTCATCATTTTATCTTTTTTACTTCGCCCACCTCATTCCTTCTACGTGACTAAATCAACTAACACGGTCTCGTTCGTTTTATCCAATCCAGTTTGGTAAATTTCATTTAGTTCGGTTCCGTAGATTAATTTGAAGAATCTAACGTATGAAATTATTCATGTACGGCTGGCTCATACATATAATTATGTACATATGTAAAATTTGTGAGGGATCAAAGAAATATTCATTGACTTGGCGATAAATATAAATAGCTTATATTATAATAATTTCCTAAGAACCTTACGCATTTACGGGGGTTACGCATTGACATTTAAAATGAAAAAGGCAGCGATATTTAATGGGAATAACTGCTTGCAATGGTTGTGGATTTGAATCCTGTAATAAAATAAAAAATTAAATTAGCTTCACGCTGTATCCCGCACACAGCAGGGTAGGCAGAGGAAAGCTAGTGTCAAGACACTCCGTTCCCCACTTTCTGCCGAATTTTTGGAGGCATTGCGTGTTGAGTGGCAGAACTCAACGCCGCGCTTAGCCTCGACACCAGAGCGAAGAAATGGAAACATAAATTTAAGTAAATATTTCATCTCCTCGAGTGGAGATCGAACCCACAACCAGTCGGTTTTACAGTCACACTTTGTGCCACTGCGCCACGACAGGCCTCACTCCAGAATCCTGTAATAACATTTTAAATATAGAAAGCCCAGTAAAATAGTTTTTATCTTCACGCTTTATTTCTAGCGGAGTAGCCAGAGAGAACGAATCGTTGTCATCAACCTCTTCATACAATCCTTACGGACTTTCCTATGCTTTTTACGTGAACTTCCCATAGTATTTTGTCGACTACTTTTTATCGATAGCGTTCTGTCGTAAGTTATCCAAGGTCCCCTCTGTTCCTATAATTTTTATGAAGTAACAAAATAATATAGGTGCAAAAAGCGAAATAGAATTAATATGTCACTCGCATGTCTCTTCATCTTCATATTTCGCAGAAAATATGAGAGATGATAGAAAAAATATTGAACAATATAATAAGTTCTTGGTACGTAGTATAACGATTTTCATGTTATAAGTAGTCTACCCGTGACCACGGACTACTACAAAGTGTTCGAAACGTCGGGTTTCCAAAAATGTACAAAAAAACGAAATATACGCGATTAATCCGGTTAAAATAGTTTTATTTAAGAACTTATTATAAGTAGTGTTTATGTAGTAAGTATGTGACAACAGAACATATAAATTTAGACATTTTCTTAAAATATTTTCAAGAAAATAAATAAGCAGATACTTTTTCCAGTTGATGATCAATCACCGTTATAAAAGAGAACGTTATAAAACCTAGTTAAGCCATTTTGTTCTCCACTTTCCTTCGAATTTTCGAGAAATTGCGTATTGAGAGGCGGGCTTGACGCCATCCAACTTTTAACTCGCTTTGTCTACCTAGGCTGGAAATTAAAATAATTATTCTCTAAGACGGATTGAACCCACGATTATTGCGTTTACAGTCAGATACCTCGCCACGGCGATATTTAGATTTTCGTACTTAAAGGATAAAATGTCTATTACTAAGACTCCGCTGTCTGTCTGTCCGTCAGACGGAAAAGATGCATCACTGTTACCGCTATAACAACAAATAATAAAAAACATTATACATTAATATTTTATATAATAAATATAATAAATTAATATTGGAATACAATAAACGTGATTTTTAGTTTTTTTATACGGAACCCCGTTCGGAATCCGACTCGCATTTGGCTGGTTTTTAGCTTTTATTAATACAATGTTATCTAATGTCAACGACAAAAATAAATGCCAAAAACAAAAATATAAAACAGGAGTGTTCAAAATAAAACAGAGGTTAAAGATTTTTGATAAAATCTGTTAAATATCGTATTTTTTGTCCAATTTTTGTTATACGATATAGAAATAATACATCATTATGTTAATTTTAACTGAAAAAAAAAGTTTTATTATTTTAAGCTTATTTTCAGTTTGTTATTTGAAAGAACAAAAAGCGCAGGATCACGTCGCAGTGGCACAGCGTGTGATTTTAACCGCGACGATTGTGAGTTCCATTCCCACTGGCGGCTCTAAACACTGCATTTTGTCTCGCCAGAGGAATGAATAAATATAATCTAAATATAAACATTTTTCTATGAAACTCATTATTTATAATCATTGTGCACAAAGTATGCATTCGAGATAATAAAATATTTATTTAAATTATATTTCTATTTCTTCGCTCTGGCGCCGAAGCAAAGCGCGGCGTTGAGTTCCGTCACTCAGCACGCAATGCCTCCAGAATTCTGCGGAAGATGGGGAACGGTGTCTTAACAATAGGTTCCCTCTGCCTACCAGGCTGTGGGCATGATACAGCGCGAAGCTGATTTTGGTTTTAATTTTAATCAAGCATTGTCTTGATAGACATTTGTAAGCACAAAAAAAAAGAACAAGGAAGAATATTATTCAGTATTTTACTTAAAAGTTATACTATACTTACATGAAAGTAATATAAATTATTTATGTTTTACGTTTCTTTATAACGTAAAAAATAATAAAAACGTATTTAAGAACGTTGCTTGAAGATGAATACCATATGTCACTCCAATAGGGCAGACTCTAATAGGACCAACCTAACCTAGTGTTGAGTCATTCCGTTTTCTACTTTATTAGTAAATAGTAATTTAGTAAATAGTTATTTAGTAAATTTCAAATAATTGATTTTCCTGCGCAGGAATTGAATCCACAACTATTGCGGTTACAGCCATATGGCCTCTGATATATTTTTCAGCTTCACGCTGTATCCCGCACATAGCCGGGTAGGCAGAGGAAATCTAAGGACCCAATGTTAAGATACCGTTTCCATTAAGACACTCCCGCTCCTTACTTTTCACTGAATTCTCAACATTGCGTGTTGAGTGGCGAAACACAACGCCGCGCATTGCTTCATTACCAGAGAAAAGAAATTAAAATAATTAATTTTCTGACTAGAAATCGAACCAACTACCATAGTAATTACAGTCCGTCAGTTTCTATAATAATAATTCTAATAAAACACATTTAAACTTCCCTCACTAACCACGCAAGATTATTTGGTAACCTAAACAAATAACATCGTTTTTTTCTCGTTAACATCGTTTTTTTCTCGTTTATTTTGTTATTTTGATGCTTCGATTGGAATTGCCCCTTGTTATTTTGTTTTCAAAGTAATAATTTACCATTCATTCAATTTGTTCGGGGATTTGTTCATGATTTTGGTTCGTTGAACTATAATCTGGCAATTTTATATAATTTCTTCATTTCTTTTTTTAGCTGTATCCTGATGACTACGGGATAGGCAGAATAACTTAATTTTGAGACACACTCATTAGGGAGTGTTTTTTGAGTCACACAAAATCTTAGTCATTTTCATGTATTTTTTATTTGATTTAAGCTAGTGAGTAACGTTAAACTACTGCAATGCTGCTTAAGCTGGGCAAAAGCCCGCGACGTCCTGAAAGTTACTCCTTATCACGCTTCTCAGTTTAGTAGCCAAATTATTCGAGAAGCTTCTCCTCCAGCTTCTCTTGCCAAACATCCAACCCCGTCCAGAACAGCATGGCTTCAGAAGAGGACATTCGACCACTCTGCAGGTAGCAAGAGTACGCTGCAGCAACAGCAAATAGAAAGGAGAATGCAGTTCGACCGAGTTTAGCATCCTGGGCGCCTCCACAAACTTCACACCACGTCACTTTAGTCCTAGCCACCTTCCTCCACGACAGGACCATATGTGTGAGCCTATAGAAAACAGTTTTATAATTGTTTTTAAACATTTTTAAAGTGTTATTCCACACTTAGGAAAGAAAGTTAGTCCTGGTCAGTTTTCAGGAGGCGTAGGTTCGGGTCCCGCTACGTTTAAATTTTTATATGTTTACTAAATAAGTATTCATAATTGTTCTTTGCAGGCGTACCACAAGGCAGCATTCTGTTCCCTGCACTTCACTTCTGCTTCACTGATGACATCCCAACGCAGCAGCACACTTTGCTGGCAATTTACGCTGACCACATTATCCTGCTCACTAAGTCGCTCGTCGTCATGAAGTTGCCAAGGTGACTCGCAGAGTGGATACTGGCACTCTATGTGGTTAAGACCCAGACGATCTCGTTCGAGTGCCAATTGAGACTGTCTTCTCCGCAGAATCTGATGGGCCAGTAGGTCTCCTGGAGTTACAGCGCGACCTATTTTAGCTAACCTAGTCATGGTCGTTATGGTCATGACACGGCAAGTGTAGAAGACAGTCAACGCAGCTAAGGCAGCCCTTTTCCTGCTACGTTTTGTTATATATTGTTTAGCATCACGCTGTATCCTGCACATAGCGGATTACAAAGGCAACCTGGCAACTTAGTACTAACACGCTTCCCATTAAAGTTACCATTATACCATTAAAGTTCCGCCGAATTCTGGACTCATTGCATATTGAGCGACGAAACTCATCACCGAAATTTGCCTAGTTACCAGAGCGAGCATTGTGCCTTAATTTTTTTCTTTTATAAGTAAAATATATAATTTTTTCCAACAAATATTATAGTTGTTAACGTTATCCTATTTTCACTGGCAAAACTTTATTTCGCCATCTTAGCAATTTAAAAATATGAATTTTATAAAGGAATGGTATAGCTTCAGCGATCATTTTAATAGGTTTTCGCTATAATATTAACTTTTACTTGTATATTTAATAATATTAAATATGAAACTTGCTGTTAAAGCGATTTGAAATTATATAAAAAGATATTTTGTGCTCCGTTCTGTTCAGGGTTAAAAAACAAAATATACAGCAGGGTAAGCAGAGGGAACCTAGTACTAACACAATATTTCAATTATAATTTTTCCAGATATTATGTGCTGCGTGGCGGAGCTCAACGCCACGCTTTCTTTTCAAGGAAAGGGAATGAAGATAGTTTATCTCTCCGAGTGTGAATTGAACACACAACCATCGTTGTTAGAATAAGTGTACATATGTTTGACCCAATTAAGTGTACATATGTTTTTATTTAAAAAATAATAAAATACGCAATGAGTAGCTTTATACTTGTATTAAAATCTAATAAGTAATGGTGTGGCAGTGGTGGCGCAGTGGCACAAAGTGTGACTGTAAAACCGACTGGTTGTGGTTCTATCCCCACTCGAGGAGATGAAATATTTACTTCTATTTATATTTTGAATTCCTCGCTCTGGTATCCAGACAAAGCGCGGCGTTGAGCTTTGCCACTCAACATGCAATGCTTCCAGAATTCGGCAGAAAATGAGGAACGGAGTATTAACACTACGCTCCCCTGCCTACCCTGCTGTGTGCGGTACAAATTGAAATTATAAACTTAATGTTAGATTAATTAGTAATTGTGGTACAAGCCTTGGGGCAAGGTCACAAGGGAGCGACTGGAAACAAACTATTTTCAGGAAACAAAATATTTTATATTTTTGTATGTCCTTGCTCTGGTAGCGAGGCAAAGCGCGGCGTTGAGATCCACCACTCAACACGCAATACCTACAGAATTCGGCAGAAAATGGGGCACGAAAGTGTCTTGATGAAAACGGGGTATCTGAACATTACTATAATATCAGTATAAGTTATTATCTTTATTTAGACAAGAGTAAAATTTATTGTTGTAGGCACTAAAATGTCACTGATACCCGAGATAAATTTGAACCGAAATTAAGGTCATTTTGAGATAAAAATCCCTAATTTATATATATTAAAAGGAAAGCAAGAAAAAGCAAAACAAAAATTCAATGTCCTTAAATATATAAATGCAATTTTTCGCCTTAATATTTGAAAGTATTATTCTTACAATCAATATTACAAATATATAAAATCATCAATTAAGAACGTATGGCGGAACGTCAGAATTTCAAATTCAAAACCTTAGAATTTTTTTTCTACATATCTTCTTCTTCTTTTCGAAATAAGTTCGATTTCCCGAGTGTAGAATAACACTTTAGAAAAAATATATAAATATAGAACATTGCTAAGACATTCCTTTCCCCACTTTCCGACCAATTTTTGAGACATTAACCGAGTCTTGTAACAATATACTATTATAAATACCAAAGCTACTTCACGTACTACCCTACATCTCTTGGGAACAACTATTTTGATTCAACAAATATCAAATTTATAATTTTGAGCGTGTCTCTATGAAAAAGTTGACAAAACGTATCTAAAATATGAAATTAATTGTACAGAATTACTCAAATCGCGAGCACGTCTGCTCACTAAAGCCGGTCATTAATAAACAAAATGTGAGGCGAGCGCGTGGCGGTTAGTGCACCACACCCGCGACCTCCCTCGTGTAGATGAATGAATGTACTGGAATAGTTATAGAATAAAAGAACTGGATATATGATACTGATGCCAAATAAAATTCCCAATGGCATTTGTACCAATATCTAGATGAAAAGTTGATAAACTGTATACTATACGTAGATTAATAGTTGATAAATTGTACGTTTGTATGGAACCAATTTGTATGAAATGAACTGCAAATTTAAGTTTGTAATTTTATTATCTATGATTTCCTAAAAAAATTAAAATATTCACATTTTTTCTTTTATTTTTATTGTAACTTCTTACTTCTTGCCAAATTTCATAACTATATGTAGATCAACGTATATGATTTTTCATATATGATTTTTTCCTGAGCTCCAAATATAATAAAATATAGTGTAGTGTAGGATATTCTGGTAAAATGTACTATCATTTTCGTTCCTGTAAAAAAAATATACAATCTAATTTTATAGGTCGTCGCTTCTAGTCTAACATTGTTCTATGTCGCGGTTATGTTCATATGAGAATTTCGTGTAATTCATAAACGTATCATGCTAGCGAATTACGGTCACATATCCCCTTTTGTTGATAATATAACTCGAAATGTGGTTGCTCGGTTTCCACTCGATACGATGATCATTTGATAGGCAGAGAGAGACAAATTATAATTTAATACTATTTTCGTGCTGTCTTTACTTTCAAAATAATTTTTTGAAGAGCTGCTGTTTGCATTGCTACGGGTTCGCTTCCCATTCGGTGTAAAATTTTTATTTTAATTATTTTCATTCTTTCTATCGAGGACAACGCGTGGCGTTGAGTTGCAACTCTACATGCAGTGACATCTATTTCGGTGGAAAGCGGAGGACGGAGTATCTTGTCGTTAGAATTTTTTGGCCAACTTACTTCTGGCGTGAGGGCCACCCACAAGATTCTTGTGCCGATTCTATAAATATTGCTTACAAAAAAACCCTTTAAAACAATAAAGTTAAAACAAAAAAGGTTCAACTATTATTTCTCAAATTCCCTATGAAATATGAAAAATCTGGAATTGTTAAAAAAAAATCAGACTTTTATAAAGCATTGTGACATCCTCATCGTTTCCTGGTGGTATCCTGTACGAGTTTTGACTTCACGCCTTTATAATATCTTTATATTATTTATATGTTAATACGTAAACTAAAAACTTTGGATCCCTCATTGACTTTATACAAAAGTGTACATTTGACGATAAATGCGTTGTTATGGCAACGCATATTATCCGCGTTTTGGTACTCTAGTTATTATCATTATCTATTCAAATCTAAAATCCAGGCTCCGCAGCTACAAGATTCTATATTAATCTATATAAAGTGGGAGTACCACGGCAGGGATCATATTGTCCAATGAAAAGGCTTAAGTTCATTTGTGGTGCTGGGCACAAAGCGTGACTGTAAACACGACTGTTTGTGGGTTCGACGCCCGATTGAATTATTTTTTAATTTAAATTATCTTCTCATTATTTTATTTCAGTGTCCAGGCAAAGCGCTTTGAGTTCCGCCTCTCAACACGCAACGCCTCCTTAATTCGGCGGAAAATGGGGAACGGACTAACACTAGATTCTCTCTGCTTACCGTTCTGTGTGCGGGATATAGCGTGAAGATAAAAAAAAATAGCTATAATTACGAGCGGGTACTACCTAGTACAAAATAAAACACGAGGCAACTCCACCACGTTGTCAACTGACCGACACCACACTTCGTAATGGACGAATCGAGTAATTAAAACCGTTACGTAATCGAATGCGGTTGTGAACTCCGTAGGTTTACCGAATTGAAGATGTACAGTATATCTATATCTATACTAATATATAAAGAGTGTGTATGTGTTTATGTTTGTAATAAATAAATATAAAATGCAGTGGCACAAAGTGTGACTGAAAACCGACTGGTTGTGGGTTCGATCCCACTCGAGGAGATGAAATATTTACTTAAAATTTATATTTCCATTTCTTCGCTCTGATGTCGAGGCAAAGCGCGGCGTTGAGTTCTGCCACTCAACACGCAATGCCTCCAAAATTCGGCAGAAAGTGGGGAACGGAGTGTCTTACACTAGGTTCCCTCTGCCTACCCTGCTGTGTGCGGGATATAGCGTGAAGCTAATTTAATTTTAATTTAATTTTAAATATAAAATGTGCTGAACCGATTTTGAAAAATCTTATAGTACTAAAATGCTACATTATCACTGAGTAATATAGGCTATATTTGTTATTACAAAAATTGAAAGATCTGTACTAAAACCTTAATAAAAAAACTGCGCTGCTGAAACTGTTCAAGACAGAACTAAGAAATTTTCTACAAATATAAAGAAATTAAAATTAAATTAAATTAAATTAAATTAGCTTCACGCTATATCCCGCACACAGCAGGGTAGGCAGAGGGAACCTAGTGTTAAGACACTCCGTTCCCCACTTTCTGCCGAATTTTGGAGGCATTGCGTGTTGAGTGGCAGAACTCAACGCTGCGCTTTACCTCGACACCAGAGCGAAGAAATGAAAATATAAATTAAAGTAAATATTTCATCTCCTCGAGTGGGGATCGAACCCACAACCAGTCGGTTTTATAGTCACACTTTGTACCACTGCACCACGACTGGCCTCAATATAAAGAACATAACCATATTTAAAAAACACTTTTGGATACCATATATCTCACTTACAGCTCTAGTAAGCATATAAAGGACATCCTATTAAAACATGAACGAAGTGTTAGTTCTGAGAAGTTTGCCTTAGCACTGCATTGATGAGTAGGCGAAACAGTGTTGGTACCGACGCTGCTATAATGCGGTGAAACTGTGAAAAACTCGGAGGAATGAAATATTAATTATTTTCATTTTAGTACCCTGGTAATAAAGTAAAGCGCGGCGTTTAGTTCCACTTAATATGTAATATTTTGTATATATTTTGTATTTTGAGGCCAGTCGTGGCGCAGCGGCACGAAGTGTGACTGTAAAACCCACTGGTTGTGGGTTCGATCCCCACTCGAGGAGATGAAATATTTACTTTTAAGCGAGGCTAAGCGCGGCGTTGAGTTCTGCCACTCAACACGCAATGCTTCCAGAATTCGGCAGAAAGTGGGGAACGGAGTGTCTTAACACTAGGCTCCCTCTGCCTACCCTGCTGTGTGCGGGATACAGCGTGAAGCTGATTTATTTCGTATAAACAGTTTACAACGGAGTGTTGTGACGCTACGTCCTGTCTGCGTGCCCTGTCATACAAGACCCTGAAAAACAAATACATTCCCATACAAAATTAAAAATATTGGAAATAAAACAAGAAAATTGATTTCATATTAAATTATGTCTAAATACGTAAAATTTCAAACAAACAGGAAAATTATGAAATAAGCGGAAATAACATTGTAACAAAACAATAAATCAACAATCTGTAGGTAAGTGTATGAAATGATTGTTAAAAGAATCGAGAATGCTAAATGGCATATTATTTCGACGTGAAACTACTATTTTCTTTAGTACTTCTTCTTACACAATGAATCAGATGGCTGAGTGGAATTAGACTACTTAAATATCCTACTTATTATTTTTTATTCTCTTAATACTTTTTTTAAATTAAAATGAATGTATTTATTTTGACTTTGTTTGACCTTCGAAAGCACAGTATCAAAGATAATGGAGGAAGGGACGGCATCTAGAAGAAATTGATAACAGTAGAAGAAGCGAAAGAGATATTTAGAGACCGTAGCGTTTGGCGCTCCGTTCTCTCTGACAATTCCACTAGGGATACAGGATGCAGCAAAGTTAAGTTTCAAGTTAAGCTATTACTACGCTCTGGACTTGACCCAAAGCGCAGCGAACACGGAGAAAAACGGGAAACGGAGAGTCTTAATATTAGGTTTCCTCCGCCTATTCCATATTATTTTTTTAAGTTATATATATATATATATATATAAAAAAAATAGATATCATAATAATAATAATTTCTGTAATCTTTCTTACACCTTCTACTATTAAAAATATACCCACAAACTTGTATTTTAGACACGATACTGTCACTGTGATATATATATAACACAGTGTGTTAAATGATGGAACCTAACACCGCACTAACGTTAAAGCAAACTTCACTAGACCGTTAAAAATACCTGCGCAAATGCAAATTAATACTCCTATGTTATAGGGAACTTTATATAGAAAGTGTGTATATACGATAACTAGTACCTACTTTGTGGACTTACGTGGTCTTTAAATCAAAGCAGCTTAACGCTGTTTCCTGCATACAGTAGGGTATGCAAAGGAAATTTTCGAAGCAATGTGTGTTGAGTGGCGCAACTCAACGCCGGGCTTTTTGCTTTGGTTTATTAATAAATTTATTCATTCTCTTGAATGAGGATTGAAACCACAACTGTACTTATACTTTATAGCTACACCCTTGTAAAATTCTTAATTTATGACCGATCGGCTGATTTAAAGACGTAAAATATTTTTTCCCGTTGGAATTTCAAATTTTTTTTTGATCGTTCGCCTACACTTTCTACATATTATTTTCATTTATTTTTCCAAATACATTTAATATCTCGAAAACTGATTGAACAAGAAGAATGGAAACGGATTGCAAGGAACGAAAAGTCTTAGCATTGAATTCTTTCTGCCTATCCTGCTATGCGATATAATACACAAAGCGGTATACATATTAATAGTGATTTCAAATTCAATTTCTTTTTAATAGTAATAAATTAAATTTCCGCTTTATACCTTATCCCCGCAACTGTCATCTTCAAAGAAAAAGCTTAGTGGTCGCAACTACTACGCTTAGACGTTTAAATCTTATTAAGATAAATGTTTTTCCAGTACTATGATAGTGGTATGAGTTTTAATTTTAAAAATATTGCATGCAAACTGGTTGATTTTATTAAATTTGTTTTTAATATTTTAAGTTTTAATTGCTTGGAGAAACGCAGAGAGAGAGATAGTAGTGTTAAGACAATGTTTTTTTTACATTTTCCTCTTATTTAAAGAGATTCATGTAGTAAAGCAATGTCTGTCTCTGTCTACCCTAGACAGAGAGAACTGGGAAACCTAGCGAATGCTAGACTCTCCGTTCACATTAGGGCACTTCTGTACAGAAGTGCCTGAATCTTCTTGATCATCTCTTTCTGTCGGAATTCTGGAGCGTTTTGAATAGCGGAACTCAACGCCTCGTTTTGCCACGTTACCAGAGCAATGAAATGAACTTGATTGCGACTGGTCTCTACTACAGGTAAACACTAGTATAAAGTAAAAACGTAAAAGTGAATAGTGATGTATTTATTATATATGCAGCAGCAGAATCCAACATCTCCAGGTGCTACAAATAAAATAAACTGCTGGAAGACAGTACGCTTATATTTTGTTACACTCGTCACATTGTAAACAGCGAAAGGCGGCTAGAGGCGTAATTCATATATTTTTTTCAATTATGAAAAATATAGTAGATAATCATACTAATAATATAAATGTGAATGTACGTTTGTTTGCTACGCTTTCACGCTTAAACTACTTAACCATCACGTCCAGTACCAGTCGTCGTCGTCGACCCTACGTCTCTAAATAAAACTTAATCTATGTAATTAAAACTTTATGAAAATTGTAATACAGGACTTGAGTTTTAACAAACTTTGTTCTCTTGTATACGTCTTGGTTTAATAGAGCAGGAAACCAAAAATAAAATTTAAATATTTCTCCCAGTTAGGCTCCGAACCCACAACCATCGCGTATTTACACACTGCGCCACAATGACCAAATTATTTGAACTAACAATATACAATAAAAATCCACTAGTAGTACTTCCACGAGAAATATTTGACATAACGCGGCTTCCAAACAATTCAATTGCGACATACTCGTAGCGTGTACGTCAGTTCGTAATAGCTTCTTCGAATAAACGGTGGTAATCCATTTGTACTGTTATTGGGGTTTTGGTGGATATGTGTGGATTTATTGCTAAAAATGTTTTATTTTATAGCCTTACAAGATTTTTTTTATTAATATTAACTATAATTTTTGTATGTAACCAAAAAGGCGGTTGTGGCTTCGATTCCCATTTGCGGTTATATATATATTTTTTTTTTTAATTTCTCCATTCTGGTAGCATATTGATAAAATTGGAAAGGTAAGGAAAAACAGAGCGAAGCATAAAAAAAATAATTTGGTATATAAAATTAAATTTATTAAATTTATATTGTTTTATATTTTCTTGGTTTTACCGAATACAAATAGAAAAAAAATGAAAATGATATATTATTTGGTACATTTAATTTGCAAAAGTGTGCAGCAGAGAAAGTCGCGCTTTGCCTCCACACCTTGACGAAAAAAAGGAAAACATTAAATATTTTTCATCGAGTGGTGATCGAACCCACAATCTGTCGCGGTTCCAATCACACGGTTGTGCCACTGCGCCACGACTGGCCAATGCCAAAAATGCCAATAAACTTTGCCACAACATAATACGTAGATACTTAGTTACGTCACAGTTTAAACCTTGGAGAACTATTAAAATTCTTCACATACATCTGGGAAGAGAACGTTCACGTTATTTGAAACTACGTACAATATAGTGTAGTGTCATTTCAAGGATAGAATGGAATGTAACAATAAATTTTGTTCAATACAATCCCAATGAAAATATACGGATGTTCATTTAATTTTATCTCGATACTAGCAGAAATATAGGGTGTTACTTAGGTTGTGGCTTTTATTATAGTACTTTTATATATTATCAGGACACACGGCCGTGTGTCCGCCAAGTTCGAGCCAAAAAAGGCGACACACCGGCCGTGGGTTATATTACACGAACCATTTCGGGCCAATTTCGACCCCTATAACTCAAAATCTATTTTACTTACGCATATATCAAATCTAGTATCTGTTGAGACCCCCTCACTTATCTAAAATACAAAATTTCATTAATATATCTATTGTAGATCTTGATATATTGACGTCAGAAAATCGCTATTTTTACTATACACTCACTGACTGACTGACTCACTCATCAAAAACCTAGACCACTTCCAATGGTCGTATTGACTTGAAATTTGGCATGGAGGTAGGTCTTTAGGTCAAAGTAAAGGGAAAAATCTGAAAATGGCCAATCTAATACTTACAGGAACGCAAACCTGTTCTTCCAGCAGTTTCCTGATAACATTTTTTATTATTTTTCTGTACTTTTAAATGATGTTACTTGGCAAGTTTTCACGCACCTTGTTATAAACCTACTGAACGCAATGAGTCAAGTATATCATTTTCTATTAAAACTTGCCCTATTAAAAGTAGGTAGTAGAAAAATAATAGAAAATGTTATCAGGAAACTGCTGGAAAAACAGGTTTGCGTTTTTTGTAAGTATTAGAACATTAGGTATTTTATATGATATTTATTCAGAACATACTTTCCAAACTGCGGAAAATCAAGTGTGCATTCCTGTAACTATTTTTAACTGAGGTATGTGTATGGAACTTGGTACTTGTTCAGATCTCACTTCTTTTATAGGTGAAGCATTCCCATATTATCGAACTTGGCAGCCTTTCACATTTTTGTTGTGGGTGGGATATATTTTACTATTACACTGAACCTGCACACAGCAGGATAGGCAGAGGTAACCTGAAAACCTAATGTTAAGATACTCCGTTCCCATTATGATATTTCTTTTCTCACTTTCCGCCCGAATGGAACTTAACGCAGCGCTTTATTTATTAGGACACGATTGTGCCCTTGCGCCACCTACAAGAAAGGCGTAGATAGAGACAATCTAGTATAATACTACTCGGTTCTCCGCTTACCTGAAATCAACGTACTCATGTCCAGGCAACATTGTTTTTTTTTGTATCTTTCACTAAAGTTATAAAAAACAATGTATATAAAATAAAAAGCCATCAAGTTATCTACATTCTTTAACTGGAGCAAGTATCAAACTTTCAAGGAACACGTATCGTTTTTATATCCTCAGACTCGTCCCGGAAGTTTATAATTCTATTGTACTTTCTCATGATCTTTATGAACTCTACGTATTTCCGTGACTATAGTTTGTTTAACTTTTAGTTAAGTAAGTTAACCAAATTATCTTACACTAGTAGTTGCCCGCAACTTTGCTAACCTGTTCCCGTAAGAATTTAAGATATCCTCTCTTAGAATTCCCCTATGCTTCCTAACTTATCTACATTCCAAATTAAAATTTTCTATACCCATTAGTATCTCCAGTGGATCAGTAGTCCGTAAATTGCCTGTCACTCATTCAGTTTTACATGGTTTGATTGTATATCCCACATTTTTAAATTTGGTTAAAAATATTAACAAGTGGAACATAAAACAAAGAGGTTATTAATTTCAACTGACATTTATTTACCTAGAAAAAAGTATTAATTGATAAAATGAAAATTTATTTTATTTTTTCAAATACTGTCTAAATATATTTTAAGCGTATAAACAATAATTATACTGGAAAAACAATTTCCAAATACCAATCCCCAAGCACGGCCTTCGCTGGAAAAGCTCCACGAAGAGGTCTTTAATTGAAAACACGTAACGTGCGTGCGTTTACACGTTAGACGTTAACGTAAACGTAAATCAAGATAGAAGGGAGTAATGCGACAGGCGCGGCTTAGTAATCACTGCGGCAGTTTATTTCTAACGACACGATATCGTCTACGAAACGAGTACAGTTCGGTCGACGAGTTGTGGCCGTCTTGAAGTTAGCTGCAGATGTCTGTATTTGTTTACGAGTGAATAATGCGCAAAAGTTTAAAAAACTTAATTTCAGATTGGCCACAACTAGTCGACCGCACTATAACGAGTGAATTTCCAATTTTATTGGACAGATTGTTGAAATTTTGGACACTTTCATCAATATTCAAGCAATTAGTACGTTGTGGAGTTTGAGAGACTAGACGCCATTAGTATTCTTTCCAAAAATCTTCTTTATTGTTCTTGCAAGGATTTATAGTTAAATGAATAATACATCAGGATTTTTAAACAATAACTAGTTTTTGATGCATTTTAAATCGATATTCAAGTATGTATTTATAAAACTCTTCCGTTAGTGTCACTAAGAGATATCGCTCAGATGTATGTTTAGATAGGTTGGAGCGAAAAAAAATTAGTAACTTCTTAAGTTTTATAAGAATTGAAAATTAAATAATAACTATGAATATTAGTGGTAAAATGAAAGTTTCACATTTTATATATTGACATTTTATTATACAAACACGAACCTTTATGAGTTTGGGAACAAAATCAATACTAGTTGTTGTTAAATCAAATTAAAATTGATAATATAAATCAGCTTCACGCTGTATAATATTATTAATTAATACAATAACATACATATAATTTATATTTATAGTTTTACTGTGGTGTCGGGCAAAGCGCGGCGTTGAGTCCCGCAATAATATAATAATAATAATAAGCAATGCTTCCAGAATTCTGCAGAATGTGGGGAACAGGGTGTCTTAACACCAGGTTCTATCTGCCTTCCCTGCTATATGCGAGATACAGCGTGAAGCTAATTTAATTTATTTTTTTAACATACATGTACCCTCCTTAACCTGCAAGCCTAATTCCTTGAAATTAAGATTATACCGGTATTGTAAATACTGCTACTGATACAAACTCAAAAAAATATACAGCTACTGCTTTACAAATGAAAAATGAATTAGAAGACTTACACCAAAAAAAAAAAGTCTTGTGTAAATAAAACATAAAATAAAGCATTTAAACCGTCTCGCTGCCATATAAATGGCCTTATAACTCGGAAAAATCCACCAGCCCGCGCTCCCTAACCTAATTCGGCGTGTTGACGGCTGTTCAAATGGCTACGTAATCTAATTGTGCTGTTTTGCTTACTTTTAGCATGCGATTCTTAATTCGTCTTGTTAATACTTGATTGATTTTTTGATATTTACTTCCTCAATTGTATTTATTTTTAATAAAATAAAATATATAAGAATCCGTATGATTATCAACGCAACGGTTGTGAGTTTGATTCCCACTCTCGGAACAGATTTTTTTTATATTTTCATTTTCTCGCTCTGGCAATGAATCAAAGCCCGGCGTTGAGTTCCGCTGCTCAACAATGCCCTGAGAACAAGGCGGTAGGCCGTAGGTTCCCTCTGCCTAGCCTGCCTTGCAGGATACAGCGTGACGCTAAAAAGTAAAAAAAATAAGCGTACTAGCCAATGAATTTAGAATTAATCAGTCAAAAGACTCGTTAAATTACTGGTTCTAAGTTCATCCTTTCATCTAAAAAAAAAAACAATTTAAAAAGCTCCAAGCCTGATTTTTAATTTCCATTACTAAGACCAGTTCAACAGACGTCAACTCATTGAATTACATTAGTGACACTCTGTGGCGTTCTATAAGACCCAGTATATTTTTTTTTCTTTCATATTTTTCTTAAATTAGCTCCGCCGGCGTCTCTTTGGAACTTTGAAAATTCTTCTTAAAGCATATTATTCCTTCGTTATAATATCTAAAGGAAATGTGATATATGAAAGAAATATTTGTGTTCTAATCTAACGTTATTAAACTTACGGCTAAATTGAACCTTGGTATGGATTGCAATTTAATACTATATGGTGGTAGCTATATTTTTAATCTAGATTTTCGTAATAAAGTTGATAGAAAATTAAATGTAAATGTTATTTACTCTCTCTCTCTCTCTCTCTCTCTCCTCTCTCTCTAGCCTCCAAAGTATTTGAATATGATTATCTAATATAAAGTAGGGAAGGAGATAAAAAAATATCAAATACTTCGTTTTCTAACTGAAATCAAAACATTGCGTGCTCAATGATAGAAATCAATCGCATTTCCCAACAGAAATTCAAGTAAGAATCGTAATAAGACTACTTGGATGGAATTGAACCCACAAACATCGTGTGCGGTAAATGTGCTTTTTATCTTTTGTTAGCTTTATGCTGTATCCCGTATGTATAGGTAGAAAAAGGGAACCTGGGAACCTAGTAATGTCTTTAAAAAGTGGTGGAAACTGTGAAGAATGGAAGAGTCTAAATGGGAACGGAGTGTATTAACAATAGGTCCCCAGGTCCTCTCTACCTCTTGCTATATGCGGAATAAAAAATACAAAATATAGATTTATTTCCTTATTGCATATAAAGAGTTCAATCTATTTTATCTGAAGCACTATATTTATTCGCGTAACTTCAATAACTTTTACAAACTATAAACTAAAGGTCTATCCTTCCTTGCCTCTCTAAGATAACTTGGGCGATAAACTAGAACTGCTATAAAAGCTCACTTAATCAAGAAGCCATCGACTTTGAAATTTCTCGGTATAGCACGATATAAGTTTTAATTCAGGTCTTGGGTAAAATTGAAAATTATAATTTAACAAAATTTTGTTATATACGTAAATATTACTACTGTTCCTAATATTTCCTTATAATAAATTTTATTAGTGGGTGATCTTTTTTGCTTTTCACTGTATCTCGCTTATAGTAGGTACCCTACTATACGCGGGACCCAAAGGAAATTTAATGTTAAAATTCATTCTCCGCTTTCCGCAAAACTTTGCATCACGACAGGCATTTTCTTATGATTAAATCAAAATTAATAGTAAAAATAAATAAGAAGCAAAAGAAGCAACTAACAATGTCACAAGACAGGGTCAACGACAACTAAGATAATTTTTTTTAAGCACTAAAACTTTTTTAACTCAAGGTTTTAAGACATAAATCGCCAGTCAAACTAAATGAGACGTTCTAAAGCGAACATCACCTTAGTTGAATGTAAATGTACTTATAACGGGGAAAAATCCTTTAGACCCGCTCTCTAACCTAATACAAAGTTGATGGCTGTTAGAATGAGGTTAGTAATTTGATTTGCTTTGCTCTTTTTAGGGTATAAACGAATATAACAAACAATTTCTATCAAAAAAGTTGAAAATTATTTTTTTAAATTATTGAATTGTGCTCAGCTCGCTCAGTTTGGTTTAATTATGTTAACAAATTTAAATCCTTTGAAAAAATAAACACGTGGGTATTACAGAAGAATAATGCAAGAAAGATAAAAGCTTTGGAGATTAGATAACTATGTAGGTTGCTAATCGAATGTTTAAGGAAGACAGGAACACACAGAATGGTAGGTACCAGCGAGCATATCACGTCGAGTATGAAAAATAACTTACTCAAGTGATTTGGACAGATAATAAGAATAAGTGATGAAAAGGTGACAAAAAAAATTATGAGACAAGATCCGGTGAGAGACGCACAAGAACTCGATTGCTCTTCGTGAACAGTGTCAATGATGCTGGAGAAAGATCACGTAAAAAGTTTGAGGATCCCCCAAACGGTAAATACACGTACGCTTGATGGCAGTGGAGGAGACGAAAGAGGTTCGCAGAGTCCGTAGCACTTGGCGCCCAGTTTTTTCTGGCCCACTTGTGATAATATGATAAGTTTGGAACTAAAAAAAAATCCAACGAGTGTTATGATTTATTTCTTTGTAAAAATCTATTTATAGACAACGCTTCAAGTTGGAAAAGCAAATATTGCGCCATACTAGCTAATAAAGAAATATTTGTCCATCCTAAAAGTCATCGCAAAATTGCATCGCTATCGAATGAAAGCACGCCGTGGAGGATAATGCAAAAAGTTTTAACTAGAGAAGAGTATTCTAAATTGTTACGTTAGCCTTTCTTCTTATAGTCCGCGAGGTCTCACTTTCTTAATCTCAGCCAATTTATACTACCTTTTTAACACCCATTACCCCTTTTATTAATGTCACATATTATTTTTTTATATTTGTATCAGCTTCACGCTGTATCCCGCACACAACAGGGTAGGTAGAGGGAACCTAGAGTGTTAAGACACTCCGTTCCCTACTTTCTGCCGAATTCTGGAGGCATTGCGTATTGAGTGGCAGAAATCAACGCCGCGCTTTGCCTTGACACTAGAGCGGAAATATAAATTTAAGTAAATATTTCACCTCCTCGCGAGGGCGTCAAACCCACAACCAGTCGGTTTTGCAGTCACACTTTGTGCCCCAGCGCCACGACCGGCCTCAATTTTTTTTTATATTATTTTTGTGTTCCACTTATTATAAATAACACTACCACAGCACAAGAATGTAAAAATATACGTGAATAAGCAGTAACAAAGGAAAAAATATGGAGTCAACGCTGTTGTTGATAATATAACGAAAAGATTATTAACTCGAAAGATGGGCAATGCCCGACTTTTTTTAGGTAGGATGTTTTTTACAGATTTTTATTAATATTTTTATTTTTAAAAGTTTTTTTCTGCCTCTACTATTATAATCACTCAAACAAATAATAAGCTCAGCTGAAGCCTCGCGAACTGTCTTTCAATACGATGCTTGTGTGTTCAATCGTGCATTTATAATAAATATTATATTTCCAGCGTTGAGTTCCACCACTTAACGCGCAGTCTTGGAGTCATTCAACATTGGAGAACGGAGTGCTTTGACACTAGCTTCTCATTGCCTACCATGTATAGAAAATAAAGTGTGATTCTATAATATAAATATCCTACAATATGAGGCTACAGAATTAGGAAATTGGGTCGTAAAAACTCAATAAGCTTTTATATTAGTTCCAAAGTAGTAATTTCATTATTATTACAGAGCTTAAACAAACTTTGTATCGAACGATTTTATACTTGTTTTTGTTTTGGTTTATTGAAAGCTTTTCTCGGCGCTAATACTGAGTTTATTTTGCGAATAATTCAATGGTTCCAGGATAAGATCACCAGGAATTTATATATCCAAATATATTTAGGAGTGGTTGCAATTTTCATTTTAGAAACTGAACTTTGAAAGAAAAAAAATACAGTCTCTCTCTTATCGACTCTCTCTCTCTCTCTCTCTCTTATTGACTATATTATCATACAGAATACTACATTCATCCGGTGTTTTTGGTTCAATTACGAGTCGTAGCAATATTTAAATAGGTTTTTGTTCTGCGGTAGAATAGTGTTTTTATCAACTACGCCATGGATTATGAAAAAAAAATAGCTTTAAGGGGTATCCCTTATTGTCTTAAGAAAAATTGTCTTGACAGACGGACAGACATATGGAATCAGATGGACAATAAATAAATCCTATAAGGATTCCTTTTTAGATACGGAATCCTGAGAAGTTTACTAAATAAACTTATTTAGGTCTCGCATTAAAATGTTAATTTCATTGCTATATATTCTTATTATTGAGGTCAGTCGTGGCGCAGAGGACTAAGTGTGACTGCAAAATCTACTCTACTCTACTCTAATCTGGTTGTGGGTTCGATCCCCACTCGAGGATATGAAATATTTAAATTTATATTTTTTTCTTTGCTCTGTTCAAGGCAAAGCGCGGCGTTGAGTTCCGCCACTCAACACACAATGCCTCCAGATTTCGGTGCAAATGAGGGGAATGGAGTGTCTTAACACTAGGTTCCCTTATCCTGTTGTTTGCGCGACACAGCGTGAAGCTGATTTAATTTTTATTTTTTTTAAGTAATTCTTATTATTTCACGTCAAAGCTAGCGTTTCGCTTAAAGTTAAAACGCTTTTTAAGATAGGAATGAACATTTTATTCTCATTTGTTATTTGAACTGGAAATTTTAATTTAGATTAATATGCCTTCTTCCTACTTTTATTGTAATGCATTCTTTTCTTTTTATCTGTTTATTTAATATTTCGTTTTAGACTAAAAACAATTTTGGTCGGTTTTATAAATAATAATAATATAATATTATTGAAAATGTTTTTTACTATGCACTTTTTTTAAATTAGCGCGTCCAGCCAAACAATCTCTTCATCTTTACAAAATTAGTATACATATGTGTATTTGATTATTATTTTCTTATAGATACACGCTATATCCCGCACACAGCAGGGTAGACAGAAGGAACCTAGTGTTAAGACACTCCGTTCCCCACTTACTGCCGAATTTTGGAGGCATTGCGTGTTGAGTGGCAGAACTCAACGCGACGCTTTGCCTCTACACCATGGCGAAGAAATGAAAATATAAATTTAAGTAAATATTTCATCTCCTCGAGGGGATCGAACCCACAACCAGTCGGTTTTACAGTCACACTTTGTACCACTGCGCCACGACTGGCCTTTTTTTTATTTTTTATTTATAGATACACAAATTGGCCACATTTCTATATATGTATATACTATACTCCATTCTCCATTCAGTCCAAATTAAAATAATAAATATTTCATTTTCAGCATTCACAGTCACAAAGTGTGACTGTGAGCGAATGAATTTAAACTATTCCTCTGAGTAGATATCGAACTTCCAACCGTTGCGCTTAGTTCAGTCATGTACTGTGCCCTTACATCTTTTTTTACCTTATTTCAATATATCAAGAATAATCAGCCCAATTTTTTTTTTTTAATCAGCCCAAACCAACCAGGAAACTAAACCAGGGCATGCAAATGATAAATTAAAAGTAATAACGTCCCACTGACAGTTATATTAAATAATACGGTGAGTTGAATATTGTGAAAAGACACACATCAGTTGCCTTCATGAAAGGAATACCTAAAGGACGAAACGCTTTACAAATTCGGAATACGAAAATATTCATTTCGTTATGTTTAAATGGATTTTTGTGGTAGCTCTGGGTTTTTTTTAATCTTATAGTCACTTTCTCTTTTTTCTTCTCTGTCTTCATGACAGCTTTCTATTGGTATAGGAATCAGTAATAAAATAAAAAAAGGTTCCGCCAACTTCCACCAGGTTCCACTAACTTCCACCAGGTTCCACTAACAGATAATTTGTAACTTGACTTATATCGGAGGGCGGAGTGTCTTAGCTTAGGCTCTATCTTAGCTAGTCCGTCTAACGTATTCAAAAAGAAAAAAGAAGTCAAATGTGAAGCAGGTTCACCCACCAAGAGCTACAATTTCATAATAGTAAATCAACGAGAACGTGACTTTTTAAAAGTTGAAATACTTAAGTTTACGGGTTTAATTTTGAATGATGTCTTACAAATATAATTATTTTATGATTTTCGTATATTTTCTTTGTTTATTTTGTAAATTCTCACATCTTGCGCTAATTTTATAATTGTAGGTCCAAGGAAATACCTTGTAGGCGGCGAAGTCCAGTGAACTGAAACTGGAACACTTTTGATTGCGTTGACTTAGAAACTATTTTTTTTGTGCTTCAATATTATTTCTATAGAAAATATTAAAAAAATAAAATAAATAAGCAACCACATGTCGTGCTGCTGTTCAAGTTTTTACACAATATGTATAAAATAATAAATATTATTTAAACATCTGACGAGTGGCTAGTGTGAAATGTGCCTTAACACGAAGTTTTGATGTTTCCATCCACGTACTGAGGAAGTTTAAATGGATTGTCTTACCACGACAACATTTGCATCTGTTTTGTTTAATTTATATCGAATCCTATTTGTTGCTTACCAGTCGATTAGTGAGTAGTTTGAAAGTTACGGGTTCGAAGCCAAATAAAGAAATATATGTAAAAACCGCATGGAGCAAAAGTAGAAAACATCAATTACGGAACAAATTTAATAGAATTTTAATTAGAAATTATCCTACTAATATTATAATTGTGAAAATTTGGGAAATTGGATGTTTGTTCTATTTTCGCATTAAAACTATTGAACGTGTTTCGATGAAACTTTACAGTAGTATAAATTATATATCAAAATAACGCACAGGATCCAATTTATGTAACATTACGTTAACGTTAAATTAAACAAAATATTAGCTATAACTAAAAAATATATTATTAAATTATAATACAACAATAAGTTTTTGTATTATAATTATAGTTCGTTAACCGTAATAATACAAAATTGAACACTTTGTAGAATTGCTTCCTCATAGGTAAGATATTCCTTGTATTTTAATATTTATTTCACAATTTTAATATTAATTCAATTTTAATTTAATATTATTTATATATATATTATATATATATATATATATATATATATATAATAAATTATGATGAACTTTTTCATTCAAAGGAAACGAAAACAAAATTAAGTATACTATCGGAGTAATAAAAGCTTAAAGCATCGCGAGCGAAGCGGCAACGACGATGAACTCTTAAGAGTAAATAATCGGGTGTAAAAGATGAAATAGAAAGAGAATGAACTCTTTCAGTTCTAAGGAGCGAATCGAAGTCGCGGTGGAAAACAGGCTTTATGTTGTGCTTTTAAAGTCTTTTACACTAAAAAAAAATCTAAATATTTACTACTATCGTTTTCGTCATTCATTTCGTGTTTTTTTTTAAACTTCCTACTATATCCCGCATACAGAGGGAGACAGAGCGAACCTAGTGTTAAGACACTTCGTTCCTCACGGACTGTTGCTATTCTACAACAGCCTTAATGGATTAAAATTGTATAATTAAATAAATATCTATGTATTATTTTATTTACTTCACGCTGTATCCCGCACACAGCAGGGTAGACAGAGGGAACCTAGTGTTAAGACTCTCCGTTCCTCACTTTCTGCCGAATTCTGGATACATTGCGTGTTGAGTGACAGAACTCAACGCCGCGCTTAACCTCGACACCAGCGCGAAGAAATGGAAATATAAATTTAAGTAAATATTTCATCTCCTCGAGTGAGGATCGAACCCACAACCAGTCGGTTTTACAGTCACACTTCGTGCCGCTGCGCCACGACTGGCCTCAATAATGCCTGGTCTTTAATAGTAATATTTCAAATTTTTTATGTAACTTTCAACAACGTTTTATATTAGCGGCCATTCTTAGATTCTATTACACTGGAATATTAATTAATTGTATACAATATAAATTAAATATTTATTTTAATTAACAGTATTTATTGAAACTTGTGAAAATAACTGTAAACCAATCAATTTTTTTGTATTTTGCATTCAACATAAAAATCTTTGCAGGTTGAATGGAATCCAAACCAAGTATCAATACACTTTCTTTTCTATTTTTTTTTATAGGTAACACAAAAGTCAAGAAATCAAAAGTAAAGTGTGGTGGGAATCGAACCCACAACCATCGAGTAAACCATTAACTCGTGCCACACTGTGCCACATTTACAATATATATTTATATTTGCTATACTTATATTTTTATAACTTTGATCTTAAAATATAGAGAAAGAAATTTTAATAAGAAATATTATGGCTAACGCTCCTTTTATTTAGCTATATACGCTATATACTGCATATAACAGAAAAACAGAGGAAACTTAAGAACCTAGCTTAGAAAACATATAAAAATTTGAACGTAGCGGGACTCGAACCCGCGCCTCCTAGAAACCGATCAGGATTTCTCTTTCCTAAGTGTAAAATAACACTTTATATTAATAAAGAATAAGAACTTAGTGTTTAGATGTTCCATTCCCAATAATGCATTCACGCTTTGCCTCTTTAGTGGTTAGTGAAAATTGGCGCAAGCCACAAGGTGACACTAGAAAATCGACTGGTTGTGGCTTCGATTCCCATTCAAGGAGATGATATATTTATTTATTTATATTTTAATTTCTTCGCTCAGGTGTCGAGGCAAAGCGCGGCGTTGCGTTCCGCCACTCAATACGCAATGCTCCCAGAACTTGCCGGAAAGTGGGGAACGGAGAGTCTTAACACTAGGTTCCCTCTGCCTACCCTGCTGGGTGCGAGATACAGCGTGAAGCTGATTTAATTTAATTTAATATATATATAACAAATATAATTATAATACAAGATGTTAAATACTATATCACGTCAAATACAGCGAACGGGCGGTGTCGTGAAAATTAATGCAGACGTGGCGGCCTATTTCCCTGACATGTGAGCTTGCTACCGTTTCTGACGGCTAGGTCATACGCGGCCTCGCTATACTACGATTTACTATGACATTTAGTCGTATTCACTGTATATATTACAACTAGTTGGTGTGGGTTCGATTACTATTCGGGGGATTCAATTATTTTCATTACTTTTCTTTCACTGAGTTGCGCCACTCGTTAATTGGGCGGTAAATGGGAAATATAGATAGATAAAGATCATATGTGTCCATAAAATAGTGAGGCCAGATGAGGCAAAGAGTGTGACTGCGAAATCGATTAGGTGTGAGTTGTTGCTCGAATGTATTTATATTTTCATTTCTTCGCTCTGGTGTCGAGGCACAACGCGGCGTTTAGTTCCACCACTCAACAGTCAGTGCCTCCAGATTTCAGCAGAAAGCAGGGGATGGAGTGTTATAACACTAGATTTCCTCTGCCTAGCCATTTGCCTGCAATTTTTCACTCAATTATAATTTAAAAACCAACTATATAATATAACTATGAAAATCCCTTTAAACTATCCTATATTTCATATACACTCGTATCTCGAAATAGATATTTGTAGTTGAGATACAACATTGTTAAACAGTAATTGGTTTCGGTACGACTTCGTACTGAATATCGCACTTTCTGTGAATTTTCATCTAGATGTTTTCTTCGTAATAAATGTTTACTACCTAGTAAACATATAAAATAAATTAGCTTCACGCTATATCCCGCACACAGCAGGGTAGGCAGAGGGAACCTAGTGTTAAGGCACTCCGTTCCCCACTTTCTGCCGAATTTTGGAGGCATTGCGTATTCAGTGTCAGAACTCAACGCCGCGCTTTACCTCGACACCAGAGCGAAGAAATGAATATATAAATTTAAGTAAATATTTAATCTTCTCCAATGGGGATCGAACCCACAACCAGTCGGTTTTACAGTCACACTTTGTACCACTGCGCCACGACTGGCCAGGAGGCCAGTAAACATATATTATGTATATTTAAAAAGTAACGTTTTAAATAGATATTCCGTGAAATAAATTATTCTAACTAATCTAAAACTGCACAGCACACCGTGCTACTGTAAGTACGACAGCTGCGAGTTCAATTTCTACTCATCTGAATATTTTGTTTTTCTCGCTCTGGTAACGAGACAAAGCGCGGCGTTGAGTTCCACCGCTTAACAAATCAAGTTTCAAAAATTCGGCGGAAAATAAGAAACGGAAGGTTCCCCTACCTACACTGCTATAAGTGTGATATAACGTGAAGCTAAAAAAAATATCCTGTATGAAAAACTATGCCAAATTTATGCCTTTATATTATATTTATATCATATTCGTTTTATCAAATTAACACGGTAAAGGCGGAATTGCGAATATTCAGGTATAAACCCTTATATTAGAACTAGCCTTTATCTGCGACTTCACCCACGCCCAAATGGCGTCAACGGTTAAATGGAAATAATTAAGGGCTGTTCACAACCCTAAGTTACTTCCATTCTTAGTTTGGGGGGAACTTTGACCACGAGAACAGACACAACGATACAATGGCCTAATGCTATACGATCTTCCCCATAAGTGGTCAATCCAGCGTAAAAGCTTTTTTTTTAAAACATTCAATTCATCAATATGTCTATTTTCTTACATATGTTTTATAGGTTGACAGTGTAACTCACGCATAGCAGGGTAGGCATAGGGAGATTCCCTGTCTACTCGTTTGCGTATTGATTAGCGGTACTGAACGCCGCACTTTTCCTCGTTACTAAAGCGAGAAAATTAAAACTATTAAAGATTTCATTCCCACTATCGTTAGTAAAAAATTGTACATCATCATCAACTCACTTTTAGAATGTACTTCGAAGATGGCAGTAGTAGAATAATTTTGACTTCAGTCGTTAGAGAGACCAGAAGCTCTGGCTGTAGAGGTGATTATAAATGGATAGTTCTAAAGGAACCCATTAAACCTACAATTGGGTCACAGGTCCCAGGCACTGCTCTGAGCTTCTTACCCTGTAATCTGATGGGTCCCCCGCACGGTGAATCTGTGGAATTTTAAGCAGTTTCTTATTATTTGCATATACAGGATAAAAGTGTCAGCGAATCATAAAATATATCAAACCTAAAAAAATTGATCAACACTCAACAGTTCAGACGTAGGTTTTTTTTTCATTTAGAAAAAAATATAATAATTGTATTAGGCTTCTATGGAGTAGTTAAAACCACAGGTTTCATTTAATGTGGTACTGGCACTGCTGACAGTTTTATTGGGATGATTTTTTTAAGTATTAGATATTTATAAAACGGTAATAACACACTAATTCTATTGTTTATGATACCAAAAGGTTCCCCGCTCAGGCGGCATACTCGTAAAAGAGTTTCCCTACAATAAAAAAAATAAGATAACCAAACAAAACCTAGAGTCAAGACATCCCGTACTCGATTTTCCCAATTTAAGATATTGCGTGATAAGAGGTTATACTACCACCTATATTTAGACCTAAATAAAACATAAAATGTTATGTTGGATCCCGCCTATATTTTAACAGTTTCTTTGTTAGCGTCTCATAAAACAGAATTTCTTAGATAGGTAAATGGGTATATGTATATATATTTATTTATTTCTATGGTTTATTTTTATACCATTTAAATAATATGAAAAAAAAAAACACAATCTGTACCTACGTGCACGTGAAATGCAATAAATATTTCGAAAAGCTCGTACTCATACGTTGAGCACGTCAACTAAAAATTTGAAAAGTTTAATTGACATTTCAGGAGTGTCTGTAAATGGACTATTTGAATAAAGAATTATTGAATTTTCGTTTTAAATAAAATTGTTATCTATATCGTATTCATACATGATGTTAGTGAATTACCATTACAATATACCCTTTAAAAAGTATTACAGCATTCAAAGAAGTAGGCGTGATGTAGGAGCACAAGCGTGGGACCTCAAGCGCGACAGGTTGTGAGTTTCATTTGAGAAAATGTTTTCATTTCTTCACTCTGGTAAAAAGCGAGGCAAAGACCAGCGTTGAGTGTACTTTCTCCAGAATTCGACGGAAAGTGGAAAGCGGAAGCGTGAAACAGTGCAAAGATTTGGCGATTTTTTTTAATTTAAATCATCATATCATATAATTTTCTGGCTCTGGCTCCAGAAATCAGCTAAAAATGGGGAACGAAGTGTTTTAACACAAGCTACTGTATGTGGGATACGTCGTGAAGCTAAAAAAATATCACTTCCCTCGAGGAGTAAAAATCTTATTCGGAATCTTCCACTCAACAAGCAATCTTAAACAAAGATGGAAATTAGAGTTCTTAGTGCCTTCATCAGTCAACTGCTTTAATTGAAGAATTTTCATGAAGATAAACATAATATATATACATTATCAAGCTTTTGCCGCAAAGGGAACTTCGCTCTAAAATTCATTTTTCACGCAGCTTCCAATGTTCGAGAAATTGTGTTTTGTGTAGCAGAACTCAACGCCACACTTTGTCTTGTTACTAGAGCGAGGAATTTAAAATAATTTATGTACATATCATTATTCCCGAGAGGGAGATCGAACCTATAGCCTCCCGACTTAAAGTCAGACGCTGCCCCATTGCCACGAAGGCCACAATATATTTTAGAGTAAAGCAGTTAACAAAATATTAGAAACTCTGTCATAGAAATAAAATATCAATCTTTTCTTATTTATAGATACCTACTAACTATTACATGAAACGCTATCGCACGATAGAGAATACAAGGACCAGCAAATGAATGCAGACGTGGCGGCCTATTTTCACAACGTGTAAAGTTACAACCTGCTCCAGTTAACATATGAAGCCACGGAAACTGAGATTTGATGGTTTTTTATTAGCTTTTACGCTTTTTTCTGCGTGTAGTGGGCCGAGTTCTGGAGGCATTGAGTGTTGCATGGCGGAACTTAGCCTTGACACCAGAGTGAAGAAATTAAAAATAAATGTAAATAAATATTTCACTTCCTCGAGTGGGGTTCGAACCTTCAACCAGTCGATTTTACAGCCACATTTTCTGCCTCTGTGCCACGACTAGCCTCAAAAATTCATTATTAAGTAAAAAATATAGTATTTATTTATTAAGACATAGAATAGATGTAATGTTTTTTAAAAATTTATACAAAGAACGTGATAATTTAAATTAACATTTTAAAGTAACATACACACATGCACTTTGGTGATACATTGCCTATTTTAATGCTAATCTATTTGCTTAATAATACTTACTTAACAATATAAATTAAGCTTCGAAATGGTCATTATAGCTTTTTCATTATAGCAAAAATAAAAATAGCAATACAAAAAAAAATTCGATGCGAAATCGCTGTATTCATAGCCATACGTCTGTAAGAATGGGAAAGCTGATATTTTAGCTAAAATTTATACGAGAGGGTGTTTTATATGTCGTGACAGTAAGTGAAACTGTAGGTACGTTATATATATTTTATGCTAGTTATACTTTCACTTTATTAACTAACATATTAGTTGAGGCCAGTCGTGGCGCAGCGGCACTAAGTGTGACTGTAAATCGACTGGTTGTGGGTTCGATCCCACTCGAGGAGATGAAATATTTACTTAAATTTATATTTCCATTTCTTCGCTCTGGTGTCGAGGCTAAGCGCGGCGTTGAGTTCTGCCACTCAACACGCAATGCCTCAGAATTCGGCAGAAAGTGGGGAACGGAGTGTCTAAAACACTAGGTTCCCTCTGCCTACCCTGCTGTGTGCGGGATACAGCGTGAAACTGATTTAATTTAATTTAACTAACATATTAAACCGAAGCCAGTCGTGGCGCAAGAGCCCATAGAATGACTGACTGACTGACTGTAAACGCAGCACGTTCTATTTCTACTCCAAATAAATCAAATAAATCTTCGCTCGGGTAACGAGGCCAAGTGCGACGTTAAGTTCCGCTGCACGCGGAAAGGGGGGAACGTAATTGTACCTTAATCTACTCTGCTATATATGGGATACAGCGTAAAGAAAATGTATATATAAGATATAAACAGTCACTTACTATATTATATTTTTTGTTTTATTTTCTCAATCTCCACCCTGCGTCCCGCATATCTCTCTTTTCATGGTTGCGCACCCAATATTCAAGACATTGTGTGTTAATAACGCCAAATAATGTACTGTTTCTAAAGCAAGAAAATGAAAATAATAAAGTTTTTTCAGTGGGAATCAAACCTACAGATAAACCGTCGCGGTTACAGTCGCTACTGCGTCACTTCGTCACAACGGCCCTGTTTTATTACACGGTTAACGGTTTTATTATAAAAGTAATAAACGTGCCTTCAAATTTAAAATATTTTTATTAAAGAGTTATTTATACTAAAAGAAAAGTCTATTTTTTCACAATTTTGGATCTCAAAATAACGAATGTCGCTTATGTAAAAAATTCCAAGGTAAAATATCCACCCACGAGTGCAAAGCTGATAACGCGGATGATGAATACATGTGAATCTACCGCGAAAGCCTTAAAAAATCTTACTTTTATTACGACGTACAATCTTTCTTATACATTAATAATATGAAATTTCTAATTCAAGGTACAGCAACGCAGCATCTGACTCTAAAATTGACGATTATGGGTTTGATATCCACTTGCGGGAATGTTTTTTTTCCTCGCTCTGGTAACGAGATAAAATGCAGAGTTGAGCTGTGATCGCAAATTAATAGTGTTTTTATATAAGGTTCCCTCTGCCTAACCTACTATTAAATAAACGAGTGTTTATTTGTTTATGGTAGATATAAATATATACATATTTTTTCAATTTCTCGCTGTATCCCGCACACAGCAGGGAACGTAGTGTTAAAGCACACCGTTCCCCACTCTCCACCGAATTCTGGAATCACTGCGTGTTGAGTGGCGGAACTCAACGCCCCAGTATGCCTTGCCTTAGTTAGATATATACCTATTTTCAACTCCCAAATTGAAAATATACTGAACGATTGAATAAAATAATTCATTTTATCCAAAGTAATCAATATAAAATTGGAAAGAAGATTTTCGCGAAACTGGCAATGTGTTGCTTTATAATGCTAATGCTCCCTAAGCCAAATTTCATCACTGAATAGAAGCACTCAAACGAAATTATTTACCCGAGACACAAATAATTAAGTATGAATGTAGCTTTAGGAATATATATGTAAGTTGGCTGAGGCCAGTCGTGGCGCAGTGGCTCAAACCCTCGCCAGGTTGTGGTTTCGATTTCCACTTTGATTGAAACCGCGTCGTTAAATATCTCATCAAACAATATCTCGAATTCGAAACGTGGAAAACTGGATGTTTCTACCTCTGTTTACCCTATCATATGAAATAAAGCGTGAAAACTAAAAAAATAGAGAGATATTAAAGCAGAATGACTAAATATTAAAGAACGCTCGATCATGTTTTTGTTCAAATAAGATTCGATCGATTCTTATATATGATGCATAAGGCTATTCATCATACCTTGAAAACGGAACGAAGTATTGTTTGCGCGAAAATACTGAAATTATCCGTGGTGGGTATAATTTCAATTCACTTTTCTTGTTTGTAGTGCCAAAGTGTGTATGTGTGTGCACTACTTATTTTACGCTGAGGTCGTAATAGAATAAATAAAAATTATAAGTTAATATAGAGGCCAGTCGTGGCGCAAACCGACGACTTAAATTTATATTTCCATTTCTTCGTTCTGGTGTCGAGGCAAAGCGCTGTGTTGAATTCTGCCACTCAACGCGCAATGCCTCCAGAATCCAGCAGAAAGTGGAAAAAGGTTCATAGGTTCCATCTGCCTACGCTGCTGAGTGCGGGATACAGCGTGAAGCTGATGGTATAAGATAATATAATCTAAATATAAAAAAACGCAGAAAAGAAATAAATAAAAAGAAATATGCAAAAGCGGACTTATTGCTTCAAGCAATCTCTTACAGGCAACCTTTTATAAAAACAAAGGAAGAGTGGACAACGTTACGTGCACGTAAAAAAGATAGGAGTTTATTTTTTTTAAGCTCTACACTATATCTCCCACACAGCAAGGCAAGTAGGAACTTATTGTTAAGACATTCCGTTCACACCGTACAATGTATTTGTCTTCATGCCAAAGCGAAATTAAATTAGTGAAGAAAATCATCAAGAAAATCATTAAAATGGCTATTTTTAAAGCTAAAATTAAAAGAAATTAAAAATTAATTCTAATTAAAATATAAATAAAAACTATTGACTAAAATGTTAACTACTACAACATACAAAATCGCTAGCTAACAACATTTCAAAACACTCATACAACTTCATCACCAATGTTATGAACCGGTTATTAAAATTAAAATCCTTTTATCCAATGAAAACTGAGCTTACACTCTGTATACGAATAGTTCTGTAAAGTACTAAGTTTGGCAAACTATCAAAACCACGTACAATATAATTGCCACAGCTATGACCGGCTATGAATATAATAATTTCGATAATACTGGGAAGTTTAAAACAACAAAAAAAATCCGGTTAAGTGCGAGTCGGACTAGCGCACCGAGTACCGTACCACTTTCGGGAGTATTTAATTATTAGTCAACGAGAAGTGCAGTTTGAAAAGACAAACTTAAGTTAACTTATGTGCTTTGTGCTAGGCACTCTTTTTGTATGAAGTACAAATATACATTTTTAATATTTTTTTTCTATGAAATATATATAACAAATTTTTCACTTTTCGGATTTTCCCTTTATTTGTATTGTGAACTCTCACTTCGTGCTATTTTATAACTGTAAGTCTACGTTAAGTACCATTTTTATTCAGCTTCTATCTGATAACACGGGTAATTTCATGCAAAATACAGCAAAAACTACGATGAAAAGTTATCGTATCTTTTGATTGCGTTGACTTAGAAACTTAATTGTATCTGTGTCTCCAAAGACCGTAGATTTGATATCAATTTTAACTTGATATGTGCACACAACAGACGGACATCGAAGTGAGAGCTCCGTCTTTATATTTTGAGGTACAGAATCCTAAAATACGTAAACAACTATAAAATGGCCAAAATTCTGTATACATGAATGATACTATATTGTATACGTAGATGTTTCGATTTGTTACTAAACGCAAATTTTAATGGACCTATACGCATGTACATATCATTATTTAAATGTCTGTTAACTTCACGCTTTATTCCGTTTACAGAATGGTAGGCAGAGAGAATGAAGTGTCAAATAACTCAGCTCTCCACTTTTCGCCTGATTTCTAGAACTTGAATATTGATTAACGAAACTCAACGCTGTGTTTTATATTACTAGGCCAGGGAAAAAAAAATCTTTTCGAAGCAACAACCTTTTTCAAAACAACAACCTTTTTAAAATATAACAACAATATATACAACTTACTACACTATCAAGCAATTTATACTAGGATTATTATCAATTCTTTACATTTTCATCAATTTGGCGTTTAAATTCTTAAGATAAAATGAAAATTAAGCGATATACACAAAAGGTAAATAGCACTTGTGGCTAGCAGTACTAGCAGAGATTTTAGTAGATCAACCAGTAAACTTTCTATACCACAAACAAATCGCTTTTTTAAGCTTCACCCTGTACCCCGCATAAACCTATTGTTGAGATACTTCCGTTCCCCACTACGCTCACTAGTTTAACACTTAATACCAAGATCGACCAAACATTCCACATCTAATAAACGTACAGTACGTTGTAATTCCGTCAGCACCTAATAATATTAGGTACCTTAGCAATAGATTTCGTGCAAAATTTAACGTAAACATTTGTAAAGCTGTCGAAAGTTCCGCCGCATTCGGTTCCCACGAATGGTGAATAATTAAACTTTGTTATTTATGTCAGTTTGCCCAAAAATGACAAGTGGTCCGAGCCGTCAAGATTTGTTGAGCCATTCAAATATTCAAAGCTGAACGTTGAAAAGTTGGGAATAAGAGGAAACTTCAAATAATGTAAGATAAAATAATATTATCTATACTTTTGGGCTTTATAAAAGTATTATGAAGCCAGTCTTGGCGCAAGGTTACAAGAAATGGCTGTAAACGCGATAGGTTGTAGATGTGATTCAGACTCAAGGATAAAAAATATTTTATTTTCGATTGATGTTGATTTCATTATTGTTTTTACACTAGGTTCCCTCTTCTACTAATTCAATTTAAATTTAATTGAATTATTTTAATGATATTTTTCTTGCCTAATACCAACAATCAATATAATAATAGGCGGCAGTTCAAGGGAGGTCTCAATCTTTGGCGCTTCTAGTGATATAAGCTATTGTGACGATTATGCGTCATTGTCAGACTGAGTAAAATCCCCACACGGCAATGAACAATTATTATATAAAACGCAGCGTTAATTTCCGCTACTCAACAACCAATGTCTCATGAAAGCAGTGAAAGCTGTATTTAGACACTAAGTTCTCTGTGCCCACATTAAAAAAAAATACAAGAAAATATACTAGTTTTACAAAATTCTGAAAAAAATTGATAAAATCTATCAAATTAAATCTAGTGTATCAACACTGTAAGCAGTAATGTGTTTCACTTAAAGTAAGTAATTCTATTTGAGTAATTTTATTTAAATAAAATTTAATTTTTTTCGTCAAAGTCAATGAAATAAATGTGTAATAATTACTTAATAGTACGGGAGCCGACGATGCTAAATAGGGATTTACTGAAGCGTCGTGGAAACCTATTGGATTACGAAACTTTTGATCGGTGGGGTAAGCGGCTATAGATTTTCAGAAATGTAAAAAAAATCTATTACATGGACATACTCGAGCGCGTCAGATATTGATATCATCTATTACCTACGTATTCTTAAAAATGAGGTGGTCGTACGTAAGAGTGAGAAATGCAAAAAAAATAAGGAGGTGTTAAGGGAACCTAAAAAAAACCTCTTATTTAATAATGTGACGCAAACTCGCCGCAACGTTAGAATTTGCAAACAATTTCGTCACTTTGAAATACTCAAGCGCGTCAGTCTAAGATATATTTATGGTTCATCTTCATGCCCTAGACGTGGTATATCATAATTGCCTCATATGAGAATATTATTGTATATATTTTTTTTTATTTTGATCGTAATTAATTAAAAAGCTCAAAAAATATCATGTAAATAATGGAGTGTATGTTTGAAGTAGAATACTTGTATTTATAAGAAAATAAAAAATTTTTTTAAGTAAAAAAAAAATATCAGCTTCACGCTGTATCCCGCACACAGCAGGGTAGGCAGAGGGAACCTAGTGTTTTTAGACACTCCGTTCCCCACTTTCTGCCGAATTCTGGAGGCATTGCGTGTTGAGTGGCAGAACTCAACGCCGCGCTTAGCCTCGACACCAGAGCGAAGAAAATGGAAATATAAATTTAAGTAAATATTTCATCTCCTCGAGTGGGGATCGAACCCACAACCAGTCGGTTTACAGTCACACTTTGTGCCTCTGCGCCACGACTGGCCTCCCTTAGATATTATATTTAAATAAGATATGCGACAGATCCTACAAAAAAAAACTAAATAAACAGTTTTGTAGGACATAGCATAATTTACTCAGTTATGAGGTTGTATTGTAATAATAAATTAAAAAAAAAACGACACGAGGCATTGTTTGCGCGAAAAGACTGGAATTATACGTGGAGGGTATAATTTCAATTCACTTCTTTTGTTTATAGTGGGTTAGTGTGTTTGTGTGTGTGTAGGTTTGTGTGTGTGCACTGCTTTGTTTATGACTAGGTCGTAAAACAATAAATAAGCAATCGTATTGGTTTTCGTTATTTTATTTATAGGTAAGTGTATTTTGCTATAAAACTCTGCCCATTTTTTTTAAGTGGTGGTTGTGTGTTCGATTTCTACTGAGGTGTTTAATTTTTTTAAGTTTCACGCTATATCCTTCACACAGCATCGTAAGCAAGTGAAACTTAGTGATAAGACTCTTCGTTCACTACGCACCGGCCATCCGGATAGACTTAAATCGTTGTGACACCATATTAAAACACAAGAATATAAACTTTAGCTACTACAATATAGACAACATAAAAATTGCAATATTTTAAAAACCGACACACTACATTATCAAAAGTTATAAACTAGTTACTAAAATTAAAATCCTTTTTTATCCAATGAAAACTGAGCTTACACTCTGTATACGAATAGTTCTATAAAGTACTAAGTTTGGCAAACTATCAAAACCACGTACAATATAATTGCCACAGCTATGACCGGCTATGAAAATAACTATTTTAATAACATTTTACGATTCATAACGAAAAAAAATACGTAAATATAATTTTTTTTATCAGCTTCACGCTGTATCCCGCACACAACAGGGTAGACAGAGGGTACCTATTGTTAAAATTCTGGAGGCATTGCGTGTTAAGTGGCAGAGCTCAACGCCGCGCTTAACCTCGACACCAGAGCGAGGAAATGGAAATATAAATTTAAATAAATATTTCATCTCTTCAAGTGGGGATCGCACCCACAACCAGTCGGTTTTACATCCACACTCCGTGTCGCTGTGACATTTTATAAAAGTAGGTGCGGATATATATTATATATGTATGTATCTGAAGATTTAATTTGTTATTTTGAGAAAAATTTCATATAAGTATGCACATTTACTTATTATGCATAATAAGTAGAGGGGGAGTAGGAGAACAAACGTGCGACTGTAAACACGACAGGTTGTGGGTTATATTCCCACTTGAGGAAATTAAAAAAAATATATTTTCGTCTTATCGCTCTATAACGAGGCACATCTTGAGGCATGAGTTTCGTCACTCAATAAGCAATGCCTCCAGAATTAGATAATAGAAAATTGGGAACGGAAGTGTCGTACCTACTGGGTACTTCATGTCTTGCTAGGTTTGGGGAAGCTGGGTTCCCAGGCGCCCTTTACTAAAAAAGTCAGCTTCATGCTTTATCTCCTTTATAGCAGGGTAGGAAAGAGAATCTAGTGTGTAGTAACTGAGCTCTCCACTTCATGCCACATTTCTAAAACATGAGTGTTGAGTAGTATTAATGTAACGCTGTTTTTTGTTTTACTAAAGCAGGGAAAAGAAAAAAAAAATCTTTTAATTTTTTTTAAAATATAAAGCAGCCTAAAGTAGAATTATCATCAATTATTTATTGTTTTATTTATTTGGCGTTAAAAATATTTAGATAAAATTGAACGATATAAAGACGGTAAATAAAATAGCACTTGTAGCAGTACTAGCATAAGTCTTACGAACTAGTATACTTTCTATATAGAACACACATTCTTTTTATCAGCTTTACGTATATCCTGCACATAATGCAGGGTACGGCAAGGGGAACCTAGGGAACGGGACTTCACGTTCCCCACTACGCCACATATTAAACGCTTGTATACCAAGACCAACTCCAAACATTCCACATCTAATGAAACGTACAGTACGTTGTTAATTCCATCAGCACCTAATATTAACCTTAGCAATAATTTCGCTGCAAAATTTAACGTAAACATTTGTAAAGCTGTCGAAAGTTCCCGCCCGCATTCGGTTTCCACGAATGGATGAATAATTAAACTTTGTATTTATGTCAGTGTGCCCAAAAATGACAAGTGGTCCGAGCCGTCAAGATTTGTTTGAGCCATTCAAATATTCAATGCTGAACATTGGAAAGTTTGAATAAAAGGAAACTTCAAATAAATGTAAAATAAAGATCATTATCCTTATTACTTTTGGATATTTATAAAAGTATGAAGCCAGTCGTTTCGCAGTGGGCACAAAGTATGATTGTAAACATGACAGATTGTGGGATCGATTTCTAATCAAGGAGTGAAATATTTAATATTTAAATTTTTTCGCTCTGGTGTTGAAGTAAAGCGCGCTGTGGAGTTTCGCCAGTTAATATTAATGAAACATGAATTTGGCAGGAAATGCAAAACGCAGTGTTTAAACACTAAATAAAATTATGATATAGGTTGCACATAGCAGGGTAGACAGAGGGAACCTAGTGTTAAGACACTCTGTTCTCAACTTTCTGCTGAATTCTGGAGGCTTTGCGTGTTGAGTGGCAGAACTCAACGCCGCGCTTAGCCTCGACACCAGAACGAAGAAATGGAAATATAAAATTAAATAAATATTTCATCTCCTCGAGTGGAGATCGAACCCACAACCAGTCGGTTTTACAGTCACACTTTGTGCTCCTGCGCCACAACTGGCCTCCTGGCCGTTACTATACACGAGTACATGATACAGTGTAAAACTGAAAAAAACTTGTATACGGTGAAAAGTGATTTTGCACTGGATCGCCAATACCTACAGTACACACCAGAAAAAAATACAAGAAAACTTAAATTATAAATATAAGAAAAAAGTGATAAAACCTATCAAATCTAATCTAATTTAGATTGCTCTAGGAGGCCTCTAATGTATTAAGTTCTTACTACGTATTTACACTTTTAGCAGTAATGTGTTTCACTTCAAGTAAATAAGTATATTTCAGTAATTTTATTTAAATAAAATTTGTATCTCTATTCTTAAGTGCTTTAAGAGATTTATATCGAGGCTGTCTGTCTGTTTGTCTGAATTATACGTGTAAATAAATTTATGTACAGGATTTTCATATATAATTCTATGAAAATAAATAGAAAGTGAAATATTCTTTACATAAATTGCATATTGGGATTCGAACCCACGATATGTTTGAATCTTCTGCAACTACAATATACATTGTATATAACTATAAAGTGAAGTCAAGTCATAGAATACTATAAAATGCCTTAGCGTTCTAGCTATTTTCTCAACAGCGAGACGTTACTTGTTTAATGGCGGAACTGAACGCCGCGCTTTGTCTTACTAGGTCCGGGAAGTAAATAATACAATTACACGACTACGGTGTCGATCTCATATCACCTTGTTTGACTACCGCTATTATAGTCAGACGATCTCCCACTGCGCCACAAATTAACATTTTGTATCCCGCACAACAGGGTTCCCTACCCTGTTTTGCGGGATGAAGGAACTTGGGGATTTAGTGTCAGGACACTCCTTTTCTATTTAAACACTTCCATTTCCCAGTATCCCACAAATTCAATGCGACACTATGCCTCGTTGCGAATACGAGGAAAATGAAAACATTAAATATTTCAATTCCTCGAGTGGGAATCGGACCCCCATCCACTGTCGCGTTAACCAGTCGTCCACTTTTGCCCCTGCGCTACGATTGGTCTTAACCTCAAACGAAATAATTTCATTTTAATTTATCCTTTTATCGATACTTGTTGCAGTAATTAACTCTAGGACGGTGTACAATAATGCATTTTTCTCTGTTTTCGTTCTGTTGCACTCTATATCGGCATATTGGTTGTATATGCACAGCCATTTTCATGTGAACGAAATAATTGCCTCTATATTATCTTGTTATTCTCTATTGAAGTAGTTTAATTGTATTTACACATGGATATTAATTTCCAAATTTGAGCTTTATTTTTTTAACATCACGCTGTATACCGCATATAGCTGGGTAGGCAGAGGGTATGGCACCTAGTGTTAAGACGCTGCAAGAACTCAACGCCGGGCTTTGCCTCAATTCCAGAAGAATTTTCAACAAATTAAGATACGTAAAAACTGACTCAAACACAACCATCACGTTCATTACAAATATAACCTATCCGTCCCAAGCGAGCCTAACCGAGTGAAATAATTTTCTTCTGGTATCACATTTGCGTGCAAAGACAGGCACGTTTTGTTTCCAGAGTACACGGTTTTTTACGAGTCACATGAAACGTCGAGTCTTGCATAATGGCGCTATAACAGGATAATGGATTTTTGTGTTAAACATTACTTCACAATTTTTTGTGGTTGAAATGCTAGTACGTAATGCATGAAACACCAGTACTTATATATTATTTATTTCTTTGGTATTACTCGCTATTTCTTAGTGTGATTTTGTATGCATTAGTTTCGGATATTTGTATTAGCTTACTCATTTAAAATACCTTGGATTGGCTCGTTAGAACAGCATTTTCTATGTCTGGTTCTCATCTATTTTCTCCGACTACTCTAACACTACCAACTGTGCATGTGCTTTACCAAGCAAAAAAGTCCTCAAAGTAGTGTGCATATGCCCATTTTATGTACCCATAAAATAGGCATATGCACATGGATGTACCTAGTAATTACAGGCATCCCGTACTCTGTAGACCCTCCCTAAGCCTATCTAGACTATGGTAGCGGTGTCGGAGGGCCGAAGAGTGCTAAGAAACACCATGTTACAGTACAGCTACTAAAAATTACGGTTTTATTTAAGAACGTGCAATGGACGCTTGATGAGACTGGACGAACGTTTTGCCGAAGAAGCGTTATATACGAACTAAATTATTATATTAGACTTTTACGGAAAAACGTTATAAACTGGCTTATTCTAGGTTTATTTAAAGTCTCAAGAAAAAAAAAATACGATAAACTTCAGTTAGGCAACAGTATCACACTTTGGTCTCTTTAGCCAGTTTGAAATCAAAATCGAAATTCTTCTTTTACATATGGCAATGGTGTCTTGAAAATGAAAAAATACGGTCTCGTGTAGAAAACAGTAACAATAGATAAATATTTAATGCACAAATGAAATTAGTGTACATTACAATATACAAAATAATAAAACTTTTTTTTTATATAAAATACAAAATCACACCTGAATCACCGTCGCATGCAAATGTGTAATAGAGCGTCACGCGATCGTGTGCGGACTTTTAAAAAAGATATGTCACTTGTTTTAATGGATATAAAGCAAAATGGAATTGAAATTATGATTTTTTTTTTGTAATATTTTAAAAGATTACATTACACTGCAGGCAGTGAGTATTGAAAATTGTAAATTTTAGGCAAATTAATTACTTTTTCGTTCACTGGAATAAAAAATATATAAGTTACAGCGTTTTCTTAACTGTAACTTCTGAAATGTCCACTAAAACTTCCAGAGTTTATTTAACTTTTGGCACTCAGTAATGAAAGCAAAGTAATGTTAGTTTTTTGTCAGTATTTAAATGTGATAAAATATAATGTATGTATTTTTTCAGCTTTACATTGCCTGCTGAGTGGCGGAAAATCCACGCCCCGCTTTCCCTCGTCAACGCAGCGAAGAAATGAAAATATTAAACGTTTAATTTCTTAAAACGAAAATCGAACCCAATGCCTGTCGCGCTTACAGTCACACCTCATGCCCCTACACCACGACTGGTCTCAATATGTAAGTAAATAAAACACTATATAGTATTCAAATGACATCCAAAGCTACTCGAGCGGGCGTCGCAATTACTTTATTAACATACAACTCGCCTTTGTCCTCAAGGTAGTCAAATCCCCCTTTACGATACAAATTGGCTATGACCCCAAGAGAAGGTTTAGTTGATGCAACGATTCAGATCAGTCCTTTGACGTGTTGATTGATACACACCATTGCGCGTTCAGATTGAAAATCAGTATGTATGTATGAATATGTATGATGGATGACATCGTCTTATTCGTTTGTACGTGTTTGGGATGAGATTGTTGTACGTGGCTATATATATATTGTTAGAAAACGGAAGTGGGTAACGTTTTTAGAAAAACACGTTAAAAACTCACATCGTCTATATGATTCTAAACAATTTAAAAAAAGGGATACTATGTAATTGCAATAAGTGATATGTATCACCTACTAACAATACTTCACACTAGTTTCATTCCAATAGGGGCCGTCACTTACAAGCAACTGTCCCCCGATTGACACAATTCCACTGCTTTTATAATTATTTTCACCTAAATCTAAAATCAGGGACACCAAAGTTGTAATTGTAACGCAACGGTTGTAGGTTCGATCTCCACTCGGGGGAATAAATTATTACATTTTAATATTTTCATTTCTTCGCTCTGGTACCAAAGCAAAAAGCTCGACGTTCATCTACACTACTCGATAAGTCTTGAAAAAATCGGGGGAAAATGGAGTGTCGTAAGATTAGATTCTATCTACCTACCCTGCTATGTGCGGGATACAGTGTTAAGTAAAAAAAATGCTTACTTTCACGAAATATTTAAGAACTCCTTGAAAGTTTCTTATGCAAAGATTAATGATAGCTCAAACGTAAGAAGTAGCGATGCTGTAGGCGGTACATAAATATATATATATATATATATACTCGATAGTGAAAGTGAAGTTATTTTTTGTCTGTAGGTACATATTTACGCTATATATGGAAATGAAAATATTTCATTCTATGCTTACCCTGCTGAGTGGGAAAAAAGAAAAATTAAAACCAAGGAACAAGCCGTGTTGTTTTATTTTCTGGAACTCAACGCTTTTTGTTACCAGCGTAAATAGAATAACTCACTGTCAAATAATTTTGCATTCAGGAGTCGAACCCAAAAACATCACGCCTGTTATCATACTCTGTACCACTGAGCTACAATGGTATTAATCTACAAGTACAACGTTCAGCCAAAGAAGATCCAATTACATACATATATTGATTGCTTTTTAACACTCAATAGGAATAAACTTCATAAATGGTACTAATTTAATAAATAAAAATGCAAATTGGAGTTTTTATTAAATTGAAAAGCCTTTAAAAATAGAATTTTATTTGCATGCAACATATATTAATTAATAAAAGTGATTCAATTTTGATGTTAATTTATTTTAAAGTATGCTAGAAATTTTTACCAATTTTTAGCCGATAACGGAATAAGCATGTTGAACTAACGAACAAACGAACAAACTACTGACTGGGTCCGCGTCCTATAATGAAGACTTTTTTTTGTATAGCTTCATACTATATCTCGCATATAGCAGAGTAGGCAGAGGGAATCTACTGTTTTGAGACGATATTTCAATTAGAGAGGGATTTGCAAGGTGCACGAATCAAGTTAAGATAACTCTCTTAAAGCATACTGTCAGTCATTTTACACTTGTAGCCTTTGGGTTGACTACACGCACCGGGCATTCAGCGACTTATGAGTCCAGTACAACAACGCGTTCAGGGTTGCCGCGACAGTGCAGTGCCTCGAGCATGTTTGCGGAGGCGCATACGCATATCTTTTATGCTATTATGAGAAAACGGTGCGCCTCGGCATAAGCTCGCCTCTGCGGTTCCTCCTGTGGAATGCTGAATGTGTTTCTTGATCGGTGGGACTCGCCTCTAATGATCGGTGGGTGAAATTACACGCGACCTGATTGTTATTGTTTAGGTTTCACGTACTAATATTAGTTCTTAAGATTAAAATGTTACTAACATTTTTTATGGATGTAATCTGAAATAAATGACTATTATTATTATTATTATTTAGTTTTGGGTTTCAATCAACGCCTTGATATAAAAACCAGAAAATGAAAACAATATATTCTTTTGAATGGGAATTGAAGTCATATCTGTCATATTTACTTACAGACATGCACTGAGTCGATGCGCCCAGACAACTAAGGTACCCACGAATATTATGTATATGTACTTAGAAAAATCTCCTTTAATTAATTTTTAAATATTTTTATAAAAATACTACTACAACAAAATATTTTTTAATATAAGAACGAGTTAGATTTTCTTAAGACATGTTAAAGGTATAAAAATGTTATTCCAGATGTGTAACAAAGTAAAATTTTTATAAATGTCAACGTGGTGCAGTTGTGATGCTTCAACTTAGCGCACGGGTTTTGTTTTATGATACCAAATAAAAATCCATAATACAGCCTAGCTTCCTAAAAGTTTTATTCCGAGAGTAAAACAGAAAGATATAAGCACAGACCACAAAAATAAATAATAAAAATTTTGCTGTGTCCTGTCCTGTCATTATAACAAAAAATAACGTGCATCAATTCAAGAATTAGGCTTTATTATACAATTTTCTTTAACAAAGCGCTTAGTTCTTTAACTAATTACACACAAATTCCCTAATATTTTCCGAACCACTGAAAAATCGTTGAACATACATGAAGTGAAATGTATAGATACGAAGGTCCTCTACTTATAGACGGCAGTTGATCCAACGAACGGCTTACACCCTGTATATATTTTTAGCTGTCTATTACATTTATTATTCGTGTAGTCGGGCAGTCGTGGCACAAAGTGTGACTGAATACTGATTGTGGGTTCGATTACCACTCGAGAAAAAAATAATTAAAATTCATATTTTCATTCCGTCACTCTGGTGTCAAGACAAAGTCCTATATACACGACAAACTTAAAAATTGACACCCATATGCAAATATATAAGAGGACTTATATTTAAAATACATTATCATAATATACGTTCACGAAACAAGAGCTTACAAAGTCTGAACAATATCTCACACGTCAGAGGGCCCTTTGTAGGAAGTTTGTTTGATATTAGACGGTATGTAGCCTCTGTGAAGGGCTTTAACTGCGGTCTGCTTAATAAATGAGGCTCAAGTTGTATGATATATAATATATGTTTCTTATGTATCTGGCACAAGAAACCGCTGGGGAGTAGTCTTGGTTTGCTAGAAATGGTGAATGGGCTCAATTTTGAAAGTTTTTTTGTAATTAAATTAATGATCTTGACAGATGGACACATGGACAACAACCTAATCTCATAAAAGTTCAATTTTTTTTTCAAAAAAAGAGATATCAATTCCACTGCGCGTTAGTAAATCACGTTTTTCCGATATTTTAGTGCTACCTACAGTTGAAAATCTTTCTACGTAATAAATTTCAACTTTTTAAGTCCAGTAGTCTTGTCAGTAACCAGTACCGTTGTCTGTCAGTCACTCAGTAATGGAAAAGTTTAGATATATGTATAATGTACGTATATATTTTGTAGATAGAACATCAAAGACTGGATCTTAAATATTTTTACAAAAAAATATAAAAATAGTTTAGGTTGAATTAAATATATATTTTTTCAAATCCTATTAATCTTCATGACATGTCCAAACAAAGCATGACAATGAATTGTAAGTCAGGAATAAAACGAGACAGTAGCTGGCACCGCTCTAGATAAAAACGAACTTTGGAACACGTCCAAAAAGGTTGGCAGGCTGTGACGAGAAAAGTTAAAGGGAATTAACAAAAAATCTACTGGCATTCATTCGTTGTATAGCGCGTCAATTCAAGTATATTTGTATGTAATTGAGGTAATTTGGAGCTTTAAGATTATTTTTTTTCAATCCACTAGAGATAATAACATTTTACACTAGTAACAGTAATTCATTTAAGATATATAAATATAATTTATTGCATACTTTATATGCCATATATGCTATGCTTTATGAGGTCAGTCGTGGCGCAGAGGCACAAAGTGTGACTTGACTGTGAAACCGACTGGTTGTGAGTTCGATCCCCTATCGAGAAAATGAAATATTTACTTAAACTTGTGTTTCCATTTCTTCGCTCTGGTCTCGATGCAAAGCACAGCGTTGAGTTCTGTGAAAAGTCAGGAACGGTGATTAATACTAGGTTCCCTCTGCCTACCCTGCTATGTGCGTTATACAGAGTGAAGCTAATTATTTGATTATTATTTGCTATATTAAAATATGGCACACAGATTGTTAAAAAAATATGTAAAAAAAGCTAAATTCAATGTAATAAATCTTTTCTATATTTTCATTTAATTATACCATTATTTAAAAGCAAAAGGTTCAAATAAGGTTTATAGTGTCATAAATATTATCTCAAAGTTGACAATATTTAAAGATAAAATAAGAGTAGCGGAAATATAACTTAGGAGCTGGAGTTAGTTAAGAGAAAGAGTAAGAAGTTCTCCATACAACGTGACATTTTCGTTTTATGCTCAACTGGCACGGTCATAACGTCGTTATAAAAGAACAGAACAGAACAGAAGAGTAAGAGGTAATTAGTTCTAAAGAATTTCATTTTACCCTTTGATAGACAAAACACGGAGTTGTACTCTGCCTCTCAACACAGAACATCTCGAAAATTGGGGGAAAATTGAGAAGGAAGAGATTTAACATTTGATTTTCTCGTTGATGCATAATCATACAAAACCCCCCAAAAGCCACATTTACAGTTTAAAACCAAAAAACATTCGAAAGTTTCCACAAAAGGCACGCGGTCGCCAGTTTCTATTTATTAAGTTATAATAATAAAACCTTTAAGACTAATTTCAAGGTTTTGAAGCCGTTCTAATGGCATTACTGTGTTAAGGGGTCGACTTTGGATAACTTTCGATCGAAATGAACATAAAGACCCGTTTTGTTTAGAACGTAATGGAAGACATTTTTCGACCAACCTTTAGAAATTCTTGGCTGTGGATTTCTAAAAATTTTAACTTAAATAGTTGTTTTAGTTCAATTATTATGTTAAATGTCATCGCAAATTATTGGATAGTCGATAGTGTTCACTTTCATATGTATTTCTTAATTATAACGATATATTTTTAAAATTATTCTTCTACACTTAAGAAAGAAAAATATATTTTTTAACTATGAGCTTAGGGAGATTTGAAGCTGCGAAAGGTCCGGTTTTGAAGATTTGACTTCGTATATAGAGAGCCTTCGTTCTTTTATATATATATATATATATATATATATATATATATATATATATATTATATATATATATATATATATATAATATATATATATATATTATATATATATATTATATATATATATATATATATATATATATATATTTATTTATTTATTTATTTATTTATTTATTATTACAATAGAGGCCAGTCGTGGCGCAGTGGCACAAAGTGCGACTATGAAACCGACTGGTTGTGGGTTCGATCCCCACTCGAGGAGGTAGGATCTCGAGTCTCTTTACAACGTACAAAAGATAGTATTTAATTGACATAATTTTTTAAATCAAATCAAATAGTTTTTTTTTAAACAGTTGATAGATAGAGTATTGTCCAACTATACTACTGCATGAAACAGAATAGTCGAGGAAAACACAATGATATGTCATTTCGTTCTCCACTCTCTAATGGGTGCCAGTACTCAACCGCCATTAGTTTTGTTCCAAGTAATAAAAACAAATAATTTAAATATAATTATTGTCCGCCAAAAAATCGAAGCCACGACCATCTACTTGTAGGACCTGTCTCATTATACCATTATGACCTCTAATTCGGTCTTGAATTTGGAATATAGCAGTACTTTTCTGCTGTAAGAGCTGGAGATCTGACAATGCAGTCGACTAAAACCTCTAATCTAAATTCTAGTCTCTAATCTACAAAGAATATTTCGAGAAAAGTAAATCTTCTGTACGTTTCTTCTTTTGTGTGACTAATGCTTTAAAAGTAAAAAAGATTTTTTGCTTTGTGAAATTGATAATTGACCTTTAGTAATTAGTAAGTAACTTTCAATTTTATTAAGATTTCATTCCACTTTATTGCAAGATTTTAAATGTTCATTTAAAAGAATCTTAAAATTTACATCACAAAAATACTTTTATGTGAAAATAAAATTAAAATGAACACTTAGTAAGTTGTAATAATATTACTGAAAAAGAAACTATATTATAAATTTAAAAAAAAACCTAAAACTAACTAACTTTCAAGACATAAATGATGTTAAAAATACACATTCTATTTTTAGTATTATAATATATCTTTCCACGCTTCAAATCTCAAAAAGCATGTTTTAACGACATTTTAGTTTATTTTGTTACTTTGTTTTTTATTTTACGCAATATCCCCCATATAGCCGGACAGGCAGAGTGAAACTAGTGTTATGACACTCCGTTCTGCAAATTCTCAATTCTATTGAAGAAGTGGATTTGTTTTCTTACGGTTCCCATTAAGACTACTTCCGTTTCTTTGAAGACTAGAACGAAGAAACATAAAAGAAAAATCACCAGTTTGGATTCCAGCCCATTATTAGTTCAAAGTAAGTTTTAAGTAAACGTGCTCTTATAACTGTAGGTCCTCGAGTATCCTATAGGTTTTGTTTGCAAATTACATCAATGATAATGCATAAATGATCGTATGTTATGAATGCGTTGATTTTAAAAGCTCGATTTAACCCCGTGCTTCAAGTAACCGAGATTGAATATTTGATATCAATTTCACATTGACGCGGTAGTAATTAAGTATCTCAAAAGTGACTTACAGTATTTTGAATGTGTGCACTAGTATGTCCGATGCATTTTTTTCAACTAAACCAGAAATAACCCACAACTGTCCCATCCCTACCACCTGTCACTCCTCTAGACCACCAGTTCTACTGGAGAATGCCCCACCATAGAAAAGTGTTCCACTAATCTGTGCCCGTAATGTCACACGAGCACGTTCTGCTTGCTTAGATAAAGGGATTCCGAGCTAATACTGCACGGCCGTCGTATAGAGCCAGCGTGCCTGAGATAGGACAATGAGAGAATTATTGGGATACTGAAGCTTACTATCCATAATATTAGGTTGAATAGTTTGAATTTATTTTATAATGGAAGCTTCAAATAATACGATAAATATTTCATTCCATTGTTATATTTATTATCAACCTACCTAGGGGTTACTTAGTGTTGACTATTAAGCGTAAGGTCGTGGGTTTATTCCCATTTTGTAATATAATTTTACTGTACGTAGATACACGTAAAATATGGATGTTTTTCTGTGTTTGAGTATAAACTTTTCTGTCTGAAATATTTTTAGTTTAGATCATTTCTAGCCTTGAAATATTTTTAACAGTATAATAAATTTTCCTAATTTAAGTTTCTTCTACAGTTATATAAAAATTCTGCAATGGCTAATTTAATATACATTGTAGACACGTATACTTGATCGATAAATGATTCAATTATTTTTTAGGCGCTTATGTATGTAACGTTATAATTTGTTTCTTATCGCTTATAGTTTGTCTGTCACTTTTTTAGCTTAACACACACACAGCAGGATAGGCAGAGGGAATGTGAAAACACTCTGTTCCATTAATACATTTCCATTCCCCTCTTTCCGGTGAATTTTCAAACAATTCGGAACTCAACGCGCGAACGCGACTTGAAGTGCTCTCTAACTTTAAAAAGGCAAAGAAAAAGTGACACTTTATCGGCTCCAACAATACCATAAAGAATCAGTATAGCAGTTTACATTTATATTTCATAGCTTAAGGAAGTAGAGGCCAGTCGTGGCGCAGTGGTACAAAGTGTGACTGTAAACCGACTGGTTGTGGGTCGATCTCCACTCGAGGATATGAAATATTTACTTAAATTTATATTTTCATTTCTTCGCTCTGTGTCAAGGCAAAGCGCGGCGTTGAGTTCTGCCAAACGCAATGCCTCCAAAATTCGGCAGAAAGTGGGAACGGAGTGTCTTAACACTAGGTTCCCTCTGCCTACCCTGCTGTGTGCGGGATATAGCGTGAAGCTAATTTAATTTAATTTTAAGGAAGTATTTAAACAAGACTACAAGAACATAAATAGTAATGCCACGCATATATCAGTCGTTACTGAGGTAATCTACATTAGCTAAGCACATTCTAATGTACGTTTAAAGACGACAACTTTACTTGATGTTCTTAGAAGATGTTTTTGTGTCGTATTCTATATCAAGAATCGTTTTTAAGGGAAGTTGAAGGAAACGAAAATAGTCGACATATTAAGCCGGTCGTGCCGCAGGGGCAAAAGAGTGCGACTGTAAATGCGAAGGATTTGGATTCGATTACTACTCGAAATAAAATATTTAATAATCGCATATTGTCGCTCAGGTAACGAGGTAAAGGGCGGCGTTTAATTCCCCACTCAAGACGCAAAGTAGAGAACGAGCAGTAACACAACAGTGTTGTGTTCCCTCTGCCTACCCTGCTAAAATGCTACAGCATGAAGCTCAAAAATGTGAGAATCAAAATACAAAAAAAACTAGATGAAAAGTTCAAAGTGCATTCGATCATTCCTTTCTTATCCTATTTCCTTACCTACATTGATAAGAATCTATCAGCATCTCATTTATCAAACCCTTTGACTTAACCGAAAAGGGGTATTTTTTCTTATCTTTACCCGTAATGTCGGTCACTGTTAGCATAAGGAAACGTCACCTTAGGTGCTATTTGCAATAAAAAATCACAGGTTTAATATTATATATAATTATTTTTTTTCAGGTTCACGTCTCATTCCGCACATGGTACGTTAGGCCTGGGATTGAACATTAAGACACTCCAATTCCATTCCAATTAATACACTTTTGTTCCCCATCTTCCGCGTATTCTGCTACTTTTTATACGTGCGTGTCTTTTATCTTGCAGTAACAAAAAAGGATATATACAACATAATGTATTAGAACTTATACTTATTATAGAATTTAGAGCTTACTAGTACTGTAGGAAACACTCTGTTCTCTACTTACTATCCAATTTTCTCCACCCACGACCGCTAATATAGTGACATATGTTTAAAAATTATATGTTAAAAAATTGTATTGAAAAATGTAATACAAAAACAAAAAGAATAAAAAATCAGAATTTCTTTCAAGCTTTCATCAGTAACTATTGCTTTCTTTTCAAAGTTTACCTTCATTTGAATAGATTTCTGTTAAGATTGTGTTAACTTTAGTGAAGATTTTATTTTTTTCTTATTTTTTTCAAAGGTTGTTGTAAACTAACATGAATTTTACACTTTTTTATAAGGTTCCGTACCTCAAAAAAAAAACAACCCTTATAGGATAACTTTGTTGTACGTTTGTCAGTTTGTTAAGATCATTATCTCGCAAATAAGCTTTATCTTTCTTTTTATTTCTTTTCATTAGAACAGAACAAATCAAAGAATTTATGTATCGTTTTGATGCGTTTTGTATAAATTCACCAAATAAAAAAAATTAAAATCAAAAGATATACTTCTCGTGTACGTAGATATGAAATTAGTTATAAAATTTGTCTAGAAGTTAGAACAAACAATACAGTAAAAAAAGTACGGAAAGTAAAAATTCACACATAATTCATAGAAATTATCTTATCTCGTATTTGTTGTTTATTTCAACTAACCTTAAAATCAAAATATCATATTTCCTGTTGACCTATAATAGAGAACAGTCGAGGCCCGGGTCTGACTATGAAATTTCTTATTACCAGATCCCTTGTACCTACCCCGGTATGCGGGAAAGAGCGTGAAGACTTCTTCATACCTATAGTATTATCGGCACATAAGCGTTCACGTTCAGCAATGACAGATTCTACAGATATCAGCTTCACAGTTACGGGTCGGACCTCAAAGGAGCTGTGAGACGATTCAACTATTTTAAGATTCTGAATAGGGTTGCCGCTTAAAGTTCGAGTTTCTCGGCTTCCTAGATTGATAATAATACTGACATTACTGACTTAGAAAATTATTAAACATATATTTTAAAATGGATGTGTAAAAAAATAATATTTTGAAAATCTTTTATTTACCATTTTTGTGAAATAAATATAATTCAAACATTTTTAACACTATTTTATAACTTGTTCGAACGAAGATTGCACTCAATTAATTTTATATTTTTTAAAATTTAAATAGGGTTAAAAATCAGCCGCTCAGACAGCGTCAGTGCCCCACGCTCCACCACTAGTGATGGAGTGAACGATCATCGAGGGCTGTCGGCCAAAGCCGCGCCCGCCTCACGCTCAGGGTACTGCGCCACGTCTCCTCATCGCGGCTGGCACAATCTCACATGTTATGTGGATCTCGTGAAGAGCTTACTATAGAAATGATCCTATGAAGTAAGGTCTTAACTGCGCCGGCGAAATTTTTGACCCTGAGTCTGCGCGAGAAAATTTAGCCAGCGCGATTCAGGAATTGTTCAATATGGCACATTGCCATCTAGCGATGGCTACGGATACTAAAGTTTGAGCGCTATCTAGGTAACAAATTGTGTATCATATAATAACAAAAGTGTAGCTTACTGTTGTTTTAACCGGTTTAATCTACATAAAGCAGGGTAGGTACTTTTTTTATATGATAAATAATAAACAATAAGGAACCGAAAGAGAACGTACGAGTATGAGAGATGTAGAGCCCATTTCATTGATTGACTATGTACGAGTATAACTCATAGAGAGCTACTATTTTTAATTGTGAAACTAACATTTAATGTTCAATTTGTTTTGTCGCTAATAACTTATCATAAATTAAGGTAATTGCAAAAATGAAATTCATATCTGTACTCAGTAAATAACAAAAAATGGCTCTCCAGAGTAACTTTGAAATAATTCAAAAAACAAAGTCAGTAAAATATACTATGATATTAAAAGAAACGCGCAATATTCATCATTAATTTCGGTGGAAGAAAATTTTATGGTAGTGTTTGACATTAAAAAATCTTTGTCTAAAACATAAATAAATATCTCAATGCTCTTGAAAATAATGTGTATGACTGTTTTATAGTTATTTAATAAAATGTATGATTTACACTTATTTTAGAAGTACGTACATACCTACGAATTAAATATAAAGAAGGTCGTTTCTACTCTAATTACTTATAACAACAAAAAAAAATCTTTACTAAGTATGGAATAACACTTTAAAATATTAAAAAAGATTTGTTTTATTTTGTTATTTTAGCTTCTAGCATTTCGCATATAACACCATATGCAGTCTATTGTTCAGATATTCTATTTCTCAGGCTCCGCCCAGTTGGACGTAAACAGAGTATCTTAAAATTAAGCTCCATCTACCGCCTACCTTGCTAGATACAACGTGAAGCTGAAAAAAAAAATAACGATCATAACCCTGACAGGAGACCACAAGTTTTTTACAAACCAAAGTCAAATTTATTTTTTTTATTACTTACCTACTGAAACGTTACAGAAACTAAAATGTTTTTTTTTCAAAATCATCACAACGCTCACAGCGTTACCCTACAATTGCAAATGGTATACTTCAAGTTATATAGATCAATTAAAACTTGAACGTAAGATGGCCATAGAGAGTAGACTCATGAACGGTCTCGCTAGTTACAATGAGCTCACATTGTTATTCCTGTAATGGTTGCGTTTGGCTTAACTTAATAGAAAGTCAACTGCGTTACTATTTTGTATTTATAGTGGAAAAAATTACACCGTTTTCGGTATACTTGTTCATATTATATAACTATTAAAACTTAAATATATTGAGATCAAATAGTTTAAAAAATGCTTTGTTTTTTTTTTATTTTATGTTATTAGTTTACATTATATTCACGCTTCTTTTAGATCGTTTAAGAAAAAATACTTAAATATACTGTATCATTCTGGAGATATTTATTATTTTATAAGATTGTGGGAACAAAAAAAAACACTTTTTACAAGTAAAATTTGAATCGAATACTTGAGCAGAAAAAGGATGTGGCGACTCCTTTTCTAAGCTTCGCTTAACAAAAATAAATCACAAAAGGCAGCTTTGTCTGTACTGAATGCACTTTCTAGTAAGCAAACAAAAAGTCATATATTTTTTAAATGTCTGATCTGACAGACACAAATTCGATGGGCATTTCATTTCATCAGTAGGTTTTCACAAAAATGATTTGAAAGGAAACTCAGAACCGGAACCAGAATTGGTCTGGTTTTAATTAACCCGATCTCTTGAAAGACTTGCTAATGGACAAGTCCAATGCGTAATGGATCTATAAAAAATCTCTAGTCTAGTAGATCTATAGTGAATAGTATATACTATAATTTAGGGCGCAGGCAAAGTATGCATCTGTGGACGCGACTGTTGAGGTTCCAATTCGAATTCGGGAGAATGAAATATTTCATATTTCTTAATCCTCGCTATGGTAGCGAAACACAAAGCGCGGCGTTTAATCCCGTTACTCAACACGCAAAGCCTCAAGAATTCGATGGAAAATGTAGAACGTCACTTACGTTTATAATGGGAAATGGAGTGTCTTAACTCTACGTTTCCCAATTTTTCGTGCTAAGTGCGTGAAGCTAAAAAAAAATAAGTGTTTTTTTAGTTATAAATATTTTAAAATGTGTAAACCACTGTAAATTTACTATAATAAAACTGAACATAAAATGCAATCCAGCTTATCATATTTCAATCATGACGATTCCACAAAAATGCAAATGGTACTTCGTCAATCGTAACTCATAGCAACAATACCTCGATAAATGTACAACAATGATCGAACCCACACCCATAAATCACAACAATAAATAACTTTACACTTAAAAAATTCGCCATTAATTCTGGAGCAATGTCGAACTCGCGGCTGTGGCAGTTAAATAAAAATTGCAATAAAAAGAACGTAAAACATCAACATGGCTGACATGCCAAAGGTTATAGTTGCTTTAAAAACGAAATTTCATCAAACGTATTTTCTGAATACAGGATGGTCCTCACACTGTTCTCTTTTTTGTTGGCATATGAGAATTTAGTTTTTGGAAATTATTTTAGTTTAAATAGTACTTTTTTCGATAGCAAGTATCTATTAAAGCGTGTAAACGATGGACCTACGCCTATATACTTTGATTGGAGAGACGAAAACATGGTATCCCCGATAAGGATCAAGGGCAGTGCAATGCGTGTTGGGCGTTTAGTACAGTTGGTAAATGTTACAGACTGTTTTAGTGATATCGTTTTTATTGTTTTTTTTTTAATTAATGTATTGTAAATAGCCATCAATTTAATTCGGAATGACAGCGGAAAGAGGAACGGAAGTGTCTTAATGAGAATAGAGTATTTTAACACTACATTTCAAGGTTTTCTGTACCTATAGTACTATGTGGGGGATACAGCGTGAAGCTAACATGATAATTAAATGGAAAAGTTTGGAAACAAACAGATTCCTATGTTCTAAAAGGATAATTAAAAAGAAACAAAAAGTGATTCTATTGTATAATTTACAAGGTACCTTTCTTAAAATATATGCAAATATGATTTTTTTTATGCTTTAAATTCAAATTTAGAAACTGAGTAGATACATACATGACAGCTGCACCACAAGTATTTGTTTCTTTTTTATATTTTCTTTACATATTCTCATAGGCTTTTTGAAAATTTAACAGACATACAAAATAATCCTCTTTGTTTCACATATTTCAGCCAATATTGAAAGTCAAATAAAGATACATTATAGTCGTGAGGAAACGTTATCCGAACAATTTCTAATAGACTGTGATGGAGGGAGAGTGGGTTGCAAGTCTCAAAGCATACTAGAAACTTATGCGTAAGTATATATTGGGGAAATACATGTAAAATAAATAAAAAATAACAAATTATATACTATATATAATGATAGTAAATGTAATCTAAAAACATTAAATACATATTAGAAATGCGGACACAGGATATCTTATATTTCAAAAACTAGAGTACGAGAGAACAGAGGCACAAAATGTACTGTATAATCTACCGATCTGGTGTCGAGGCAAAGCGCGGCGTTGAGTTTCGCCACTCAACAAGCAATGTTTCCAGAATTCGGCGGAAAGTGGGAAACGGAGTGTCTTAACACTAGGTTTCCTACCTGCCTACTTTACTGTGTGCGGGATACAGCGTGAAGCTAAGATCTAGAGAATTAATTTTAACTAATTTGGACTGTGTCATAATTTTTACCATATTTTTCGAGACATCGCATTAGTGGAGGAATTCAGCGCCGGGGTTTTGCCTTGGTGTTAGAGCGAAGAAATTAAAATATTAATATTTTTTTTACCCCCAAGTGGAGATCGAATCCACAACGTGATATACAATAAAATAACAATCAATACTCTTTTTACAGGCGAATTGTGAGTAAGCTCGGTGGAGTACTGCGTGACGAGGACTACGACCCGTACAGGGGTAGACTGGGGACGTGCAAATGGGACGGAAGGCCTAAACTCGTGCCAGTAACGGGTTTCAGAAGGGTACCACCATATGCCGCCGCCATTAAAGATTATATATATCATTACGGGCCAGTTTCAGCAGGTAATGAACACTAAGGGAAATTGCATATAAGTATGTATACTTACTACACATTTTGAGGCAATTGTTTATAGCTATCCTTATATTTTTAAACATTTTTAAAGTGTTATTCCACACTTAGGAAAGAAAAATACTCATTTAAAAATCGTATAAAAATTTGAACGTAGCGGGACTCGAACCCGCGCCTCCTGGAAACCGACCAGGCGCTCTGACCACTAAGCCATACGTTCTCGCCAAGCTACGTCAAAATTTTTATACGCGTGTTACAACTTATTCATGTTGTTAGTACCTCTGTAGGGAGATACTAACAACATAAATAAATTGTACGTTATCTTTGGGTAGCGGAAATTTGTAGTGGTCAGAGCGCCTGTTCAGTTTCACGCTGTATCCCGCATTTAGAATGCAAAGGGAACCTAGACAGTTAATATACTCCTTTACTCACTTTCTTTTTTCTTTTTTCTGAGGCATTGTGTGTGGAATGGAAAAACTTAACGCCACGCTTGACCTTGTTACCAGAGCAAAGACATGGATATATAAATTATATATTTTGAATTCTACAAAAAATATTTTTTCTCCTTGCCATCATCTGTGTGAGTAAAATAAGTTGGGATTCGGTGGCTCGTAATCTAAAATAGTTAGCTAGAAAAATATTTTTGAGATAAATTCACTGTGTAATTTTATTTACTTACTTATACGTATATATATATATATATATAGGTTTAATACTTTTTAGAAAACATATAAACAAAATTGAACGTACTGGAACTTGAACCCGCCTTTTGGGAGCCTAAGAGGCGTGGACTCAAATCCTGCTACATTAACTTTTTTATATATTTTCTTAAATGTATTACTCTTATCTAAGTGTGGAATAACATTTTAAAAATATAAAAAAAATGTGTTTTTTTACTTTAACTCGCCATCTAATTGAAAATTAATTATTCAGGTATAAACTCAGAATCAATGGAAAAATATGATGGAGGAATTGACGAACCCACGGAAGCTCAATGTCCTTCAGATACCCTAAACCACGCAGTTTTAATTGTTGGATATGGTCTCTACGGTACGTCCAAATAAACAATTCCCTTTTACAGCTTCATAGATCAGTTCGCGTCAAGTATACAGAGATAATCTGCGTTAAGACACTTTAAGGAGGTCGTGGTGCAGTGGCACAAGCGTTTTGAAAACGCGACTGAAGTAGATTCGATTCACAGGATAGATAGAGATATTAAATGGGGAACTCTACCACCAGCGGTTGAAAACAAATATAATAATTTCACCGAATTTAATCGAACCCACAACTATCGCGTTACTTTCTCGTATGATTTAAATGAAAAATACTCGAAATATATTTATAAAAAAATCCTTTTCAGTGGATCCAAACGGTACTGTCACTCTACCCTATTGGATAATCAAGAACTCCTGGGGCAAGGACTGGGGTGACAAAGGATATTATTACCTCACTATGAAAGGAAACGCCTGTGGCGTTACTAGTGATGTGTCAATAAGTATAGTGATTAATAGAAGTAATAATCCTACCATACTAAATATTGCCGGCTTCGACTAATATAAGTACTTATATATATATATGAGTTGAGTATGTAGATGTAAAATATATAATTAATTATATATTTCACATATAATTTGCGTTTTTATTAAATAATTAAAATCATATTATATGAAAGGAAATCAATTTTTTATCATTAAATCATTTCATAAATGTTTTTTTTGCCAACAAGAAAAAAAAAATAAAGATTAGTGGACTAAAATAAGCCATATTATGTTTCTTAACAAGGCACTTAATAAATAGTTTTTATAAATTACTTGTAATTTATAAAAACTATTCATTAACTACGATATTAAAACATTAGTCAGCTTTCCCTGTATCCTAACATAGCAGTGTAGGCAGAGGGAACCTAATGTTAAGACTTCTCTTTAGTTCTCCATTTTCTGCCGAATTCTGGAAAACATTTATAATTTATAAATAAGCGTTAAAAACATATATTACTTTCCAGAATAAAATACTGTTAATCTTGAATAATGTAACTCTTAAATACCAATACACGTTTTATCCCACATGTAGCAGGAAAGACAGAGAGAGCCTAGTGTTAAGACACCGCTGTTCACTATCCGCCGAATTTTCGAGGCATTGAATGTTTAGTTTCTTGACTTTACGCCGCTTTTGCGTTGACTTCAAAGCGCAGATATGAAAATATAAATTTAACTACATATTTGATTTCCTTCAGTGGATATCGAATCCACAACTTGTCTCGTTTATAGCACACACTTGTGTCTCTGCGCCATGACTGACCTCAGTACTAATAAATATAATACTTTGATTTGGATTTTATAGGTTTTTATTTGTATTAAATAATAGTTTTCAGATAAATTGCAAACGTAGAAAACCTCGTTCGGTTACAATCACTAAGGAAATATACGCAGCGCTATAAAGTACATACATATATATATACAAGTTCTTTTCTTCTTTTTCCGTGACCTACATAAAAACAATAGCGTCCCTTTCATTTTCATACTTATAGAAACAAAGTTCAATAGACGAACAACTCTCAATACGATTTGTTTGTGTTAGAAATGAAGTATCAAGTTTTTTGGATGTTGACCAAATTACTAACAATGCCTAAATTGTGGTCTCAACGGACAAACTTGTCTTTCAACAATTAGGAAACTTTTCTTTTGTCAATCCAGTGTTCAGTATTATTTATATAAAACACCTACAAATATCTAGATAATGTTATGATTACGTGGATATTTGTGGGGAAGTTATTTACATAACCAAATCTTAGCGGTGAAAATATTATTTTACGAAACTTCAACTCCATTTTAATTTCGCGCATCGAATATTATTTTCAATTAATCTCTTCATCGTTCGCTGACTTGTTTCTCATTAAAATATTGCATTAAGCAGATAGTTGAGTTCGGCTTAAGGTATATTCTGTAAGTATTTTTATTACTGTAGCTTAATCCTTACCAAAATAAAAATTTTTCTTCAAAGGACGGACTTTATATATATATATATATATATATATATATATATATATATATATATATGTATATGTTTTTTAGCTATACGAAAGAACGAGACGAAATCTAGTGTCACGATAGCAGAAAGTCAAATAATTCATAGTCTTGAGAGGGAATCGAATCCACAACTGATATAAACGAAAATAAATTATATAAATTAATAAATTTATAAGTAACACGATTTTATTAAATTATAAAAAAAATTGTCGCAAACTTTTCTAATAAAAATACTCCAGTTATTGGCGACGAAATTTCAGTTTCCCTTCCGTCTTATTCACTGGAAGTCGTCTAAAATATGTAAAAACTTTTGTAGCAACATTCCAAATGCCATTCTAAGACGATAGACCAATATTTTATTGTTTAGAAACATTTTATTTTCCAAGTTTTGCGCACTATAACGTTTCGCGCATCTACAGCAGTTCACAGAGTAATAGTAATGTTAAAACACCTAAGTATTTAAGATACTCCATTTTATTCACCCTCTACATTTTAAATGTTCTAGTAGTAAATTCGGTAGTAGTAAATTTAATTAGTATTTATGCAACCATGGCGATGGTTGTGGATTTGATGCTCTCTCCGGGACTATACTTACTTCTGTAAGATTATTACACATGGTTCCAGAGAGGGCAATACGTCAGAGAGAGCATTTGACGAAAGAGAAAGAGTTCTCTTCAAAACATAGCTCGATGCACCTTTGATCGTAAAGGTACTCTATAGCGTTTATTAATTTAAAATTATTCATGAGCATGATCAGCAGAATAAATTAATAATTTTGCAATGGCTTCCTTCACTTGTTAATATTTTAGGTAACCGTAATTGCTGACACTCACTCTTGCCAAGAAAGAAATTACGGATGGTCTTCCAATGGCTATTGAACCTGTATTTGTCGTTTGTTTTATATAGTAAGAAATTTGTTTCTCTCAGTTTGAAAAAAATATTTTGACTTACAATCTAAAGCTAAAGGTGTTTCGTACAGAACCATTCAAGCGGAACCTTCAATCAAACCGCGGATTGGTACTGTTTGCCTAAATACTAAAGTTTGTGCGACGTGTTTAAGGCTTAGGTCGGGACACATTCCATCAAATAAATTCGCATTTCTTATGAAAAAAATGGATTCCTCAAATTGTTATACATGCAATACTATAGATGACGCCCCTGAGACGTAGGTTATTCATTTGCAGAGATTTTTGAGAACTCAAAAACGCACCTATATTAGTGCACATGAACTCAAACTCTCAACTCAAAGTGCACATAACGCACCCGTACTAGTGTACATAGGCTCTGAGCACTCAACACGCACCAGTAACGGTGCACACGCACTCAGAGTACCCAGTAACGTAACATTACTAGAGCATACGCACTCAAAGTACTCATAATATACCAAGTCTACTCAGTACTAGTGCACACGCACTCTGACTACTCAAGACACATCAGTACTAGTATACACTGTAGAAATGTACATAACACAAACCTCTAGTTACTTTCATTTGACCTTGCGAACGAAACCACTCATAATAACTAATTTATAATACTACAATATACATATGCTGATAGAAAGATCTATATATAAATTGATATGATCTATATTTTAACCTTTATCATCGGTACCTAGTTGGTATAATCCAACCATTTTGCAACTGAGACACCGCAAACGGCAGCTAGCGTGCGTCGTCTAGTAATTACCTCTTACGGCTTCATTGGAGAGTGGCATCGTATTCGTTTGAAGAGAATGCGCTAATACGCGTACTGTTTAAGATTATAGACCTAGTTTAATTATTGTCTGGAGAATATATTTTTTTATCTCTATCTAGTCTTTGAATCGAGGTTTATGTGAAAAACATCTATTTAATAATAATAACAATCATTTTTAATAGTTATATGTGTGTAAAAATAAAAGAATAAAGAAAAATTTATAATAAAAAACATAAATTACAATGATATAATTGTCACAGTCATACTGCTATCAGAATGGCTTTGAAAAATAATGTATGGCTTTGAAAAAAATATCTATATTTCCCCTGTTATTGTTACAACGTAAATCACAACGTAAAGCGTTGTGTTACACCAATTAACACTTAATATTTTTTTTAATTGGCGTACCTCAATGCTGCACTTTATCGTGGTACCAGTGTAAGGAATACTATTATACTATTTGGTGACTTCGAGTGGGAATCGAACTCACAACCGTCACGTGTACAGCCAAGCGCTGGACCGCTGCTAAGTAAGATCCGGAACTTAGTTTATAGATACAATTTATCAAATAAATTATTGAGAACTAGCGGTTGCAGAGGTTATTCCGTAATCCTATCGATTTGTAATATTTAGTCTAATAATAGCTCTCTTGATTTTGTTCAAGGAAATTTAAAGAATGACAACAGAAAATAGAATTAAATTTGAAATTAATTTTGCTGTTTATGTATTCAAGCCCGCTTATCTCAAAAATAGCTAAATTGATTTAAATGTTATTTTCATTTTTGCATTTTGGCGAACTTCTCTAAAATTTAAAGTGTTTGTTTTATTATATCATTTAAAAACATTTATTACTTTCCAGAATAAAATACTGTTAATCTTGAATAATGGAACTCTTAAATACCAATACACGTTTTATCCCACATGTAGCAGGAAAGACAGAGAGAGCCTAGTGTTAAGACACTCCGCTGTTCACTATCCGCCAAATTTTCGAGGCATTGAATGTTTAGTTTCTAAACTTTACGCCGCTTTTGCGTTGACTTCAAAGCGCAGATATGAAAATATAAATTTAAATACATATTTAGTTTCCTTCAGTGGATATCGAATCCACAACTTGTCTCGTTTACAGCACACACTTGTGTCTCTGCGCCATGACTGACCTCAGTACTAATAAATATAATACTTTGATTTGGATTTTATTATTTTATCAAATAAATTATTGAGAACTAGCGGTTGCAGAGGTTATTCCGTAATCCTATCGATTTGTAATACTTAGTCTAATAATAGCTCTCTTAATTTTGTTCAAGGAAATTTAAAGAATGACAACAGAAAATAGAATTAAATTTGAAATTAATTTGGCTGTTTATGTATTCAAGCTCGCTTATCTCAAAAATAGCTAAACTGATTTAAATGTAATTTTAACATTTTTGTATTTTGGCGAACTTCTCTAAAATTTAAAGTGTTTGTTTTATTTATATCGAATAATAAGTAAAACAGTTATATCGACATAAAGAATTTCATGCGAAAATATTGATACAAAATTCCCTCTCAGGGAATTGAATTATTTTTCAATTTTTTATGCAACTCCGGGGACCATGGTGCGTTCAGTGCCATCACCACCATGTCTCGAACTGGGCTGAAAACAGAGTACAAAGTATCTTAACACTATATTCTTATTCCCTACCCTGCTACGTGCTGAATACTCGTATATCGTAAATAGAATATGTTGTCAGCTTTCTGCTGTATCTCGCACATACGCGATAGGAAGGAGAAAAATTGTGTTAAGTCACTCCGTTATGCACTTTTCGCGGAAATCTGGAGGCGTGCGTAATAGCGAAACACAACGCCGCGCCTTGCCTTGTTACCCGAGTTAGGAAATAATATAGTGCTTAAACACTGGTAGTACACCACTAACTGAGAATGAAGTAATAAATTATCAATTTATTTATTCAATCCCATAGAGAGATGACATCTTCAAGAAGTCGTACATCTTTATCACTTAGCAAAGATATAGTGATAAAGATGTACGACATGATGTAAACTTCTGAACAATTTGTGAAACTATGAAACTTTCATATTATTTGGTTAATTATTACCTCTCCATTAGTGTTAGTGGTAATTGTTGTAATGGAGTCTCTAAAGACGCGCTGAGGAACAAGCGTGAGACTACTTGGGAGAGTAAATTTTTATTATTTTCATTTAAAAGCGGTAAAACGCGGCGTTAAGTTTCGCTACTCAACACGCAATGACTTGAGAATTCGGCGGAGAATAGGGGTCTTAACAAGGGACGGACTATCCTAAATATTCCTTTTAGCTCTCGATGTCTCCACGCGATCTCCGATCAACGAGAGAAATGGTTTTGACAGGCGAACAGTCGGCCAAAAAAGTGATCCTATAAGGGTTCCGTGTTTACCTTTTGATGTACGGAACCCTAAAAATATGTAATATCTTAATATTAAACACATTTACTGAAATTAATCATTTAAGTTCCGCAATAAGTCAACTCGTAGGCTATCAAGCAAATGCTATACTGCTGTCACAAAGGTTAGCCGTGAATCCTCCCCATTTATAACGATCTTAAGAATCTGTACCTACAGTCTATTTTGTTTACTGTAATAAAAATGAAAGATTGGTATAAACATTTCAACATGTTTAAAAATTAATATGCAATTGTCCAGATGCTATGCTCCAGAATTAGGTGGAATGTTATACCTACAAGCTTTACTCTGCCTACCCTACTGTGAATAGCAGGATACAAAGCTGATTTTTTTATTAAAAATTATACAAAATTCTACTAGCGGCGTACTAGCGGCTTCGCCCGCATACCACCTCTAATTATTTTATTATGTTGCATTTGCCAAGATATTGGTTATATACTTATTTAGAAAACGTATAACAATTTGAACGCCGCGGGACTCGAATCCGCGCCTCCTGGGTGGGTCCAGGTTTCTTTCTTAAGTGTAGAATAACACTTTTAATTAAATTATTTAAATAATAAACATCTTGTATTTATTTGAGGCTTGAGGCCAGTCGTGCAGTGGCACAAGGTGTGACTGAAAAACGACTGGTTGTGGGTTCGATCCCCACTCGAGGAGATGAAATATTTACTTAAATTTATATTGCCATTCCTTCGCTCTGGTGTCGAGGCAAAGCGCGGCGTTGAGTTCTGCCACTCAACACGCAATGCCTCCAAAATTCGGCAGAAAGTGGGGAACGGAGTGTCTTACACTAGGTTCCCTCTGCCTACCTTGCTGTGTGCGGAATATAGCGTGAAGCTAATTTAATTTAATTTATTTTTTTTGTATTTATTTATTTTACTTTTTACGCTATAAACACAGTTTATCTTTATTTAATTTCGTTGATAATAAAATCGTTCGGAAATTTCAATACCTTTGTGAAATAAACACGCACGCGGTTAAAGTAATACGAGAGCTTTCCTAATTATTATTATTTTATTATTTAAGTCTAACTAAGAATTAAACCGTAATATCATGTAGCCTGTAGTACTCCTGAGGATTGTGTCTTCCCAACAAAATAAAAAAAGTAAATCCGACCAGTTGTTCCAGAGATCTTAGCGTTTAAGCAAACAAACAAAATCCTTTCGTTTCATTATATTAGTATAGGTGAAATAAAAGTTGATTACTTTTTAGGATTTCGTACCTTTTAAGCAAAAAAGGAATCCTTATGAGATCGCTTTGTTGTCCGTCCATCTGTTTCTTTTTTGCAACTACAGACTTCAAATTAGAATTAACAAACAAAACAAAACCCTATTATTATAAAGGTTAGTTAGACAAAACAACACAATAGTTCAAAACGAGGAGTTAGTTGAAGTTGTTATTTATGAAGCAAGAGCCTGGACTCTGGAGCTGCGGTCGCGGAGGTCACTTAGCAATTCCGCCTATTTGTAACTCGGGGGAATAAATGATTTACTTTATTGTAGCTTTACGCAGTACCTGAATTATTTAGATTAACTTATTATGTTCCATTTGTATATGTATAAATATTATTTTTGTGATTTTTATATAAAAAAAAAAATTAAACATATAAAATATTATTTAGCTGAACTCATAATCTGTTAAATCTGTTTTTTGTCGTTACCCGTAAACTTTTATATGGATATAGAAAGTGTAAAAAAACCAAAATCGAGCTTTTTGAATCAAATTTTGAAATTGTCTAGTTCTATATGTATACTAATACATTTAAAAAAATTCCCTTTACTGAGAATTTGCTTAATAAGCTGTTAGCAGATTTAAAAACATCAAAACAGTAAAATTAATAATTTTATTTCTCCTTCTCGCGCTTTACATTTCGTAGGCACGTAGACAGTGCCACTGCGTCACGTCGGCCTTAATATACGCCTTGGATTATTTATTATTTAAAAAATATATTGATATTCCTACAATTTTATCACAAAGTACACACAGTACAGTCTAAACATATAACTTATGTTATATGTTTAAAATAAAATTATTCCTATGGATTTCAAACCACAACCACCTTCAGTCCTACATACATACATCAACTGCGCTACAATAGAGTCGATAAAAAAATCTCACAATAATTTCAACCCTTATCTATATCTAATAATAGAAAAAACCAACAATGGCCAACATTCCCATCGTCCAACTCAGTGTATTATTAGACCTCATTTTGCTCTATATTGAATTTAATTCAGTTGAATAGTTCTTTTTCTCAATGAAGCGGTAGGAAGCAATTAATAGAAAGCACGCAAAGCGCCTCGCCGCTATCGTAAGCGATTGAAATTGAGTGATCCAGTTCTATCTAGAAAAAAATGGCATTTATTTATTTAATACTAAGTATATATTTCACCTCTCAATATTAATTAGATAATTGGTTTGTTACTCTTCATATACTGTTTTATTATAAGATTTTATAAAAACGGTTTTCGGTTTGGGACGGAAGTGAGTTCGAAATGTACCTTTTTTTAGATTAACGCTGAATCCCGCACGTAGCAGGATAGGCAGAGAAAACTTAGGCACCAAATGTTAAGACATTTTATTTTCATTAAGATACATACTTCCGTTTCCCACTTACCGCCGATTTCAGGAGGTATCACGTGTTGAGTGACGGAACTCTACACTGCGCAGTGCTTAACGGCGGATTTTCTATTTGACGTCTTAAAATCTAAGCCAACATCGTTTCCAGCGGGCAACGAGTACTTTAATATAGTTTTATCATTTTTTAAACTGTTATTACCGCACTTAGGAAAAGGTAGTTTAAAGTAATGTATTTTTGGTAGCGTGTAGTGATTATTTTTAAACATTACGGATTATTAGTAGTGATACTCAAGTCTTTCAGTACTTTCCTAGCTCTGGTAATGAGGCAAGGCGTGGCGTTGAGTCCCGCTTCTTAACACACAATGCCTCCAGTATTCGGAAAGTGGGAAGCAAGACAGTTTCATAACACTAGGTTCCTAGGTTCCATTTAATACTATGCTATGTGACACAGTGTGAAGCTAAAAAAATAAAAAAAATACATTTGCTACTATGGAAATAGCATATTTTTGTTTTTTTTGCTGTATCCCGCGCGCTTTACACTGTATCCCGCACGCAGCAGGGGTACCGAGGGAACCTAGTATTAAAACACTCTGTTCCCCACTTTCCGCCGAACTCTGGAGGCATTGCGTGCTGAGTTGCGGAACTCAACTTGCTTGCTCTTTTAACTTTAAGCTTTCGAAAGTTGGTAATTCCGTCTGTCCTCAGCCTAAGCAGGGCTTAGTGGGCATTGAGAATTTGATAGAGACTGTAACTGTTATCTCAAACTCCTTTGAGAATATTATTTAATAAATAATGTCTTGGCTCGTGATGTGTCTAGTGGTTAGAACCGTCTATAGTTGTGATCGTGAAGAACCCAAAATCTTTTAGAGATTCAGAGGTAACAGTATTAAGAATTTTATATTATGCCATTAGAAGGTATCGCTTTAATAACATATTTGCCATCAGAAGTTGTTCTTGTGTCAGTTATTTAGATAACTGGAAACTCGACAATATGATATTGTCATAACTCGAAGCTCGTCCGAAGAAAAGCCAAGAGCGCGTCCTATCTTCCTCTCCACTATAACTACGAAGTAGTTATAATAAAAGGAAGAAAGAGTACGGGCACCTCCCCGCCCTACACCGTGAATTCCTTCCTGACTGCGGCTGCAACAGTCTTAATGAACTCTCCGGGACGTTTGTGTGTGATCAGTCTGAAGGTACTTGTTACGCTTGTTTATATTAAGATTATTATATTAGAATTGTGATTCGTGATGTTGATTGATTTGTGAGATCAATATAAGTCGTTGGAACGAAGGCACTGCCGTAAGGCGGCCGATATGTTAAATAAACGCACGGCACACACCCCACAGTCGTGTCTCGAACCGTAGGCGGACACTACTACATACACCAGAGTTCCAGGACATAAAATAGCACCACGCACCCGTATGAGACGAGCGGACACTACTACATACACCGGAGCTGGGACATAAAATAGCACCACACACCTACTAGTCGTATACCAAGTCGTAGAAATGGTATACAATATATCAATGGCTAGCGCCATAAAAGCATTGCTTACGTACAGCGAGCGTACTGCGAGACGGCATCAGCCACAACATAGTTAATGTCACTGCAACAGTTCGCATAAGCCCATCACGTCAGCTTCCGCGACGTCAAGCAACATTCAATATTATAACATTGGTCAAAGATAACTTTAATCCATAATATGTGTCGCTCCTACACATATAATTCCTTTATAAGGAATTCGATCCTAAAAGATCGTGCCATCATAGACTTCGAATTATCATATTATATTCATTATACATTTGGTACGAGTCTTTATGTGCATCATATTTATTAGTACCGTAGTACTTAAGAGTTCGACTCGACCGCTGCCTTCCAGCATCACCACCACCTATATATACGGAACGATGGTCGCGACATTCGGGACGACAATACACGAAGTCGTCTCGCTTAATATGGTATCAAAAATATATAGTTTGTATTATACATCATTAACTATGTTATTTATGTGTATTGCCATGCATATTTTATTTTATTTATTTATTTATTTTCAACTTATATCCGTGGTACATACTGTTACAAGACCAAATTGATGTACAAATATATATATTATTATTATTTTTATGTTTTAGTTTCACCCATCAGATCTCTTATATAAGCTTAGTAGAGCAAGCCAAAAAAGTAACAGATACATAAGATATTACCTCATAAGGCACTGCGTTCCCTACTATCCACCACTCTTCGAAACATTGCGTGATAGAAGCCATCGCTGCGCTTTATCTTGTTTATCAGAAAAAGAAAAAGAAAATTATTAATTTCCCCACGTGATCAACGAAACTGTCGTGTTTACAATCAAATGCTGTGATGTTACACAGCAACGTAGGCAAAGGAATCTCAGTATTAAAACATTCCGTTCGCCATTTTCCTCCAAATTCTGGAGACCGTCTCTCGACATAAAAGAGAAATAATGAAAATGTACTTTTAAATAAATATTTAATATCCTTAAGTTGGAATCGAACTTACAACCAATAACATTTACAGTCACGCCACGCCACGATTGGCATATAATGATATTAATAATATAAGAGTCTAAATTATTACTAAACGGATTTTAACTGTTACAAACACTAAGCTAACAGAGTAACCATAACAAAATAGTTATTAACAATATTGTAACAAAGCAAAAGCTTCGAAAGCTCTAACCTCGAAACTTGCTATATCTAAGTTCAGTTACTCCTATGATACGATGTTATTTGGAACGAGGCAACTTATCTTGGCAGTGGAAGATGCCAAACACTCGTTACCTCTCAATTCGTTTTAGTTTTCAATTCTCACTAACTTGGTAATTCCACCTGTCCTCGGCCTGAACTGAGTTTAATGGCATATTACGGGCGTAATTCTGATGGATTCCCCCAACTTTACGTTCAGTTTTGTTGGCAGGGTATATACGAAATGATAGTCAGTCGAGCCTTGTTTTATTTTTTTTTATAATTTTTCGCTTTATCTCACGTAAAGAATACCAAAAAAATAAGCTAATTTCAAGATACTCGTTGCAATAGTGCGACGGTAAACACGATAGGTTGTGGGTTCGATTCCCACTCCAGGGAATTAAATATCTCGCTCTGGTAACGAGACAAAGTGCGGCGTTCATTTCCTCCACTCACACGCAATGTCTTCAAAATGCTATATTTTAAATTTTAATTAATTTGTAAGATAAATACATTTTGTTTAACAAAAAGAAGATGCTTGATAGAACAATTATGTTTGTGTTGCCATCATCGTTGCCGTTTTTAAGTCATTATTAGGGTGGGATTTGAATAATAATTTTCGCAGTAAAATACCGAATACCTGTGTTCTTCTGATTAATCTCTTTTTAATTAAAGCGTCCTTGTTTCATTACGATTTTTAAAAAGTATAATTAATATTAAGGCCAGTCGTGGCGCAGCGGCACAAAGTGTGACTGTAAACCGACTGGTTGTGGGTTCGATCCCCACTCGAGGAGATGAGATATTTACTTAAATTTATATTTCCATTTCTTCGCTCTGGTGTCGAGGCTAAGCGCGGCGTTGAGTTCTGCCACTCAACACGCAATGCCTCCAGAATTCGGCAGAAAGTGGGGAACGGAGTGTCTCCGGAGGCTGTCGGAGGTTCAGCGTGAAGCTCATTAAATATATTTTTTAAGACGTTGTCGTTGAACTGACCTTATGAAGCTTTTAGGTTGCACAAATACTAGTAGTATTTTAAATTATTTAGGAAAACAATACTACATTGTTATTTTTACCTCCGGATAATATTGTTTGATAGAATTTTCTAAAAAACAATATTTGTTTCGATGTTATTTCAGTTTGTATGGCGGACAAAATGCCGACTGTAGAGATTATATCAAAATCTAATCAGCAGCTCACGCTGTATCCCGCACACAGCAGGGTAGGCAGAGGGAACCCAGTGTTAAGACACTCCATTCCCCACTTTCTGCCGAATTCTGGAGGCATTGCGTGTTAAGTGGCAGAACTCAACGCCGCGCCTAGCCTCGACACCAAAGCGAAGAAATAGAAATATAAATTTAAGTAAATATTTCATCTCCTCGAGTGGGGATCGAACCCACAACCAGTCGCTTTTACAGTCACACTTCGTGCCACTGCGCCTGGCTTGTTGTGGGTTATAACCCACAACCAGCCGCGTTAATAGTCTCACTTTGTGCCCGTGCGCCACGACTGGCCTCTAAAAAGTATATATTAATTGTTTATTCACATGTAACTTCAAGGTCTTTTCTTTTCCTCTTAACATGTTCGAAATGTTTGTTTACTATGAAACTTTATCTACCAGTCCGAGGAAATTAAAATAAATACCAATACTCTCCCAAGTAGGGATCAAACCCACAATGGTTTTATAACAAAAAGTATACATAACAACTATATCTATATTACATAATATCCGGATGTTTCTTTGACTATTGATTTCATAAAAATAAATAAATAAGCCTATGCACATTGATCTTTACATAATCTTATATTTGAACCCACTATCTGCACCTAATGTATCAAGTTTCATATATTTGCTTTGATCAAATGTTTGCACTGTGATATGTAAAATGGGATCCGCAACGCTCGCTCGCTGTCACCCTGGTAATGAGACGGTCACGGGACGCTGCGTCCGACACATGACTGTCCTACACGTCTCTATAAAAAGGTAATATAGTGAAAGTACTATTCTATATATATATAAATTATTATAATAGAAATATATGGATCGAGGCCGTCGTGATACAAAATATGACATTAAATACAACTGTTTTGGGTTGGCAGTCAGTGAAATTAATTATTTTAATTTTTCGCTCTAGTAACAAAACAAGGCGTGGAAAATTGGACGTAAGATGGAAACAAAGCGTTTTAACGCTAAGGTCTATGTCTTTTTTGTTTATGGGATGCAGAGGGAAAGGGAAAGAGGAGGAAGAAGGAAGGATCTAATTACATAAATAATAGTGAAAAATTCTATCAAGAGCAATTTTATATCTATAATAATATTTAGAATTTTTATTTTTTTATTTTTTTTAATAAGTTCCACCAGAAAACTCAACATTACATACTACTAATAAAAATAGTTTCAAATAATCCTTCCTTACAAGCGCGGCGTTGCGTTTCGCCACTCAACACGCAATGCCTCCAGAATTCGGCAGAAAGTGGGGAACGGAGTGTCTTAACACTAGGTTCCCTCTGCCTACCCTGCAGTGTGCGGGATACAGCGTGAAGCTGGTTTATTTTTATTTTTAATCCTTAACAGTCGGGAAAAATACAAGAAATGAAAATTAAAAAATGAAGAAAATTAAAAAATGTTTTTACATTGTACAATGTACATCATACTTTAAAGCTGAATTCCAGATAATGCATTTAACTGACGTCGCTTAACTGTGGTTAAGTTTTAATGAATGATATGTGTTAAACACACATCTTTATTATATACTGTGGTTTCATGTTAATTAAAATAGCCGGACAGGCAGACATCACCTAGTGCCGAGACACTATGTTCTCCACTTCAAACCCGACTTCAAGATATTACGTGTGAAGAAATTTAACGCTGTTTACCGCACATAGCAGGAAAAACGGAGAGAACTGTCACCCATTTAGACAATTTCACTTTTCGCTTCCTGCTGAATCTTGAAGGCATTGCGTGGAGAGTGGCGGAGTAGCTATAAAGTTATTATATTTTCATGATATTATACAGATAATTAAATATGTATTTGTTTAAAATATATTTTTAAAAAATAAGTCCCGCTGAGTTTCTTGCGCCGGTTCATCTCAGGTCTGAGGCATTAACTTTAGTGAACTTGTGGTAAATTATTTGACGTTAAAAAAATTAAGCATGTAACTTCTTATTTTGAATAAAATTATTAGAATTTGAATTACGCCAGTCGTGGCGCAGCCACTCGAAATGTGACTGTAAAATCGACTGGTTGTGGGTTTAACCCCACTAAAGAAGATTAAATATTTACTTAAATGTATATTTCCATTTCTTCGCTCTGGTGTCGAGGCTAAGTGCGGCGTTAAGTTCTGCCATTCAACATGCAATGCCTCTAGAATTCGGCAGAAAGTGGGGAACTGAGTGTCTTAACACTAGATTCCCTTTGCCTACCGTGCCGTGTGTGGGATACAGCGTGAAGCTGATTAACTCTATATTTTATGGATAAAACTAAATTTGATGCTTCAGCTACAAAAACAATTAAAATTTTTAATTGACTTACTTTTTACCACTAAGTATCAATTTACAAAAGTAGCTAGAGAAAAAAAATAGCGCCAAATGCTACGGCCTATGTATGCCCCTTCCGTCTCGAACATTGTCATCGACCACTTTAAACATCCCCGCCGCAAAATCCTTATCCTCCACGCAGTGTATTGAAAAATTGTCGGAAAATGGTAAATGGAGAATATTAACACCACGTTTCCTCTGCCTGTTTATCCGAGTGAATGCAAATGGTAAAGCTGCAATTTATTCCAGCTTTTCTATGCTTTTCTTTCCCATGCTGCTATATAAAATACGCTTATCAATTTTTCTTTTAAGCCTTATAAAGTTTACGCAATGTCAACTTAGAAAACTCAGTGATTTATTACTATAATTTCTCCAACTCTCTACAAAATTTGAAATCAAAATTGAAATTGAAATCTATTTATATCCACATATAAAAGTTTTCAGATATGCCGTCAAGACATTCAGTTTCGCAACACAACACGCAATGTCTCAAATATTGGGCAGAAACTGGAGAACGGGGGGTCTTAAAACAAGGTTACCTTGTCCCTTTGCCTGTCTGCCTACCCTACTAGGATGCAGTGAATTCAATTCATTTTTTACACAGCAAGGCTAGGTTCCCTGCACTCTTTTTCCTACTTTCCGCCGAATTTATCAAGGCATTGAGTGTTAAGTAGAAATTATTTCAAATACAATATTAAATTCAAAACTAGATATAAATATAAGGAAATTCTATAAAATTTTATACCGGTTTGTAACAGTATGTACCTGGGATATAAGTTAAAAATAAAGAAATAAATAAAATAAAATATGCATGGCAATACACATAAATAACATAGTTAATTATGAATAATACAAACTAAATATTTTTGATACCATATTAATCGAGACGAGTTCGTGTATTGTCGTCCCGAATGTCGCGACCGTCGTTCTGTATATATAGGTGGTGGTGATGCTGGAAGGCAGTCGAGTCGAACTCTTAAGTACTACGGTACTAATAAATATGATGCACATAAAGACTCGTACCAAATGTATAATGAATATAATATGATAACTCGAAGTCTATGATGGCACGATCTTTTAGAATCGAATTTCTTATAAAGGAAATATATGTGTAGGAGCGACACATATTATGGATCAAAGTTATCTTTGACCAATGTTATAATATTGAATGTTGCTTGACGTCGCGGAAGCTGACGTGATGGGCTTATGCGAACTGTTGCAGTGACATTAACTATGTCTTGGCTGATGCCGTCTCGCAGTACGCTCGCGATACGTAAGCTGTGCTTGTATGGCGTTAGCCATTGATATATTGAATACCACTTCTACGACTTGGTATACGACTAGTAGGTGTGTGGTGCTATTTTATGTCCCAGCTCCGGTGTATGTAGTAGTGTCCGCCTGTCTCAAACGGGTGTGTGGTGCTATTTTATGTCCTGGAACTCTGGTGCATGTAGTAGTGTCCGCCTACGGTTCGAGACACGACTGTGGGGTGTGTGCCGTGCGTTCATTTAACATATCGGCCGCCTTGCGGCAGTGCGTTCGTTCCCACGACTTACATTGATCTCACAAATCAATCAACATCACGAATCACAATTCTAATATAACAATCTTAATATAAACAAGCGTAACAAGTACCTTGAGACTGATCACACACAAACGTTACGGAGAGTTCAATAAGACTGTTGCAGCCGCAGTCTGGTAGGAATTCACGGTGTAGGGCGGGGAGGTGCCCGTACTCTTTCTTCCTTTTATTATAACTAGTTCGCAGTTATAGTGGAGAGGAAGATAGGACGCGCTCTTGGCTTTTCCTCGGACGAGCTTCGAGCTATGACAATGTCATATTGTCGAGTATCCAGTTATCTAAATAACTGACACAAGAACAACTTCTGATGGCAAATAAGTTATTAAAGCGATACCTTCTAATGGCATAATATAAAATTCTTAACACTGTTACCTCTGAATCTCTAAAAGATTTTGGGTTCTTCACGATCACAACTATAGACGGTTCTAACCACTAGACACATCACGAGCCAAGACATTATTTATTAAATAATATTCTCAAAGGAGTTTGAAATAACAGTTACAGGTTGTACGTCACGAATCACGATGTATATAAACGTCTGCCGCTACAAGTTGCGAACTCATTTCAACTGTCAGCTCTACGCGTCGCGAGTTGCGTCAATTTGTTAGCTCCGAACGAACGGCATCTTGGATTCCAGAGTTGTAGAAGTTTGTTGTCGTCACTGAAAAGAAGTTTCACAATAAATTTTGAATTGTATATAAAATTGATAATAAATGTTTTAGAACTGAAATCAGTTTATTCTCTTTTTACAGGCAACGGACTAGTTACAGGGAACGTAGTGTTAAGAAACTCTGTATCTCACTTTTCGTCTAATTTTTAAAACGGTGCGGTTTTATTCTGTTATCAGAGCGAGCACACAAACATCATTCATCCTCACGAGTGGTAATCAAACCTATAACCGCCACGTTTGATTCATTGAACCACGGCGCCAAGTTCAATTTTGTACTACAACACATACAACAAACAGGCCGAATGTGATAGGTAAGATTATTTAATGACCTACAATGTCGTTGATGTGTCATAAATGTCATACAACATTTGTTGTACGCAGGTGTTGAGACAAGCCGTAAAGTGAACAATTCACCTAATTTATTACTTACAACGTACCCAGAGATGTTAATAAAAGTTTAAATGGCATTAAGTCGAAATCTAAAAGATTTGCCAATGTCCTTTTAGGAGCTCAACGAAAATAAAATGCATAATTTTCTTTTAAGCTTTTTCCTATACCAAGTTCCCATTAATACACTACCGTTCCCTACTTTACAGTAAAAACTAATTCATACCTTTGAAATTAAAAACCTATTCAAATTTAATCCATCTAACATCAGAAACTTCAATCAAGTCGATAAACGTTGTCATACATAATCGTATCTCATGAATATCATATAGTGGATGACAGAGATGCGTTAATTACAATTACTTGGGTCAATTACCACGAGCGTATTACAGGCTAGAGACGGCCAGATTGGTTCGCTCGTACGAAGTGTTAAATAGAGTACTATGGGGCGGTTCAAGCATTGCGTTAGCACTATTGGGGGCGAGGGGGTCTTGGGTTTGCTTATTTTTAATGACATAGGGGAGGGGGGGGTCAATAATTGCAAAAAAACTGCATACGTAATAATTGAACGGTCCCCTAGCAATGCCTTATAGGATCAGGCTATTTCCATAATATATTTCCATATAAGTGTGAAGATATTTCCCATAAAAACATTTCCGTTCCCCACTATCCACCAAATTCTGGAAGCACTGCGATTTAAATGGCCTTGTGTGTGGCCTTTGCCTCGTTACCGGAGCGAAGAAATAAAAATATTTAATATTTAATTTATTCCAATGTGAAATTGAAACATCAAAAAATAATTATTAATACTTCAATTATTAATTATGAGTAAGTATGAATGTATAAAATATTAATTTAAAATGTGAAAACCAGTTCAATTGTGCTTTACTTAAAAGATAATATGAGTGTATTGTTAAAATAAAGTGAGTTCAATATAATAATTGGTACGTGTGGCTGCTGGTTTTATTATTCCCATACCACTACTGGAACAGTAATTACTTTACAAGATTTAATTTATGTTTAGCTATATGCTTCATTTTGTAATGTTTGAATTATAAATATTAAAAAATTTCAAGCAAAATTCGAGGGTTATATATTTATATAAATTTTGCAATTGTAGCCACACGTATTATATCGCAAAAAAGGCGGAGAGAATCTAGTGTTAAGAAGATACGATGCCCCACGCTCTGTCCAATTTTCGAATATGATCCATATGCTGAGTGGCGAAACTCAACGCCGCGATTTGCGTCCACACCCCAGTGAACCATAACCTAAACTTTCATATCTTTTACCTAATCGAATAAAAAAATAAGCTTAAAATATTTCTGTTATACTACAAAAGCAACGTGAAGTCTTGATTCAATAGGTTTATCTAAAGCGTATATACCCGTTGAAACAAATACCAACATATAGATAATGTCAAGAGGACAAAGCAGCCATTGGCCGAGCGAGAAACTAAGTGAGCTGGAACTTACAAATACAGCACTCAATAGTCGTATTGGTACATGATATGTCCCATTGATACTTACTGAGGAATCGATTGTTTGTTATTCTTTTTTTGTTTATTAAATGGTATTTTTTTTTAATAAAAAAAATATGCAAATTAAAAATATATCAACACGCAATGCCTTGCAATGTTTTGCGTATTTATTGGCAGAACTCAACGCCGCGCTTTGCTTCGACATCAGAGCGAAGAAATGGAAATATAAATTTAAGTAAAAATATCATCTACTCGAGTGGGGATTGAAGCCAAAACCAGTCGGTTTTACAATCTCACTTTGTGCTGCGCCACGACTGGCCTCAAATCTTCTAACTAATCTGCTCATAGTCACAAAACTGATTGCATGATGAGCCCAAAATAAAAATATTGCAAAATTGTACCGCTTCAGTTTTGCTTAAAATAATAAAATACAAGGATGTGGGTTTTTAACGCATTTCATATAAAAACAGAATCATCGAGTCTGAAGAGTCCATTCATAGAAGCCGTTTCCATAAAAAGGACGGTTAAATACGAGATTCTGGTTTTATTGTTTTGAAATGGTTCTTAAAGGGAAAGGGTCAACAATACTTCTAATTTAAGATATTTTTTGGTTTAAAATAAATATATTTTGATGTTTTCATTTTCCTTACAAAGTGAGGAAAGGAATGCCACTTCTTAATAATAAAAGCGAAGCGTCTTAAGATTAGGTTCCCAATTCCTCTATGTGCGGAATAGAGTGTGAAAGTAAAAAAAATACATATTTGGATTTGCATTTTTATTTAAAATAAATAGTTTATTTTTTTACTTTATTTTTGTGCATAACACTATCGTGCGGTAATTGAGATATGACAGACTGAGGTTAATTGTAATAAGAAATCTGATGACAAGATAAATCATGGCGTATAGTTTCGCCATTCAATACTTAATTCTCGTTAACTGTGCGGAAATTGGTAAACGGAGTGTCTTGACACTAAATAATATATAAGCAATAAAATAAGTCAAATCACGACTAGGTTACGCCACTCACTAGGTTAATTATACACTGCATTAATTTTACTGTACGCCTGGATATTTTAATAAAAAGAACGGAGTTTATCATTTCTTGCCTATATTTATTACTTAATCTAAACGAAGATAGTAAAATCACAATTGAAAAATATATTAGTTTCATATATTATATTAATAATATACTATAATATTAATTTCAGCTATAAAGTTTAACTTAGCTCCTCCTCATAGTAACTACTATAGAACCAACCAACAACTTAAGCTCACACCGACCATTGTAATAAAACTTTAGCCAACAAAGAGGTAAGAATATTGTGCAATAGTTACTTAAAACAGGATAATTCACAAAGGATTCAGATGATTAAGCTTGCTTAAGTAATACTAAGGCGAATCTAGAAAAGTTTCATCTTCATAGCAAAGTCCGTCCGCAAACTTTCGAATACAGTTATTATCACTCTTTTAATGTAATCGAGATGATCTCTATCTTTTAGAAGAGTTGAGGTCTCTGGAGGGGAAGTAGGGGGACCTGGTTGGTAAGTTTGTCTTTTTGAGAATATGTTAGAACAATGGTTAATGGCTTTGACTACTTAGCAGGTCTTTGGTTCAATTTTTCGTTGTAACGCATGGATCTCTTCGAGTACACTGCATTTCAATCTATATAATTTGTAAATATATATAATTGTGTACTCAAAAAGTTTTATGCAAGTTAGTGTATTAGATTATTTCGAATACAATATATTTTTTAAATATTTACTATTAAACCAATATTTATAGTGGGATAACAAAGTAAGTGTTCTAACACTATGCACTATTGCAGGAATGCAATGCGAGAAAATGAGAGTAATTCATTCCCAGAAGTGAGAATCAAACCCACAACGTTGAATGAAATAAATATTCCTGATTATACACTTTTACAATTTATTTTTAATACAATATATTTTTCAATTAACAATATTATCAATATATCGGCCTCAAGGCCGGTCGTGGCGCAGAAGAAAAAGTGTAACTGTGAAATCGACTGGCTGTGGCTTCGATCCTACTCGAGGAAGTGAAATATTTATTTACATTTATATTTTATTTATATATTTAAAAAATATATATTACTATAATAAAACCATTAATAGCGGGATAACAAAGTGTCCTAACACAGAGAACATGAAAAATAATTCATAACCCCAAATCAGAATCAAACCCTCAACATTTCAATTTTCGGGCTGGCCTCTAAATAAAATATCTCTGATTATAAACTTTTGTAATTAGCATTTGTAATTTAACAATTACAGGGTTGTATATAATATACGTACGTTATGTGTTTGGGTTTTCTATTAGTCATACAAATTAAAAGGCAGCTGTGTTGTCGAATTTTAATTTAGTCAAATAGAATGTAATTTTTATAGGTATTATTTTTTTACCACCCCACTAATATTTTAAATGCGAAAAGCATATATGTTTGTTATCATTTTGCGAAAACACTACTGAAAGAATTTAAATGAACTTTACTGTAATATAGCTACTATATCAGAATAACATATAGCAAAAATGTATGTAAAGATTTTGTTTAATTGGCTATAAATAGCAATATAACTATATGATGAGTTTAGGTCGCTAGTATTATTTGAAAAAAAAATACTTCTGGGGTCATTGTTGCGCATCTGACTGTAAACACGAAATTGTAGATTCGACTTAAAAAAAAATTAAATTAGCTTCACGCTATATCCCGCACAAGCAGCAGAGTAGGCAGAGGGAACCCAGTGTTAAGACACTCCGTTCCCCACTTTCTGCCGAATTTTGGAGGAATTGCGTGTTGAGTGGCAGAACTCAACGCCGCGCTTTGCCTCGACACCAGAGCGAAGAATTGAAAATATAAATTTAAGTAAATATTTCATCTCCTCGAGTGGGGATCGAAACAACCAGTCGGTTTTAAAGTCACACTTTGTACCACTGCGCCACGACTGGCCTCTTGGCGATGGCGTTTCCTACGTAATAGTCATTATTTATAAAAGGAACCTAAATAACCCAGGGACCCTCTAAACAGTTCAAAAACCAGTAGTTTAAAACACAAAACGACATAGTGTCATTTAAATAGACATACCAGTGTTAATAACGCCACAAGGAATGATTTACACGAGTTCCTGTAATTCGCTCATTTACTCTGCTCTGAGTTCGTCCTGGTAGTAATCTCGGCCCGGCTTGTTCTAATCCTGTATAATTGTGGTGCTTATTCAGGGTACGGGCGGCGTTCTAGGTAAATTATGTTTTGGACAGATAAATAATTTGAAAACTCGTTTGGTATATTCGTTAGATGTTGTAAATACGAAAGTGGAGGAGGTTACAAATTTAATGGCAAAATTTTAAATTTAAAAATGATTTCCGAACAAAAACACCACTGATACTGAACTGATTTTGTCAAAGTGCTTGTGGCTCTTAAACTACTCACACAATTTTCTGCCTTCAATTAAAAAATGCACTCAATCAGTCAAAGAACTCATTCAGGAGCTAACACACAGATACGTCAAACTTATAATTCCCCTTTTTGTTTTAAAAACACGATGAAAAAACAATCTCTGAACAAAAATAATTTAAATAGATTATTTATTGTTCTTTCGATACTGAGAGACTGACAGACAAATCACAATAGAAAAAGGCTGCCTAGAACGCCATGTAAAGCTGGACATCCTTTAAGAGCGTAGGAATGTAATCTTCAATTAAGAAAAAACACATTTTAGTGACTAGTGTCCTAATATAGACACTACGATTAGTAGTGGGCTGCAATAGAGTAAAAAAACAATGCATATTTTAATTTTTTTTTAATATAGCAATATGTTATTTTTTTTCTTATAAAAGAAAAAAAACAACGTCGACCTATCACAATCTCGTTTCTCATAATAACCGCACGCGTCGTAATAAGCTGAACAGGACGCAACTCTGAATTTACAATATTTTGCTCGCAATTAAAACTGGGCTTATTTTAAACAAAAGGGTTGCTCCGTACTTTGAGCCCTACTCCTGGTAAAAGGCAATTCTGGAAAAATTGTACTTATCTTATATCATGGATAATAAAAATGTGCTATAGTTTTGTGTTTTGTTGGTTAAAATATTTAGAAAAATATTTGAATAGGAACCGTAATGAACGGGACAGGGAGCGAACGAAAGTAATAGGCTGCGCAGTGGCACGAAGTGTGACTGGTTGTGGGTTCAATCCCCACTCGAGAAATAAAATATTTACTTAAATTTATATTTCCATTTCTTCGCTCTGGTGTCGAGGCTAAGCGCGGCGTTGAGTTCTGCTCACACGCAATGCCTCCAGAATTCGGCAGAAAGTGGGGAACGGAGTGTCTTAACACTAGGTTCCCTCTGCCTACCCTGCTGTGTGCGGATACAGTGTATTAGAATAGGAATTGAATAATTTAATTTATTTTTTTTTAAATTACAAAGGTACGGACCATAAGTCTGTAGTGTAAGTAAGAATTAAATGAAAAAAAAAAACATTAAAAGGCCGTCAATGCCGTGCCGGCCGTCGTCACGCATGGACACAAGCGTGCGTCTGTAACGTGACGGTTGTGGGTTCGATTTTCCCTCACTGGAATGAAATATAGTATATGTTCATTATCTCCGAGGCAAAGCGTGGCGTTGAGGTCTGCAACATGCCTTGCCTCATGAACACGTTGTAAAGTGGGAACGAAGGTGTAAAATGGCCTAATAAGGAACAGCGTCTTAACACTAAGTTATATGTTTCCTCTGCCCTGCTATGTGCACGACTTATCCTCGTTATGAAGCTAAATAAAATTAAATAAATCCCAGATTTCGCCCTCATGCATGTAATATGCAATACATAGACCAGCCATTGAAAATAGTTGAATATAGCAAAAAAGAAAAGCAATTCAATTTTAACATTCAAATCCTACAGGTACCTATAGAGCGAACTAACCGCGGGATAAAATCAAAATACCAATCTAGTCGCAGCTTCCGAGTGTCACTCCCGTAAACGCAGCGGTGTTCGTCCTGAATTTAATTAAGAAACCCCCTGCATAATTACTTGATAAACTAATTTGCGACTTTGTGCTAGTGTTTTGTGTTTACATACCGAATACTGCTTTTGTTAATATCGTTGTAACAGCTTCATTCTAGAACTCAGCGGAACTAAACATTTTGAATATTATGTATTAGGGAAGGAGGGAACTATAAGTTATTTAAGCTTTGAAGTTAGAAATTATTTGTCCCAGCTTCATATTAGACTTCATTATTATACATTAAAAAAAATCTAAGTAACAAAGAAGTGGACACAAACATACATATACGCACTAAAGACATAATCTTTCTTTTGAAATACACCGCAGTCGGGTAAAAGGTGACGCAGCAAAATCGTAACAAGTAATTCAATAACAGTAGGATTTACACATTCAATCACAGACTATGCTAACTCTCGTAGAGCTAAAACTCGACAAAAAAGATCCTAAACATACCAAAACTGATAATTTGCAATGCATTGCAAAAATATATGAAGAAGTCCATTTATTATTGGGGACATTTCTCAATATAATAGAACCCAAAACAATTAATTATTTTATTTTTTTGTCCGTTTGTCAATTTGTACATTTGTCTGTACATTTGTGAAACGGCTTAATCGATATAAAGGCAGTTTTCCCGTTTTCGTACCAATCGTTCCACGATTCCCACATGTTATCCAGATCGACAATATGTTTATTCAATTCTTATTATCTGTCCCGATAAAATTAGGAAAGCAGGTAATTTAGAAAATGATAACATTCAATATTTCATTGCCCGAGAAGAAATCGAACCCACAACGCTTAAGCTTTAAAAAAACACATAAAATAATACTAAACAAACAACTACCCGTCTAACCGCCATATTTCACGAAACAGCACCAAATATTTCAAAATGTATCAGAAAATAGAAAAACAAGCTATTATATTAGTCTCTTTATTGAGGCTGGCACGAGGCATTCAGGTCACATATGTTCGTGAATGCCTCTCAAAAATAACAATTGCCATCTGACCTCTGCATTATTAAGCTGAATGGACTTGCAACTCTTTTATCGTAGCGCACCAAATTGGCCGACGCCAGTTTCCTTTTTTTAATAGTAAAAAGTTCTACTAGTATTAGAATTGGTACTCGAATATGTAATGTTTTCGTGCTGAGTATTGGAAATTTGTAAGTAATTGATCATATATTTTTTGAGTTCCACTCTGTATCCTGCTCACAGCATGACAGACAGAGAAACCTGGTAACCCATTAAGACACTTGCGTCTTCCATTTTATACCGAATTCTAGCTCTAAGCTACTCTACGTGTTAAGTGGCAGAACTCAAGGCCGCTTTGCTTGGTTACCAGACCCAAGACATGGAAATATTAAGCATTTCAATTCCTCGAATGGGAATCAAACCCACAACCTGTCGCGCTAGTGTCCCCGCCCCGTGACTGGAATCAATTATCATTAATTAACAGATTAACCACTTTGAAGTTGTATAAAGTTTTTGGTAATATATTGCTTTACAACTAGGTTAGTCGTGGCGCAAGAGAATAAGTATGTGACTGTAAACGCGACTGGTTGTGGATTCGATCTCCACTTTAGGTAATCAAATGTTTATTTAAATTTGTATTTTCAAGTCTTCGCTCTGGTGTTCTCAAAGGAGTTCTGCAAAAGTCAACACACAACGTCTCCAGAATTTGGCGGAAAGTAGGAAACGGAGTGTCTTAACACTAGGTTCCCAGCTGTGTGCGGGACACAGCGTGGAGCTGATTTAATTTAACTTAAAACTAGGCTATTCCTAAATGGATTAAATATTTTATAGTTACTAAATTGAGTTATAGCAACGTTTTAAAGGCGAAAGCAGCTCGGTTGCAAGTTTTAATTGCAAAGTTTAATTCATTTTCAGTATATCTTTCAATTCGCACAATGGCGCCAAGTTGCTCTACAGTCTATACAGTCTATACTGGTAGCGTTAATATAAAAAGAAATTTGTTTTCAGTGGCTTCATCTGCGCCATTTTGTATTCTATAGAAGTTATCGCCCTAGTTTGTAAGAAAATTGAAAAATTTCTATGTAAGTAGAGTTTTAGTTGAATAAATAATATATGGAAAATATAAAATATTGTTATTTAATTTATCGTCGAACCGTACTTTATACACAGCAGGGTAGGGAAGAAGGATGAGGAACGGAGTCATTTAAGACTCATTTTCGACCAAATTCTGGAGACATTTTGTATCGTTATCAAATGTGGAAATAAAAAATATTTCATCCCCTTGAGTGGGAATCGAATTCACGCCTGCCAAACACGCCAATGCCACTGCCCACTAAAAGTAAAAGAAAAAGCTAATACTTTTATAAAATTGATAAATCGAAATTTTATAATAGCAATACACGCCGAAACAAACAGAAAAGTGAGCTCTCTATAGCGTATGCTCGTTAATATTCTTTAGAGTACCCAGTACATGATTGCTCTGAAAGGGAAGTGAATTTTTTTTGGTACTTTGTACTATTAGTGTTGTATTTCATTTTTTTAATGAAAGAAACGTTACATGCTATGAACCGTCGTCGTTCGACGATATTGAGATTATTTCAACCATTAACCATTAAAGTTGACGTTATTTCCTATTCTGATAACCAAAAGGAAATACCAATTCTATACGTAGATTAGCAATAACTTAAATTTATTGTTGCAATCAGCTTATACAACATCTTTACATATATTTGCTTGTGTGTTTTCTGATATATAAGCTATATTACTATAAACTAACTTAACTTAGTTTCACGCTTTATCCCGGAGTATTCAGAGCTACGGTGTCTATATACCTCTTTCGCCTCGTCCAATGTCGTCAACCTCTTTGCCTCTATTTACCTCTGGGGAGTCCTTTACGTGACTTTCCTCCATTATCCTTGATACTGTGTTTTTAAAGGTCAATTGAGGTCTCCCCTTACTTCTCTTACCATTCACTTTTTCTTCACATACTCGTACTATAAATTTTCTATACTACTATAAATTTTCAACTAAATCCGTTCAGTAGTTTTTGCGTGAAAGTGAAACAAACAAACTTTAACATTGCACTTAAACTTTAACATTTATAATTAGTAGGATTTGCGCAAATTCATGTATATTTTTATATTTTTTTACTTGAGTCTGTATATATGGGGAAACATAAACGTATAGTAGAGTAGGCAGATGGCACCGAAGTACTGATTGTTGTTTGGCTGGAGTCGACCTCGAGTGGGAACTGAACCTAAAACCGGCACCAGAACGAAGAAATGGAAATATTAATAATTTCATTTTCACAAGTGGGCCCCTGCACCACTACTGATGTATAAATAAATAGCTTAGATAACATGAAAATGATGACGATGCAATGTCCGGAAGAGTTCAGAAGAATTGATCCTGTTGAGGCTGTCCTGGCTCTGTGGTCGATATATATGGTTCGAATCCCTTTCAAAGAAATGAGTCATTATTTATTCTTATTTTCAGGTTTTTTCTCTTTTGGTTCTACCTATGTTCTAGTGATCACTCACACCAACGTAAAGCTTAGCTTAAGAATCACGTTAATAACTTATTTAATGAAAATAATTATTTCCCCCGATAGGGAGTTGTACCCATGACCATCAATCGCCTTAACAGCCAGACGCTGTCTCACTGCATCAGACAAAACAGGCAACATAGCTGGGTAAAATATATATATTTGTTACCTTTTATTATACTTTTTCCTTTTTTTTTTTTTTGGTATTCAAGGTAAATCGAGGCGCATTACATTCTTCTGCGGTTTCCGACAAAATATATATTTAATATGGAACGTATAAGTTTGCAGCTTTAGGCACTTTACTATCGTATTATGATACTAACAGAAATATGTGAAATAATTATTTTTGGCAGTTATTCGTTGTATAGAAAGAGAGAACTAAAAGAGAAAACTTGGACATAATTCAGAGAGATCATAGAGATGTCTTGTAAGAAATGTAAAAGTAATAGATATCATCTAGAGTGATATCCCTGATATTTTATATTCGCCACTTCTGATATATAAACATATACATTAAAAATGCAACGCACTTAAAATCTAGAAAATTTAAACTCAGCGTTTTCCAAACTTTGTTTTAACCAAGAAACAACTTATATTACACGTTTTTCCAAAATTAACATAGCCTCTAAACATTTTCATCGTGTAGCGTCATATTAGCATATTAATTGGCGCTACGTGTCGTGATTCCGAACGCAACAGAGCCTAACCCACTCTACGCGAGCACTTTTACGAGAGCACGGCGGATTGTTTACTGTCATGAACAAATCGGAGTGACGTGCCTACTGGGAATGTGATCTATACATGTATATGGCTTTCTATGTTTTATGTTTTGAATTTCATGTATTTGTTTATGTTTTTGTATAGTAACGAAGCAATAAAAGGAATAAAAGACAATCAGGCTGCTATTTTATTCCGTTTGTAGGAAACCCACTGTTAAGACATTTCGGTCCCCACTTTCCGTCGAATTATTGAGGCATTACATGTTGATTGGCGGAATTTAACGCTGCGCTTTTCCTCGACATTAGAGAGAAGAAATGAAAGTGTTGAATATTTAATTTTCTCGAGTGGGAATCGAATTTGCTTACAGTGACTCGCTTGCCAATACTAGCCTACACTGTTGTTGTCCGATTCATACTTTAAAATGAGGAGTAATTACGGTAACTTTTTAATTAGGAAATTTTGGTTTTTTAGACTCGAACTGATTAAGTCATTTTTTTATAATTTTACTACTCGGCATTTTTAGCTTTCTACAATATTTATGTCTAATCCGACACTACGCGTTTGATAATTACGTTACTATAGGATAAGAACTTACTATAAATTTAAAATTGTCTCTTTTAAAACTCATATACATATTTTAAATTCTATATATACGTTTATTTATATTTTCGAGCTACTTATATACTTCTAATATTTTATTATTCTCTTATTTCATTAATATAATTCTCTAAAAATGTAAAATATGTTAAAATCTTAGCTTTCAATAAATGCAAAAAAACTGCTTACGTAATACTTGAACGACCCCTTTGCACGAAATAATTTGCAGGTAGAATTTTATTCTATTATTATTTATCAATTTAATCTCCATATAATAAAAAAATAATGTTCACAAACTAAAACTCCATAACTAATAAATATTAAAAACAAACATTTTAAGTGCACCTACACCTTGTATCACAATAACTATAGTTCACAACGAAACAAATAAAGCTATTGACATAATAAACAAGGCGCGAAAAATGTTTGAAAATGGCCCGAATATTTTAACAGACTATAAATCCACGGATTGCACGCGCGATGCACAGAGTAAAAAGTATCATTTACAATAAAACCCAATGGCCGTGGGAAAATCATATTTCAAACGTGATCCTATAAACATTCAATAAATATATGTTTATTTGAAAATCTGCTTTTATATCAAGTAACAAACACCGTTTTATTGAGATGTATTTAATACACTTTTTTTTTTAAGATTTATCTTTGTCAAAAAAAAAATATTTAAAAAAATATTAAAATGTCTTTATTAAATACTAGCGACCCGCTCGCGGCTTCGCCCGCTTAAACCACAGAATTATTTACTTAACACACTGAATTATGTTCGTGTTTTGATATACTTATAATGTATGTTTGCAACGTAATGAAGATTTTTAATGAGAAAGTTGTTAAAACTTTAGGTCGCATTTTCGTACCTCTCATAAGAATCTTCAATTGAATGTTTGAAATAAAAACACAACTTATCGATACTTACTATATGTGCGTTTCTTCACGATAATCTCAGAAACGGCTTAACTGATTTAAATACTTTTTTTGTTTGTATTCTGGCAAACTGCCCTTAAATATTAAGTATTAGTTTTATTTTAAGCAGCTTCATGCTAGTCAGAGGGAGGAACCTAGTATTAAGACACTCCGTTCCCCACTTTCTACCGAATTCTGGACGCATTGCGTGTTGAGTGGCAGAACGCAACGCCGTGCTTAGCCTCGACCCCAAAGCGAAGAAATGGAAATATAAATTTAAGTAAATATTTCATCTCCTCGTGTGGGGATCGAACTCAGAGAACCAGTCGGTTTTACAGTCACACTTTGTGCCGCTGCGCCACGACTGGCCTCAACTGGACTGGACTTTATTTTAATCGGTTCACATAAAGTTAAAACCAGATCCACGCTTTATCCCGCCCTTAGTAGGGCAACTTAGTGTAAGATATTGGGTATAATGTGTGACTGATGTGCGAAATGAAAATATTATTAAATTATAATTCAATCCTGCATGTGTGGATCGGACCCACAACGTCGCGTTACAGTTACAATTGGGCATATAAGGTAAAATAGTTTAAACCCGTACCTAAAGAATTTAAGCAAGATACATCAACATTGAAGACGTAGGTTTTTTCTCATTTCACAATGTTTATTCATATCTATATTTCGTATGACGCGGTTACGCATAGGCGGAAAAATTTCATTCTTATTGTAATACCACATTAGTATCGACAATGTAGTGTTGATAGTAATTGAAAATAGTTATACTACAGGAGGACCTTCATATGCACTGTTTTAACCTGTTTTATGTATAATATAGAATAATATATTGTATAGAGGAATCACACATTCTTTTTATTCAGTTTAGTAAATACATTTTTTAGAGGTTACTCTGTACTAAAATGGCATGCAACTCTGTTCCCGCATTTACGTTCCTGATATATCGATATAAATAATAGAAATACAAAATATAGGACATTTACATTTTTTCTTTTTTTCATACTTGAAACGTATTAATAAATTACAAATTATGTATTACATACAATTAATTTCTTTTGAATATAACACTAAGTTTAATCAGCTTCACGCTATTTTAACAGATAACATAAGATGACATTAAAACGTATTGACATCACCACGTGATCCATCTAAACACAATATAAACTTTTATAAACTATGAACTCACAATCAGAATTTACTTTCCAAATACATATACTTTTTATTCTACACATCGCCATATGAGCTAATTCCGTAAAATATACCTACTTTATTATGTTTGTTAATATCACCAACGTTGACGTTTGAAATAATAATTATGGTAGACTGAAAAATATTGATTATACTTCTTTTTTAGCTTCACGCTGTATCCCGCACACAGCAGGGTAGGCATAGGACACCTAGTGTTAAGACACTCTGTTCCCTACTTTTGGGAATCGGAATTTTGTAGGCATTGCGTGCTGAGTAGTGAAACTCAACGCCCACTTTACCTCGACACCAGAGCGATGAAATGGAAATATAAATTTAAATAAATATTTCGTCCTTGCGTGGTCATCGAACCCACAACAGTTACACTTTGTGCCCCTGTGCAACGAACGGCTCAATTTACTTTCTTCTTTTAAAATGTGGTTAAATGAAATAGTCGTAATTTAATTATGTCAGATTACTATTAACCGACTTCTTAAAAGGGGTCATCAATTGGACTGTATTTTTTATCCTTGTTACCTTTGAACTTTTGATTGTATGAACCGATTTTAATGATTCTTTTTTTATTTGAAAGCTAATGCCTCCCGTGTAGTCTTATTTTAATTTAGTTTATATCCAACAATGGTATCTATGAGAAAATCATATAAATCTCAAATTTACATTAAGTATATGCGCGACAAATGAACGTATAAGTCAATATCAATTCAACCGATTTTAATGATTCTTTTTTATAGAAAGGGTACATATAAGGGGTATTTGGTGAAAGTTTAGTTAAGTTCAGAGTGTGAAATCCAGTTGAAATTGAAGAAGTCGATTTTTTTTATTAAAAAATATAATTATGTAATTTTTTCTACAAAAAATTCTTTATACTCCATGATAAAAACTATCCTATAAGTGACATTAGGCTTTGAACTATTACCATGCCAAAATTAATTTAATTTCATACAGTAGTTATCGGTATTTTAGGTAATTTATATTTTTCAGTTTTTATTTTTTTTAAAGAAAACTATCATGAAATTCGGAATGAAACCCAAAAAAAATGTACCTTGAGGCCCTAGGCTAACACCATGCAAAAATTCATCAATTTCTGTCAGGTAGTTTTTGCGTGATTGACGCACAAACAAACCGACAGACAGACAGACAGACAGACAAGAATTCTGCTGATGGTTTTTTAGGTTCTATAATCGACATATTAACCGACCTAATTTTTTTTTTTTTATATCTTTCATGTACAGAATTGACTTTTCTATCCTTTTATTATATATGGAGATTAATCACATTAATAAGATAATGAGTGCGACAAGGTCAGGCAAGACAAAACTAACATCATTTTTTTAATTCTTAAAATAAAAAATAGGTATAGATTGTTTTGTGAATTCATGTGATAAATTACATTTTATAACTCCTTTTAATTTTTGACTTTTCAGTTCGTTTCAATACAAATTTAAAATACCTTTCGTGACAAAGTGCATTTATACATCGCTCATTTACCGAAACAATGTGTCGGTAACCTTCTTTCGTCGTACCATCGTTTCTAATTCAGTAGCTTAGAGAAATAGCTGTCTCCATAGCTGACTTGGAGCCTGCGAATGAGGCTAAGGATGAAGGACCTTGTCTCTCAACGCAATAGGTCATCACTGACACACACACTGGTCCTCCTAGTTTTTCCATTTAACTACACTTCAGATAGGAGACAGCCTACATAAAAAATAAACTTTTTTAAATTATAAAACTTTTATTGAAGTTTATTCGTGTAGTAAAAAATTTTTTATGTGAATGTGTAGTCACATATATAGATCACATGTGTGAATATGTAGTCACATATGTGGACCACATGTGTGAATATGTGGTCACATATGTGGACCACATGTGTCAATATGTGCTCACGTATGTGGACCACATGTGTGAATATGTGGTCTTTCATGTGGACCACATGTGAGAATGTGTGGTCACATATGTGGACCACATGTGTGAATACGTGGTCGCGTATGTGGACCACATGTGGGAAAATGTGGTCACATATGTGGACCACATGTGAGAATTTGTGGTCACATATGTGGACCACATGTGTAAATATATGGTCCCATATGTGGACCACATGTGTGAATATGTGGTCTTTCATGTGGACCACACGTGAGAATTTGTGGTCACATATGTGGACCACATGTGTGAATATGTGGTCGCGTATGTGGACCACATGTGGGAAAATGTGGTCACATATGTGGACCACATGTGTGATATGTAGTCACATATGAAGATTACATGGTGATCATGTGGTCACATATGTGGACCACATGTGTGAATATGTGATCACGTGTGTGTGGACCACATATGTGAACATGTGGTCACATATGTGGACCACATGTGCATCGTGTGGTCATATATGTGACCACATGTGTGAATATGTGGTCTTTCATGTGGACCACATGTGGGAATTTGTGGTCACATATGTGGACCACATGTGTAAATATATGGTCCCATATGTGGACCACATGTGTGAATATGTGGTCTTTCATGTGGACCACATGTGAGAATTGTGGACACATATGTGGACCACATGTGTAAATATGTGGTCGCGTATGTGGATTACATGTGGGAAAATGTGGTCACATATGTGGACCACATGTGTGAATATGTGGTCTTTCATGTGGACCACACGTGAGAATTTGTGGTCACATATGTGGACCACATGTGTGAATATGTGGTCACGTGTGTGGACCACATGTGTGTATATGTGCTCGCATATGTGGACCACATATGTGAACATGTGGTCACATATGTGGACCACATGTGGCATCGTGTGGTCATATATGTGAACCACATGTGTGAGTAAGTATTCACATGTGCAGATCGCATGTGTGATATGTTGTCACATATGTAGACCACATGTGTGATATGTAGTCACATATGAAGATTACATGTGTGATCATGTGGTCACATATGTGGACCACATGTGTGAATATGTGGTCACGTGTGTGGACCACATGTGTGTTTATGTGCTCACATATGTGGACCACATGTGTGAATATGTGGTCACGTGTGTGGACCACATGTGTGAGTATGTGGTCACATATGTGGACCACATGTGTGAACATGTTATCACATATGTGAACCTTTTATAAAATATATTTAATTCATTAAATGTAATATGTATATAAATAAATAAACGTAAAGAAACGTTACGTAACATCATACATAATAACAATTAAAACGTAAACTGCAGGCTAATTGATCATCCGGTAGACATTTTAATTAAATTATCAGCTGAAGCAGAATGTCTTTGTATCATCAGAGTTGTAAACCATTTGTTCGATAATTAACTTTAACAGTTATGAACATATACTATTGTTCAAAGACGTCACTATTACATTTCAATCCTATGAAAATTTATAATGGAGAGAAGAAAGAATTTCAATAAGATAGTGGTGCACTTACTCAATTTTGCACTTTCCAATTTCTTTAGATAGTATAGCGGAACACAAGGCTTCGCTTCGTTTGTTTTTACGGGCAGAAAAATAAATATATTCTTCCACTTAGTGGGAATTTAACCTAATTAAAATATAACTAGTGCTACAACCAGAAATCTCAGTTCTCTCAACTGTACCGTCATAGCGTCAAGTTTTAGTCGACATATTAACTTTAAACATATTAATTTTTTATCGACATATTAACCGACCTTATTTTTATTTTTTTTATATCTTTCATGTACAGAATTGACTTTTCTATCCTTTTATTATATATGGAGATTTTGTTTGAAAAAATAACTTTTTTATTTTCGGGTTTTTAATTTAATATGTAATAGGCTTTTATAGAGTAGTTAAACTGTGGTTTCATTTAAAGTGGTCCTAACAAAAAAACTCTGTATAATTGAGCATATTTAATATTTATAGTGATTTTTTGGAAAATTGATACCAATAGTTATTACAACCACTTGCGAAGAAGCATAGTTTAGGCAATTTTTTATTCTATAAGAATTCCTTTTAAAAAACTACCAACGTTTGTTATAGTTAATATATTATTTTTCCAAATTAAAAAAATTGTCTATGTCATCATAATGGCGGAAAAATTTCATTCATATTGTAATACCACATTAGTATCGACAATGTAGTGTTGATAGTAATTGAAAATAGTTATACTACAGGAGGACCTTCATATGCACTGTTTTAACCTGTTTTATGTATAATATAGAATAATATATTGTATAGAGGAATCACACATTCTTTTTATTCAGTTTAGTAAATACATTTTTTAGAGGTTACTCTGTACTAAAATGGCATGCAACTCTGTTCCCACATTTACGTTCCTGATATATCGATTTAAATAATAGAAATACAAAATATAGGAAAGAAACACAAATGCAATTATATTGCATTTTTTCTTTTTTTCATACTTGAAACGTATTAATAAATTACATATTATGTATTACATACAATTCATTTCTTTTGAATATAACACTAAGTTTAATCAGCTTCACGCTATTTTAACAGATAACATAAGATGACATTAAAACGTATTGACATCACCACGTGATCCATCTAAACACAATATAAACTTTTATAACTTAACTATAACAATCCTCTCTTTATATATACTCTCACATACAAGCTTATATATTTACAACGTTTCACAAGCAATGAAAATGAGTGCAAAATATTACCATATGTATTGCTATAACTATATTGCACACTATAATGTTGTTTCTAATTGCTACATAACATTTTCTTATTATTTACTTTCGTTCTGTATCGATAAACTAGCTTATAATAGAAAACAATACACGTTGCCGCTTTTGCTATGAACTAATATATGTATAATATGTATATGTGTATGTATGTATGTATGTATATATATATATATATGTATATGTATATGTGTGTGTATGTGTATGTATGTATGTATATATATATATTATAATTTTTAATTATGGAAAGTTTTGGCTCCTTAAAAGAAATAGACAATATTGAAATAGCAAACTCAGCTATACTAGACATACAAAATCAAAGTAGAAATCAAACGCATAAGTTAATAAATAAACTTTCAGTCATAACGCAAAACATACGTAGTATATATAAAAACTTTGATGACCTACAGGTGACCTTATCACAGATAACACATGATTTTGATGTATTAATTCTCACGGAATGCAGATTGCATAGCACAAAAACAGTACCTTATTTAATAAATTATACCTCATATCAAACTCTAAACGTTTTGAATCAGAACGATGGCGTTGTAATTTACGTTCATAATAAACATAAAGTACTAATATCTGAGCTTCGACTTTCTAATGCTTCTGGCCTACAATTAATTATGAAAAATTTTGCTATTCTAGGAATTTATCGTTCCCCGTCTCACTTGGACGCTAGTTCTTTTACGGACTCCCTAGATGAACATCTAAACAGTATTTCGAAATACAAAAATATCTACATTCTCGGAGACATAAATATTGATATTATAACTACACTAAAAGAGACATCTCAAGAGCGCAGAAATAGATTACACTACCTAAATGTCCTATCAACTCATGGTTTACTTCCCGGCCATACATTGCCCACGAGAGATGACAGCTGCCTGGACCATGTATTCTTAAAGATAGATAATATCTACAATGCAGCTTCTATCAATGTTTTAAATACTACGGTTACTGACCATAAGTTAGTAATTCTGAATATAGCACATTCATATAAACAAAGTAAGAGTCACAAATATAAAATAGTTACAAACTATGAATCCGCCTACACTACGCTTGTAAGTATGGATGTAGCTAGTTTCAAAGTATACAGAGATCCTAATATATTCGCTAATGCTCTAATAGAGAAGGTTAGGTCAGTTCTTCTCTCTAATTCTAAGCAAGTCGTAATCGTCCTGCAAAAAAGCACTGAAACCGTGGATAACGCCGGGAATTCTAAGATGCATAAGACTACGTAACAACATGCAAATGAAACTAAAAAATGAATCCCATAATCTAATTTTAAAAATCACATTTAGACGGTTTAGAAATTTCTGCTCAAATCTTATAAGAAAGCAAAAGACATTATATAATAAAAATAAAATCAAAAAATCCGTAAAAAATCCTAGTAAACTTTGGCCAGTGATTAATGAAGTCACTCAATACAAACCGACTAAGATACCTAGCACAGATTTACTACATATAATGCCTTCGCCACAAGCTTCAATCAATAATGTAAACAACTTTTTTATTAATATAGGCCGAGAGTTAGCAGAAAATATTTTGAATCATGCTCCTCCTCGAAAAAATATTTATGCTACATGCAACCATCCATCGTCTTTCGTTCTGTTAGAAGCCACTCTTCAGGAGGTGGACAATGTGCTTATGAGTTTGGATACGGGTAGTGCCCCAGGTTGGGACGGGATACCAACAAAATTCTTAAAAATATCTAGAGACATCATGACCCCGCTCATCTGCGCACTGTGCAACCTCTGCTTTAGCACCGGAGTCTTTCCAGATGTTCTTAAGCGCTCCATTGTCACACCGATTTTCAAGAGTGGGACAGAACGGAAGTCAATAATTACAGGCCTATATCAGTTTTGAGTTCTATATCTAAAGTCATAGAAAAATTACTTAACGCTAGACTAATGAGGTACTTAGATAAATATAAGATCTTGTCACGCTCCCAATACGGATTCAGGAAAGGCTTATCTACGCAAGATGCTATCTTGGACCTTACGTCTTTAATTGTTAGAGAAATAGATAAAGGTAAAAAAGGCTTGGCTATCTTCCTTGATCTAAAGAAGGCCTTCGACACCGTATCTGTCTCCATTCTTGTCAGCCGGTTAGAACGCATAGGTATAAGAGGTACAGCGCTATCACTTTTTGCTAGCTACCTACAAAATAGAAGTCAAAAAGTTAAAATTGACGGGTGCTATAGCGATGAATGCGAGGTGACATATGGGGTGCCGCAGGGGAGTGTCCTTGGTCCAACGCTATTCTTGATATATATAAATGATTTGTGTAATCTTGAGTGCGCTGGGGGAAGGACATTCTCTTATGCGGATGACACTGCCATAGTATTCACTGGAGGATCCTGGCTCGAGGTTGAAAATGTCGCAAATCAGGGACTACGTAAGGTTAACAGATGGTTGACAGATAATCTGCTTACCCTTAATATACAAAAAACTAATTATATTTGCTTCTCGACTTACCAAAATTTTCAACCAGAACCGAACTTTGTCATAAAAATTCATAAATGCTTACATCAGGATAGTTTGAGTTGTAATTGTCCCTCCATAGAAAAGGTTAGTTGTGCCAAATATTTGGGTGTCATCATTGATCAAAGGTTGAGTTGGCATCCACATCTCGAATTGCTAATGTGTAGGGTGCGTAAATTAACTTGGATCTTCAAATCTCTCCGACATATTATGGATAGAAAATTATGTACTGAGATTTATGTTGCCTTAGCACAATCAGTCATCACATACTGTATTCCTGTATGGGGTGGAACGACTAAATCTAAACTTATAGACCTGGAACGAGCCCAGCGATCTCTCATCAAGGTGGTGTGTTTTAAGTCCTGTAGATTCCCAACAGACCACTTATACATCTTCAGTGATTTGTTATCAGTTAGGCGGCTTTATATAATCAACTTAATCTTAAAATACCACAAATCGTTACCGTATAATCCAAACGTACTAAATAAAAGACGACATGACATAGTAGCACGCGTCCACCCTGTTCGTACTGTGTTTGCTAAGAGGCAGTATGAATGTCAGTCACCTTACCTATATAATAAAATCAATAAACAATTAAATATTTACCCTATGACCTTCTTTACGTGTAAAATTACCTTAGATAAATGGCTGAAGAAACTTACGTTTGAGGAAGTTGAGCTTTTGTTGCGTCGAACTGTTTAACTATGGCTTAAATAACACAAATAAATGCACAAACACACACACACACACACACGCACGTACGCATACACACACACACACACACACCACACACACACACACACACACACACACACATACACACGAACACTGCTGTTATCCATTTCAGTGTTACTACCTTAAGATATTCTTTATTATAGAGGATTATTATGTACAATAACTGGTGTTCGATCTGGGAGTTGCGAGATATTCCCAACACAAGTGTCTACTGACTACTTACTGGGAGGTCTCAGTGCATGTAATTTGTATGTTATAGTTCTAAATAAAGATTATTATTATTATTATAACTATGAACTCACAATCAGAATTTACTTTCCAAATACATATACTTTTTATTCTACACATCGCCATATGAGCTAATTCCGTAAAATATACCTACTTTATTATGTTTGTTAATATCACCAACGTTGACGTTTGAAATAATAATTATGGTAGACTGAACAAATATTGATTATACTTCTTTTTTTAGCTTCACGCTGTATCCCGCACACAGCAGGGTAGGCATAGGACCTCTAGTGTTAACAACAACACTCTGTTCCCTACTTTTCTCGGAATTCTGTAGGCATTGCGTGCTGAGTAGTGAAACTCAACGCCGCACTTTACCTCGACACCAGAGCGATGAAATGGAAATATAAATTTAAATAAATATTTCGTTTCCTTGCGTGGTCATCGAACCCACAACAGTTACACTTTGTGCCCCTGTGCAACGAACGGCCTCAATTTACTTTCTTCTTTTAAAATGTGGTTAAATGAAATAGTCGTAATTTAATTATGTCAGATTACTATTAACCGACTTCTTAAAAGGGGTCATCAATTGGGCTGTATTTTTTAGCCTTGTTACCTTAGAACTTTTGATTGTATGAACCGATTTTAATGATTCTTTTTTTATTTGAAAGCTAATGCCTCCCGTGTAGTCTTATTTTAATTTAGTTTATGTCCAACAATGGTATCTATGAGAAAATCATATAAATCTCAAATTTACATTAAGTATATGCGCGACAAATGAACGTATAAGTCAATATCAATTCAACCGATTTTAATGATTCTTTTTTTATTAGAAAGGGTACATATAAGGGGTAGTTTGGTGAAAGTTTAGTTAAGTTCAGAGTGTGAAATCCGGTTGAATTTGAAGAAGTCGATTTTTTTTATTAAAAAATATAATTATGTAATTTTTTCTACAAAAAATTCTTTATACTCCATGATAAAAACTATCCTATAAGTGACATTAGGCTTTGAACTATTACCATGCCAAAATTAATTTAATTTCATACAGTAGTTATCGGTATTTTAGGTAATTTATATTTTTCAGTTTTTATTTTTTTTAAAGAAAACTATCATGAAATTCGGAATGAAACCCAAAAAAAATGTACCTTGAGGCCCTAGGCTAACACCATGCAAAAATTCATCAATTTCTGTCAGGTAGTTTTTGCGTGATTGACGCACAAACAAACCGACAGACAGACAGACAGACAGACAGACAGACAGACAGACAGACAGACAGACAAGAATTCTGCTGAGTGGTTTTTTAGGTTCTATAATCGACATATTAACCGACCTAATTTTTATTTTTTTTATATCTTTCATGTACAGAATTGACTTTTCTATCCTTTTATTATATACTAGCGACCCGCTCGCGGCTTCGCCCGCTTAAACCACAGAATTATTTACTTAACACACTGAATTATGTTCGTGTTTTGATATACTTATAATGTATGTTTGCAATGTAATGAAGATTTTTTATGAGAAAGTTGTTAAAACTTTAGGTCGCATTTTCGTACCTCCCATAAGAATCTTCAATTGAATGTTTGAAATAAAAACACAACTTATCGATACTTACTATATGTGCGTTTCTTCACGATAATCTCAGAAACGGCTTAACCGATTTAAATACTTTTTTTGTTTGTATTCTGGCAAACTGCCCTTAAATATTAAGTATTAGTTTTATTTTAAGCAGCTTCATGCTAGTCAGAGGGAGGAACCTAGTATTAAGACACTCCGTTCCCCACTTTCTACCGAATTCTGGACGCATTGCGTGTTGAGTGGCAGAACGCAACGCCGTGCTTAACCTCGACCCCAGAGCGAAGAAATGGAAATATAAATTTAAGTAAATATTTCATCTCCTCGTGTGGGGATCGAACTCAGAGAACCAGTCGGTTTTACAGTCACACTTTGTGCCGCTGCGCCACGACTGGCCTCAACTGGACTGGACTTTATTTTAATCGGTTCACATAAAGTTAAAACCAGATCCACGCTTTATCCCGCCCTTAGTAGGGCAACTTAGTGTAAGATATTGGGTATAATGTGTGACTGATGTGCGAAATGAAAATATTATTAAATTATAATTCAATCCTGCATGTGTGGATCGGACCCACAACGTCGCGTTACAGTTACAATTGGGCATATAGGGTAAAATAGTTTAAACCCGTACCTAAAGAATTTAAGCAAGATACATCAACAGTGAAGACGTAGGTTTTTTTCTCATTTCACAATGTTTATTCATATCTATATTTCGTATGACGCGGTTACGCATAGGTACCAATAATGTAAACACATACTACTACAAAAATAGTACTAAAATGTTTAGAACTTTAAACTTTGCCGCCAATACCTACGACTCGATTCGCAATGAGGCGTATGCGGCGGTTTCCCTTTGATAGGTTTATGTGTGCGTGCGTCGTTCTTGACAAATTGTATTTTATTTTACAACGATAATTTTATTATTTATTTTGTTTGAAAAAATAACTTTTTTATTTTCGGGTTTTTAATTTAATATGTAATAGGCTTTTATAGAGTAGTTAAACTGTGGTTTCATTTAAAGTGGTCCTAACAAAAAAACTCTGTATAATTGAGCATATTTAATATTTATAGTGATTTTTTGGAAAATAGATACCAATAGTTATTACAACCACTTGCGAAGAAGCATAGTTTAGGCAATTTTTTATTCTTATACCTTTTGAAAAACTACAACGTTCTTATAGTTAATATATTATTTTTTCAAATTAAAAAAATTGTCTATGTCATCCTAATGGCGGAAAAATATTCAAAATGTATTGTAATACCACATTAGTATCGACAATGATAGTAATTGAAAATAGTTATACTACAGGAGGATACCTTCATATGCACTGTTTTAACCTGTTTTATGTATAATCTCCATATATAATAAAAGGATAGAAAAGTCAATTCTGTACATGAAAGATATAAAAAAAATAAAAATTAGGTCAGTTAATATGTCGATTATAGAACCTAAAAAACCACTCAGCAGAATTCTTGTCTGTCTGTCTGTCTCTGTCTGTCTGTCTGTCTGTCTGTCGGTTTGTTTGTGCGTCAAAAAAAGTTATTTTTCAAACAAAATAAATAATAAAATTATCGTTGTAAAATAAAATACAATTTGTCAAGAACGACGCACGCACACATAAACCTATCAAAGGGAAACCGCCGCATACGCCTCATTGCGAAATCGAGTCGTAGGTATTGGCGGCAAAGTTTAAAGTTCTAAACATTTTAGTAGTATTTTTGTAGTAGTATGTGTTTACATTATTGGTACCTATGCGTAACCGCGTCATACGAAATATAGATATGAATAAACATTGTGAGATGAGAAAAAAACCTACGTCTTCACTGTTGTTGTATTCTGCTTAAATTCTTTAGGTACGGGTTTAAACTATTTTACCCTATATGCCCAATTGTAACTGTAATGCGACTGTTGTGGATTCGATCCACACATGCAGGATTGAATTATAATTTAATAATATTTTCATTTCGCACATCAGTCACACATTATACCCAATATCTTACACTAAGTTGCCCTACTAAGATTAGAAGGGCGCGATAAAGAGTGGATCTGGTTTTAACATTATGTGAACCGATTAAAATAAAGTCCAGTCCAGTTGAGGCCAGTCGTGGCGCAGCGGCACAAAGTGTGACTGTAAAACCGACTGGTTCTCTGAGTTCGATCCCCACACGAGGAGATGAAATATTTACTTAAATTTATATTTCCATTTCTTCGCTCTGGGGTCGAGGTTAAGCACGGCGTTGCGTTCTGCCACTCAACACGCAATGCGTCCAGAATTCGGTAGAAAGTGGGGAACGGAGTGTCTTAATACTAGGTTCCTCCCTCTGACTAGCATGAAGCTGCTTAAAATAAAACTAATGCTTAATATTTAAGGGCAGTTTGCGAGAATACAAAAAAAAGTATTAAAATCGGTTAAGCCGTTTCTGAGATTATCGTAAAGAAACGCACATACAGTAAGTATTGATAAGTTGTGTTTTTATTTCAAACATTCAATTGAAGATTCTTATGGGAGGTACGAAAATGCGACCTAAAGTTTTAACAACTTTCTCATAAAAAATGTTCATTGCGTTGCAAACATACATTATAAGTATATCAAAACACGAACATAATTCAGTGTGTTTAGTAAATAATTCTGTGGTTTAAGCGGGCGAAGCCGCGAGCGGGTCGCTAGTATAGAATAATATATTGTATAGAGGAATCACACATTCTTTTTATTCAGTTTAGTAAATACATTTTTTAGAGGTTACTCTGTACTAAAATGGCATGCAACTCTGTTCCCGCATTTACGTTCCTGATATATCGATATAAATAATAGAAATACAAAATATAGGAAGGAAACACAAATGCAATTATATTGCTTTTTTCTTTTTTTCATACTTGAAACGTATTAATAAATTACATATTATGTATTACATACAATTAATTTCTTTTGAATATAACACTAAGTTAAATCAGCTTCACGCTATTTTAACAGATAACATAAGATGACATTAAAACGTATTGACATCACCACGTGATCCATCTAAACACAATATAAACTTTTATAAACTATGAACTCACAATCAGAATTTACTTTCCAAATACATATACTTTTTATTCTACACATCGCCATATGAGCTAATTCCGTAAAATATACCTACTTTATTATGTTTGTTAATATCACCAACGTTGACGTTTGAAATAATAATTATGGTAGACTGAACAAATATTGATTATACTTATTTTTTTAGCTTCACGCTGTATCCCGCACACAGCAGGGTAGGCATAGGACCTCTAGTGTTAACAACAACACTCTGTTCCCTACTTTTCTCGGAATTCTGTAGGCGTTGCGTGCTGAGTAGTGAAACTCAACGCCGCACTTAACCTCGACACCAGAGCGATGAAATGGAAATATAAATTTAAATAAATATTTCGTTTCCTTGCGTGGTCATCGAACCCACAACAGTTACACTTTGTGCCCCTGTGCAACGAACGGCCTCAATTTACTTTCTTCTTTTAAAATGTGGTTAAATGAAATAGTCGTAATTTAATTATGTCAGATTACTATTAACCGACTTCTTAAAAGGGGTCATCAATTGGGCTGTATTTTTAGCCTTGTTACCTTAGAACTTTTGATTGTATGAACCGATTTAAATGATTCTTTTTTTATTTAAAAGCTAATGCCTCCCGTGTAGTCTTATTTTAATTTAGTTTATGTCCAACAATGGTATCTATGAGAAAATCATATAAATCTCAAATTTACATTAAGTATATGCGCGACAAATGAACGTATAAGTCAATATCAATTCAACCGATTTTAATGATTCTTTTTTTATTAGAAAGGGTACATATAAGGGGTAGTTTGGTGAAAGTTTAGTTAAGTTCAGAGTGTGAAATCCGGTTGAATTGAAGAAGTCGATTTTTTTTATTAAAAAATATAATTATGTAATTTTTTCTACAAAAAATTCTTTATACTCCATGATAAAAACTATCCTATAAGTGACATTAGGCTTTGAACTATTACCATGCCAAAATTAATTTAATTTCATACAGTAGTTATCGGTATTTTAGGTAATTTATATTTTTCAGTTTTTATTTTTTTTAAAGAAAACTATCATGAAATTCGGAATGAAACCCAAAAAAAATGTACCTTGAGGCCCTAGGCTAACACCATGCAAAAATTCATCAATTTCTGTCAGGTAGTTTTTGCGTGATTGACGCACAAACAAACCGACAGACAGACAGACAGACAGACAGACAGACAAGAATTCTGCTGAGTGGTTTTTTAGGTTCTATAATCGACATATTAACCGACCTAATTTTTATTTTTTTTTATATCTTTCATGTACAGAATTGACTTTTCTATCCTTTTATTATATATGGAGATGGAGATGGGGCGGAGATTTTTAATAGTACATAATAAATAATTGAGGCCAGTAGTAGAGAGCACAAGCGTGTGATTGCAAGCGAGACTTGTGGGTTCGATTTCAAGTCGAGGAAATGATATATGTAACTAATATTTTCATTTCTTTGCTCTGGTTTCGAGGCGCTTGCACTCCACCACTCTCACTCATTCACTCTCTAGAATTTGAATGAGCGCAAGATGGGGAACGGATTTTCTTCTAAGCTACCCTTCCTTCTGCTTACCTAACTATATGCGGGATACAGCGTAATAAAAATAGGAATCTGAAAATTTAATTACAATTTCAAATGCAACGTGTGGTGGGGTAAAGTATCATATTAAATTTGTTACACCGCAGTATGGACCGCGTTGTAAAATTAATTAATGGCTGTTGACTGGGTTCTGTTCTGTTTTTGGTTATTCGTTCACGTGAATATTGTTTATTGATTTATCTATATGTAAATATAGAAACAACATACAAAATAATGCACGTACTAAAAGGTTGGTTTAATATTTAATTATTTTTAGATAGTATCTTTTTAACTATATGAAATTTAACGCTTCATACTTTTAATCCAATATATTGCAAATTTTATAAGGCAACCGAAAAATATGCTTTTAATTTGAACAAAATTCGTATCTAATAGATATTTACGTTCGTAGTAATAAAAAATAACTCGAACTTTATCTCTCGATTTTAAACCATTTTTAAAAAGCTTCATTTAATAAATGTTCTCGTAAACGATATCTGTGTATTTTATTGTACTCTTTCATTTTGTATAACTTTGAAAAGAATATTATATGTTTCAGGTCTATTTGCAAGGGGTTATTTACAGTTACTAATGAATGAATGCACTTATTTGTTGTAATAGGCAAAATAATAGAGGCCGTCGTTGTAGTGCACTGGCACAGATGTGTGACTGTAAAAGTGACGGTTCGATTTCCGCTTGGAAGAATAAATTTCATTTTACTACTAATATACTAATTTCTGCGCACTGCGCTATTTCATTTGCCATTCTCATTATTATAATGAAAATTATAAATATACGCGAGACTAGCGGCAAGGATAATAGTTACCTTCCCTTAAGTTCTCTGTAAAATCTCTCTGAATTCTGTCCAAGATTTCGCCTTGATTTCTCTCTCTTAGATTCTCTATTTAGAATCATCTAGTTTTTTTAATAGCCTGAATTTGCGATGACAGACGCAAAACGATCTGCCAGCGTCACGTATAGTAGAAAAACACGAATGACATGAAGCAGTAATTTTTGAAGGATATTGGATGTACTGGTTCAAACACTAAACCTAACAAATACTTTATTAGTTAGTCATATACGAATGAAAATAAACTATTAAAAATAAGCACATCAAGAACTAGTATGCAATGATACTTTGACAAATGTAACCTAATGTCATTATCTACAAAAAAACTTCGCTAACATTTAAATCAAAGTAAATATACATTTTACATTATCAGGCAACAACGCTGTACATGAAGAGGAAAGATATCATATAGAGCGGTATATTTTTGAAAGAAAAATACTTATTTAGAAAACGTATAAAAATTTGAACACAGCGGGACTCGAACCCGCTTCGTTTCTAAATATGTATTTTTCTTTCCTAAGTGTGGAATAACACTTTAATTTTTTTTTAAAATAGTATATTTTTGGTATAACCAAACCTGCGACAGTCGTTACACTGAATACTGATAGAATGATATAGTTTTACACTGAGAAATCATAGAACATGTATATCTTTATGGATAACACTTTACCTCTAAAAGTTTGGGCTACAGATTGAGTAGGTATCCAAACCCATAGTACCCATAGTTCCATTAATAACTTGTTTACGATTTAAACTTCTAGTTTTCAATACATGGCCACATACTGAGGGAAGTTCCTAGTTTCAGTGAAAACGTGTATAGGTCATTCAATCGGCACATCCCGCACCAAGCCCACGTATACGCGATGCTGAAGGTAGGGATAAAAGTTGTTTACTTGCGAGTGGTTAAATAATAAATAAAATGATTGGCTTTTACCTCTTTCCTTATTTATATTTTTAAAAAAAAATTGCTTAATTTAAGCACCTCTATAGATAATCCAGATAAAGGGTCTGTTTCAAGTCTAGGGACGTGGAAAATACATGGACCAGAATCACAGTCACAAGGAAAGTTAAGTAAAGGAAGAGTTGATTTGAACAGTTTAAATCGAAAGGATCGCTGCAGATGAATCAATAAATGTGTTCTGGAAATAGTATTTAGAGATCGGTATTGGGAGTGTCTGGCCTATTGCCCATTCTTCATGTCAAGTATGACACATGTCAATAATCCCTGGCGGGGTAGTCAGAGATTAGGGATTAGTTTTCGTTTTAACAATATAATTAACAACCTCAATCACTATTTATAATAAACACAAAAGTAATACGTAAGTAAGTAATAGTGAAACAAAAACTTACATGACACACAATTCCAAATCTCTAATTAAACACAGACCTTCCAAATCGAGTATTGACTACATCAAGCGCAGTCAAATAACATATAAAAAATAATTGTGAAACTAGGAGATTGGACTGTCAAGTCCGATCTTCTAGTTTTGCAACAATATTTTGTAAAACTGACAATTCGATTGGAATTCTTTAATTTAGGCGTCGGTCAAAGATCGACCAAAAACGCCGAATAACTGGCAAAAAGATCTGGCTCCTAACACTATATACATATAATACTCTTTAGCCACTGACAACACGGAACGACTGGACAAAGAAGATTTCACGAAATTCCTAAATTTCCATCTTACGTCGGAAGTCCACGTAAACAAAATTGTCAGCGACGAATAGTTTATTATATAAAGAAGTCTATTTCTCTTGATTTAATGCCCTAAATGAGTACTATTCTCCCATGAAAGAAGAAAAAAAATCTTTATGCTAGTACAGTTAAACTTATTTCCGTTTAATTTACTTTTTATAACGTACGTATGGTTCAGTTAGTCAGAACGCTTGGATGGTTTTCAAAGAGGCGCGAATTGAAATCCCGCTACGTTTTGTTAGGCATAAATTGCATTCTCTCTAGCCAAATGATCATTTTAAGTAATTCTTTTTGTTAGCGGAAATTTGTAGAAATCTCAGCACGTTAATTCAGATGGAAGTGCTATGCTGTCTGAAACATAAAAACTTTACATTACAATATAATTATTTTATTAGTCGATTTACAGTCATTAAAAGAAAACGCATGTGCATAAACGCTGGAAAACTAAAACTCAGCATTTTCCAAATTTGTTTTAACCAAGAAACAGTTTATATAACATATTTTTCCAACATTTTCACCGTGTAGCGTCATATTAGCATATTAATTGGCGCTACGTGTCGTGATTCCGAACGCAACAGAGCCTAACCCACTCTACGCGACCACTTTTACGAGAGCACGGCGGATTGTTTACTGTCATGAACAAATCGGAGTGACGTGCCTACTGGGAATGTGATCTATACACGTACATGATGAAACTTTAGGCTTTAAAATATAGGGTTGTGTAGAAATAGAAACGTAGTTTTTCAGTTTATTTTTTTTTTGTGTTTTTGTATAGTTACGAAGCAATTTATTTGACTGACAAATGGTTACTATTTTTTTAAGAGTCCGCTTTATATTGTGATATATTTTTATAGTAATTGAACTTAAATATTATATATTTAGTATTGGTTTGTTACTGTTGTTTTGTTTTTTTTTTTAGCTTCACTCTTTACCACACTCTCTTTATACACATGTAGCAGGGGAGTCTTCTTTTAAAACACTTCGCTCCGTACTTCCCGTTTATGTGTGTAGAGTGGCGAACTTTACGCCACACTTTGCGTTGATACCAGAGATTTAATTTCCTCCAGTGGGATTAGAATCCACAAGCTGCGTTTATAGTGACTCGCATGTGCCTCTACGCCGCTACTGGCCTCCACTGTTGTTGTCTGATTCACATTTTGAAATGCGTCGTATATTTAGTTCTACAGTCGCGTAAACAGCGTCATAAAAAAAATACATAGTACTCTTAGAAAGGGTAGCTAATTGTATTGCTTTTAAAAAATTGCCAGCTGGCAGAGCTCACTTTGACAATGGTTATAATATAAAAAAGTATATATAACATTTTCTTTGAAATTTTTCACGGGAAATTGTTCTAAAATTATTACGGTAACTTTTTTAATTAGTAAATGCAGGATTTTGTAAACTCGCACTAATTAGGGCTTGTTTTTTTACCGACTTCTGTAAGAAAAGGAGGTTATCAATTTGACTATTTTGTTATGTTTGTTACCTCAGAACTTTTGACTAAGTAAATCGATTTTGATTTTTTTTTTATGTAAAAGTTATAATACTAGGAATTAGTAAACAAAGCACGGCGTTGAGTGTCGACACTCATCACGCTATGTCACAAAAAATTGAGCAGAAAATGAGGACTGAAGTCTATTAAGACTAGGTTTCCCCCTGCCTTCCTGCACGCTGCATCCCGCATATTGATATAGCGTGCATCTAAAAAAGAAAATAAAGAAATATCAACCCCTCGGTAATCCCATCTAATTTTAAAGGAAAAATATATATTAAAAGTGTAAAATGTCACCTGCAGCGTGAGGTGGGTAATGTTTGATTTATCGTTCAGATTTGTATCGTTGATTGTGATGTGTTGATGTTGTTCACTAAAAGTAAATTATAATGGCAGTGGAAATGTTTATATACTGCGATAGTCCCTTCCCTCTGCCTACCCCGCTGTGTGCGGGTACAGCGTGAAGCTGATTTGCTTTGATTTATTTTGTAATATATATTTTTAAAATAAAGATTTTTATACGTACATCGATTTCTAGCACCCAATAATTGTGAAAGAAAAAGTTTTATTCCACACTTAGAGAAAGAAAAACACTTATTTAGAAAAAAGTCCGACCAGGTACCTCGAACGTATGGCTTAATGGTCAGAGCACCTGCTCAGTTTCCAGGAGGCGCGGGTTCAAGTCCCGCTAAAAATAAGTATCATTTGTTAAATGAAGATCACATCTTATCCAAATATTTTTATTTCTATTTACAAATACTTATAAATATATAAACAGAAGGTTAGGGATTGTCCCTTTCTGAGAACATTCTCCATTCATTTCGAGCTTAAAGATTTTTTTTCAAATAAATATTACCTTTACGTTTCTTTGTTATTTCTTTAACACCGAGGCGTGTCACGCAGACCGACTGACCTATCCAAAATAATTAGGTTAGCGGTTATCGCGTGTTTATATAATATTCTATTTTAATTACTCTTTTGTCTTATGATTTACGAATTATTACAGTATGACAGATAACCTTATTATATATATTTTTTTTGTTTATACATTGTAACCTAAATATAGCATGGTAGACAAAAAAAATTGTGAAATATGATTATTTATTGTTTATGTGCTGAGTTGTGGGATTCACCGCCGCTCTTTATCTTGTTACCAAAACGAGGAAATGACAATAATTCTTTCTCTCAGTTGGGAATCGAACCCAGAACCTTTGTTTACTAGTTTCAATAGAAATGATAAAGTAACTTGTCACTAGGTTCTTGCTTTAGTATCTATTTAAAATAGAATCTTTTGCCAAAATTGTCATTATTTTTCTTTTCAGAGAGTCTTATATTTTAAATTCAATTTATGCTTAAGGTTTCTTATACCCTGAAATATTTCTCTAAAAAATTCTCAATATTTTTAAGCTACTTCTAATATTTTTAAATTATATCAAAATTTCTTTAATTTGTATGAAAAAAATGTAGGCATTTTAAGGTTATTTATATTTAGGTCATGATATATTTAATATTTTCTATATTAAATATATCATCTGATCTCGCTCTGTTAACGAGGCAAAGCGCAGCGTTTGAACCCGCCACTGTGGATTGAACTCACAACCAGACGCGCTTACCGTCTAACATTTGTACATTGCACCACAACTAACGTCATTAGACATTATTATAATACTGTTCACAGTAAGCCTTTAAGCTTAGGTAACTCACCGTATATGCTTCCTTTTGTTCGACAATAGAGCTAAATTGAATATGACTATGAAGTGCTACTAACCTACTAAGTAAATAATCTTTCTGAAGCACTTATCAAAATTAAAAAGCTTTTAACCGAAAGTATTATAATATAATCTTTTTTAAAGTAACTTAGACTAAAAAATCAGCTAAGTGCGAGTCGGAGTAGTCTATCGACATAAAAATTTTAGTATTGTTGACGGAAGTATGATTTATAAAATTGACAAAGTTAAGTTTACAGGTGTATGCACTCATTACGTATGAAATGAACTACATATATAAGTTTGTAATAGTATTATTTATAAGTTTTGATAACGCTGACTGACGACTTTCACATAAAATGTAGCAAAATCTATGCACAAAAGTACGTATTAGCTATAAAAATCGTAGATCTGAATATTTGGTAGTAGTTTCAGCTTGTTACCTTCATGCTATCTCTAGATAAATGTCTTGACAGACGGACAGACGGATAACAAAGTGATCACATGAAAAACTAAACTAAAAAAACACATAACCCATCATGGCGCAGTGGAAAAGCATCTGAATGTAAAAGCGATGACTGTTTCGATTACTAATTGGAGAATGAATTGGTATGGAAGCAGGTAACCAGGGTAGACTGAGGGAACAAAGTGTCAAGATACTCCGTGTCTCGTCCAATTTGAGAGACACTGCGTGTTGAGTGGCGAGACTCAACTCCACGCTTTCAGTGTAAAAATAACAAAAAATATATTATAAAGTAAATATATACAATCTTAATTTACTAATTTCAAAAGTAAATACCACCTTCATTAGCTGGACAAAGAAAATACATTATAAATTTTCAAGATTTGCTTAATCAAGTAACCGTCAGCTGAGCTTTTCATAAAGTTCAGCTTAGTGTAATTAATCTCAAAGGTGACGTGACACTGAAGGCTCCACCCTCATCTGATAACTTTGAATTGCAATAACTGGCAGTTCAATGCCTCTTGACGTAATATATTTATATATTTAAAGGTTCTAAATATTTTTTCCTAATAGTGTACCGTATTTTACAAATCACACCATCTCATTTGATACCAATATAAGGTAAGTTACGCAAAACATTGTAATATTGTAATCCGCCATTTTGTTGCGGCGGCCATTTTGTATTAACAATGATAATGATTTTTGAAGGTACCCAAATTGTATTGACTTGAAAATACTGCCGCAGGTAGGCCATTCCATGCGTGGCGCGTGGGAGGAAGTTCCTATAAAAACGCTCAGTAGGGAAGTATCACATATTCAGATGGTGTGGATGGTAATTGAGTTGGTGACGTAAGTCTTTGTTACATCCCAGAAACCATGCTGCATACAGAAATATAATGAAATTATTTAATATAAAAAACGTGGCCTCATTTCTTAACAGCAATCTCTGTTAAGCAACCTTATGCCTATTCTCATATATTATTTATTATTCTCATATAAAATAAATAACAATTTAAAATCTACCACACAAAACCACGTATTTTTGCACTATAATATAATATATAAGGTACATATATATAAACATAAATATACAACTAAACGTACCTATATTAAGGTACAAAAACTAAGGGTAAGAGTAACCAGTGTAATGGCAGAAAAAAAGGGGAAAAAATCTTAACGTGACATAAAGTGTAATTTTAAGCGACGTTTAAAGGGTTAGAAATGTTTTGGGGTTGCTGAACTCTAAAGGAAGGGAGTTCCATAATCTATGTTGTTGTTGAAAAATATTTTATTTTACGATTTTAAGTAATGGGTAGGCCTAAAAGGATGCTTTTCGGCCAAGTACGTAGTGGTTGAACTATTACAGGATAGGTTCAATCTCTAATCGGACATATTAATAAGAACGTAAATAATAAATATTCGGCCAAATTGAGAACATTTCCCTTTTTTAAGTCGGTTGAAAATGGGATCATCTTTTTTTTGAAGTTGGATAAATAATCTCAACTTAATTCTTAACAATGTTTTTCCATGTAATATTATAACAAAAGTAGTACAGCTACTTAGGCCATCTATGGCCTTCATCATCAGTTACACGTCATCAAATTGTGATTTCCGAAAGCAAACGCAAATCCTAGAAAGCCTATAAAGTTAAAAGAATTCCCTCGATTCTCCAGGATCCTATCATCAGATCTTGACATGGTCACCACGGGACCATCTTTGAAATACACCCTTTCAAACAAACCAAGAATTATCCAAATCGGTTGGGGCGTCTTCGAGTAATTGCTGAACATACATGAAAAAAAGATTATGACGAATTGAAAACTTCCTTTTCTTGAAAGTCGGTTAAAAAGATTATAATGAAGGTTTGAATTGTTTTTAATTAAATTATCAATGTCGATTCACCTTGGCGTCTTAGTTTTGGGCCACGGTAGGGAAACCTTTGTAGTCCAGAGGGATATTAGTTATTTTGTAAGGAAATTTAACAAAACCCTGCTTATATTTTTTTACCACTTCTATGCTGTGTTTGCTGTTAATCTTAATAAACTTTTTAGTTTTCAGCAGTCGAGGTTTTTGTTTTTACAAATATTTTTTTTATTTTTCATTTTTTTGTTAGAATTTATTATGGAAATGATCATCATGATATACCTTTTTAAAATTCTCGTATTGAGCTCTTGAATTTGATACCCATATTGTGGTATTTGAAACTAATTTTTTTTTTCACTTAGTACAATGGCGTCCCACAGCCGCCATGATTACCTTTTTTTAACGTTACGTATCTAAGAACACTTGGGCTGCTAATACGAATTTAACGATACCTTAAATATGTAAATCCGTTCAGCGATTCTGGAGATATGAGGTAATAAAGAATATTACATACATACAAGATACGCGCGAAAAACATAACCCTTCCTTAGCAGTCGGAAAAAATAAACAATTAGCAAATTTGTCCAACTACGTAATAATGTGAACTGAAATAATCTCAATATCATCAAACGACGATCGTTCATAGCACGAAACGTGTCTTTAAAAAAAAATTAAATACAGCACTAACAAAATACCAAAAAAAAAATCCACTTCCCTTTCAGAGCAATTATGTACTGGGTACTCTAAAGAATATTAACGAGCGTACGCTACAGAGAGCTCACTTTCCTGTTTATTTCGGTACGCATTGCTATTATAAAATTTCGATTTTTCCATTCTATAATAGTTCCTACTATAGCCTTTGCTTTTACTCTTAGTGAGCAGGAGCATAAGTGTGTGGCGGCTGTAGGTTCAAGTATGAAATGAAAGAGCAAGTTTGGATGGATGACAGAATATAGAAATAGATTTTATGAAAAAGTTTATTAGGTTAATAGATCGAACGCACAAAAAAAATAAAATACATAAACTGACTTCTTAAATATTATATAAACAAATGTTAAGTTCAGTTAACGCTTCAAAGTAACGAAAATTAAAAATATTAAGCGAAATTAGTAACAGGTATTGCTATTAAAAAGCTATATTTACTATTTAAAATACGTATTTTTTTTTACTTTTTGTTGGCATATTTAGCTTTATTATTTATTTAGCTTTTACACACAAATCTATTGAAAATACATTAAAATATTCCACTCTAAAAATGTTGATTTCAATTACAATACCACAAATATTTATTCCTCTTATATTATTTATTCAACTAAAACTCTACTTACATAGAAATTATTCAATTTTCTTACAAACTAGGGCGATAACTTCTATAGAATACAAAATGGCGCAGATGAAGCCACTGAAAACAAATTTCTTTTTATATTAACGCTACCAGTATGGACTGTATAGACTGTAGAGCAACTTGGCGCCATTGTGCGAATTGAAAGATATACGCAGAAATTGAATTAAACTTTGCAATTAAAACTTGCAACCGAGCTGCTTTCGCCTTTAAAACGTTGTTATAACTTAATTTAGTAACTATAAAATGTTTGATCCATTTAGGAATGGCCTAGTTTTAAGTTTAATTTAATCAGCTTCACGCTGTATCCCGCACTGAGCAGGTAGACGGTACCTAAGAACTCAATGCCGCGCGTTGCCATAACACCAGAGTAAAGACTTGTAAACATAAATTTAAATAAATATTTAATTTCCTCGAGTAGGGATCGAATCCACAACCAGTCACGTACTACGTAGTCACACTTTGTGCCACTGCGCCACGACTATATTACTAATAAATTTTATACAGCTTCAAAGTTATTAATATGTTCATTAATAATTCGGCGAAAAGTAGGGAACGCGGGGAGTGTCTTAACCCCCCGCGTACTCTGCTGTGTGCGGGATACAGCATGAAGCTGATTACTAATTGGTTAATTAATTATTATTGTACATCAATTGAGGCCACTCGTGGCGCGGCTGTAAGCGCGATACCTACCTACCCATGTTATAAACAATTTTTTTGTCAAGTTTGACTTTTTACTATTAAAAAAAGGAAACTGGCGTCGGCCAATTTGGTGCGCTACGATAAAAGAGTTGCAAGTCCATTCAGCTTAATAATGCAGAGGTCAGATGGCAATTGTTATTTTTGAGAGGCATTCACGAACATATGTGACCTGAATGCCTCGTGCCAGCCTCAATAAAGAGACTAATATAATAGCTTGTTTTTCTATTTTCTGATACATTTTGAAATATTTGGTGCTGTTCGTGAAATATGGCGGTTAGACGGCTAGTTGTTTGTTTAATATTATTTTATTTATTTTATGTGTTTTCTTTTAGCTTATATTTTGTATTTTTTAAGATTACGCTTGGGTCGCAAGTGTCAAGTAGTGTTTTAAGCTTCTTCCTATTTTTGCAAGGCGATGGCAATAATCCAAGGAAAAAATATAACTTTTTTATATAGCCTATAGCAGGGTAGCCAAAGAAAACCTAGTGTTAAAACACTCCGTTCCCCAATTTCCGGATTTTGGAAGCATTGCTTGTTGATTTTTGAATTAATATCAATATTTATAATATAGAATTGACATTAAGGCCTAGGCATGGGACAAAATCGTGCGACTATATACACGACGTTTGTCGCGTATATTGCATATAATATCACATGTTTTAACGATTTTATCAACGTATTGTCTGGACAACATGTGGGACACGTAGAACGACCGAAAACGGGAAAGCTGCATTTAAATTGGTTAAGTCGTTGCACAAATGCGAAGAAAAATTTATAAACCGACAAACAGACAAAAAAAATGTTTTTGAGGGTTCTATTATATTGAGAAATGCCTACATTATTAAACTTTGTCACATATTTTTGCCATCAGTTACAATGTTATTGTGAATGTATACATATCATTTTGCAAATTGACAGTTTTTGGTTTGTTTAGGATCCTTTTTTGTTGAGTTTTAGCTCTACGAGAGTTAACATAGTCCGTGAGTGAATGTGTAAATCCTACTGTTATTGACTTACTTGTTACGGTTTTGCTACGTCACCTTCTTACCCGACTGCGGTGTATTTCAAAAGAAAGATTATGTCTTTAGTGCGTATATGTATGTTTGTGTCCACTTCTTTGTTACTTTGATTTCTTTTTTTGTTTTTGTATATTAGTAAAATCTACTATCAACCTAGAGGCCAGTCATAGCGCAGGGTGCAAAGGTGCGACTGTATGCGTAACAAATTGTGGGTTCAATTCCTACTCGAGAAAATGAAATATTTTATATTTTAATTTCTATTTTGCCTCGTAACCAGAGCGAGCTCTGATAACGAGGCAAAGTACGACGTTGAGTGTTGCACCTCAAAACGAAATGTCACTAGAAGTCTACGGAAAGTGGGGAATAGAGTATTATGCCCAGGTTCCTTCTACCCTTCTAAAAAAAACTTAAGGTTTGGTTACCTAAGGGTATGTGATATGTACTTCTGTATAGACTAAGCTTATGTATAATAATGAAGTCTAATATTGAAGCTGGGAACTAAATAATTTCTAACTTCAAAGCTTAAATAACTTACAGTTCCCTTCCTTCCCTAACACATAATATTCAAAATGTTTAATTCCGCTGAGTTCTAGAATGAAGCTGTTACAACGATATTAACAAAAGCAGTATTCGGTATGTAAACACAAAACACTAGCACAAAGTCGCAAATTAGTTTACGAAGTAATTATGCAGGCGGGTTTCTTAATTAAATTCAGGACGAACACCGCTGCGTTTACGGGAGTGACACTCGGAAGCTGCGACTAGATTGGTATTTTGATTTTATCCCGCGGTTAGTTCGCTCTATAGGTACCGGTAGGATTTGAATGTTAAAATTGAATTGCTTTTCTTTTTTGGTATATTCAACTATTTTCAATGGCTGGTCTATTGTATTTGCATATTACATGCATGAGGGCGAAATCTGGGATTTATTTGGTTTTTTTAGCTACACAATCACGTATCCAGCAAACTGCAGGGCAGAGGGAAGCTAGAAACTTAGTGTTAAGATACTCTGTTCCTTATTAAATTTATTTTCTATATTTCACTCCAGTGAGGGGAAATCGAACCTACAACCGTCGCGTTTACAGTCGCACTCACTTTCTGCCTTTTGATACTTACGAATAATGGTCTAATTAAAATTATATTCAATTGTAAAGTAAAACGAAAAAAATCTTAAAGAGTGATATCGTTATAGTTTACGTACAGGTTTTAAGAATATATGTATGTATGCATATTATTGCATTTATATTTTCATATATAAATATATGTACGGTTTTATGAACTTTATTTTAAAGTCACGCTGTATGTCGGTCGCACTTAGCAGTTGTGGTGCAGAGACACACGCGTGGAACCGTAAACATGACATGTAGTGAATTCAATTCCCACTTGAGAAAATAATTAGGTGGAAATTGGACAACAGAAGTCTCTTAACGAGAACGGAATATCTTAACACTAGGTTCCCAGGTTCCCTCTGCCTTCCCTATGAAATTAAATTAATAAGAACATAAAACCTAAACCATACCAGCATACATACATAATATATCTGGATCATATAGCTCCAAGATGTAACGATAGCTAAGCACTTCGTCGAAGCTAATAGTTAATAATGAGCAGGTAGATAACTGTACAAGCACTCGTCTCGTAATATCCTACTTCACGCCGCACCTGCGTAGCGTGCCGTAAAATCTTTGCTCCAGTACAAGTACGAACTCGTATAAATATAGAGCAAATCAACTTCACGCTGTATCCCGCATAGCATGGTAGGCAGAGAGAAACTAGTGTTAAAACACTCCTTTCCCTATTTTATAAAGAAAGATTCATTGAGAAAATACAGTGAGTAGATTCTGAGGGTAGAGTTTGAAATCATAGAAAGAGACTTCAGTGTTATTTACTTGTTTTGATACATTACTAAAAACACAGTAATTTAATGATACATTCTATTTTATATATAGATATATATGTATATATTTAATCTAAAATATTCAAAGATTTTCTTAAACTTTAAACTTAAGACTAACTTCTTGTGAATTGCACCTGTCTGTGTACAAGCATTAACGAAGATCGCGCCGTTACATCATACATAACTATACGTAGACCAAACCTGAGTCGCTGCTAACAAATTTATGTTAAACTTTAATTTTAAGTTCGTCTTAACTTAAAATGACAATTTTATACTAGAATTTTCTGTTTATATTACACTTTTCCTTTTCTCTACTTTTAAACTTTAACTTCATACATTTCTTGCTCTAGCAAAGTAGTGTTGGTTGAAAGAACCTAGCGTCTAAATCCACCGTTCTCCATTTTTTCTGAGTAGAAGGAAGAAATCTGGAAACATAGTTAAGACACTATTTTCCCATTAAGACATTCCATTGCTCGGTTCCATCAAAATTCTTGAGGCATTGCGTATTGACTGGCGGAACTGAACACCGCGCTGTATTTCGTTACCAGAGTGAAGAAATGAAAACAATAAATAGTAACATTAAAATAGTAACCCTTACACTATATCAAATTATAGGAAAGGTTCGTATCTCGAATAAAGACTATTAAATTTATCCTTTTCCAATTTCGATTGAATCCTTTCCGCGCTGAATTTTACGGTTGTTTAAGAGAGTAATATCAACAAAATCAGGTTATTTCAGACAGATACAACGGCGTTTTATATTACGAGGCAGAAGAAATATTACGTTTAACCTATTGTATTAAATATGTATGTATAATATATTCATTGTATAGACTTATACATTATATTATTAAGTATATTGTACAAATAGAAATTGTAGAGATCGTCGTGGCGTACTGGAACATCATCTGGCTGTAATCGCGGTGATTGTGGATGCGATCCCCACTCGGCGAACGAATTATTTCGGCATTAATATCTCAAAAATTGGACAGACAGTGGAGAACAGATGGCTATTACCCTGTTATGTGCGGAATATAACGTGTTATATTCTGCACATAAAAGGGTAATAGCAAGACACTTTCGTTGCCTACTTTCCATCGAATTCTTGATGAGGATTTGGAACTCGGAACGCTCCACTTTGCCTCGTTACCAGCGCGAGGAAATGAAAATGTTAGATTTATTGGATTAAGTGGAATTTACTTGAAAATAAATAAAAGTTTTATAGTACAACAACAGTCTTTTAATTATGCCCACAGAGTGTATATGAAGAGACAAAATATTGAAAAGGCGCGAATTTACACCACAGACTATATATATTACTTAGTATCATAGACACAATATCGAAACTAATATTTTAACAGAAAATATTAAATATTTCACATTTCATTTACAGTCTCACTTCAGTTAGTGCTCCTGCGACAAGACGCCCTCAAGAATAGCTTTCAATACTTTATAACCAAATACTCTACTATCGTCAAACTCGACTGCCTAGAAAAAACAGGACAGCGCGAGTCGGTCTCACCACTGAGGGTTCTGTAAAAACTTGGAGTTCTTGAGCTTTTTATGAAATTCAGGCTTAGCTTAGCTAGAGCCCTTTCACCTGATACTTCACTTGAACTAGCGGCTTTAATATCAAGTTTTGCCCCCTTTTTAACACTTTTATTTTTTTTAACTAAAAATGTATAGTTTTCAGAGTTTTTCCTGAACTAGCACAACCAGTAAGTACGTAAGTACCTGTAAGTAAGTAAACTACCTCTAGATGCCAAATTTCATAATTCTAGGATAATCAACTGGAAGTACCTATAAACCCTATAAATACCATATAAATTTTGATTCCCTTGATATTGTCTTTTTTCCATATGGTTTTTTAGTAAATATAGAATTTATGCTCTTGAGGGATAGACAGAAAGACAGACAGACAGACAGATACACGTACAACAAGGTGATCTTAACCCTAACTTTACGCTTTAAAGGAAGGGTTTCTTTTTTAAAAGGAACCCTTCCTTTTTCTTTTAAGAGATACGAAACCCTAAAATGGTTATTCCAGTACATTATGTCATAAACATGTGTCAAGTCGAAGTATATGGCTTTAGTTCCCACAAATCTGTATTACCCTAGTACCTAGATATAAAGGTATACATATATTTAATATATTTTCTTAGCTCTACAAAAAAAGTGGGGGACGGAGGGTCATAACACTAGGTTCCTTCTGGCTACCCTGCTGTGTGCGGGATACAGCGTAAAGCTGATATATATTTGGATAGTAGGATTAGTACATCGATTATACACATCCTAATTGCTTCACACAATGTCTTTTATTAAAATGAACGAAGGCTAAGAAAGGTCTAATACTTTTAAAATATTCAAATGGAAAGACAAAGTGAATCGAGAATTAATTAAAATGAAGTTTTCAAATAATAACTTACATGTAATAAATTTATAAAGTAATTTAAATTAAAATGTCTGAGAAGTTTTTCTATAATTAGGGAGAAAGATATTTACTGCTAATACATTTTGTTATATAAGTACAATTGTAGTTTTATTTTTACCTGCAAACTGACTTCAAAAAGATGTTTTTTTTCTATTTACGTTCACAGAAAATGGGGAACAGAATATTTTAATAGTATTAAATGTGGTTCCCTCTACTACTCTCCTACACTGCTGTGTGGGTATGGCTGATTTAATTATAATTTTGATTTGATTCACTGAATTCTTAGCCAATTATAAATGGAATCAAAAAACTTATTTTGTATGGTAGCATACATTTTAAAGGTTACCATAAAAAATCTTATCACTTTTTTTTAAATACAGATACTACAATATTTAATTATTAACGTCTGCAGTATTTCCACTGTTTGTCGTGTTCACTTAGTATTATTCTCTAAATTTCTTTATGCATATTTTTTATTTAATTGCACTAATATGTATATGTATGCAGTTAATTTCTTGTAACTTTTATAAAAAAATCATACAAAATTAAATATACATTCTTTTTATATTACTTTATTTTATGCCATAATTATATTTTCTTACATTCTGTTTCCCATTGTTCATTTAATTTTTGGGACATTGACATTGAAGCATTGATTCAACGTCGTGCTTCGCTTTGTTACCAGTGTTGAGAAATGAAAGCAATTTATTTTTCAGGTTTTCTTAAAAAAATAATTAGTGCCAAGATTTCTTATTAAATTATTTTTTAGATTTGTTTTTGTTCAAAATTAAGATTTGCTTTAATTGACATCAAGTGACCTACTTTGAAGAAATAAATAATTTCTTTGTTTTCTTAGCTTTACGCTCTGTATGCCTGATACATATCACTGGATAAGCAGAGGGAACCTGAGAACCTAGTGTCAATTAGTGATGTTACGTTCCGGTAAAAATGAGGAACGTGTTTTAGCTGTTCCATTCCGACCTAGAAACATGTTTCAATTTTCATCAATAGTTAAGCAAGCAAGGGACGCTGTTAAGATTTTTTCTTTTGAGTTTATTTTTAATTTCGTAGTATTATATTTCATCATCTTCATGTTCACGTTTCACATCATCAGGTCAGATAAATCATACAAGTCCAAATTCCAAATAAACTAATTTCTCATGTATAAATCACACCATCCCGTTGCATTCAGTCGCTGTCCCTGTCCCATTACGCCACGGTCTCTATTTAAATATATGTATATATCTTACGGGTCAAAAGTGAGTTTCGTTGTAATCCCACTTCTCCTAGACCGTTATATCTACAGCTCTGAAAATTTGCAGAAACGTTGCAAACGACACGTTGATCCCAGCGAAGTAGGTTGGTGATCATGGTAATTGTAGTTTTTGAGTAAATGGTCAAAATAAGACCCACAGAGTTAAGCTTTGGAACGTTGTCTTGATATAAAACCTCATCAATTGTAGTCAAATATCAAAATTTAAAATAATATATTTGTATCTGTCATTATAAATTAGACTATGTACAATTATATATAAATAAATTTTGGTTTTGTCAACGCTGTTTCTAAATTAATTTAATTGAATGAATAAATTTTTACAAACAGAATACACTACAAGCCTGAGCCTGCTGGACCTGAGTTCCAAGTTCCCCTAGTCCACATTGTCGATACTGTTGTGTAATAACTTACACACAAGTTATTACACAACAGTATCGACAATGTGGACTAGGGGAACTTGGAACTCAGGTCCAGCAGTGTGGGGTGTCCACATTACCTTAGCAAGCTCAATTTAATTGTTTGTCCGAAATACCAACGTCACTTTTGAGGATTCATTTTATTTTTCGTACCTCTTAGTTTTTTTTTTATTTAAATTGTGCAACATAGCTTCTTTCAGCTCCACCCGCCATGCACAGCGTGAGACGGATCCCAGTATTTTAATCAACAAAACACAAAACTATAGCATATTTTCATTTACTTAATATAAGATAAGTACGATTTTTTCCAGAATTGCCTTTTACCAGGAGCAGGGCTCAAAGTACGGAGCAACCCTTTTGTTTAAAATAAGCCGAGTTTTAATTGCGAGCAAAATATTCTAAATGCAGAGTTGCATCCTGTGCAGCTTATTACGACGCGTGCGGTTATTATGAGAAACGAGATTGTGATAGGTCGACGTTGTGCCTTTTTGTGACATACAAGTTTTGTAAGAAGAAAAAAATATATATAAACACATTGCAATATTTAAAAAAAGGTTAAAATATTTACTTCTTTTAATATATTGCCGTTCACTGCTAATCGTAGTGTCTATATTAGAACACTAGTCACTAAAATGTGTTTTTATTAATTGAAGATTACTTTCCGACGCTCTCTAAGGCTGTCCAGCTTCACACAGCGTTCTACGTAGCTCCTCCACTCTCATATTTACACCATCTAATGAATATTTTGGTATATTTGTTTTTCAAATTATTTATCTGTCCAAAACATAATTTACCTAGAACGCCCGCCCGTACCCTGAATAAGCACCACAATATATACAGGATTAGAATAAGCCGGGCCGAGATTACTTCCAGGACGAACTCAAAGCAGAGTAAATGAGCGAATTAGAGGAACTCGTGTAAATCATTCTTTGTGGCGTTATTAACACTGGTATGTCTATTTAAATGACTTTGTGTCGTTTGTGTTTTAAATTACTGGTTTTAACTTTTTTGGATTATGTCGGTTTCTTTAAAAAAATTACGTAGGAAGCGTAGTGCTCTCTTTGAGCTAAATTCTGCGAGCAATGCCATGCTTTAATTACTCCAAGAAGTAGTTGGTTTACAGCCACATATACAACGATGACACTAGATGTAAATTTTTAAAAATATTTAATACTAGCGACCCAAACTTTGGTAAAATTTATTGTTATATTATAGACAAATTAAACAAAATTGTTACTTACGTTTTTGCTATATGTCATTGATTACTGTAAAGTTTCATTTAAATCCTTTTTAGTAGATTTTGCGCGAAAGAAGAATACACATCCTTTCTCACAAATTTTCACATTTAAAATATTAGCAGGAAATTTTAAAAAATATAGAGCTATAACATAGCTATAAAAATTACATTCTATTAAATTAACTGAAAATTCGACAGCAGCGCTGTATTTTAATTTAGTATGACTAATAGAAGACCCAAACACACAACGTACTCGTATATTATATATAGCCCTGTAATTGTTAAATTACAAACGCTAATTGTAAAAGTGTATAATCAGGAATATTTATTTCATTCGACGGTTGGGTTTGATTCTCATTTGGGGCATGAATGACTCTCATTTTCTCGCATTGCATTCCTGCAATAGTGTTAGAACACTTACTTTGTTATCCCACTATAAATATTGGTTTAATAGTAATATATTTCAAAAATATATTGTATTCGAAATAAATCTAATACACTAACTTGCATAAAACTTTTTGAGTACACAATTATATATATTTACAATTATATATAGATTGAAATACAGTGTACTCGTAGAGATCCATGCGTTACAACGAAAAATTGAACCCAAGAGACCTGCTAAGTAGTTAAAGCCATTAACCATTGCTCTAACATATTCTCAAAAAGACAAACTTACCAACCAGGTCTCCCCTACTTCCCCTCCAGGGACCTCAGCTCTTCTAAAAGATAGAGATCATCTCGATTACATTAAAAGAGTGATAATAACTGTATTCGAAAGTTTGCGGACGCAACTTTGCTATGAAGATGAAACTTTTCTAGATTCGCTTAGTATTACTTAAGCAAGTCTTAATCATCTGAATCCTTTGTGAATTATCCTGCTTTTAAGTGACTATTGCACAATATTCTTACCTCTTTGTTGGCTAAAGTTTTTATTTTAATGATCGGTGTGAGCTTAAGTTGTTGGTTAAAACTTTATAGATGGAATGAATATTATAGTATAAATTTAATATAATATATACAAATAAATATATTTTTCAATTATTATTTTACTGTCTTAGGTCAGAGGAACTAATAAATACAAGATCCACAAGTAATGATAAACTTATTTATTTTTATTAAAATGTTCAGGCGTACAATAGAAAATTAATATAAAATATAGAAAATTGATATAAATGAAATATTTTTATTTTAATCCAAAAAATGCCTCGGATTAGAAATATTGTTGATCGCTTTCCAGAAAGAAACATTTAAATCGGGTTATTACAAAACAATCTCTGTAAATGGCTGTACACAATAAAACTGGAATCTCGAATTTAACCGTCCTTTTTATGGGAACGGCTTCTATGAACGGACTCTTCAGATTCGGTGATTCTGTTTTTATATGAGATGCGTTAAAAATCCCCATCCTTTCCTTTTATTGTTATAATTGAAACTAAAGTGGTATAATTTGGCAATATTTTATTTTGAACTCATCATGCGAGAGAGATTGTAGCGGCGACTTCTTGAAACACATTTGATAAAGCTTCCTATAGACACTTTAACTATAGCGGCTTTCCATTTTTGCTCGAATTTTTTTATATTTTTAACACAAACATTACAAAATGAAGCATATAGCTAAACATAAATTAAATCTCGTAAAGTAATTTCTGTTTTCCAGTAGTGGTTTCATTATGGGAATAATAAAACCAGCAGCCACACGTACCAATTATTATATTGAACTCACTTTATTTTAACAATACACTCATATTATCTTTTAAGTAGAACACATTCTACTTTTCATATTTTAAATTTATACATTCGGAATTAATAATTGATGTATTCATAATTATTATATATAATTAAATCGATAATAACATATTCTTTCAATATATTAAAATAGTATGATATATATATATATATTAGCTAGATGGGGTGACGGACGATATTTGCAAAGTGGTTGGCATCTGCTGGATGCGAAGTGCTCAAAATAGAGCTCAGTGGCGTGCCATTGGAGAGGCCTATGTCCAGCGGTGGACTAGGACAGGCTGATGATGATGATGATATTAAAATTATACAATTAGCCAGTCGTGGAAAAGCGGCACACGCCTAGGACTGTGAACGCGACAGGTTGATGATTTCATTCCTACTAGAGGAAATTAAATATTTAATATTTTAATTTCTTCTCTTTGGTAACGAGACAAAGGCCAGTAAAAACGCAATGCCACCAGAATTTGGTGGAAAATTGGGAACGGAAGTATCTTAATGCGAACGGTCTTAACGTTAGGTTTCCAGCTCCCTCTCCTAATAGTCGGATACAGTGTGAAATTAAGAAAAATGGAAAAAGAAGTATCCTATACGCTGTTACTAGCGCTATTCAACGTTTCGTACGAGCGAACCAATCTGGCCGTCTCTAGCCTGTAATACGCTCGTGGTAATTGACCCAAGTAATTGTAATTAACGCATCTCTGTCATCCACTATATGATATTCATGAGATACGATTATGTATGACAACGTTTATCGACTTGATTGAAGTTTCTGATGTTAGATGGATTAAATTTGAATAGGTGTTTAATTTCAAAGGTATTCGTTTTTACTAAAGTGGGGAACGTAAGTGTATTAATGGGAACAGAGTGTTTTAATACTAGGTGTCCTAGTTCCATGTTCCATGTACCATATAACTTATGGAATGTCCTAAAACATTAATCTCATACAATAACAACACTAGGTTTCCATCCGACCCTACTGTGTGTGGGATACAGCGTTAAAATAAATATTAGTCTTCAAAAGCTGGTATAGTGATGTATATGTACTATATCTATAAGTTTATTTAAGTGAAACGAAATCCAACTCCATATAGGAAAACAGCATTCACAACATCATTATATTAGCTAATAATATTTCTTGTGATTTTTATAGGAATAGCGGGTCAGCAAATTCTCTATTGCATTTCTTAAATATAAAGTAATAAAGATGGTTGTATCTTGGATGCGGTCGAATCAAAAATCAAAGTCGAAAAATTTTTTTTCAACTTTGTTTCAATTTTTGCCACTATGACATCTTTGTTGCTACTAATATTACTCTAATTGGATATCGGATCTATTAGACTTACACTTCACTTACACTTATTTCATGCAAGAATGACTCTATAGTCTCACACACACCAGTCCTCGGTTTCGTATCCACACGGAATAATGAACTATTCTTTATGTCCTCGCCCAGATAACAAGACAAAGCTGCATTAATTGCGCAAATCAACGCGCAATGTTTTGATTTTTTTTCGAAAAGTTGGAAACGGAATGTCTACGATCCCTCTACCTAATCTAATGTCAGTAAAAAAATAATAAACTAATCTCACTTCTAAAATATTTTATTCTATTTTATATACAATTGAAAATTTATTGTGAAACTTCTTTCCAGTGACGACAACAAACTTCTACAACTCTGGAATCCAAGATGCCGTTCGGAGCTAACAAATTGACGCAACTCGCGACGCGTAGAGCTGACAGTTGAAATGAGTTCGCAACTTGTAGCGGCAGACGTTTATATACATCGTGATTCGTGACGTACAACCAGGATAAGACTTTATAGAATTTCCTTATATTTATATCTAGTTTTGAATTTTAATATTGTATTTCAAATATGGTTGTACATAAGTAAGTTAAATTAAATTGACTAGAATTTACGTTGTATCGTTGCAGATGGAACCTTGTGTTAACACTGCGTTTCCCAGTATCTTTTCAATTTTTGAGACATCACAATCTAAGGTGCGGATCTCAACGCCTTGATGACATGTTTGGAAAAATGAAAAATTTGGATTTAAATCCATTTCAAAATACATACATTTATTTTTTTAGAAAAGTTTTAAAGACCATAATAGTAAGTTAGTGAGTTCTCTAATTTCTCTGATTTTTTGAGATATTTAATAAGCAGTATAAAGCTTCTAAGAGAATCTTCTCCTTCTTCTTCTTCTTCTTCTAGAATCCTTGAAAACTATCCATTGACCCGAATGGCAAAGTAGGCAGAGGAAACGTAGTGTTAATACACTCTATTTACCATTTTCCGCATATTTTTCTAGACACTCTGAGTAGAATGAGGACTCCCGGCGAGAATGTAAAGGGGTTGATAACAGTGTTCGAGACAAAAGTTTCTGTGTGTTCTCTCTAGCTATCCCGCTAAGGATTCTTATTCGTGAAGCTAAAATATAAATAAAAAGAAATAAATTAAAATATATACATATCAATCTACACGCAATTTTTTTAAGTATGTATATTTTTTCTTTTCAACTGAAAATTCTTAGTTCAATTTATTTTTTACTTTACAAATATAACCAGTAAGGCAATGTTTTTATTATTAGCCTTTTCTCTCCTTTCATTCATTCACTTTTCTCATACAATAACAATTTTTATAGAAAAGTATCCCTACAATTGATAATAATATAACATTATTCGTAAACTTTGCAGACGCTCGCAAAGTGCGACGACAGTAGTTTTATTTATCTTGCCTCAGTGGGAACATACAATAATCTATGGAATTGAGTATATTTTTTTGTTTTCTTTCAATATATATTAATACTTAGTGGAAGAGAGTAAACTAATTAAATGTTTTAATTGTTTTTTAGGTGAATCATCAATCATCAATCATCAAATTAAGATTTATCCATAAAATGTAGAGCTATTATTATGAAAATATAATAACATTATAGTTACTTCGTCACTCAGCACACAATGCCTTCAGGTTTTAGTGGGAAGTGAGAAATGGAACTGTCTAAATGACTGACAGGGTTTCTTAGCACTAGGTCTTCAGGTTCCCTCTACCTACACTGCTATCTGCGGGATACAACGTCAAATTTCAGTTTATACGCAATGTCTTGAATTCGGGATTGACGTGGAGAGCAGGAAGCTATAACATATATATAATCACGTTGTAAACACACAGAGCATTCATTAAAACTTAACCACAATTAAGCGGCGTCAGTTAAATGCAGTACATTCATCTGGAATTCCAAAGTAGAGTCGCGTGTCGGATGCAACGACCGTTACTATCTCATTACAGCTGTGATAATACGATAAAGGTAAGTTTACTTTAGTAGATTATTTAGATATTATTAAGTATTTTGTGTGATAATAAACTTAAAGTTTTAATAGCCACTAGCAAACCAAAGTAAATAAAATTTTATAAGCTATAGGTTATAAGATACCAGTCACCATTTTTGTGTTTAAAAATAAAGAAGGGATAATTTCGAAACTATTTTCAACAGTGGAGTATTATTCCTTATTTGATTATATATATATTGGAAACATAATGCGCATAATACAGATTAAAATTAGCTTTTACAGCATATCACAGAAGTGGATATTATAGAAGATATTATGTATATATGGCACGAAGTATGACTCTAAAACCGACTGGTTGTGGGTTCGATTCCCACTCGAGGAGATGAAATATTTATTTACTTAAATTTATGTTTCCATTGTCGAGGCATTGAGTTCTGCCCCTCAACACGCAATGCTTCCAGAAGTGGGGAATGGAGTGCTTTAACACTACATTCCCTCTGCCTACCCTGCTTTGTGCGGGATACAGCGTGAAGCTGTTTTTTTTAGTACTTTTAAACTTAGTTACAAATTATTACTGATTGATTATAGAATAAACGGGAAATATCTGTATTAGTTCCAAAAACTGTTTTTTTTTGGTGGTACTAATAGAGTGATTGTCTTTCTAGGGTGCCGATATGGTGTCCTAAAAATTATTTTATTTAATGAATTTGGGCAATCTATTTTGTTTCGCAGCAGTTTATATAGAAACATAATATCCAGCAACTCTCTTCTTTGCTCCAAGGAGATCACGTTCTAATATTTATATCTGTCTTTGTAGTAGACAAAAAATTGTCTCTGTCTGTCTGTCTTTCAATTTCCTCGAGTCAATGTCCAGAACAACTGAATTCATTTTTATGGGACTATCACTGATCGATAGAGGGGGCTATAGAGCAACCCATAGTATTTTTTAATCCCGGAATTTGCACGGGATAAGGATTTATTCGGGAAAGAAGTTTTTACACGTTTACCGTATGCGCTTACATAGATACTATATGAAATCAAATATTTTTCTATATTTCAATATCGTCGTATTAATACGATAATTTTGTATTTAATATAATACGCTGTGTCATTCCATATATTTCCATTATAATAGTTTATATATATGTAGAATAGTACTTTCACTATATTACCTTTTTATAGAGACGTGTAGGACAGTCATGTGTCGGACACAGCGTCCCGTGACCGTCTCATTATCAGGGTGACAGCGAGCGAGCGTTGCGGATCCCATTTTACATATCACAGTGCAAACATTTGATCAAAGCAAATATATGAAACTTGATACATTAGGTACAGATAGTGGGTTCAAATAAAAGACTATGTAAATGTCCATGTGCATAGGTTTATTTATTTATTTTTGTGAACCCGACAGTAAAAAAATATCAAGAAATTATGCACTATGGACGTGATTGTTATGTATACTTTTTTTTTACGTCATATAAAACCGTTTTGGGTTTGATTCCTACTTAGTATTTATTTTAATTTCCTCGCTCTGGTAGATAAAGTTTCATAGTAAACTTGTACATACAGATAATATTATAAATTAGTTCTAAGTAATTCATCACTTAAGGCTCGAACAAATAGTAAATGAAACGAACATTCACTTGCAAAATCAACTGTTTCTCAGCCAAGAGCACGCCCTGTGGTGGTGAACGAACTAAACGTCTCTGTGTCGGTCAGCACGTAGCGGTGCAGTCATTACAGGCTCGGAGCTACACAGCTTTGCAATTCGGGGATTAGAACTGAAATTGTCTAAAACAATAAACAGAATTTTCGTTTTTGGGAACATTAGGTGTTTATACATACATCACCTATCCCTATTAATATTGTCGTATGTGAAAATAGACAAATTTATAGCAGAGCCCGTCAAAGCTTAAAATATTTATTTTTTCCATATTTGTTTATATGTATGTTTATATATATGTAACTTATAATACTTTAAAATGAAAAAAGAGACAGCATCTAACTGATTAACCCCACTTGAGATATTAGGAGATGATTTATTCAATAGACAAATTGTGGCGTTTAGTTTCTCTACTCATTCAATATTTAAAAAATTGGAAAGAACGTCCTCCACACTGTTTGAACAAAGTCTTAACATATCCTAGAGATATACGTAAAGCTAAAATTAAAGAAAGAAAAAAAAATTAAATTAAATTAGCTTCACGCTATATCCCGCACACAGCAGGGTAGGCAGAGGGAACCTAGTGTTAAGACACTTCGTTCCCCACTTTCTGCCGAATTTTGGAGGCATTGCGTGTTGAGTGGCAGAACTCAACGCCGCGCTTTGCTTCGACACCAGAGCGAAGAAATGAAAATATAAATTTAAGTAAATATTTCATCTCCTCGAGTGGGGATCGAACCCACAACCAGTTGGTTTTACAGTCACACTTTGTACCACTGCGCCACGACTGGCCTCCTAGAAAAGAAAGGATTTTTTTATAAGTGTTATTCCACAGAAAATATAGAAAACAGTTTTTATTTAGATTTGAATTCAATAATATTAGTATTATTCTTATTTTTTATTATATTATAGAAACAAGGACGCTTTAATTAAAAAGAGATTAATCAGAAGAACACAGGTATTCGGTATTTTACTGCAAAAATTATTATTCAAATCCCACCCTAATAATGACTTAAAAACGGCAACGATGATGGCAATACAAACATAATTATTGTATCGAGCATCTTCGTGCTTTAAATTTGTTAGGCAAAAAGTATATATATTTGAATATGAAATGACGAAGGAAATAGTAATTGACAAGATTTGTTTTTTAGCTTTACCCTTTATTTCACAAATAGTAGGGTAGACAGAGGGAACCTGGGAAGCTAACGTTAACTTTATTCCCATCAGAGTTTTGCGGGAAGTGAGGAACGCAAATATCTATTAGCGTTCTCCATTTCCCGCAGGATTCTTAACATTGCGTATGAAATAGCGAAACTCAACGCCGCACTTTGTCTCATTTTTCAAATGAGAATCGAACCCACATCGTGTTTACAGTCGCACGCTTGTGCCCCGCGCTAAAACTGGCCTCACAGTTAGTTTGGTCGAAATGTATTAGTACCGATATAATATATGTACATAGGTATATTGTCTATAGCAAAATCTAAGTCCATTTATAATAGACGCTTTTCAAATTGGGACTCACATCTAATACCTAGTAGTAGCATAATTGCACCAAAAAATTAAAGAATATATCTAAGGATGGCATCTGATTGAAAACGCAACTGTAAACAGTTTGTTCAAAAAGAACCTGAGAACCTAGTGTTAAGACACTAGGTTCCCATTAAGACACTTGAGTTGTCCATTTTCCGGCGGATTCAACGAACTCAACACTGCGCTTTGCCTTGTGACGAGAGCGAGGGAATGAAAATATGAATATTATTTCATATTGTCGAGTGGAAATCCAACCCGCTATAAAGCTTTAAAGCTGTCGCGTTTAGATTTGCACTATTGCCCATACACTTCTACTGGTTCAAATGTTCGTAATGAATTATCTTAATACCTCCGTCCTGATAGAAGGTAGTTCTGTGTCGAGACACTGCTCTACACACAATGTTTTAAATTTGGAAAGCGGAGAACGGAGTATCTTAAATTTAGCTTATTTTTCCTATACGTGGGACAAACCAAAAACGCTATAAAAAAAATAAAACAAGGCTCGACTGACTATCATTTCGTATATATCCTGCCAACAAAACTGAACGTAAAGTTGGGGGAATCAATCAGAATTACGCCCGTAATATGCCATTAAACTCAGTTCAGGCCGAGGACAGGTGGAATTACCAAGTTCGTGAGAATTGAAAACTAAAACGAATTGAGAGGTAACGAGTGTTTGGCATCTTCCACTGCCAAGATAAGTTGCCTCGTTCCAAATAACAACGTATCATAGGAGTAACTGAACTTAGATATAGAAAGTTTCGAGGTTAGAGCTTTCGAAGCTTTTGCTTTGTTACAATATTGTAAATAACTAGTTTGTTATGGTTACTCTGTTAGCTTAGACTCTTATATTATTAATATCATTATATGCCAATCGTGGCGTGGCGTGACTGTAAACGTTATTGGTTGTAAGTTCGATTCCAACTTAAGGATATTAAATGTTTATTTAAATATATATTTTCATTTTTTCGCTCTAGTGTCGAGGGAGTGCCTCCTTTATTTGACGGAAAATGGGGAACGGGGTGCCTTAACATTAGGTGCCCACTACCTACGTTGCTACGTTTGTGTGAAGCTGATCATATAGTGTGACAACACAACGTTTGAACACGGCAATTGTGAGTTCGTTGACCAGAAAATTTGTACGTTAGGGAAATTGGTTATTTTCTTTTGGGTTGCAACGTTTGGTTCCGTCATATAATGTCTCGAAGAGTGACGGAAAGTAGGTAGGAGTGTCTTAACACATTTCCCTCCCCTTTTCTATGATGTATCCAAAATTATATGGGATACAACATTAAGCTAAAAAAATGAACGAATAAAAGCTCATTGACGACAGAGCGATTGTTGAGGCAAAGTTGCAAAGCCTTGAATAGCGTCGAAAAGTAGCTTGCCTGTCGATATTTTACAGGATTCATTTCGGAGAGTGTGCAGCAGCGCTGCATGACTTAGTACCCTCTTCTCCTTTCCATCTGCGGGGCACTGGACGTAGGCAGGGATTTCACCCTTTTGTTGTCGATATACCACCTTTTCACACGCAGCGACTTGCCTTTACTTTTATAATGCGAACTCCTAAAGAGTGGAACTCCCTGCCTGCTGATCTGTTCTCCGACAAGTATAATTTGGCCCTTTTCAAGGCAAGAGTGAATAGGCATTACCTAGGTAAACATGCTCCACCATCGTTCGCATCGTCATTTACCACCAGGTGAGATACCGGACAAATGTTTGCCTATCTACAATAAAAAAAAACCTATTATTATATGCATCTTTTTACTTTTTGCCTTGCTCTACTTAGCCTACAAAATTTAGGGTCTAGTATCAAACAAGTTCTCAATACTCATTAAGCCCTGCTTAGGCTGAGGACAGACGGAATTAGAAACTTTAGAAAGCTTAATGTTAAAATGAATGGAGGAACGTTAACAGCACGTCGTTAACGAGATCGCTCTCAAAACTATGGGTTTGCTTTTGTATGTATTCGTGAAACATAATTTTAGAGAAACTAAATTATGTAACAAAGTAGTCATTAAAAATGATTTTTTTACTGTAGATGTAGAAAAAAAATGTATAGTTATTTTTTTTTAAATAATTCTTAATTTAGGAAATGTTTATTGAATGTAAACACAATGTCGGAAGTGGCATCAAAATTTTAGTAAGCGTAGTCCTTCCAAATCCTCTTTTAGTGCTCCGCTCATTTACTCCTGAGCTGACACCGGTGCGTTTGTTTCAGCACTCTTACTCACTCGGCGTACTCCCAGACTCATGGAAGAGCACTCTTATCCACACGATCCTGAAAAACGGCGATAGTTCCAATCCATCTAACTATAGGCCTATTGATATCACCTCCCCACTCTCAAATATCATGAAGAGGATCATCAATAGCCATCTCTTGGTCTATCTAGAGTATTATCAATAGATATGACCATCAATGTGGTTTTCGTCATGGTCGCTCAGCTTCTGGAGTAAATAAGTATACCTGGGGATTTCAAACTCAACTATAGCCTTCAGTGTAACTTATATAAACTACGCTAGAACAGGGCCTACAAAAATAAAACCGTACAGTCATTTCATCCCTAATAGGAAATAAGCAAAACAATAGCTAACATTTCCATCGTCAAATTCAATGTTTCATCAGATCTGATTTTGCATTAAAAAAAAGATTTTTCATTTACAACGTCTAACAAAAAAAACGCTGACTGAACAGGCTAGATCATCGTCCAACACGCTGCTCATCAAAAGCAATAATGAATTCTTTCTAACTTTGTTTCCAAAAGAAAATTATGTTACCATTGTGTCAGATAAAGCAATTATTTAAATTGATCCAAAAAATTTGCTAACTTTCTCTAAAATTCTGGACAAATAATCATGGTAAATCTAATTTATTTCCAAATGTAAATAATCGTTGGATATTTAATATAATATTTAATTGGAGCTGGAATAAAAATAAAGTAATTTATTACTATGCCATTTTCATAACATATGTTATTTATTTATTTCTTTGAACTTCACACTGTATCCCGCAAGTAAAAGAGTATGCAAATGAAACATAGGAACCTTACCACTAGACACTTTTGTTTTCCACTTCCCGAATTTTGGACGTATTGCGTGTTAATTGGCGGGACTCGACGCCGCGCCTTGCCTCATTACCAGAGCGAATAAATTAAAATATCAAATATTTAATTTTCTTGAAGTAGAAATCCACAACCTGTCACATATTCAGTCGCACCCTTGTACCCAGCACCATGACTCTCGCTTCATCTCTAATATATGTACATTATAACACTCCTGTAAGACTCGAGTATTACTACTAATGATCCGTAATGTTTAAAAATAATCATTACACGCTATCAAAAATCCATTATTATAAACTACTTTCCAAAGTGCGGTAATAACAGTTTAAAAAATGATAAAACTATATTAAAGTACTCATTGCCTGCTGGAAACGATGTTGGCTTAGATTTTAAGACGTAAAATTGAAAATCCACCTTTACGCACAGCGCAGTGTAGAGTTCCGCCACTCGTGATACCTCCCGAAATCGGCGGTAAGTGTGCCTTAATGAGAATAAAGTGACCACTAGGTTCCTGAGATTCACCTGCCTATCCTGCTACGTGCGGGAATCAGCGTGAAACTAAATAAAGGGACATTTCACAGACACTTTCGCCCCAACTCGATAAACATTTTTATAAAAACTTATAATGTAGCAGAATATTAAAACTAACAAATCACTTATATAATTAATATTGAGAGGTGAAATATATACTTAGTATTAAATAAATAAATGCTATTTTTTCCTCTAGATAGAACTGGATCACTCAATTTCAATCGCTTACGATAGCGGCGAGGCGCTTTGCGTGCTTTCTATTAATTGCTTCCTACCGCTTCATTGAGAAAAGGAATTATTCAACTGAATTAAATTCAATATAAAGCAAAATGAGGTCTAATAAAACACTGAGTTGGACGATGGGAATGTTGGCCATTGTTGGTTTTTTCTATTTATTAGATATATTAGGTTGAAATTATTGTGAGATTTTTTTTATCGACTCTATTGTAGCGCAGTTGATGTATGTATGTAGGACTGAAGGTGGTTGTGGTTTGAAATCCATAGGAATATTTTTATTTATAACATAAGTTATATGTTTAGACTGTACTGTGTGTACTTTGTGATAAAATTGTAGGAATATCAATATATTTTTTTAAATAATAAATAATCCGAGGCGTATATTAAGGCCGACGTGACGCAGTGACACTGTCTACGTGCCTACGAAATGTAATGTCCATAAAATTCCTAATGAAAGCGCGAGAAGGAAAAATAAAATTATTAATTTTACTGTTTTGATGTTTTTAAAGTTACTAACAGCTTATTAAGCAAATTCTCAGTAAAGGCTTTTTTTTTTTTAATCTATTAGTATACATATAGTACTAGACAATTTCAAAATTTGATTGGTATTATCTACTATATAAAATAAAATGAAGCTCGATTTTGGTGTTTGACACTTTCTAGTTGTATAAAAGTTTACGGTTAACGACAAAAACAGATTTAACAGATTATGAGTTCAGCTAAATAATGTTTTATATGTTTAATATTTATTTTATACAAAAATCACAAAAAAAATATTTACATATACAAATGGAAAATAATAAATCAATCTAAATAATTCAGGTACTGCGTAAAGCTACAATAAAGTAAATCATTTATTCCCCCCCGAGTTACAAATAGGCGGAATTGCTAAGTGACCTCCGCGACCACAGCTCCAGAGTCCAGGCTCTTGCTTCATAAATAACAACTTCAACTAACTCCTCGTTTTGAACTATTGTGTTGTTTTGTCTAACCTTTATAATAATAGGGATTATTTTTGTTTGGGGGCAATCGTGGCCTTGTGGGTGTAAACTGTAAGCACGAGAGGTTGGGAGTTCGATTCTCACTCGAGTAAATTACTTTTTTTTTAATTTTCCTCGGTACTCATGTCTCCAGAATTTTGGAAACTGTAATGTCTTAAGGGACGGGTGTGTTGTACTCAGTTGTATACCGCACACACCAGGGCAGGCAAATATTAAGACACTCTGTTCCTTACTTTCCGCCGAATGCTAATGAGATTGTATGTTCATTTAAAAATGTTTACCAATCTTTCGTTTTACAGTAAAAAAAAAATTATAGATCCTTAGGGTTGTTATAAATGGGAGGATTCACGGCTAACCGTTGTGACCGCAGGTGTAGCATTTGCTTGATAGCCTACGAGTTGACTTATTGCGGAACTTAAATGAATAGATTTTAGTAAATGTGTTTAATACTAAGTTCTTACATATTTTATAGTTCCGTACTTCAAACAAACACGGAACCCTTATAGGATCACTTAGTTGACCGTCTGTTTGTCTGTCATGACCATTTATCTCGAGATCGCGTGGAGATATGAAGAGCTGAAATTAATATTATATTTTATAGATAGTCTGTTCCTTGTTAAGAAATTTCTGTTCCCCATTTTCCGCCGAATTTTTGAAGCACTGCGTGTTGAATAGCGTATATTAACGCCACGCTTTGCCTCAGCACCTGAGCGAAAAAACGAACATATTAAATATTTAATTCTCCCAAGCGGGAATCGAAACCACAACAGTAGCGTTAACAGTCACGTTTACAGTAGCGCTTGTTCCTCAGCGCGTCTATAGAGACTCCATTACAACAATTACCACTAACACTAATGGAGAGGTAATAATTAAACCAAATAATATCAAGTTTCATAGTTTCACTAATTGTTCAGAAGTTTACATCGCGTCGTACATCTTTATCACTTATATCTTTGCTAAGTGAGGACTTCTTGAAGATGTCATCTTTCTATGGGATTGAATAAATAAATTGATAATTTATTTATTCAATCTCTGTTAGCAGCGTACCTACAGCGTGGTTAGACACTACATTTTTTCTCCCTTACAGCCTAGTAAATCTATGCTGATGAAACTTTTTTTTTTATTTTAATATAAAAGTCTTTATTCTTATATTTGTTATACAAATATTCAACTATTAATATGTTTCTTATTATAAAATGTTTTTTTTCTTAAATAAAGCTCGATTCAAATATAAAGACATAAAAAACATTAAGCCTAGATAAAAACAAAAAAAATATACTCCAGACAATAATTAAACTCGTCTATAATCTTAAACATTACGCGTATTAGCGCATTCTCTTCAAACGAATACGATGCCACTCTCCAATGAAGCCGTAAGAGGTAACTAGACGACGCACGCTAGCTGCCGTTTGCGGTGTCTCTATTGCAAAATGGTTGGATTATACCAACTAGGTACCGATGATAAAGGTTAAAATATAGATCATATCAATTATATATAGATCTTTCTATCAGCATATGTATATTGTAGTATTATAAATTAGTTATTATTAGTGGTTTCGTTCGCAAGGTCAAATGAAAGTAACTAGAGATTTGTGTTATGTACATTTCTACAGTGTATACTAGTACTGATGTGTCTTGAGTAGTCAGAGTGCGTGTGCACTAGTACTGAGTAGACTTGTTACATTATGAGTACTTTCAGTGCGTATACCCTAGTAATGTTACGTTACTGGGTACTCTGAGTGCGTGTGCACCGATACTAGCGCGTGTTGAGTGCTCAGAGCCTATATACACTAGTACTGGTGCGTTATGTGCACTTTGAGTGAAGAGAGTTTGAGTTCATGTGCACTAATAAAAGCGCGTTTTTGAGGGCTCACAGTGCGTAAACAATACTTTTTTTTTTTAATTAAAGGTTTGGTCGGTACAACGACCATGTTGTTTACATTCTGACTAATATTACAGTCTTTATTTACGTATAGTTAATTGTGCTTTGAAGTAAATAAAATAATATCTTGGTTAATTCAGAGTCTGGTACCGCTTGTTCTGGTAACACTGTTACATGCTCCTACATTAGTGTAAAAATCTCTACAAATGAATAACCTACGTCTCAGGGGCTCATTTGGACGCATTCCATTATAACATGATATACAGCATCTATAGTATTGCATGTACAACCATTTGGGGAATCTGTTGTTTCGTCAGAAATGTAAATTTATTTGTTTGATGTGTCCCTACCTACACACAACTAAACTTTTCTATAAGCACTTGTCTCTTTGTTGAAAGCAATGTATATTTTATAATAATAAACATATTTTGCTTTAGTACTATCTATAATCTTATTATCCCTTAATAGTTTTCCCAAAGCAAATTGCTTAGGCCACACCGGAGTACTTTGTACCCATATTTGTATTAAATCATCTTCCAAATTTTTTTGTGGCTTAATTTCTTTCCCTCGACGTTTTGAAACTTTTTGCTCAATTTGAAAATTGTTTAAATGTTCAGCTGTTTGCTCTTTACTCATTTTCCTTCTTAATTATAATTCCCTATTTCTACAAGAAAAAAATTATTCTAAACAATAAGACATTGGTCCGTCGTCTTAGAATGGCATTTGGAATTTTGTTACAAAAGTTTTTACATATTTTAGACGACTTCCAGTGAATAAGACGGAGAGGAAACTGAAATTTCATCGCCAATAACTGGAGTATTTTTATTAGAAAAGATAACGAAAAAAAAAATTGTAAAGTTAGCGAAAAAAAATTAAAAATTAAAATTAAGTTAAGAAAAAAAATACTTTCTGCAACTTAACATGAATTGTCTCGAAAATTAGGCAATAAATCGGGAACCAGATATCTTGACACTAGATTTCGTCTTGTTCTTTCGTATAACTAAAACAAATAAACATACAAAAAATATATATATATATTTATATAGACACCTTAAGCCGAGCTCGACTATCTGCTTAATGCAATATTTTAATGAGAAACAAGCCAGCGAACGATGAAGAGATTAATTGTAAATAATATTCGATGCGCGAAATTAAAATGGAGTTGAAGTTTCGTAAAATAATATTTTCGCCGCAAAGATTTGGTTATGTAAATAACTTCCCCTACAAATATCCACGTAATCAAAACATTATCTAGATATTTGTAGGTGTTTTATATAAATAAAACTGAGCGCTGGATTGACAAAAGAAAAGTTTCCAAATTGTTGAAAGGCAAGTTTGTCCGTTGAGACCACAATTTAGGCATTGTTAGTAATTTGGTCAACATCCAAAAAACTAGATACTTCATTTCTAACACAAACAAATCGTATTGAGAGTTGTTCGTGTATTGAACTTTGTTCCTATAAGTATGAAAATGAAAGGGACGCTATTGTTTTTATGTAGGTCGTCACGGAAAAAGAAGAAAAGAACTTGTATATACTATATATGTATGTACTTTATAGCGCTGTGTATATTTCCTTAGTGATTGTAACTGAACGAGGTTTTGCAATTTATCTGAAAACTGTTACTTAATACAAGTAAAAATATTTGAAATCTGAATCAAAGTATTATATTTATTAGTACTGAGGTTAGAAGATGAGTTAAGATAACAAGAAATTTACATATTTTTTACATTTTTTAAATTTTATTCCACACTTAGCAAAGAAAAATACTTTTTAGTATTAAACCAACATTTATATATAAGTAAATAAAATTACGGAAATGAAGCCAGAGACGGTGGATTTATCTCTAAAATATATTTCTTCCAGCTAACTATTTCAGATCAGCAGCCAGCGAATCCCAACTGATTTAACTCTTAAATTTGTAACTGCTGATTCGCTTTAACTTTAAATTAGTATTGATCGTCATTTTTAAACGCGATCATCTCTGCTTTTAATTTAAATAGCCATATCAATACATCTGTAAATCATCGCCACACGGATATTGGTTAGGAGGAGAAATATTTTATTTAATATTTCTTCCCTCTGGTAAAAAGGCCAAGCGCGGGTTTGATTTTCGCCACACCACGCCTAAGAAAATTCAAAGGAAAGTGAGAAGCGGAGTGCCTTAATTGTCTAAGTTTCCTCTGCCTACGCTTCTAAATGCGGGATACAGCGTGAAACTGAAAAAATAGCTATAAACGACGGCCTCAAAGTGTATAATAAGTATACATACTTATATGCAATTTCCCTTAGTGTTCATTACCTGCTGAAACTGGCCCGTAATGATATATATAATCTTTAATGGCGGCGGCATATGGTGGTACCCTTCTGAAACCCGGCACTGGCACGGATTTAGGCCTTCCGTCCCATTTGCACGTCCCCAGTCTACCCCTGTACGCGTCGTAGTCCTCGTCACGAAGTACTCCACCCAATTTACTCACAATTCGCCTGTAAAAAGAGTACAGATTATTTATTGTATGCTATATCACGTTGTGGGCTCGATATCCACTCGTAGAAAAGAATGATTATTAATTAATAATTTTATTTGTTCGTTCTGACACCTTGGCAAATCATTGGTTTAGTTCCATTACTGTACTCACTGCAATGCAATGCTTTCAAAAAATCCGCATATATTACCCATAGGTTAATCGTTCCTCCATCACAGTCTATAATAAATTGTTCGGATAACGTTTTCTCACGACCACAATGTATCTTTATTTGACTCTCGATATTTGCTGAAATATAAAAATAAAATAAAAATAATTTCCTCAAAGGACCTAATATAATATATATAAAAAAATCAAATTGAAAAAAATCAATTTGAAGTATTTATTGATCAATAAAATATTCGCAAATATGAATATGTTTATATTTACATATTTTGTAAGTAAGGGAATCCTGCAAATTAAACGCTGGAATAGCTTTTTACTTATTTTTAAGTATCCTTTATATTCGGTATTCCGTAGGAATAATTTTTCTTCCAACTTTTTAATTTAATTCTTTTTTTTTAACTTCACCCTGCATCCCGCACATAGCCGGGTAGGCAGAGGTAGCTTGGAAACCTAGTGCTAACACTACTCCACTCCGTTCTCATTAAGCGACTTCCGTTCCTCAATGTCCACTGTCTTTCTGAATTAATTTAATGGCCATCTACATATTAAGAGTTTAGAAAAGCAACAAAAACGATATCACTAAAAGCAATCTGTAACATTTACTAACTGTACTAAACGCCCAACGCGCGTTGCACTGCTCTTGATCTTTTATCAGGTATACCATGTTTTCGTCTCACCAATCAAAGTATATAGGCGTAGGTCCATCGTTTACACGCTTTAATAGATACTTGCTATCGAAAAAAGTACTATTTAAACTAAAATAATTTCCAAAAACTAAATTCTCATATGCCAACAAAAAAGACAACAGTGTGAGGACCATCCTGTATTCAGAAAATACGTTTGATGAAATTTAGTTTTTAAAGCAACTATAACCTTTGGCATGTCAGCCATGTTGATGTTTTACGTTCTTTTTATTGCAATTTTTATTTAACTGCCACAGCCGCGAGTTCGACATTGCTCCAGAATTAATGGCGAATTTTTTAAGTGCAAAGTTATTTATTGTTGTGATTTATGGGTGTGGGTTCGATCATTGCTGTACATTTATCGAGGTATTGTTGCTATGAGTTACGATTGACGAAGTACCATTTGTATTTTTGTGAAATCGTCTCGACTGAAATATGGAAAGCTGGATTTCATTTGCTGTTTATTTTTACTTATTATCAGCTTTATGCTGTATCCCGCAGCAGGGTAGGTAGAGGGAACCTTGTGTTAAGACACTCCCTTCCCCATTTTCCGCCGAATTCTGGAGGGACTCTGTGTTGAGTTGCGAAGCTCATCGCCGCGCTTTGCCTCAACACCCGAGCTAATAAAATTTATATCATTAAGAGATATATGACTCAAAGGCTTAGAAAAAAATATTATTATAATAATAATAATAATAAGTTAGAGATTAGATTAGATTTCCACATTTTCCATAGTTTTTACGCATTAACCGGCGACCATCTCTGGGCAATTACCTGTGGTTACCCAGAGATGGATCCCGGCTGATGCGTCACAGTAAAACATTTGTATATTCTCTAAGGGGCCTCTACGTGTTGGACCTGTGTCCCCACGCAAGCCTACCAAAGGACCGGGTTCTTTTGAACCTGAGTACTGAAAGAGAAACAAAATAATAATAATAATAATAACTTTATTTCACCATTTACAGTTTTTTTTTAAAATAAAAGTATCTTAATATAAGTTAGCTACACAGTTAGCAATTTCAGTGGATGCCACTGTTGCCGTACTAGGAGACCTGTGTTACGGCATACAGTACCAGCCCCTCAGAATAGGTTACATTTATAAACAAGTACTAGCTAGGTAAACAATAAAATATTAAACGTTAAAGTAAACTGCATGCAACAGAAAGTTATTTTGGTTTATATATTTATAGTTGGTAATAACAATTCAAAGTTGTTAGTAGTAAATACAGTGATAAATGGTATAAGTAAGTGAAAATAAATATACATTTGTGGAATTGTGTGTGTGTGTGTGTGTGTGTGTGTGTGTGTGTGTGTTTGTGAGTATATGTGTGAGCGCGAGCATGTGAGGATATATGTAAATTATAAATACTTAGTTACTATAAGCACAAAAATCTTTCAGTTTCATCATATGATAAGGTTACTAAATACTCAAAAATTTTGGTCTTGCATGTTTTATAATTGGCAGAAAAAATGTCATAGTCTTTGTTTACTATATTATACATTTTTGGTCCTAAATAAGAGTAGAATTTATGTATGAACATAGTTTTAAAAGTTTTAGAGCTTACGCATACAGCATGCTTTCTGCGTTTATGAAGTGTTGTAGTTTTAAATTTTACTTCCGTATGCTGCTTTAACAAAATACTAAGTATAAATATCTGACGTACAGTTAGTACTTGACAATATTGATACAGTTCAAAAGTTGGAGACAACAATGGTTTGAAGGTGCAAGTTTTGAGAACTGCACGTTGAGCAACCTCAAGAGATTTTAAAATTGTCTTCGAGGCACCACCCCACGAAAGAATGCAGTAAGAGATCAAAGGTTGACAAAGGGCTAAGTATACTCGTTTTAAAATAATCGGTTCAATAAAGTTTCTGAGTTTTCTGAATATATGTATTAATTTCCGAATTTTTTTAGACACATCAAGTATATGCGGTTGAAAGGTAAGGTGGCTATCTATAATTACACCTAAATATTTAATCCTATTCACTTGTTCAATTGATTTGCAAGAACAGTTAATTTTTTGATGGCAGGAATGAGATATTAATTTATGTCTCTCACTTGGTCTGCTAACTTCACGAAGCGAGTAAGCAATATATTTAGTTTTTTCCGTGTTTAGGGTTAATAAATTATTCTGTAGCCAATCATTGACAATATCAAAACCATTTTGAGCAGCAGCAAAGACTTCAGACCAGGTATCGGCAGTAAAAATGAGGGCAGTATCATCTGCATATGATATTATTTTACCTTGTGGTAAAACTAGAGAAGACAAATTATTTATATAAATTAAGAATAATGTAGGTCCTAAGATACTACCTTGAGGTACCCCACAATCAATAGGCAGACTATTACTAACACAATCTCCGATACGAATGCATTGAGACCGCTCAGAGAGATAACTCTCGAAGAGCTTCAGTTGAGTCCCTCTTATGCCAAGGTTTTCAAGTTTATGTATTAGGATTGGAATCGAAATAGTATCAAAGGCTTTAGCCAAGTCTAAAAATATTGAAATAACTTTTTTACCTTTATCTAAGTTAAGACTTATGTGTTCAGTCAAAGTAAATACGGCATCATTTGTAGATTTGCCCTGACGAAAACCAAATTGATTATCTGAAAGGATATTGTTTAATTCTAAGTATTTTTTAAGCCTAATGTTAATAATTTTTTCCAATATTTTTGATAAAGAAGGTAAAATAGATATTGGTCTATAATTATTAATTATTTTCTTGTCACCGCCTTTATAAATTGGTAGTATTTCTGATTTTTTGAGAAAAATTGGAAACACTCCTGTTCGAATACATAAATTAAAAGTATGAACCAGCGGAGGGATTAAAAAATTCGTATGCTTTTTAAGAATATCATTTGGAATTTGATCCCATCCAACTGCACAATTGTTTTTCAAACTATTAATTAATTGTTTAACTTCATGTTCTAAAGTCTCTAACAAAACGAAAGAATTCAATTTAGGGTCCATATAGTCAGAGGAAGAGGGCTTAGGAGTTAAAGATGCCTTACGAAATTTGTCTGCCAATGTCTTGCCTACATCTATAAAATACCTGTTAATAGAATTTAATGTTGTAATTTTACAAGAAGATGATTTAAGTAAATTAATTGCGCCATTTTTGTCTTGATTAGGTTTATTTATTTTATTTTTAATTACACTCCATAATTTTTTATTATCATGCTTAACATTATTTATAAGATTTGTGTCGTATGTAATCTTTATCTTTTTTAATAGCTTATTGCAAAAATTCCTGTAGCGCTTGTATGTTATTTCAAGTATTAAATTGTTTGGAAAAAGTTTTAATTTTTTATGCAATTTGTCCTTATTTCTTATGCACCGTAACAGACCTGGTGTTATCCATGGTTTTATAATTTTTTTTCGGGATGACAATGTTACAGTCGTAGTATTATCGGTTATAATCGTTGCAATAGAATTAGTTAAATACTCCATACAAAAATTTGGATCACTAGATGCATACACTGGATTAAGGTCAATTTTTAACAATTCATTATTTATTTTTGGCATATTTCGTTTTTTGTACTTAGTAATTGCATATAGACGATCCAATTTCATATTAATATATATCAAAACCGGATTATGATCAGTTATACAAGTTTGTGGAACAATAGTGGTAGACGAATAACTTGTCTTTATAAAAATATGATCCAAACATGTACCACTGTCTTCTCGAGTAATAAGTGTATGAGCAGGAAATAGTCCATAAAAAGCTGTTAGTGTTAAGTATTTATTATTAAATTGATCTGTTTCCTTAATATCAATATTAATGTCTCCAATTAGAATAACAGTTTGGCAGAAATCTAATTTTTGAAGGACTAAGTCAAGTGATCTGAGAAACGTATCAATATTCTGATATGATGGAGATCTATAAATGGATATAATACCAAGAGTATTGTCTTTAATCGAAACCAAGCAATTTCCTTCCTGAAATGATGGTTCTTCTACTGTAAATGATAAGTTCGCTTTAATATAAAGTACGACGCCATCATTCTGTTTAGCATGACATTTTGTTTCAAAAGTAGTATAACCATCTAAATTTGGTATAAATGAAGAATCAGTAATCCTATATAAGGTTTTTTTTAATATAAGGTATTAATATAAGGTTTTTTTTATTCTACTTACTACTTTTATTTTATGGTAATACTTTATATTGCACACTGTCTCGTACTGACACCTGACCAAACGCGCCTGGGTACGGCATGAGATGGGTTAAATGCACTAGCAATATTTTTAAATGACTTTATAGTAAATGATCCCTAAGGCTAGCATATTATTTTTTTCACTCCAAGAAAATATTTATTTAGATCCTTAATAACAAGAGAAAGCGAAACTTATAATTACTACGAAGCTGTCATCACAAAAGTTGTTCCTACGGAAATAACCTATCCAATGACATACATCTTATTACTATTGGAGGGTGGTCCCAGGAAATACGATAATCTATGATAATATATGGAATTTCATTCTTGCCTATTGTCCTTCAAATAAATATTTCATTTCCTCGAGTGAGCATCGAACCCACAATCAGTCGCGTTTACACGACCTTGTGCCCCTGCGCCACGACTGGCCTATTTACTATAAATATATAATTTAGCTTCGCGCACTTAGCAGCGAAGACAGTTGAAACTGGGAAACTTAGAGTTGAGGCACTCCATTTCACATTAATACACATATTTATTATTTTCTTATATTTTTAACGCGCTTTTATTATGTCGAGCTGTATTGTATTTTGTTACTATGTAATAAAATATAATAATAATCTTTACTTTGCATTTTAATTTTCTTCGCTATCAATGGAAACTTGGAAATAATAAAAAAATAAGTTAAAATTCAACAAACATGTGACGTGATGAGACACGAAGAGACGAGACGACACTGTGGGATGCTTATTATTAAATATAGAGCTTAGGCTCTTTGTATAATAACAATAGTAAAACTTTTTTGTGTTATCTATAGAGCCATAACGCATTGGACTTGTCCATTTGTTAGTCTTTTGACAAAAACTTTGTTCGATCGATACGTTAAAAAAATTGTATTCTTTGTTGCTTTCTCCCCAGAAACTGCACTCAGTATTGACAAAAATTATTGATTCCTATTTGGCAAGATCTTAATTATTGATTTTTTTTTCTTTTTGGTTATGAAAAATATATAAAATAGTTTCTTTAGAATGGTACACAGAACAAATAAGTTTAATTTTCTTAAGCGATCTGAAAAATGTATGAAATATAACGTACTAAATAAAATTAAATAAAAAAAAACTAAGCGTTTTTTTTTTAATATCAACATACTTAAGTCTAAAATAGAATATAATACAAACAAATATACTATTATTTCCACCTTTATATTCAACTTTAAATAAATAATAGTAACGCAGTTGACTTTCTATTAAGTTAAGCCAAACGCAACCGTTACAGGAATAACAATGTGAGCTCATTGTAACTAGCGAGACCGTTCATGAGTCTCTACTCTCTATGGCCATCTTACGTTCAAGTTTTAATTGATCTATATAACTTGAAGTATCCCATTTAAAATTGTAGGGTTTTCTTAGAGGAATCTTTAATATTTTCATTATTATTACTATTATTTAATATTTATGAAATGTAACGTGAGAGGCCGTCATAGCGCAGAGGCACAAGGGTGCGACTGTACCGCGACGGTTGTGGATCGATCCCTATTCGAGGAAAAGAATGATAATTTATTTAACATTTTCGTTTCTTCGCTCTGGCACCACAGCAAAAAGCCCGGCGTTGAGTTCCGCCACACAACACGCAATGCTTCGTCCACACAAGTAAAAAAAAATGCAGTCTCCTCTATATATTTTTATACTTCTGATCTAGTGACACAAACTGCGGCATTGAGTTTCGCTTTTGAACATGTTGTCTCGAAGGATATTGAAATTAATAATTATGAAACAGTCATATACATTATTCTCGAGAACATTGAGATATTTGTTTATGATTTATGACAAAGAATTTTTAATGTTATACTACAGCACAATTTTCTTTTCTTTCACCGAAATTAATGAAGAACGTTGCGCGTTCCACTTAATATATCTACATAATGTACTTTAGTGACTTTGTTTTTGAGTTATTTCAAAGTTACTCAAGAGAGCCGTTTTTGTTATTTATTAGTAGTACAGATATGAATTTTATTTTCGAAATTGCTTAAATTTAAGTTATTAGCGACGCCTTTTCTCTTTTAAAAATATGACTTAGTGATAATTTTACTTTTTTGTATGTTTTTTTTTGTTTTGTTAGCTTAGATACCTGATGTTATTTACTTTTATTTCTTTTCATTTTGTTTCTGCAATTTTCTCGCGCAGACTCAGGGTCAAAAATTTCGCCGGTTCAGATAAGACCTTACTTCATAGGATCATTTCTATAGTAAGCTCTTCACGAGATCCACATAATATGTGAGATCGTGCCAGCCACGATGAGGAGACGTGGCGCAGTACCCTGAGCGTGAGGCGGGCGCGGCTTCGGCCGACAGCCTTCGATGATCGTTCACTCCATCACTAGTGGTGGAGCGTGGGGCACTGACGCTGTCTGAGCGGCTGATTTTTAACCCTATTTAAATTTTAAATATTATAAAAATAATTAAGTTCAATCTACGTTCGAACAAGTTATAAAATAGTGTTAAAAATGTTTGAATTATATTTATTTCACAAAAATGGTAAATAAAAGATTTTCAAAATATTATTTTTTTACACATCCATTTTAAAAAATATGTTTAATAATTTTCTATGTCAATAATGTCAATATTATTATCAATCTAGGAAGCCGAGAAACTCGAACTTTAAGCGGCAACCCTATTCAGAATCTTAAAATAGTTGAATCGTCTCACAGCTCCTTTGAGATCCGACCCGTAACTGTGAAGCTAATATCTGTAGAATCTGTCATTGCTGGACGTGAACGCTTACGTGCTGATAATACTATAGGTATGAAGAAGTCTTCACGCTCTTTCCCGCATACCGGGGTAGGTAAAAAGAATCTGGTATTAAGAAATTTCGTTCGCTGTTTCCTGCATTCTGTATAGTCAGACTCGGCCCTCGACCTTTCCCTACTAACTTTATTAAAAGAAAGTATGACTTATAAAACTTAAAAACTTAAATTTGCTCTTTTTTGGTTGAAATAAACAACAAATACGAGATGATATTTTTTCTATCAATAAAGTACAAATATTTACTTTTCGGATATTATTTTTTATTTGTACTGTTTGTTTTTTAGGTTATGATTTCACGGCGAGTTTATACAACACGCATCAAAAACGGTAGACAAATGCTGTTATCCTTTGATTGCGTTGATTTACAAGCTTGATAATTTTTTATAAGTGGACCTCTACGTGATTCCGAGATAAACAGACCTTAACAGACTGCCAAACGTACAACAACGTTATCCTATAAGGGCTTCCAAAAGGAAAACCGTTACAGGTACAAAACCCTATAAAACAGTATAAAATTCATGTGAGTTCACAACAACCACTAAAATAATAAGATAAAAATAAAATGTTCACTATAGTTAATATAACCTTAACAGAATATATTCAAATGAAGGTAAAGTTTAAAAAGAAAAGCAATAGTTACTGATAAAAGTTTGAAAGAAATTCTGATTTTATATTCTTTTTTATCTTTTTTTTACATTTAGTTGTACAATACAATTTATTATATGTCACCAAATTAGCGGTTGTGGCGTGGTTCAAATCCAACACAGGGAAATTATTTGGTTTATTTTCCTTGCTCTGGTCCACACACAAAACTTCAAAAATTGGGCGGTAAGTGGAGAACGGAGTGTTTCCTACACTACTAGTAAGCTCTAAATTCCCTCTAAAGTAGAATGTTATACTATGTTAGTTTACTTTTTTGTCCCTGCAAAATAAAAGAGACGCGTATGAGAAGTAGCAAAAAGTTTAATATTTTTTTATTGTTTTTTTAATTAACACCAGTCGTGGTGCAGACTTACAAGCAGACAGGTGCAGACTTAACCTGTAGCGTGTACGATTGTATCGTACACGCTACAGGTTAAGGGTTGGATTCCTCCGATTCGAGGAAATGAAATATTAAATAATTTCAATGATTTTTTGCTTGGTAATGAGGCAAACCCACCTACGCCTACCTTGATATGTCCGGGATGAATCGTGAAACTAATTATAGTCATCGCCTCTAAAAAGTAAATAAATCATATATTGATCAAGTATACGTATATATAATAGTATTTCGCAACGTATAATCAATTTGGCACTGCAGAAGTTTTTTGTAACTTTAAAAACGTTAATAAGGAAAGATTATTTTACTGTTAAAGAATATTTGAATGCTAAAAATATTTTTAATTTAGCTGAAAAGTCTACACTCGAACACAGAGAAACATCCATATTTTACATGTAAGTACAATAAAATTATGTTACACAATGGGAATAAACCCCCGACCTTACGCTTGATAGTCAACACTAAGTAACCCCTAGGTAGGTTGATAATAAATATAACAATGGAATGAAATATTTATCGTATTATTTGAAGCTTCCATTATAAAATAAATTCAAACTATTCAACCTAATATTATGGACAGTAAGCTTCAGTATCCCAATAATTCTCTCATTGTCCTATCTCAGGCACGCTGGCTCTATACGACGGCCGTGCAGTATTAGCTCGGAATCCCTTTATCTAAGCAAGCAGAACGTGCTCGTGTGACATTACTGGCACAGATTAGTTGAACACTTTTATATGGTGGGACATTCTCCAGTAGAACTGGTGGTCTAGAGGAGTGACAGGTGGTAGGGATGGGACAGTTGTGGGTTATTTCTGGATTAGTTGAAAAAAATGCATCGGACATTCTAGTGCACACATTCAAAATACTGTAAGTCACTTTCGAGATACTTAATTACTACCGCGTCAGTATTAAATTGATATCAAATATTCAATCTCGGTTACTTGAAGCACGGGGTTAAATCGAGCTTTTAAAATCAACGCATTCACAACATACGATCATTTATGCATTGTTATTGACGTATTGATGAAATATGAATGTATTGATCTTTTCGTTGACTTCTGAAATTGGGCAAGTCCAACTTGCACTTGACCAGTTTTTTATTTTAATCTGGTCGTATTAATAGTATATATGATTAGTAAACCTAGTAAAGAAAAAGAAAATAAATTTGCATTGTTCTATCTAAAAAAAATCAACGAGAATTTGATTTAACTTAAACATCAACAACTTTATACTAGCTAAGGTTTAAAAACAATTTCCACTGAACCGAAAAGGTTGACCGTTGAGTTGACTGCAATATAACGCCAGTATCATGGCGGACTGTCTTCATAACGCGACGGACAGCGCTCGGCCATGCGTGGCTTTGATTGAACGCGCCAGATAGCTCTCATACAACTAATATAGTACGTATTACTGAGTTTTTGTATGTGACAATTATATGAGGAGAATATTTGAGGTTTATCTCTGTGGGCTTGGTGTAGTTGGGTAATTTTATTGAATGTGGGATGTTAATAATAAAATTTGTTAAACTTATAAAAGAGGCCAGGCGTGGCACAAAAGACAAGCGTACGACTGTAAACGTTATGGGTTACATTACAAACCGAGGAAATTAAATATTTAATAAATAAATAAAAAATTATAATAAAATCAAAATAATTTCAATTCCTCGCTCTGGTAACGAGGCAAAGCCGCCACCCAAAACGAAACACAAGTTAAAAAATGTTGTAATTTTTTTTATTATGTAAATTTAGAGTAAAAGAAACAATTTACATTCAACATTTTCATTTACAAATGTTAGCGATAAAGTTTAAATGAACTCTTAATATAATTGATAGCATTACTTAAGCACTATATTTACATATTTTAAGTGTCCACTTTAAATTATCAATTTTACTAAGTAAAAAGACTTTTTTTATTCTTAAAACAAGAATGTCTCGTCACAAAATTTTCTACTACTAATAGGTGTTCAATTGATTACTGTCAGAAGCACATAGGAAACAAATAAACTTTTCCATCCTCCCTTCTATCCTTCTTTTTTTTTAATTTATTCTTAACGATGTGTCATTGTAACTAAAAAAAAACTCAAAATGATCTCTATCGACTATCCATAAATTGGCGGTGACATTCAACATAATAATCGAATCAAAATAGCTATTTAAATTACGCTTTTTAGAAATCCACAGCCAAGATTTTCTAAAGGTTGGTCGAAAAATGTCTTCCATTACGTTCTAAACAAAACGGGTCTTTATGTTCATTTCGATCGAAAGTTATCCAAAGTCGACCCCTTAACACAGTAATGCCATTAGAACGGCTTCGAAACCTTGAAATTAGTCTTAAAGGTTTTATTATTATTATTTAATAAATAGAAGCTGAGAAATATGAGGCCAGTCGTGGCGCAGTGGTACATAGTGTGACTGTAAAACCCACTGGTTGTGGGTTCTATCCCCACTCGAGGAGATTTCATTTCTTCGCTTTGGTGTCGAGGCAAAGCGTGGCGTTGCTCTGCCACTCAACACGCAATGCCTCCAAAATTCGGCAGAAAGTGGGGAACGGAGTGTCTTAACACTAGGTTCCCTCTGCCTACCTTGCTGTGTGCGGGATATAGCGTGAAGCTAATTTAATTTATTTTTATTTTTAATTTTAGAAACTGGCGACCGCGTGCCTTTTGTAGCAACTTTCGAGTATTCAAGTTCTAAAAAACAGTAAATGTGGTTTCTGGTGATTTTTTGTATGATTATGGATCAAAGAGTAAATCTAATGTTAAGTCACTTCTTTCTCAATTTTCTGCCAATTTTCAGGATATTCTGTGTTGATTGGCAAAGTACAATCCAAGGTTCTCTTTCTCTCATATTGTTAAATATTGTCAATATTTGAACATTTTGCTTTGAAATATTGGTATAATTAAATTAGAACATAGAAAAGTTAATTTTGAAATAATGATATAAATAAGTTTTATTAGATTGAATTTAACTTGTATTGCGTACTTTATCAGCTATATTTTAATATAGCAGACAAAATATGCTGTAAATGATATTTATATATACAATGAATTACTGTTATTAGTGTAAAATATTATTGTCTGTAGTGAATTTAATTCATAAGAGAAATAAATAACTTTAAACCTGAAATTACCTCTATCACATACAAAAAAAACATCATTTTTAAAACTTTTTCAATAATATTTATTTCATGAAGTAGCAAAAATAAATATACTTGAATTGACGCGCTATACAAAGAATGAATGCCCGTAGATTTTTTGTTAATTCCCTTTAACTTTTCTCGTCACAGCCTGCCAACTTTTTGGACGTGTTCCAAAGTTCGTTTTTATCTAGAGCGGTGCCAGCTACTGTCTCGTTTTATTCCTGACTTACAATTCATTGTCATGCTTTGTTTGGACATGTCACGAAGACTAATAGGATTTGAAAAAATATATTATAATTCAACCTAAACTATTTTTATATTTTTTTGTAAAAATATTTAAGATCCAGTCTTTGATGTTCTATCTACAAAATATACAATAATATTATACGTACATTATACATATATCTAAACTTTTCCATTACTGAGTGACTGACAGACAACGCTACTGGTTACTGACAAGACTACTGGACTTAAAAAGTTGAAATTTATTACGTAGAAAGATTTTCAACTGTAGGTAGCACTAAAATACCGGAAAAACGTGATTTACCAACGCGCAATGGAATTGATAATCTCTTTTATTTTGGTCAATCAATAAGATACTTCCAAACTATGTTAAGTTGAGTACTGAACATCCAAATTTTAATAAGTAAAATTAAAAAATTGATTTTTTATGGGATTAGTTTGTTGTCCATGTATCCATCTGTCAAGATCATTAATTTAATACAAAAAAAACTTTCAAAATTGAGCCCATTCACCATTTCTAGCAAACCAAGACTACTCTCCAGCGGTGTCTTGTGCAAGATACATAAGAATATATTTATATCATATAACTTGAGCCTCATTTATTAAGCAGACCGCAGTTAAAGCCCTTCACAGAGGCTACATACCGTCTAATATCAAACAAACTTCCTACAAAGGGCCCTCTGACGTGTGAGATATTGTTCAGACTTTGTAAGCTCTTGTTTCGTGAACGTATATTATGATAATGTATTTTAAATATAAATCCTCTTATATATTTGCATATGGGTGTCATATTTTAAGTTCATCGTGTAGACCGATATGGAAAATTTTATTTGGATACTATTAATAGCTTTTTACATTGATACTTTTGATCAGTCAGAACGTGCGCTCCAAGCTTTTTACTAGTAGACGTATGAGACTAAAAACCTCACTTTCCTTTTATTTCAGCTTCACGTTGTATCCCGAACATTGCAGGGTAGGCAAAAGGGAACATAGTGTTAAGACACTCCGGTGTCGAGTTCCGCTCCTGAACACAAAGTGGGGAACAAAGTGTCTTAACATTAAAGTTCCTCTGCCTACCCTACTATAAGCAGGATACAGCGTGAAGCTAAAATATATATAAATATATATAGCCACGTACAACAATCTCATCCCAAACACGTACAAACGAATAAGACGATGTCATCCATCATACATATTCATACATACATACTGATTTTCAATCTGAACGCGCAATGGTGTGTATCAATCAACACGTCAAAGGACTGATCTGAATCGTTGCATCAACTAAACCTTCTCTTGGGGTGATAGCCAATTTGTATCGTAAAGGGGGATTTGACTACCTTGAGGACAAAGGCGAGTTGTATGTTAACAAAGTAATTGTGACGCCCGCTCGAGTAGCTTTGGATGTCATTTGAATAGTATATAGTGTTTCATTTACTTACATATTAAGCCAGTCGTGGCGTAGGGGCATGAGGTGTGACTGTAAGCGCGATAGGTTGTATGTTTGATTCCCGCACGAGGAAATGAAATATTTAATATTTCCATTTCATCACTCTAGCGACCACTCAATATGCAATGAACCAGAATTCGGCGTAAAGCGAGAAACGGGAACGGAGTGTTTTATATCTACGTTCCCAGATTCTCTTTGACTACCCTGCATATGTAGGAGATATCGTTAAGCAATAAAAAAAGCTAATTGATATGAACTATTAAAAGTAAACTATAAAAGAGGACTCTTCAACTCTACAAATATATATGCTTAAAGTTAAGAAAATGCTGTAACATACAATTTTTTCACTACAGTGAATAGTAGGTGAATAATTCGTCTAAAATTAACTACTTTTAATACTCACTGGCCATTTAATCTGTTAAAATATTACAAAATATGGTAATTTTACTTCATTTTTGGTTCATATCCATTAAAACAGGTGACATATCTTTAAATCCGCACACGATCGCGTGACGCTCTATTACACATTTGCATGCGACGGTCATTCAGGTGTGATTTTGTACTTTATATCAAAATAATAAAGTTTTATTAGTTCCTGTAATGTACACTTTTTTCATTTGTGCATAAAAAATATTTACTTGTGCCAACTTTGAAATACATTGACTACAAGGCGAAAGCGCGATAGCAACGCACAAAGCCATAAACAACACCTAGAAGGCCTACTATAGCGTTGTTATTGGAGAATTCAATGCTAAAATGAGAGTACAAAGAAGTGTCAAATCAAACATTTGTCCCTTCAGTTTGGGTGATAGGGATTAAAAGTGCAGGGGGTAGTGGCAAAGTATAGCAAATTGCCTGACTCAAGAATTTCCTCCTTTCTAACAGGCTTTTATTGTGTTGACCTGTTTGTAAGGAACTATATAATGGCATCTAAGAATATGAATTACACGCACTTTTAATTGTTGTATCATCATGGAACTTGGCAATTATACATAAATTAGATGGTGATAGGGTAAACTTTCTCGCATTATCTACTCACCTTCGCAGAAGTATAGCAAGTTTCCAGGATTTCCTAATTTTTAACAAAGACGCTTTTCAACCTTAATTGTTGTGTCATCATGAAACTTGCTATTATATTTAAACTCGATGACAATACAATTATGGTGCCATGGATCTGATCTGATGATGGGACTGGAAGTTGGCTAATGAACCTTGGACCACTTACTAGAGAACATATCGAGTTTGGGCTCATTCGATTTGTATCTAACTTATTTATTATATTTTTTCCAATCGTAGCGTCATGAAAATTGTCAGCTGTATATAGTTCTGATGACAATACAATAATATGGTACTATCGTACTAATCTGATGATGGAACCGGAAGTTATGATACTTATTTAGAAAACGTATAAAAATATATGAATTGGAACTTCATGTTGGAATATCGTATCATAGCCGTGTTTGGACTTGTTAGAAAAGACTTGTAAAGAACTTTGACCACGATAAGCCGTATCGTCATAGCCGTATTTGTACTTGTGTAAGAAATGTCTTGTAATGAATTTTAACTATAATTAAATTTCAAAGTCAAAAAAAGCATGCGGGAATAGAACAAGCTAGTTATGTTGGCTCATGGCATGAGAACGGTACAGGTAAATGCTTAATCAGCATTCTAAGTATGGTAACGCGAATCCTCTCAAGCCATGGGAAACATTCTTATGTATTTTTTAATATTAATTTTCTAGAGATAGTTTTTCAATCGACAAGAGCATGCGCTTCTGCTTGGTCGTTTTAGTATTTTAAGTTGCAATTAATAATTATATAATAACATGAAATTCTGTTAAATACATAATTAAAATAAATTTAACTTTTATTATTTTAAAAAGCCCACTCGCGCTCCCGTAAACTTGTCTGGCGCAGCCGGTAGGATAGTTTCCATATAAATTACAGCCTTCATCTATAAATTACGCGTCAAAATCCGCAAAAAGGGCTTGAAGGTCTGTAAGGAACTATCCCGAACCAAATAAATAAGACAGTGCGTGAGGAGCCTGGAGCTGATGATGCTGACCTCGGGGTGGTGAGTAGAATTTTTCACCTTCCTTGTATCCTGTTATAATTGAAATGAATTTCTTTTATTATAACGTAATCTGGTTTTCTTAATATTTCAAATCAAAATCTTTGAAATATTATAGTTAAGTAATATATTTAATTTTATTATTTCAAATCCAAATCTTTGAAATATAATATTTAATTAATACTATTGCGTATTTCATTTAAATTTTAATTAATTAAAATACTTATTTTATTTGTGGTAACGTATTGTTAAGAATCAATTTCTTTATTTCACTCCTATTGTAAGATTTTATATAAAATAAAAATGGAACATATAGCTCTAATTCCCACTGAAATTTTAAAATTAATTCCACTTTTCGGTGGCGACAAACGCCAATTAAATTTATTTTTACGAAAATGCGAATATGTAATTGATAAATTTCAAGGCAGTGATGCACAAAATATGTACATAATGCATGCTATTACTAGTCGCTTAGTAGACAGGGCCGCTGCGCTTATCAGCGAGCGTGAGGATATTGTTACATGGTCGGAATTTAAAGATTTATTAATTCAACATTTTGGAGACCCGCGTAGTGAGGAATGTATTGCTATAGAGTTAGAGAATTTAAAAATAAAAACAGGAGAGAGTTATCTTGATTTTTGTAATAGGGTACAATCGGTACGTTCGGTACTTTTATCAAAGGTCAATCATATTATAAATGAAGAAATAAGACAAAGTAAAATTATTATTTATAATAACACTTCTTTAAATGTGTTTCTATATAATTTACCAGAGAATCTAGTGCGAATAGTTAGGTTGAAAGCGCCCAAAAGTTTGGAATCAGCCTTGAGTGTAGTTTTAGAGGAAATAAATTTCCAAGAGCAATATAATCAACGTAATAAATATATTCTAAAACAGAATAATCCTTCCACACAGATTACACAGTTAAAATCACAGAAATTTTTTTTCATGCAAAGCCCGGTTATTTAAATAATAGAGTTTTGTATCACTCAAATCAACACCCACAGTTTAAATTCGGCATACCACAAGCATCGAATAACCCTCCCGTTGGGTTTAGGCCAAATTTATCCCCATATAAATTCGATATTCCTAAGGGACCGCACATACCATCGCCAAAAGTTAACCCCTACTATGGGCACCGTCCGTTTCAGCAGGTAGGTTATCGCCCACCATTTAACGCAAATAATTATAACGGACACCCAACGCAATTTGGGTATAAACCTAATCTTAATAAAAGCACACCCAATCAAAATGATGTCTCTATGAGAAGTGCTTTACCTAATAAACCAAATTTTCCCTTAAATGAGATGTACACGTATGATATCGACTATGACGATGATAATAATTACGAAAATATGTGTTCTCAAGAACATGTATATGACCCAGAACACAATCTCTATTACTATGCAAATTCAGATCAATACAACTTTCCAAATGACTCGAATGACGAAGAAAAAGCTGATAACATTGAGCAACATAATAAAACGGAAAATTTTTGCATACGAGCCTCAAGCCTAGAGAATGTATAGAGTTAAATTGTGATAAAAATTTAAAGTTGCCTTATGTATATATTCCCGAAATAGATGCCAAATTTATGATCGATACTGGAAGCACACGATCGTTTTTAAGCCCTGAAAAGGCATATTATTACTTTGAAAACTATATTATTTACGAACCTTTTCAAGTTACAAGCACGCATGCTACTAGTTTACACGGTGAAGTAGTTAAAACCCCCCTTATGCCTACATTTAATTGTAATAATATACAAAAATTTTACGTATATAATGTAGATTCGAAATATGACGGATTAATTGGTAACGATCTTTTAAAACAATTGGAGGCTGTCATTGATTTAAAACATAAAATACTTAAAACAAAATATTCAACAATTCCCATAATATATAACGATTCAGAATACATTCTAGTTTTGCCCCCGCGTTCTGAAATAAGAGTATCCTTACCAACGAATCAACATTCTGGGGATGCAATCCTTAATTTCGTTGAATTTTGCAAGGGTGTAAGAATGCCAAGTGCAGTAGTAAGGTGCGTGAATGGTTATGCGAAAACTGTTATACAAAATACATTAGATAAGCAAATGGAGCTTAGTATAAAGTCGCCGTTCGAAGTGGAAATGTATGAAATATCTGAGTGCAAGGTTAATTTTATGAAAGATATGAGAGAAATAGAAAAGGAAGAGTTATTAATTAAAAATTTAGAGAAGTTAAGGCTAGAACACATTAATGAGATAGAGAAAAATACAATTTTTAGTTTATGTCATGAATATAAAGACATATTTTATTGTGATCAACTATCATTGACATTCACTAACGATGTTAAGCACTTTATTAGAACTAAAAATGAGGACCCCATATATATAAAACCCTATAGGCAAGCACCTGTACAAAGTGAAGAGATTAAACGACAAGTAGACAAACTTTTGACTGACAATGTTATACAAGAATCTCACTCACCTTGGAGCGCTCCAGTTCATCTCGTCCCTAAAAAGATGGATGCTTCAGGAGAAGTTAAATATAGAATGGTTGTAGACTATAGACGACTTAATGACATTACTATTGATGACAAATATCCCCTTCCCAATATCACTGACCTTTTTGACAAATTAGGGAAAAGTACGTACTTTACGACATTAGATTTAGCTAGCGGATATCATCAAATAGAAATTCATGAATCAGACCGTCAAAAAACTGCATTTAGTACTCAGACGGGACATTTTGAATTTTTAAGAATGCCCTTTGGACTAAAAACTGCCCCAGCTACTTTCCAAAGAACGATGGATAACGTTTTGAGAGGACTACAAGGTATACACTGCATGGTTTATCTAGACGACATAATTATATTCTCCCCTAGCTTAGAAGAACACATTAAAAGTCTCAGAATTGTATTTGACAGATTACGTAGGACTAACCTAAAGTACAACTTGACAAATCAGAATTTTTACGCAAAGAGGTTTTATACTTAGGCATATGATCACTAAAGACGGACTCAAACCCAATGACGACAAAATAAAAGCAGTTTTAGATTTCCCTTTACCAAAAACCACCAAGGAAATTAAAAGCTTTTTAGGTTTAATAGGATATTACAGGCGTTTTATAAGAGATTTTGCTCGAATTACACAACCATTGACCGCTTGTTTAAAAAAACGAAATACATTAACAATTGATGAAAAATATATAGAAGCATTTCAGAAGTGTAAAGAATTATTAACGAATGCCCCCCTTTTACAATACCCTGACTATGACAAGCCATTTATTTTGACGACTGACGCTTCAGCCCAAGCTTTAGGAGCCGTATTATCACAAGGACCTATTGGTAGCGATCATCCTATTGCCTATGCTAGCCGAACTCTTAGTGATACAGAAGTAAGATATAGTACGATAGAGCGTGAGTTATTAGGGATAATTTGGGCCGTTAAACATTTCAGACCCTATTTATATGGTCGAAAATTTACCATTTACACTGACCATCGTCCCTTAGCTTGGTTATATTCCCTTAAGGAGCCTAATAGTAAACTTACACGTTGGCGATTACGTTTACAAGAATATGATTTTGAAGTAATCTACAAAAAAGGCAAACAAAACACAAACGCGGACGCACTTTCACGAATAAAGTTAAATGCTATAGAATTGGATGATAACGCCTCTCTTGTAGTTAATATTGATGAAAAAGAAACTCGACTTCAAGAGCATTTGTGTGACGTTACAAAAGAAATTGTAAAATTATCTAGGAGACATAGCTCTGATGAATCTAGGACTATTACCATATCTGACTCTGAAGCAACCATATCAGCTAGTTCTAGAGGTTTGTCGGAAAAAGAATATCCTATCCCTTCCATTACTTCAAGTTCTGCCGCTGAAACTGTTCATTCAAATGTTCAATGCGATACATCAGGCATTCCTATTTTACATGAGGCGATTGACACAAAACCAAACCAAATATTAGTATTTACCTGGCAAAAAAATGACTTACATGTTAAAGATTTATCTAGGCCAAAAGAGAAAATTCTTGAAGTATTTTTACCTTTAAATAATTTAGAGTTAGTTAAACAGTTTCTTAAGGAATATATTCGCCCAAAGATTAAATACTTTATATATTTTGAAAATCCTCAACATAGAAGAGATTTTGCAAATACAATTATAGCTTTATTTAAAAAAGACACCATAAATATTAAAGAATGTACAGAAAGGGTAGTTTTTATAGAGAATGAGGGAGAACAAAAATCAATTATATTAAAATATCATCATGGTAAGACGTGTCACAGAGGTATTAAAGAAACTATGACTAGAATAAAGCGTAACTATTTTTGGCATAACATGCAGGAGACTATTTCAGCTGTAATAAATGCTTGTGAATCTTGTCGAAAAATGAAATATGATAGAAAACCAATTAAACCAGTTTTGCAATTAACTCAAACTCAAGACGCCCCTTTCCAAGAAATATTCATAGATATTTTTAGCATAGAAGGAAAATATTATTTAACTATAGTAGATGCTTTTAGCAAATTAGGTCAGGCAATAGATATTAGTAATCGTTCCACCCCTGAAGTAGTCCGTGCTTTAATTAAATACTTCTCTATTTATGGGATTCCTGGGAAAATTACCGCAGATCCAGGGACAGAATTTAATAATGAGTTAATGAGAGAATTGGCGGACATGTATAAAATAACCCTTCATATTACTACTCCTAATAATCCTAATTCAACAAGTATTGTAGAAAGATTTCATTCTACAATTATAGAAATTATTAGATTGGCAAAATATGAGCATAAATTTACGGACGCAGCTTCGGTTATGACCTATTCCATTATGGCTTATAATCACACTATACATAGCGCTACTGGTTTAACGCCATTTGAGCTAGTTTTCGGTCATACTGACTCTAATGACGTATTTAATATAGAATTTAATAAAGCTTATATACAACAATTACTCAAAGATCATGTAAAACGTACGAAGTATTTATATCAGTACATTTCTAATAAATTGCGAGAGAATAAAGAAGAATTAATAAAAAAGAGTAGTGGTGAGCACGATATAGAGATAGGGTTAGGGAAAACTATCTTCACAAAACCAGTTAACACTAGAAGGAGTAAGGATAAGCCTCTTTTTCAAAAAGCGTGTGTTAGCGGAGAAATTACTAAAAACATAGTACCCATAAAAATTGGGATCGTCAAACAAAAGTACCAATTAAAAATGTAAAACGACCTCCACAGGTGGTGCTTCGTTCTCGCGATGACGACGAAACACATCCAATCCCTTCGACTTCAAAAAATTGAAGGTAACCCGGGATTATTGCCGGTAAGGCAAGGTCAGGCTTATAAACAAGAGAATAAATGGGTTATTATTAAAGTATTAGATTTAAGTATAATTTTTAGGGATCTAGAATTTAATATAAACCGATATAATGAGTTTGATAAATTAATTAATGTTAATAAGCCTTATTTACTTGAACTCACTAATATGAAAATGGAAGTGGAATATTTGATAAATAATACAATTGAAAAGGTAAGACAAATAGCACCAATGAAAAGATTTAAAAGAGGTTTAATTAATCCGTTAGGTTCATTTGTAAAAGCAATATCAGGTAATTTAGATAATAATGATGCAATTCGATATGATACTCTCATTAATAAGTTAAATGGCAAAGAAAGTCTAATTGAAAGTAAAATAACATTGGTTTCCAAAATGATGGATTATAATATTAATAGTACGGAAATTTTATATAACAATTCAATAATTATGAGTGAGCGCCTAAAACGCGTAGAACAAATGTTAAATGATATAGCCGCGAAAGAGAATAATTCTATTTATTCAACTTATGTTCTAGGTATCTACAGTACATTTATTAATAATTTTCGTTCAATATATATAAAACTAAATGAAATCGAGACTTCTTTAGCTTTTGGTAAAATTTCTGTACTACATCAATCGATATTAAATTCGACAGAATTGTTATATATATTATTAGGTATAGAAAAAATTCATAGTTTAATATATCCTGTAACAGAAAGTAACTTAGTTAAAATAGAGCAAACGTTTATTATTAAAGCATATGTAAAAGGAAATCAGATTACATTCATAATGGAAGTACCTCTCACAGATAATAATATATATAATTATTATAAGATTTATTCATTACCTATTTTTAATACAATTACAAATGAAACTTCCATTGTTATCCCCGAATATCCCTTCCTTATGGTGAAAGGTTCTAAATACTTGTCGCTCGTGGCGCCGTGTCAGCAACTTTCCGTCGATAACCAGTTCTTATGCACTGAACATGAGATAGTGCCATATGCTACGACAACGTGTACGCAACAATTAATGCAGTTTCAAGAAAACTTATCACGCTGTACACGTCGTGTTATACAAATTGAGGAAGTTAAAGCGCAACGTCTATCACCCGCTCGTTGGATAATATACGCACAAAATGAAATGGTAATGACCTATAATTGTAAAGACGATAATTCAAAAACAACTATAGCTGGGACCTATCTGTTAACAATTGACCCTAACTGTGAAATGCTAGTTGGTGACCTTCATCTAATATATTTTCGGCATTTAATGGAAGGTTATGTATACAAGGTCACGCCTATTATAAAGTTACCTCAGATTAACCAAAACTATTCTACAATTTCCTCCCCAATTGATATTAAAGGAATAAACCTGGATGACGTGAAATATTTGTCGGCAGCTCTAAAGACAAAAAGTGTTAGTGAAAGTGAAAGTGAAAAAGAGCCAATTATAAAAGTCAATAGTGTGAGTGTCGGTACTTTAGTTTTATATTTAATATTAATTATTATAGTTATAATTTTGATTGTTAATAGATTTAAAACTAAAATTTTTACTTTTAATCGAAACCTTCAGAACCCAGAATCTTCTGATGGTTTCGAACTTAAGGAGGGAGGAGTTATGTTGGCTCATGGCATGAGAACGGTACAGGTAAATGCTTAATCAGCATTCTAAGTATGGTAACGCGAATCCTCTCAAGCCATGGGAAACATTCTTATGTATTTTTAATATTAATTTTCTTGATAGTTTTTCAATCGACAAGAGCATGCGCTTCTGCTTGGTCGTTTTAGTATTTTAAGTTGCAATTAATAATTATATAATAACATGAAATTCTGTTAAATACATAATTAAAATAAATTTAACTTTTATTATTTTAAAAAGCCCACTCGCGCTCCCGTAAACTTGTCTAGCTATATTCATGGCACACACAAAAAAAAACAAAAATACAGATAACAGTATAATAACAATATATGTTATAAAATGTATAAATGTAAAAAACATTTCGCTATTTGATTTAGTTTTTTTATTTTACTTTCACTTATATAAGCGTGTTTTTCTAATATTTTTTAAGCCATTTATTTTTCTTTGGACTTCGATAAACCTATGATATTGCCTAGCGGGTCCGCCCAAAACTAGGAGCCTATATTTATTTGGCATACTTAAGAGTTGCAAATGCCCATACTCGCCACACGGGGCAGCTAGTAACGTTAGAGTAAGAGAAGAAAGTGAAGAGTGAAAGTGAATGCCCACCCCTGTTTATTTGTCCCTAAATCACCTTTTATGACATCAACTCGAAGACGTGTGCCAATGCTACCTATGCAATCTAACTATCACGATTACAGAAGCTATTCTCTGCGCCACGACGGCATGTTTCAAATAATCCTTAAAAAAAATCCGAAACTCATGCATAGAGGCACAATAAGAAATAGCCAGCAATACAAAAACTAAAAAAACTTAATGTACCAGCATTTCATACATACGTACTGGCAACTCTACAAAAAAACGTGTAAAGTAATGTTTAACACGAAAATCCATTATCCTGATATAGCGCCATTATACAAGAGTCGACGTTTCATGTGAAAATAACGTAAAAAGCCGTGTACTCTGGAAACAAAACGTGCCTGTCTTTGTACGCAAATGTGATGCCAGAAGAAAATTATTTCACTGAGTTAGACTCGCTTTGGACGGATAGGCTATATTTATTATGAACGTGATGTGTTTGAGTCAGTTTTTACATTTTGTGGGTTTTTTTCTGTTTAGAAAATTTTAAGGCCCTTATGGGACATGAGCACTAGCGAGTTACTGTCTTCGAAAAGTGGGGAATGTTCCCCAGTATGGATAGAGAATGGAATGTCTTAACACTAAGTTCTCATTTTCTGTCTCCCTACCCTGATACCCCCGTATGTGCGGGAAAGCATGAATCTTAAAAAAATATATCTATTTAGGTATATAGTAGTAGGGCGACGTGCTATAGTATATAAGTAAAAACGCGATAATTATGAGTTGTATCATCACCTGTGAGAATAAATTATTCTTCTTTACCCGTTCTGGAATAACACTATACAGCATGGACTTCTGTCAATCAACACGCAGTGCCTTTACACTAGATGCTAGGCTATATGCTGTATATAACGTGACGCTAACAAAACTCACATTTCGCAATTTATATTTGACTATATACAATTTTTAAACTTTTAAACTGCTTCAACAGAGAATTACACGATAATATAGAGGCAATTATTTCGTTCACATGAAAATGGCCGTGCGTATGCAACAAATGTACCGATATCGAGTGCAACACCACGAGTAGAACCGAGAGTAACTCGTATTATTGTACACCGTCCTAGAGCTAATTACTGCTTCAAGTGTCGATAACAGAATATATTAAATTAAATTATTTCGTTTGAGGGAAATTGTGGTGCAGGGGCGTGTCATCGTGTAACTGTAAATGCGACAGATAGTGAGTTCTATTCCTACTCGAGGTATTTTAATTCGGATTTCACTTAATCAGGAATATATATGAAGAATATTTCACTTTCTATACTTTCTTTTTTTTTCTTTTTCTTTCTATTTCTTTCTTTTCTTTTTTTCATATTATAATTATCTGTGAAAAGTCTTGTACATAAAGTAATTTACATATTTATTTCATAGAATCGATACCGAATCTCTAAGAATACTTAAGTACAAAGATATAAATGTTATATAAATAAAAATACTTAAATAGAATTACTTATCATAATTGAAACACATTACTGCTAAAAGTGTAAATACGTAATAAGAACACATTAGGGCCTATAACAAAGCAATCTAAGGTAGATTTTATTTGATAGATTTTATCATATTTTTTTTGAACTTTGTGAAATATTACATTACATTACATTACATATTTTCTTGTATTTTTTCTGTTATGTTGCACAGTAAAGGTTGGCAGAAAGAACCTAGTGTTAATACGCTAAGTTCCATATTTTCGCAGAATTCAGGAGGCATTGCGTATTGAGTGGCGGAAATCAACACGCTTTGCTGATGCAGGAGTGTTGATACACTAGAGCGGAGAAATGAAAATATTAAATATTTCATTTCCTCGAGTGAGAATCGAACTACTAACTATCTCGTTTACAGCCATACTTTCTACCACTGCGTCACGATTAACCTTATCATACTTTAATACAGCCCAAAAGTATAGGTAATATTATATTGACTACATTATTTAAAATTTCCTTTTATTCCCAACTTTCCAATGTTCAGCGTTGAATATTTGAATGGCTCAACAAATCTTGACGGCTCGGACCACTTGTCATTTTTGGGCAAACTGACATAAATAACAAAGTTTAATTATTCACCATTCGTGGGAACCGAATGCGGCGGAACTTTCGACAGCTTTACAAATGTTTACGTTAAATTTTGCACGAAATCTATGGCTAAGGTTAATATTAGGTGCTGATGGAATTACAACGTACTGTACGTTTATTAGATGTGGAATGTTGGTCGGTCTTGGTATTAAGTGTTAAACTAGTGAGCGTAGTGGGGAACGGGAGTGTTTTAATGGGAACGGAGTGTCTTAAATTTAGAATCCCTCTGCCTACCTTGCAATATGTGCGGGATACGCTTGCACTTATGCTTACCCTTCTATAAACGGCATATAGCGTGAAGTTGACTGATATATATGTATAACAATACTAACAACCTACCCGTGGCTTCGCCTGCTTGATTTACACGATTATTTATAATATACTGAATTACTTTGTGTTCTAATATTTTTTGTTTGCAGCGCACTTATAGTAACTTCTAATGTGAAAAATATAAATTGTTTAATCATTTTATTTATTTATTTAATACAATATTTTATTATATTAACTCAGTAATAAAAATATACAAAGAAAACAAAGCAAAAATATGGTGTAAAGGCAGTTTACCAAAAAATACGACCTACATAGCCATTAAAATAGACTTAAGATCGTTTCAGTAGTTTTTTAGAAATGTAGAACTTTTTTTTCTTAAATATTTATTTCTTATATTCAACTCATATTAAAAGAGGATATACTAACTTTAATTATTAAAGCAATTTGCGATTGTGTAATCAGACTTAATGATTAAAAAACTGGAACTGATAAGGATTCATTCCTGATAGAGTTCTGATCACTTTTTGTGAATATTTATTATAGAGCATTAATTTAAACAAATATAATTGTTATTGTTTCTATTGATGAGAGTTTGTACCTATATATTTTTTTATTTTGTTTTTTTTTTCTTCACGCTGTATCCTTAGCAGAGTAAGAAGAGGGAACCCAGTATTAAGGTACTTCGTTGCCGAATTCTGGAGGCATTGCGTTGAGGCAAAGAGTGGCAGAGCTCAACGCCAATCTTTGCCCCGTTACCGGGTCGATGAAATATGCAAATCACATGTCTCCTCGAGCGCGAAATCCATAATCGGCCGCGTATTGGCAAATTGATATTTTATTTTTAAATATGTGGAAATTCTGTATTAAAGGATATGAACCCAGAACTCTTGAATACTATCCGAGAGTGTTTGTCACGTTAGTTACAATAACCATTGTAATTATATGTAACTTATTATATAGCTAACGCAAACGTGCCACGTACACCTTGAGATAGCGCACTCATAGGGTGTCCCCCCAAGGCGACGTGCACCAGTACGTCCCCGCTGGTGTGTCAAGTGGCACCGAATGCGGCGTTACGGACCGCCACCCAACACAACATGTCATGTCATGAGGACGGAGCTGCAAATAAATAGCTACGTGAAATGTAAGAGGGATCGAAGAAAAGATGAATGAATTATTAGATGTGATGGATCATAGACATTTGGATATGGTTTGTTTAACTGAGACCAAGCGGAGGGGCAAAGACACAACAGATTTACCACGGAGTCGAGTCGCTTTCTGTGCCTGTGCTAAGAGAGTGAACGAGGTTGTCAAAGTGTAGGTGTGTTATTGTCCAAGCGATTGGTTAGGGCACCGGTTGAATACAAGGCAATTAACCCCAAGTTGGGGATATGGACTCCGCTACGTATGCGCCAGCATCCTCAGCTCCAGTAAGCGAACGAAGGAGTTTTGGGAGTTGGGAGTGTCATACTCACCGCTAGATTCCGTCTGCCTATACAGCTTTATGCGCGATAGAGCGTGAAATTGGCTTGTTGATGTTATATTTATTTATATTAAATTAAGGGTAAGTACCTAATACTTACCCTTCTGTAGCAATATTTTATATGTTAATTATTTTAAAATTATAAAAAATAATGATTAAAATATATTATAATACTAGCGACAAATAACAGACATACAGTTCACTAATTAGTGAGTAAATGAAATTGAGTGTAATGAAATATAACGGTTCACACTGTTAATCCAATATATTGCAAATTTAATTATAGGGCAACAGAAAAATAAGCTTTTAATTTGAACCACATTTTTATATTATTGATTTTCACGTTATAGTACTAAAAATAAATGACTATATTTTTGAAATTAAAAAGGGAACTAAATGTCATAACACCAGGTTCCCAGGTTTATCCTGCACACAGCACGGTAGCAAAGAGAATATGAGCATCTAGTGTAAAGACACAAGACAGTTCCGTTCCCAACTTACCGCTAAATTCTCGAGGCATTGCGTGTTGAGTCAGCACTCAACGCAGCGGGTTGCCTCGTTACAAGAGCGAAGAAATGAAAATATTAAATATTTCATCCTCGTAAGTGGAAATCGAATCCACAACTATCGCGTTTACACTCGGACGCTTGTGCACCCGCTTCATAAGGAAATAATAATATTTCGAAAGAATAATATTTCATGAGGAAATATTTTTTGAAAAAATAATAAGTAAAATGGTTATTATTTCATTTTCTTACAAACAAGAACATTGTGCCAAGCTATTATTGTTGTTTTAAAATTTATTTAAGTAAGTCCAATAGGCCTAACTTTCAAGTCAGTTTTGTCAGTATTTTAAAAAAGGTTCTTGCAAAAGGTACGAGTATCTGTGTATTTTATTGTACTTTTTCATTTAATACTTTGAAAAGAACATTACATTTTCGAGGTCTATTTGCTAGAGGCTATACAGTTTTTTTTTTTTTTTTTTTTTTTTTTTTTTTTTTTTTTTTTTTTTTTTTTTTTTTCCATTTATTGGGGTAAACAAACAGTGCACATACATATAAATAAAAGAACAGCATAACAAAATATATAAATGTAACACCAACACCGTTTACCACAGATTACTATAAATGTAACATAATATAAACGTAGGTAAGTAACGTCAAACACAACATTATTTAAGCAGTGAATATATTGCTTTTTTGAAACTGCTAGGACGCGTTGCCGCAATATCAATAGAATTAAAATTATTATTATAAGAATTTACCATTCTGTATAGTGGTCGACGCTTACCGGCGTTTGTGCGACATCGATTGGTTGCAAATAATCGACAGGGATTGCGGCAATGTGTCCTAGTAGGTATACAGTAACAAATTTGATTAATTAGACTAGGGCAATCATAATTATTGTGGCGAATGAATGAATGAATGAATGTATTATTTGTTGTAATAGGCAAAGTTATAGAGGTCATCGTCGTGGTGCAGTGTTAAAAGTAAATGACATAAATGAGTCGGTTGTGAGTTCCATTCCCACTTGGGGAAACGTATTACATTTTACTATTATTTTAATTTCTGAGCTCTATAACACGACAAATCGTAGCGTTGAATTATATAACATGTCTTGCATTTACAGAAAGTACTCCGCAACAACAAAAACACATTTTACATTCCATTGTTATACGCTGTGATGAAAAATTGCAGCATAACTTTATTGGCCTCTTGCATATAGCCAATTAACTTATTGATGTTTCAATCACACAAAAATTAAACACACTTTCGAATGATAGTTCAACTGTCCCACCCGGGCAAGTCTCCCGGTTTTCCCCTAAAGTATCTAAAGCTGCAAAATTGTATATAATATAATATCTATTTTGACGGAAACCGTGGAAGGAAGTAATGTGACTCAATTTCCATTGAATACAAACAAAATACACGAATAAGCGAGAGATAAAAATAAAATATATTTCACCCAACTATGTTGCCTGTTCTGACAATGCTATTGTCATCTTTGCGCAGTGAAACAGTGTCTGGCTGCTAAAGCAATTGTTGTGGGTAAAACTCCCAATTGGGGAAGTTAATTATTTTCACTTCCCCGCTCTGATAAGGGAGCGCAGCTTTAAGTTTCGCCACCTATACGTTATTTTAGATGGAGCTGCTTTGCTGCCTGAAACATAAAAACTTTACATTACATTATAATTATTTTATTAGATGATTAACACATATTAAAAAAAAAAACATTCAAGCGATTATAAGAGTATATTCCAAACTTTATATAACCATGAAACAACTTATATTACACATTTAACCAGAATTTTTCTAAAATACATATAGCCTCTCTAAACATTTTCACCGTGTAGCGTCATATTAGCATATTAATTGGCGCTACGTGTCGTGATTCCGAACGCAACAGAGCCTAACCCACTCTACGCGACCACTTTTATGAGAGCACGGCGGATTGTTTACTCTCATGAACAAATCGGAGTGACGTGTCTACTGGGAATGTGATCTATACACGTGTATGATGAAACTTTTAGGCTTTGGAACATAGGCTTCTGTGGAAATGGACTTAATAGACTAAATGCTAGACTTAGACTTAATAGACTTAGAAAAGGTTTCTTAAATTGTACATACTATTAAAAAATTGAGGCCAGTCGGCAGAAAGTGGGGAACGGAGTGTCTTAACACTAGGTTCCCTCTGCCTACCCTGCTGTCTGCGAGATATAGCGTGAAGCTAATTTAATTTAATTTAATTTACTATTAAAAAAAGGCAACTAGCAGAGCTCACTTTGACAATGGCTGCTATATAACAAAAGTGTATAACATTGTCTTCGATATTTTTTTACTTAGCCACGATATAGTCAACGACCAATCGTTTCAGATTAATTACGGTAGCTTTGTTATTTAGTAAATTAAGGGTTTTCTACAATCGCATCTATTTAGTTTTTTTTATATTTTTTATTACTAAGTATTTTCTGATTTCAACAATATTTATGTTTAATACGGCCTTGTGTGTTTGTTAATTAAGTTACTATAGAATAAGAAAGTACTGTAAGTTAGATACTATAATTTTTTTACTGAAATAGAATTTAATAGAAAAATGTTCCGTTATGTCACATCTGTCTAGGTAATCCGTTACTGCTCGCACACTGCTCGTGGGAGTCGAAAGAGGAAAGAGGTGGATTTCGCGAGCAACTACAAGAATTTATAGTGATAAAATACAATTGAATACGATTATGGGTTCGATTCGCACTCGAGAAAAGCATTTTATCGTTCGTCCTCAAATATGCCAATTTGTCGGGGTGAATTTCAACTCATTTAATATATACAAAGACGAGTTATAGCACAGGACCACGAGCGTGCGACTATACAGTCGCGTCAGATCGTAAGTTCCATTCACCCTCAAAGTAATGCAATATAAAAAATATGGGAAAATAGCTAACTAAACCAGGCCTAGTATCGCTAATTTGTTATCATTTTCCATTGTGCTGGAGTTCAATTTATATGCATTGGTTGAAGCCGTTAAGATATATCGTTACGTGTGTAGCAGGCATTATTATTTATTTTTAATATTAAAAAGGTTTTTTAATAAATAAATAATATATAATAAAATAAAAAAATATGTTTTTATTGGTCATTTGGAGTATCTAGAACCAAGTGCACGACGTACACGACGTGGTTCAAGGTCGACGGACGACATCTTCATCTTCCGAGATAAAATCCTTTATTGTCGGGCAGAATTTCTTCGAAATCTTTCCCTTATTGTTTTGATTGCTTTTTCGTACGAACACTACACGGGGAGGGCCAAAATTATTTATCTCATAAACAGAGGTTTCATTGTACATATGTAATAGCCGATGCATAAATATTTGACTAATACCAAGCGTATGAAGAATTAAAAAAATTATATTTGGCTTAATTCCTACTTTATGTAAAAAAATGGAAACACGGCTATTTGGTTCTCTTTATTATTCCCACTCCATTTAAATAACACAAAATATTGTACAATATATATTGGTGCGGAAATAAGAAAACAATGAATAATCGTAAAAAATTACAGATCCCAAATTCAAAAGTAATATTTTGTTCATTTTTAAATGTTACGATACCGTAACAAATGAAGCTTATAGTGTACCTACACCTTGTATCACAATAACTATAGTTCACAACGAAACAAATAAAGCTATTGACATAATAAACAAAGCGCGAAAAATATTTGAAAATGGCCCGAATATTTTAACAGACTATAAATCCACGGATTGCACGCGCGATGCACAGAGTAAAAAGTATCATTCACAATAAAACTCAATGGCCGTGGGAAAACCATATTTCAATCGTCATCCTATAAATATTCAATAAATATGTTTTTATTTGGAAATGTGCTTTTGTGTCAACGAACAATACAATTTTATTGAGAAATTGTATTTAAGTCACGTACCTAGCTTTCGCTTTTTCTTTGTTTTAAAAATTTTATTCTGAAAAATATTAAAATGTCTCTATTGAATATGGGGCAAATATTTTTAATAATAATAAATAACAAATAATTGAGGACAGTTGTGGCGCGGGGGCAAAAAAAACGAGACTATAATCGGGATACTACTTATGGATTTGCTCCCCAGTCGAGGAAATAACATATGAAATATTTTTCGCCACTAAGACTTTCCACCGAATTCTGAAGACTACGTGTTTAACGGCGAAACTCAGCGCCGCGCTTTTCCTTGTCACCAGAGCGAGGAAATAAAAGTATTAAATATTTAATTTTATAATTCACAACCTACCACGTTTACAGCCGCACGCTTGTTCCCGTACGCCACGACAAGCCGTTTTTTAGAAATATTTAAATAACATTTATCTATTTGGAGATGAAATATTTACTTAAATTTATATTTCTATTTCGTCGCTCTGGTGTCGGAGTGTCTTAACACTAGGTTCCCTCTGCCTGCTCTGCTGTGTGTGGGATACAGCGTGAAGCTGATTTAATTTATCTATTTAAAAATAATTACAAACTATCATCAAACGTTATAATATATTATAACTTATTGAATTTGTTGAAACTTACAACTACATCAAATTAACATATTCCATCGACAAATAACAGGCTAACAGCGTTCTAATTAGAGAGTAAATGAAATTGCAATTGAGTGTATAAAATATAACGTTTCATATTGTTAATCCAATGTACTATAAATTTAAAAATAAGGCAACAGAAAAATATGTTTTAAATTTGAACAACATTTTTTATATTTTCATGTATGTAGTAATAAAAAATAAATGACTTTTGATGAGGCCAGTTGTTGCGCAAAAAGTTGGTACCGAATTGTCTTCATTAGAACAGAGTGTCTTAACACCAGATTCCCAGGTTCCCTCTGTCTACCCTGCTATGTACTAGATGTAGCGTGAAGCTAAAAAAGACTTCTTTTCTATATATAATCACTATATCCAGAATAATAATCATTATCAATAACCGTCACCATCACAATCCTTTTTTTAAGCCCGTTGCTGGACCTCGAATAAGGAGCTCCAGTAGGATAAACAAAAACGGTAGCTTGGTTGTAAAATACTAGTATCTGACAGTACATATAGTGAGTGTTCTATTCTATTTGGAGTAGACTTTTGTAAAAATTTCAAGTGATAACGTTGTCGAACCATAATATCTTGAGCAATGAAAGTGAAGAATAAAATAATATATCAATAATTTATTACATAGAAAAATAATTATTTATTTTTTTAGCTTGACGCTGAATATACCGCACACAACAGGGTAGTCAAAAGGAATATGGACACCAAGTGTACAGACATTCTTCATCCATAAATAGACTGCCGTTCCTCACTTTCTCCTGAATTGTCAAAACATTGCGTGTTGAGTAGCGGATTGCCTCGTTACCAGAACGAGTCAATGAAAATATTAAATATTTCATCCTTCAGACTGAATCGAACCTACAACCGTCGCTCGCATTCGTTGCTCGCAACTTTGTTATCGTGAATTTCAGATGTAAAATGGATATGCCTGTAGGTCTATTGTGAAATCTTCTTCGGCCAGTAGTTTCATGTTATCGAAGAGTTTTAAATACATACTAGTGGGCACGCGCAGCTTCGCCCGCGTATTTACACCCTTAGGGGTGACTTCTAAAAAAACCATGAAACACGTGTCAATAAAATATTTTTAACAGTATGAATTTTAATTTTTATAAAAATCGGTAGCGATTTAAAGATTTTTCCGTATTTTTTAAGAAAGTTTTTCAACCCCTTATTTGAACCTTTAGGGGGTGATTTCTAAAAAACTATGAAACACGTGTTCAATGAAATGTTTTTAAGAGCCTAAATTTCAAATTTTATAAAAATCGGTGCCCATTTATTTATTTTTCTATACAAACTTTCAACCCAATTTCATCCCTTTAAGGTTAAAATTTTTCAAAATACCTTCTCAGTGCCTTCGTAATGTCCAGATTATGAAAATAAACATCTGTCCAAATTTCACATTTCTAAACATAGCGGTTACGGCTGCGCCTGCGTCTTACCTCAGTCAGTAAGTACATGTCCTTTTATATATAGAATAGAAATAGATATTGTTAAGAGTCAGATTTGTTTTACTAGCTTACTGGTCGATCGCAGACCGATTCCTAATTAGAATTTCAATAGAATTGTAAAATTAGCAGGTTCTAAACAAGGAATTTAATAGAGAAAAAGAACTCAAATAGAGATCTTGGACAGAAATCAGAGAGATTTTAGACAGGACTTGGAACTTAATTGTTATCTGTAGCTAGATATAATCTTACTTATATTTGTAATTGTAATTATAATAACGAGAATAGTAAATAAGCTTTATTTGATTATGAAACTAAATGAATCGAGACCAGTCGTGGCGCAGCGGCACGAAGTGTGACTGTAAAACCGACTGGTTGTGAGTTCGGTCCCCACTTGAAGAGATGAAATATTTACTTAAATTTATATTTCCATTTTTCGCTCTGGTGTCGAGGTTAAGCGCGGCGTAGAGTTCTGCCACTCAACACGCAATGCTTCCAGAATTCGGCAGAAAGTGGGGAACGGAGTGTCTTAACACTAGGTTCCCTCTGCTTACCCTACTGTGTGCGGGATACACTGTGAAGCTAAAAAAAAAAGAAACTAAATGTAATAGAGACTATCCTGAGTAACTTTTTCTATTCATCACTTCTGTTTTCCAAAAATATAAATTATAAATGCAAGACATGTTGTTGGTTCTTGCTTTATTACTTATACGAAATTAGTAAAATCACACGATGTATCAAAAAGGCACGCGAGGAATCAGCAAATTCATAATTCACCAAAAAAATCTTACGAAAACATAATAAATATCAATAATAAACAAAAACTTATAAAAACTTTTCAAAAATATTTCACCATTCTCAATTAACATCCCGCAAATGATTTTAAAAGCAAAACTTGGAAATTTAATTAAATGAAATGTCATATTGTCCTACCTGCGATAATCCGTTCAAAAGGCACTCGTTTTGTATTTAAAATGCTCGTTGATGTCTCTCTCTCTATGAAACCACTAAAAGGAGAAGGCTTATAATAAAAATGTAAATAGCCATCTAGATTTGAATAAAGTTAAAATATTTAAAGTATTTGAACAGCCTTTTAAATTGTATTTAAATTATAATTATATAATAATATTTATATGGACAATATATTTTTTTATACGCTGTATCCCATATGCACATAGCAAAGTAGGCAGAGAGAACCTGGGAACCAGTGTTAAGACACTTCCGTTCCCCACTTAACAAAAAGATAAGAATTATATAAGATTTTTAGCCGATAGAGTATAATTCTGCAGTTCTGCTATTTGTTTTTAAATTAATTCTAGAACATACTGCGAAGGCGTAGGTGGTGTTAATAGAGGTCGAACCGCGATGTACGCCTCTCTTTAGGTGTAGGCAGAGAAAAGCTAGTGTTATGCGCCACAACTAACCTCGTCAAAATATAATCATTAATTTTTTATTACTACGAACGTAAAAATCTATTGGATTAAATTTTTGTACAAATTAATATATTTTTCGGTTGCCTTATTAAATTGGTAATATATTGGACAGTAGGAAGCGTTAAATTTCATACACTCAATTTGAATTTCATTTACTCAGTAATTAGTGGACTGTAAGTCTGTTGTTTATTGATAGAATATGTTCATTTCATGTTATTGTATGTTTTAACATATTCGATACTAGCAGACCCGCGCGGCTTCGCCCGCTTGAACTATATGAATCCTATTCCTATTGAAAAGTGAAAATTATTTCTTTATAAAATCATAAATATAATTAAAAAAAAATTAAATTAAATTAGCTTCACGCTATATCCCGCACACAGCAGGATAGGCAGAGGGAACCTAAAGTTAAGACACTCCGTTCCCCACTTCCTGCCGAATTTTGGAGGCATTGCGTGTTAAGTGGCAGAACTCAACGCCGCACTTTTGCCTCGACACCAGAGCGAAGAAATGAAAATATAAATTTAAGTAAATATTTCATCTCCTCGAGTGGGGATATCGAACCCACAACCAGTCAGTTTTACAGTCACACTTCGTGCCGCTGCGCTATGACTGGCCTCATATAAATATAATTAATAATATTTATTATATATATTTATGAAAATATTATTAGTTTTCAATAGGATTAGTAAGAAGATATAAGCCTAAATGATCAGAATAAAGCCGAAAAACAATAATATGTAACACATAAATGAGGGAAATAAAATTCTTAATATTAGAAAAATGCCTGAGTAATAAAAATTAACAAATAAAATAAGTAAAAATAACTAAAGGAACTTCTTAATGTTAAAAAAAATAAACAAACTACTACCACGTCTACTACTACTCCAATCAGCGAAGAGAAACGAAAAAAAATATGAATGAAAAATAAATAAACAAATCAGCTTCACGCTGTATCCCGCACACAGCAAGGTAGACAGAGGGAACCTAGTGTGTTGAGCGGCGGAACTCGCCACGCTTTGCCTCGACACCAGAGCGAAGAAATTAAAACATAAATTTAAATAAATATTTTATTTCCTTATCTATTTAAAAACTATAACAAACAATAAAAAACATCAAATCAAAATCAAATGTCTGTTTGTCTATTTGTGAAGCAATCACGGCCAAATCGCTGATCTAATTGTGATAAAGTGTTATATAGAGATACTTGAGGATATAAATTGGGGAACGGATTGTCTTAACAATGATTTATAAATGTTATTGAAATATTTCTACAAAAGGGCAAGTAAATACTTATATAACTGACGCGGCTAACACATGGGCAATATATACATGAGGTCCGGGTAATACAAAATTTCTATATATGTAAGAATTAAATATCTATTTACCAAATAGAAATAATATTTTATTTATTCAATAATATATTTATATCCTCGTTTTGGTAACAGGGGGAAACGGGGACGACAAGGGTCTTAACACTCGGTTTCCAGGTCCCCTTTGTCTAGCCTACCACGTGCGAGATACAGCAATAATCCAAAAAAAACTATACCAATAGCAAATATACATACAAAAAGGTATGCTAAGGTAAGCTTTTAGTACCTACAAGGTTTCTATATTTACATATAGATAAATCAATAAATAATATTCACGTGAACGAATAACCAAAAACAGAACAGAACCCAGTCAACAGCCATTAATTAATTTGACAACGCGGTCCACACTGCGGTGTAACAAATTTAATATGATACTTTACCCCACCACACGTTGCATTTGAAATTGTAATTAAATTTTCAGATTCCTATTTTATTTTTTTTATAATATACAGTTAAAGTTGTCGTTAACTTTTAGCATAATAATTCTTCATTTCGTCAAAAAAAAAAATTACACGCTGTATCTCGCATATAGCTTAGGTAAGGATAGGGAGGGTAGCTTAGAAGACAATCCATTCCCCATTCTTCGCCAGATTCTGGAGAGTGAATGAGAGTGGCAGAGCTCCACGACACCAAAGCAAATAAAAAAATATATTAAATACATATATCATATAAATTTTAAAACTGCGTGTATTAAATACATATTCTCATTAAAACGGCATTTGTTAGTTGATATAAAAGCAGATTTTCAAATAAAAATATATTATTGAATGTTTATAGGATGACGATTGAAATATGGTTTTCCCACGGCCATTGGGTTTTATTGTGAATGATACTTTTTACTCTGTGCATCGCGCGTGCAATCCGTGGATTTATAGTCTGTTAAAATATTCGGGCCATTTTCAAATATTTTTCGTGCCTTGTTTATTATGTCAATAGCTCTGTTTGTTTCGTTTTTAACTGTATTTATTGTAATACAAGGTGTAGGTAAACTTTAAATTGTTTATGATTTTTAATTTTATCAGTTAATGTTATGAAGAATAAATTTCGCGGACTATTTTAAGTTTTTGGAGAAGGAATGCTAAGACACTCCGTTACCCATGCACCGCTTAATGTTAGAGAAATTGCGTGTTGAATAGAAAAGATTTAATTACCAGACCGAAGAAATTAAAATGTTTAATTGACTCAAGTGGGAATCAAACCCACGACTATTGCACTTACAGTCGCTTGTACCTCTGCGCCACGGCCTTATTTTATTTTATTGTTTTTAATTAAAACATAAAACGATTGAACCAAAAATAACAAGGTTGAGTCTAAACAAGGCTACAGCCTACAACAGCGCGTCTAATAATAATTATAAAGTAAATAATTATCAAAATTTACATTAGCCACCAGGCGCTTGTTCAGATTTAATATTAAAATTCAGTATTGACATTTATTTTTATAATAAATTAACAGTTATACGTATATTTTAAGCTTTTCAGATTAAATTTGTAATCTGGCAATAATTTATATTCAAATGTCGCGTGATCGGCCGTTTACGTCGACACTAGAAAATCTACAAAAAAAGTCAAAATATCACATACAACATGAAAATAAAAGAACCAATTATGCTGTTTCCAATTACACAAAACAGAAAGTCATAATTATTAAATGACTTTATAGACGTTAACGAGATAAAAACAAAAATAGATATGCCTTCAATAAAAGATTGTCCCATAAATCTTCTACGTACAGACAGTGATCACGTGCAGTTTTATTATATACATAAGTATATATATATATATAATAAAACTGTATATTATAGGTATAGTGACGCAGTCGGCCAGCGTCTGACTGCAAAAGTGATGGCTGTAGGTGTATAACACTATTGAATACAGGTGCTGGTGAATAACATAGGTTAGGTTAGGTTACAATGTCAAATACAAAACGTAGTGAAATGTGAATGCATTTTACGGTTGTGGGAGACAATAAAGCCAAATGTGCTTATTGCTTAAATACTCCAAGTTTTAGATGGTCCCTATCAAGACATTTGAGATTTTTTCATCCTACAGTAGGTAATAACCAAAAATACGTGTTGTTAGGCTCGCAGAAATGGAGCTGACTACAATTTCTTCCCCAAATAAAAAACAACATATTATAAGTCTATAATTACAAGTACAGCTGTGCCAAGTACCGCAGATACGACAAATAAGCAAAGTGATATAAGTAACTTGGTATTAGACAAAAATCAATTTCAATCAATAGGAAAAAATTATTAAAGAACAACTTATGACACTCTTTGTCTATTTACCTTTTAATCTAGTGGAACATCCAAAATACAAAAAATATATTTTTATGCTGAATCCAAGGTGTAAACTGTCCTCTTGAAAAACGATTTCAGCAAACTTGCCACAGCTTTACACTGACACAAAAGACAAAATGTACACAAAATTACAAGAAGCAGTAGCTGTTAACTACAGACGGTTGAAACTCTAGTACGAACCAAAGTCAAATAGCAAAACCTAGCTCATTTTATTGATACTGCTGCAGAGGTAGCCATATTTGATTGGATGTTTTCCATACGAGAGACATACAACTCAAAATATTGTTACCTTTCCTCCATAACGGACAATGCAGCAAATACCATAGTTACGGTTAGGTGCACTAACTGACGTCACTTTCCCTGCTTTGCACATACTATAAATTTAGTAGTACAAGAAAGTTTGCAGTGCATTAATAAGCAAGTAGAGTAGTAAAGTGAAGGCTATTGTTGATTTTTTTAATAAGAAATAATTCTGCGTTGGCTAAATTACATGAAGTGCAGTCTCAGCTAAATCTTCTAGAGTTAAAGGTCATATAGACCAGATGGAATTCAACGTATGGACGCTGTAGTTAGCACGCTTGCGATAATAAACCAGATTAATACCAATTCTATGAGGTCAGTCGCGGCGCAGTGGCACAAAGTGTGACTGTAAAACCGACTGGTTGTGAGTTCGATCCCCACTCGAGGAGATGAAATGTTTACTTAAATTTATATTTACATTTCTTCGTTCTGGTGTCGAGGCAAAGCGCGGCGTTGAGTTTTGTCACTCAACACGCAATGCCTCGAAAAAATTCAGCAGAAAGTGGGGAATGGAGTGTCTTGACACTAGGTTCCCTCTGCCTACCCTGCTGTGTGCGGGATACAGCGTGAAGCTGTGAAGCTATGTTGAATTTTGCTATTAATCACAACATTTTTAATATTTCAAAACTAAGTGAAGTCGGCTACATCCATAGGCATTTCATCGATCTGTGTTATTAGTTCATTGTAAATTTGTAAGTATGATGACCCCATCTCGACTTTCTTAAAATCCACTTTAATTTTCAAATGGAACAGGACATTTTTAAAGTTAGATAAAAATATTAATGCATATATTACAAATAAATCAATAATCAAGATCAAAAACCATAATGTCTACTAGCAAATATGCGATCCACTAAATCATAGTATACTTAAAATTGACGGTATGCGATATAACGTCAGCCTAAGTAAAACGCGAGTCGCTTCCTGAATCCATCAATCCACTGATTTGAATGATCGGGTCCTATAGAGCCGTTTATTGTCACAACTGATCGAGATCTATATCGATCATGGAGATTGAACGATCGACACAAAGCTCTACTAAGATTAAATGCGGCGTTGAGTTGCACCTTTCAACACGCAAGGTCTCAAATTTACAACACAGACACAGTGTATATAGATAATAAATTCTCTCTGTTATATACAGATTAATATATTACAGAGAGAACCTATTGTGTATGTATATACCTAGTATTATTCTTTCATAAGTGTGGAATAACGCTTTAAAATTCTAAAAAACAGATTAATATTGTCAATACTATATTGACTTTTCTACGTCCAATTGGACATATAATAAAAATATAACTTTATTATTTTATTTGTAAACATATTAGTGTATTTGATTGTAATGTTTTTATAATTATAATTAAAAAAAACTAAAAGAATTCATTCCGTTAATTTAAATCTACTGAAATTGCTGATTTTGTAAAGTATACTTACACAGTTAGTTTATCGCATTGTTTCTAATGTACCCAACTAATTTCTACCCAATTTCTTCAGGTTCGCCATTGTACACAAACAAAATGGTTTTTTCAAAAGTTCAAGTCGGCTAAAAATTAATAATACTATCCTTTTTTTTCTCAAAGATATCAAACTTGCTATATACTTCATGCGTTATACATTATTAATAGTTATTTGTGTCCACCATACACGCTTTCTAGAGGCAGAAGATCCATTGTGATCATTGGATTTCTACGTGACCTTCCTCAATTATCATCAACCGTGTTTTCGCAGGTCAACCGAGTTTACCTTTCTCATGTTTACCATCACCGCTTACGATTCTCCGCTATGTTAAATGTATTAGAAAATAATACTTATTTTTGGAACATGTATTAGTTAAAATAATACTTTATTTAATTCAAAACCAAAAGTTTCTTTAATACTATTTTATAACGCCATCTGTTGTAAATCATTGAAAATATAACGAGGACTACTTCAGTGTTACTATCTAAATATTGCAGCTTTAATGATACGCTTAAAAGCTTGCTGAATTCGGCAAGCGTATAAGACGTAGCATATAGCGAGTGTGTGTTTTACTCTTGGGATAAGACATGACTTATTGAATAAAAAGAAATAGGAAAAGAATAGTTCAACAGGGAATTTTTAACCGTAAAAAAACTAAATTATCGTTTATTTTGATTGAATTGCAAATAAATAATAGACTAATAATGATTCAAATATTTTAGCTCATTTCCAGCCGTATAAATTCGTTTGTTCTTTTTATTTCGTATATTGTTCGTTCGCCTTATGTATAAAATGAAGCATTATGTACTGCAATTCTCTTTTATTTACTTTTGTACAAATTATAATATTCTGCAGCATACAGCATCCATTTGGCTCGAATTCATTAGTAAACACGTCACAAGCTCCTCGAATCGTGTATAAAAACTGAGGATGGTCCGGACTGGCGACAAGCTCTTGCAAGCTGTCGCAATCCAAGCCAAACAACCCACTTACACACTTCTGTTGATGGGTACTTAAGAAATTTTGGCAAGCGTGTAAGCGTGACATAAAAGAAATAAACATATACGACAACTATTTTACTACTAATATTTATTAAATACTTCTTAAAATACTTATATAAATTTTATTCATTTATTGTTTTATAAATACAGTTTTATTTATTTGCTTGAGATAGTACATTATATTTATTGACAGAGTATGATATGATGAACAATAAAATATTTACTATTGTCATAAAATTATAGATAAGCTTTTATGTATATGTTATAGATAATGAGTATATTTAAATTTATTCATAAAAGTTTATAAATATTTTTATTTTTTTATTAATTTATGTGTGAACATTGCAATGTGCAGTGTACATCAACATGGCAACACTGTTAAAGTGAGCCATCGCCCTGTTAACGGTGTCATGGCGGTTTGACTTGTTGAAGGGTTTTTTTGCAATAATTTCCTAGTTAATGTGCTTTTTAGCAGTGTAATCTTTGATTTCAGTTAATTATATCATTATAACAAAATAGTTAATAATGCGCGAATACAAAATAGTCGTGCTAGGTAGCGGAGGCGTGGGAAAATCCGCCCTGACAGTACAATTTGTACAAGGCATCTTTGTGGAGAAATACGACCCCACCATCGAAGATAGCTATCGGAAACAAGTGGAAGTTGACGGTCAACAATGCATGCTCGAAATTCTTGACACAGCTGGCACAGAACAGTTTACCGCTATGAGGGATTTATACATGAAGAACGGGCAAGGATTCGTGTTAGTGTACTCGATCACAGCGCAGTCGACGTTCAATGACTTGCAGGACTTGCGGGAACAGATCCTGCGGGTCAAGGACAAGGACGACGTGCCGATGGTACTGGTGGGCAACAAGTGCGACCTGGAGGCGGAGCGCGTGGTCGGCAAGCAACAGGGCGCGAACCTTGCCAATCATTTCAACTGCGTTTTTATGGAGACCTCCGCGAAGGCTAAAATCAGTGTGAACGAAGTGTTCTACGATCTAGTGCGACAAATCAACAAAAAATCTCCCAAGGAAGACACCAAAAAGAAAAACAAAAACCCATATCATGTCGACTGCTGTAAGGACCGCGGCGCTTCCGACGCACTAGGTATTAAATATTTAATAATTTGAAAGACTTCTATGTACCCGGATTTTGCTCTCAGTTCCAAAAGTTAGTAACTAGGTCAGGTGAGCATGGTTGGTTATTACCCTGAGCATTTTGCAATGTGCATTTGTTGAGCTGACGTCCTCAAGTGCTATAAATGAGTGAAAAATGCATCACAGATCTTCACCGTTAGTGTCCATGTCCCGAGCCGCGTATAAAGTAGACTTCTACTTCCCGGTTTGTGTATTTATATGATTAGTTTTTGTTTGAGGATACATACTAAGATTCTGTGTGTGTTTTGCTCTCAATATTCCATTTTGTATAGTGTGAATGATGCCATGTTCAGAAGTTTACTTGAATGTCCTATTAAAATATATTAAACTTTGTGATTTCTACCCGTATAGATGGCTATAATGATAAAAAAAAATATATAATTAAATATAAATGCCTAAAGTCTTTGCTCTTGTATTTTTACTGAATATTTCAATTTAACCAGTTTTGTGGGAGATAATAAACTATGTGATTATTGTTAAAATTTTTGCTTAGTTCAGACAATGAGTAATTATAGTGAGCTGAATAGTAATTAAACAATTTTTTTTTTTAATATAAAACCTTGTCCCGTGATAGATATAAACATTTTGCACAATTTTGTTTTAGTTAAAACATAGTTTGTTAATAACATCCTTGTTATATTGATTTGTTTTTTGAAACAAATTATAGTATGAGTAAGCAGTAGGTTATGTATATGATATTGTTTGTGAGTTATCTTTGGTGCAAGAATGTATCAAATGTTTGTACTATATAAAGTTGTACAAGGGAACTCTATATATATCTTTTGTGTAGCTCATTTTATAGCATCCATAATATTAGAATTTCAAATGTTATTAGTCTGTTTGTGTCTTATGGATCTTATATAAAATTAAAGCAATATCTACAAAATTAGTTCATACGAACTAGAGATAAGATATGTTGGTATGTAGGTAGTGTGTCCTGCCAAATAAGGCAAGGGACTTTATAATGGCACTGAAAGTAGTGTATATACATCTGAGTATGATGGATATTTTTGTCATTTTGATATTTGTTAGACAGTGTTCTCGGAAACATTGCAGTTTTGCTAAGTTATTTATTGTTCCTGTCTGAACTAAGCAGATAGTTATAGCATTTATTATTATAATTTGATTTAAAAACTTCTGAGTGGCCAGAATGTAAGGTTATATGGGACCTACTGGGGTCCCAGTTTGTGCCAGCGGGCCTTAACCAGTGTATAATGTTTAATTATTAAGAATACATTAAATTTTTTCAGATATATTATTGTCTTGTTATATAATACAAATGTATCGGAAGAGTTAAATATGCAACACCGTATAGGACTCTTATAACTTTTGAACAAATCTTAGTGAGCCTTAGGTGAGTGCACCCACCAGAGTAGTGTCCTGTCCGAGACTATTCCTTAATATGAAATTGAAAATTAAAAAAATAATAATATCGTTATTGTAAATGGAATAAAAGTTTTATGATTACTGGCTCGTTTAATAAATGTGAATTACCAGCCTATGTGTTGCTACTATGAGAAACTTTGTTAAAATAATAATTATAAATAGGTGTTCAAATATTGTTACGGTTTAGATGTTTCCTCCATTTTTGTCATTTCTGTTAATTAAGGTTATACTTGCACAAGGATATTGGTATTGACTTGATCTGAGTTCAATTATATTATATTTTTATATATATATAAATAATGTGCGATTTAATTAGTAACTTGTATATTTTTATCTTTTCAATCAATAATCGACATGTACAATTTAATTTTCTCTTATTTTCTTTTTTTTTGCAAATTTATCAATAAAACCAATTTTAAATATTCATGTTTTGGGTTGTGTATTCTTCGCTCGCTCGCGAGTGTGTCGTCGATTTGTTCTGGAAGCGGTGAGTCATGCCGGCGACGGCAATTGACTCGGAATTTTAATAGAATTTAATTAAATAAAACAACAGTTCAACTACCACTATTTTATTATTGACATGTGTAAAAAAATCGTTTGTTACAACGCGTACAGTGCGGTCGACGAGTCGTGGCCACCAAGTAGATGATTGCGCAAATATATTAGAACTGTTCTTACTCTAGATTTCCAGAAACGATACGCAAATGTTTAAATGGGCCTAGCTTCAGCTTCAAGTCGACCACGACTCTCCGACCGCACTGTACAGGGTATAGCTGGTACAACTAAACTACAGACGTCCATACAACGGCAGTGTGACGTGGCGGGCGTATGTCGACATTCTAGTAACACAAGAATTGACACAGTCCAATAGTAACGAACACAAAACGCCTCCCTCCACTATGTACGACCTATAAACCAAGCGTTCTAATTATAAGATTACACACCAAGTGTTGGGTTACCCGCGTCCCGTACGTGTAACAAGGTCTAGTGGATAGATCGAGTTCACGAGGTACACGCATCACTTACAAACATACAAACATATTATATTCTAATCGTATTATATAAGCGTGGGAGCTAAAATCTACATACAATCGCTACAAATTTCGTGCTCGAAGTTGATGAATAATTTTTTGTGTAGTCGGTTTTTATCACCAAACCCAATGTGCTCTTATCAGCTCTAAACATATTGGGGTCGTTCATCTGTATGTTGCACATTTCGCTTAAACGTGTCGGTCCGTTAAACGCCCACATGTGATATCATTTTATCGTCTCGATCAAACAAAATTCTGATAAGTTGATAATAATATACTAAGAAATGTTTAAATTAGCGAGACAGAAGTCAGTAAGCATTAGTGTTTCTAGAAATATTTTCTTCATGGGGTCTGGACTTTACCTTTGAACGGATATGTTCTTGTAAACATTGTTTTCTTTATTTTTCGCAATTTTTTGTTAGTAAAATTTCTACGGTGGGCACCAGACATGGATGGGTCACCAAGTCATATTTACAGAACACTAACAAAAGTGATTCGTGTAAATAATACCAAAAAATCGTTACGCATTCATTAACGCTGTTATAATTAATACAATTATCCTCGTTCGGTTGCCCTCAACGTGACGTCGCGGCTCGATCATTACTATAAATAATATAAGCGAGTTTGACGAGGCGGAAAAGTTGTTTTACATGTACATGTATGTACATACATGTGAACAACATCAGTATAATTTGATCTAGTTCTGTTTTTAAAATTTGCTTCTAAATTTCGAAACATTGTAGTAGGCGTTATGTTTGGGAATGATACGATAAATATGTTCTTTTTTAGCTTCACGTTGTATTATATGGCAATGTAGCTAGAGTGGACCTAGTGTTGCGACACTCCCCCCTATTTCCGCAGCATTTCCGAGACAGCGTGGTGAGTGGCGGAAATCAACTTCCCCCATAGAGAATTAAATCACAACTGTTACACACGCTGTGCCACGACGGCCTCCACGATAAACATGTATGATTATGTTAACACCTACCCACATATTCAATTTGCCTTATTAATTTTTATTGGAGGGGTGTCGACTGGGTCTAGGGTCATCGAAGGCCGCCTACACGAGAGGGGCCAAGTGGGATGCTTCAAAAAATCGAGATAAAAGCGCAACATTTTGTGAACGAGTTCCAATATGGTTATAGCTGTGACGTAATACGTATAAAAAAGAAAGTTGCTCGTTCAGAGAAGTACTTGTAACGGTATTTTATCTTTAGGTCGCGACAATTTACATAAATAACATAAATGTACATTTAAAAAAACTAAAAACAAATCTCACTGGTTGACTAGACTGGTTGGTTGAGTCATTGATGACAAAAAAAAATCGCTTCCGCAGAACTTCCGGCTAGAGCGAAGTGACCTTAACACTGACATGTGAATCATCATTTGAATCACAATACGAACTAAGATGGTACTAAGAAATTCTTGGGATTATTTCTAACAACTATACGTATTTATATACATCGTAGGCATAGTGTAAAACTGCTAAATCTGTTTTTTTTTTTTTTTACGTTATAACATTTTTTTATACCATTCGAAAGTGTAAAAAAATACAAAATTGACCTTTATAACCTGTAAAACTTTTTATGATATAAGTACTACTCATATTTTTTTTAAAAACATTTTTTTGTCTCTTGACAATTTGCTCGATAGGCTATTAGTAGGTTTACACTCAACTACAAGCCGACGATATACAAAAAGTAATATTCTAAATAATTCAACAAACTCAAATCACTTCTTCCGTCTAAACAAAAAATACTAAAAGAGATTACATCATTATCAAATCTGACTTAGCTTCACGTTGTATCCCGCACACCGGGTCGCCAGAGGGAACCTGGGAACCTAGAGTTAAGACACTCCGTTCCCCACTTTCCGCCGAGGCATTGCGTGTTGAGTGGCAAACTTAACGTCGCGCTTTGGCCTCGACAACAAAGCGAAAAATGGAAAATATAAATGTAAATAAATATTTCATTTCCTCGAGTGGGGATCGAACCACAACCAGTCGATTTTACCGATGACCTCATTATTATTTTGTTAAAAGATTGATAAGCCCTGTTCTTTACAGATAAACGCATTCTATTTAAAGTTGCCCAACTTACGTTACTGAATAACAATGCAAGTAAACAAATGAGGCCATGTGCAGCGCTGACCCACTGTGTGGGGTCATAATTTACATAAAATAACTTTTTAAACTGAAGTGACCTAAATATCTGGTGCTTTGCATAAATAAGCTTGTTTATTTATATTTTTATATAGCAAACGTATAACGTTTTCAATTAAACGAAATAAGCTTGTCTGTGCTATTAAATATTTTAATATGAGTATAATCGTCATAATATATTTAATGTTAGACATTATTTTATCAAATAATCTTTTGATATTGTTGAAAATAAACTTTCGACTTATATTTATTTTAGAAAAACGTTTCAAAATTCAAATAAAATGCTAAACATACATTTCAAACAATGGTTTTGAACTACGACCTACTTAACTTCAAGTTAATGCAAGCTCACTGAGCCATCTAATACTAATGTTATAAATGTGAACGTTTATGAGGACGGATGTTTGTTTCACTTTTTATATAATAATACAGTTTGTGCTTGAATACCACAGTTTACAATTTAGGTAGACTAAAAGTTTAAGCAGACGAAGCCGCGCTTCGTTCGATAGTCTAGTAAAAAAAACAGTTTTAAAACAATATAAGTTGCATATTGGTTTAAATGTCACAATGACCACATGTAACTGATATGATAACACTGATTACATTTCCATATTCATAAAATGTTACATGAATAGTTGAGATAAGTTAAGGAGAAATGAGTGTTGAAACAGTATTTGGGCAATTTTAAATTGTCTTCAATCGGATATGATGATGATTGATGATTTAACTTGAAATTATTATATTTTTTTAGTTGTTTATATGTTAATAATACTAAAATTTGTAAATCAACAAATAGAATCTCTAAAATATAATAAATTTTATAATGAAGCCTCAATTAAAATATATTTTTAGCACTGTACATCTGTTCAAACAAAATGTGAATTTGAAATATACATGCAAATTTTTCTTACGTCATATCCAAAGACCATTCTATTGTGAATAGAACATATAAGGCTGGATAGACAGACTGTGGTACAAATATTAAATATATATTGAAAATCTATATTTATAAAGTGAGAGCATCAGGATTTGAAGTCGCGCCTATTGTCAAAATTGCAGGAGACCTATTGACGTATTTAAGTCATAAATAAAATGCAATTAAGTCATTGTTACACCAAACGAGCAATATGTAGAAATGTGTCAACAATATTAAAATATAGCTAAAATATATAAATTTTACAATCGCTATTTAAAATTGAATATATCCAATTCTAAAAAATAAAATTAAAAAAAAGACAAAAAGAATATAACTATAATAGGAAAAATCAAGGCTAATAAAAAATATTTTAATGACATGCATTCCATAATTAGTTATGATTTTTGCTAAATCTATTGATATAGTATATAAGTTAATATTAAAAAAAACTACTGCTACTATGTGCATCTACAAAATGTGTACCAAACTTGCCATAATCTAAAAAAGTTTCAATATTGGCAACACTGGTCTTGTAAATATTTAATTGCAGACTTAAATTATTAATTTTAAATATAATATAAAGATCTAGTGACTATTTAAAAAGGTATTCCAAATGTATTAAATACTAAAAAAAATGTAAATAACGACTAGTGCAAAAGTGGTCCTTATGTTAGTTGTACAGTCATTAGACAGTTCGATATGAAAGAAAATAATTGTCACAGATGTTTTATTTTTAGAAAATGTATAAAATAATCAAACGTAGTAAGACTCGACCCTGCGCCTCCTTAAAACCGTTCAAGCGCTCTGACCACTAAGCCATACGTTTTTATGACGCTACTTTTAGCGTGTTTTAATGAAATTAAAGTAAATTAAACATTTTATATTTTGTCTGTGACAATTATTTTTTATAATTCTGGTTATCATCTGAGAATGTTCTAATACTACGAATAAATAAATATTATCAAATATAATGCAGGTAAGCATTCTTAAATTTGTACATTTGCAATTTTTCTAACGTATATTAGGAAAATTACAAATGTAATTTAATAATCAAGAGAATAATTAATTGTTTCTAACAGTTTAATATTTTTAACTGTGCCTATAAGTTTTTAATCAATTTTAACTTGATATTTCCTTTGATGTGGCTTCAAATATTAAACAAGTTTAAAATACATTATAATGGCCAATTACAGTTTTCCAAACAAAGTTTAAAATTATATTTGAAAATTATACATAATGAATTTAGTTTTAATAACAAAAAGACTCAACGCATATAAGAATAAATCTAACTTGATACTAAGATTAATTATTTGGACCAATATGTTTTTTTTAATTAAAAAATCTTGTATAGGGGTTATATAAAAAAATGGCGTCAAAAGGTTACCTAATTAAAACAATTTTCATTCCCATTGTTACTTAAATTTTAACGTAATAAATAAAAAAAGTTGTTTTTTTTTAAATTACGATTACTTGACACGATCAACCATTTCTACTATATGCCAGATATTGTTTTCAGTTATTTAGAATCGAAGCTATCATTGAGTGGTGGTAGACTTTGTGTCAATGTACTATCCAATTTCCTGGCTTCATGCTCCAATGTATAGGAATCCAGAGCTGGGTCCTGAAAAAGACATCATTAACTATTTTTAACTTCAAGGTGTATCTCACATGTAAAAGGCACTTTCTGCTACCCATTTTTGAGACTTTGCGTGTTGAGTGGCAAAACTTAACGTGTCTCAAAACTCCGCGCTTTGTTTTGATACCGGAACGGGGAAATTAATATATTCAATAAATTGATTACCTAAAATCAGAATCGAACTCATAACCGTCGCGTTTACACTCAGAGACTGTTTCACTATGCTACAAAGGCAATAATATTTTTATACTAACTAAAACGATAATATTTATATTAAACTTCTTTTGTCGTGCTTAAAATAGACAAGTGGTTGTAGAAACACACAATTGTTTTTTAAATACTAATATACCTTAAAAATATTACATCGTTGTAGCGAGGCCTGACTGTAAAAATGACAATACGCGGCACAAATAAAAATTCAACACGCAATTTTACAGAAATCGGGAAACGAAGTGCCTTAAAACTCTACTAACCCGCTATACGCAAATTTTTTTATAACATTATCACAACAACATCAACAATAAAATACAAGCAATCTAACAACAAAACCCATCTAAAAAAATTGTATTTGGTAGTTAATTCCAATCCAAGTATCCGTTCACCTGAGACACAGTCCTCAGGGAGTCCCCGAGCGCGGCGCGCAGGCGCTGCACGTCGCGGGCGGCGCGGCCGCTGCGCGCTACGTACGACTGCCGGCGACGTATCTCCGCCGACAGCTGGCTGCGGAGCTGGGACAGCTGAAATGTTCACTTTCGTATTTTAATATATGAATTAACTGGAGAAATTACAAAATATTAAATAGTACTTTGACTTTCAAGGACATTGTGGTACAGTGCAGCTCTTCGTTGATTAAACAATTTATAGTACATTATTAACTGCTAAAACGATATACTCTTACAAAAAATGTCAACATAAATTACATAATTTCACAGTTATAAAAAATCCTACAAATCTGGTTCTCCAATCTAATAATCAGTAGTTCAAGAGATGCTCCGCTTGCAATGCCGCCCAAGAATAATGATCTATCTTGTATAAAAATTACCGCCGGTAGAAATAAGATCAGTGAAGTAGCGGTTGCGTGCTATAGATTGGTCGGATACCCATGTTTCACCTAATCCTACTAAAATCGAGTAATGTCTACGTCTAATATTAGTAGATTTACACTAGATGTCCTAATGTTACCTGGTTCTCCAATCTAACAATCTGCTGCCTGTGGCTGGCCTCGCGCGCCTCCAGCAGGCGCTCCGCCTGCAGCGCCGCCTGGCGGTACTGCTCCACGTCCTGCCTGTTGCCGCCGGACGAGGACAGGTCGGTGAAGTAGTAGCGGTTGCGAGCTATAGACAGCTCGGATTCCTGGAAATTAGGGAAATATAGAAATTACAAAAAAAAGTTTAGTATTGCACTATATGTTGGACAAATTCAGTACATTATTAACTTCACAGTGTACCGCGTATATAGAAGGGTCGGCAGAGTAGTGTTGATTCTTCGTTCCCCACCTTCAGCTCAATTTTCGAGATATTGAACGTTACGTGAGCGGAACTGAACGCCTCGCTTAGTCGTATAATCAAGGAAATTAAAATAATTCGTTCTCCTGGAAATTGAACCTTTACAGTGAGATTTTGTGTTGTTGCACAACAACCGCCCCATAAAACTACATCAAACGTCCTAGTTAAGTTAATAAATAACAGAAAAATTATTTTTTAATACTGATTTCCTCCTTGAAATAAAAAAGTTTCAAGGAAATGGAAGTAATAACTAAATTAATAATTATTTACTGACACTAAAATGCCTAATAATAATCAATAAAAAACAATAACTTTTTCTTATAATTATAATAAATATAAGATTAATAGCCTTAAAAATAATAGATATAAGAATATAATAGCCGTAAGAACACACACATCTTACCTCAAGGTGCTCATTGCCATTTTATTCCTCCCTGTTATTGAGGAATAAAGTGTGAAACTAAAACTACTAACCTTATCAGTCAACTCCTTCTCCAGTCTACGTATCTTCATCTTGAGCTCCCTGTTCTCCAGTTCTAAAAGACTGAAATCCGTGTAGGACTTGTCTTTACAAGGCACTTCTTTATAGTCCTTGTATCGAGAGTCTTTTGTTGAATCTGCGCCTGTATAAAAAGTGAAAAAAATGAAGTAAGTAGAAATTATAGTTTATTAAAATCAAAGGTATAAAAATTATATATTTGTAAAAGTTCTAATAATATAAGTTAAGTTTTTTTGAAACAATAAAATATAAACATTTACTGAAATAGAAACCGTGCCCACCACTATCGTGGATATTTACGTACTTCTCAAATGAACACAATGGTCAAATTATATATAAATCTAAAAGTATAAATCAAAACGAGAATTAGCAACTTTATTCAAAAAAAAGAGAATACTGTCGTAGTCCAGCGGCACAGCATGTGACTGACTGTAAACGCCACCTCTTCGACAATATTTAAAATTTCTATTTCTTCGCTCCGGTACCAAGACATCCAGAGTGTCTTAACACTTCGTTCTCCAGTTTCCCTCTGCCTATCCTAATATATAGCATAGATACAGCGGAAAGCTAGAAAAACAAAATATTGCAGAAAAATCCGTACCAGAATCCAAATCAGACGAATAATAGACGTTCTTATCAGTTCTATCATGACTTTTACTCCTCAGTACCGAAGGTCTAGTGATCCTTCTCTCCGTTTCTAATTTCCTCACGGTGTCTTGTAGAGCATCGTTCTTAGCCTTCAGTTCTGACCGTTCTCTCTGCAAATTGTGTAATTCTCTCTCTAATTCGCTGCTATCGTTACTCTCTTTCCCGTCCCATGTCGTCATGCGGAGTTGGGATTCGAAGTCAGCTCTGGGAATTTGTCAAACATTAATCAGTAAGTAAGAAAATAACAATGACAAATTTGCAATCGACATTCAGCTCAAAAAAATAATGATATTTTTTTATTAAATAAATACAAAGCAAATGCTACTGGATGGATTTTAAATTGATTGGCATTTGTATTCAAATAAATGTTTACATAATATTTGTTAGATTCAGAATAAAGAACGACGAGCTGGACTTTTACAGGCCTGACTAATGTACTATAAATTGCATGAAATAGGCAAGAATACAATATTGTTAGCGTATTCGTGTAAAAGAGGGTAGATTTAGGTGGAAAATAACTATAAAAACAGTGGAATTGTGTCAACCGGGGGGCAGTTGCTTGTAAGTGACGGCCCTATTGGATGGAAACTAGTGTGAAGTATTGTTAGTAGGTGATACATATCACTTATTTTAATTACATACTATCCCGTTACAAAAAGTTTAAAATCATATAGACGATGTGTGTTTTTAACGTGTTTTTAAAAACGTTACCCACTTCCGATTTCTAACAATATACTTACGATACCAACTCGAATGAATAAATTATTTTATTTCTCCGCTCTCAAGACAAATTTATGGTATTACTTAATAGCATATTTAGGTGTAATAGTGGAACTGTAAACGCGATAAATGCGAGTTCGTTCTTCATATTTATTACTTCGCTCTGGTAACAAGTCAAAAGCGCGGCGTTAAGTACCACCACCCAAAACGTCAATGCCTCGAAAATACGGCGGAAATTAGGGAACGGAGTGTCTTAACATTAGATTCTACCGCTTCCGCCTACCCTGCTACGTGCGTGATACAGCGTGAAGTAGAAAAAAAAAAATATATTATTAAGGCCCACCTCTGCGCTTCAACATTGGCGAGTTGATTAGTAAGGCGATGCACTTGATCCTCTAGTGTGCAGTTCAAGCGCTTCAGTTCGCTGAGCGTCGCTTTGGCGCTTTCCAGTTTTTCTGTTAGTACACGACGCTCGTTCTCGCAGTTGGCTGGAATTGTAATATGGCAAAGGTTAATCTCCATATATAATAAAAGGATAGAAAAGTCAATTCTGTACATGAAAGATATAAAAAAAATAAAAATTAGGTCGGTTAATATGTCGATTATAGAACCTAAAAAACCACTCAGCAGAATTCTTGTCTGTCTGTCTGTCTGTCTGTCTGTCTGTCTGTCTGTCTGTCGGTTTGTTTGTGCGTCAATCACGCAAAAACTACCTGACAGAAATTGATGAATTTTTGCATGGTGTTAGCCTAGGGCCTCAAGGTACATTTTTTTTCGGTTTCATTCCGAATTTCATGATAGTTTTCTTTAAAAAAAATAAAAACTGAAAAATATAAATTACCTAAAATACCGATAACTACTGTATGAAATTAAATTAATTTTGGCATGGTAATAGTTCAAAGCCTAATGTCACTTATAGGATAGTTTTTATCATGGAGTATAAAGAATTTTTTGTAGAAAAAATTACATAATTATATTTTTTAATAAAAAAAATCGACTTCTTCAATTTCAACCGGATTTCACACTCTGAACTTAACTAAACTTTCACCAAACTACCCTTTATATGTACCCTTTCTAATAAAAAAAGAATCATTAAAATCGGTTGAATTGATATTGACTTATACGTTCATTTGTCGCGCATATACTTAATGCAAATTTGAGATTTATATGATTTTCTCATAGATACCATTGTTGATATAAACTAAATTAAAATAAGACTACACGGGACGCATTAGCTTTCAAATAAAAAAAGAATCATTAAAATCGGTTCATACAATCAAAATTCTAAGGTAACAAGGATAAAAATACAGTCCAATTGATGACCTCTTTAAGAAGTCGGTTAATAGTAATCGACATAATTAAATTACGACTATTTCATTTAACCACATTTTAAAAGAAGAAAGTAAATTGAGGCCGTTCGTTGCACAGGGGCACAAAGTGTAACTGTTGTGGGTTCGATGACCACGCAAGGAAACGAAATATTTATTTAAATTTATATTTCCATTTCATCGCTCTGGTGTCGAGGTAAAGTGCGGCGTTGAGTTTCACTACTCAGCACGCAATGCCTACAGAATTCCGAGAAAAGTAGGGAACAGAGTGTTGTTGTTAACACTAGAGGTCCTATGCCTACCCTGCTGTGTGCGGGATACAGCGTGAAGCTAAAAAAAGAAGTATAATCAATATTTGTTCAGTCTACCATAATTATTATTTTAAACGTCAACGTTGGTGATATTAACAAAAATAATAAAGTAGTATTTTTGGGATTAGCTCATATGGCGATGTGTAGAATAAAAAGTATTTGGAAAGTAAATTCTGATTGTGAGTTCATGTTTATAAAATTTATATTGTGTTTAGATGGATCACGTGGTGATGTCAATACGTTTTAATGTCATCTTATGTTATCTGTTAAAATAGCGTGAAGCTGATTAAACTTAGTGTTATATTCAAAAGAAATTAATTGTATGTAATACATAATATGTAATTTATTAATACGTTTCAAGTATGAAAAAAAAAAAAATGCAATATAATTGCATTTGTGTTTCCTTCCTATATTTTGTATTTCTATTATTTATATCGATATATCAGGAACGTAAATGCGGGAACAGAGTTGCATGCCATTTTAGTACAGAGTAACCTCTAAAAAATGTATTTACTAAACTGAATAAAAAGAATGTGTGATTCCTCTATACAATATATTATTCTATATTATACATAAAACAGGTTAAAACAGTGCATATGAAGGTATCCTCCTGTAGTATAACTATTTTCAATTACTATACATTGTCGATACTAATGTGGTATTACAATACATTTTGAATATTTTTCCGCCATTATGATGACATAGACAATTTTTTTAATTTGAAAAATAATATATTAACTATAAGAACGTTGGTAGTTTTTCAAAAGGTATAAGAATAAAAAATTGCCTAAACTATGCTTCTTCGCAAGTGGTTGTAATAACTATTGGTATCTATTTTCCAAAAAATCACTATAAATATTAAATATGCTCAATTATACAGAGTTTTTTTGTTAGGACCACTTTAAATGAAACCACAGTTTAACTACTCTATAAAAGCCTATTACATATTAAATTAAAAACCCGAAAATAAAAAAGTTATTTTTTCAAACAAAATAAATAATAAAATTATCGTTGTAAAATAAAATACAATTTGTCAAGAACGACGCACGCACACATAAACTATCAAAGGGAAACCGCCGCATACGCCTCATTGCGAAATCGAGTCGTAGGTTTGGCGGCAAAGTTTAAAGTTCTAAACATTTTAGTACTATTTTTGTAGTAGTATGTGTTTACATTATTGGTACCTATGCGTAACCGCGTCATACGAAATATAGATATGAATAAACATTGTGAAATGAGAAAAAAACCTACGTCTTCACTGTTGATGTATCTTGCTTAAATTCTTTAGTACGGGTTTAAACTATTTTACCCTATATGCCCAATTGTAACTGTAACGCGACGTTGTGGGTCCGATCCACACATGCAGGATTGAATTATAATTTAATAATATTTTCATTTCGCACATCAGTCACACATTATACCCAATATCTTACACTAAGTTGCCCTACTAAGGGCGGGATAAAGCGTGGATCTGGTTTTAACTTTATGTGAACCGATTAAAATAAAGTCCAGTCCAGTTGAGGCCAGTCGTGGCGCAGCGGCACAAAGTGTGACTGTAAAACCGACTGGTTCTCTGAGTTCGATCCCCACACGAGGAGATGAAATATTTACTTAAATTTATATTTCCATTTCTTCTGGGTAAGGTTAAGCACGGCGTTGCGTTCTGCCACTCAACACGCAATGCGTCCAGAATTCGGTAGAAAGTGGGGAACGGAGTGTCTTAATACTAGGTTCCTCCCTCTGACTAGCATGAAGCTGCTTAAAATAAAACTAATACTTAATATTTAAGGGCAGTTTGCCAGAATACAAACAAAAAAAGTATTTAAATCGGTTAAGCCGTTTCTGAGATTATCGTGAAGAAACGCACATATAGTAAGTATCGATAAGTTGTGTTTTTATTTCAAACATTCAATTGAAGATTCTTATGGGTTTTAACAACTTTCTCATAAAAAATCTTCATTACATTGCAAACATACTAATTATAAGTATATCAAAACACGAACATAATTCAGTGTGTTAAGTAAATAATTCTGTGGTTTAAGCGGGCGAAGCCGCGAGCGGGTCGCTAGTTATATATATATTTTGAGATTCACGCTTTATCCTGCATAAGTGAGGTACTGGATAAATTTGGTGTTAGGACACTCCGTTCTCCACGCACCGCTCAGTTTTCGACATTGCATGTTGAATTGGGGAACGGAACGTCATGCTTTATCTCATTACCAGAGTGAAGAAATAAAAATTCACCATTCATCAATCCACCTCATCCATATTTTTCGGCATTTCTAACTTGACCATAAAGTTTGCTTCACTATTCTTACTTTTGCCCGTTCATTCTCTTAGACAAGCGAGTGGGTCTGATTCCATTGTGCGTGGGTCGTCACTCGTTCTATTAATGTCTAATATAATTATACCATAAAAAAAACCAAACTTACCCATATTCTTCTGCAAGACTCTCAGTTTATCCATCAAGTTTCCTTCATTGTTCTTGCTCTCGCCAAGAATTCTTTGTGTTTTAGATAATTCAGCGCGTAGATCAGTTTCCGCTGAGGCCGCTTTTTGTAGTGACGCGGAGAGCTGTTCCACTGTGCCCTTTAGTGATGTGCATCGGTCCTCCAGTGATGTGATAGTGCGGGTATAGCCGTCGCAACGCTCTTGGAGTTTCTTGTGGATATTTTTTAATTATTAATAGATTACAATTTATAAATATTGGTTTTTGCTTTTGGATAAATCTTGATAAATTAGTGTAGTCAGTAATAAATATAACAATATATTGATTGATGGTTAATAAATAGTATTGTGCTGTATGACTATTTTTATGCTATTTCAAAAAAGAAGAATAAGAATGATTTCTGTATGTGTTTCTACACAAAAACAGTTTCCGCCTTTAAGTGTGTGCCAAATGCAATCAAATGTTTTGTAAAAATTCAAATAGCAATTATACTATGCAATAGTATTATGAAGCTGAAGATATTTTTTTGTTTACAACCACTAATTTTAGGTAGTAAGTTTGAGTTCAAAAATATTTTTGCCAGCCTATTTTTAAAGGAATAGTCCTCCTATTCTCATAACCTACTATTATATATAAAATGAATATTGACAAATAGATATTGTCATTGTGCTCATAAAGGGAGTGCGTTGAAAGGCATTTATGGTAGCTCATATTAAATAAGTAACAAAAAGAGAAGCAATGAGCCGCACCTTGAGCGCGTGGTCGCGGTCGCGCGCGGCGGCGCGGCGCGCGCCGCGTCGCCCTCCAGCTGCGCGCGCCGCACGTCCAGGCGCGCCGCGCGGCCTGTGTTTTATTTACATTGGTAACTCGGAACCAAAACGTCCAATATCGATATATACATTTTTATCATTATAAACAATATGATTGCTGCGTTAAATACTTAATAATATGAACACTCCAATATATGTTTTTTTAATTGAAGATATATTAAAAAATATTGTAGTATATTAAGTAAGTAGCTCAAAAAGCTCGCCGTGATGTAGTGAGGGAGCATCTGTAAACGCAATGGTTGTAAATTTGATCTTCACTCGGTGATTTAATTATTACTAAATTATTGCCGTTTCCCCGTCCTGGTAACAACGTCAGATTCCACTACTCGACACAAAATATCTCGAAAGTAGGAAATGTATGAAGCAAAAGCCAAAAAGAGTAATGTTTGACCTTCAGCCGCTGCAAGCGCTTCACGCAGTTGACCAACTTCTTGCACGCGTTCCGCCAATTGAACACGGAAGCTTTCCGATTTGTTCTATAAATAAAATATTATTACAAAAAAACAATAATAAAAAGTTCTTAATAATATTTTTTTATAATACATACATAATAAATCTGTTAAATTATTGGCTATGTATGTGTATTCGATTTTTTAATATTATTAAATAAAAACATTTATCAGTATGCAATGTAAATGTTCTAAATTAAGCCGCTAAGAGCGCAGTGGTAACATCATTTGCAGTAACTTTTTTGTAGCGTATAAAATAAATATATAACGCTTTCAATTTATAGAAAAAAATAAAAATGTGACTATCATTAAATAGGGAGGCTATTTAAGTTCATTATTATATTTGTCTGTCAGTCAATTTGTAACGAAATAATTATCTATATGTATAAAAGGACATGTACTGACTGACTGAGGTAAGACGCACGCACAGCGTAACCGCTGATGGTAGAAACGTGAAATTTGGACAAATGTTAATTTTCATAATTTGGACATCCACTAAGAAGGGATTTTGAAAAATTCTAACCCTAAAGGGATGAAATTGGGGTTGAAAGTTTGTAAGGAAAAAAAATTTAATCGGCACCGATTTTTATAAAATTTTAAGTTCAGATTCTTAAAAACATTTCATGGAACACGTGTTTCATGATTTTTAGAATTCACCCCCTAAAGGGTCAAATAAGGGGTTGAAAGTTTATACGGAAAATTTTTTAAGTCGCTATTGATTTTTATAAAAATTTTAATTCATATTGTTAAAAATATTTTATTGAACACGTGTTTCGCGGTTTTTTTAGAAGTCACCCAGGGTCACCATAAAGGTGCAAATACGCGGGCGAAGCTGCGCGTGCCCACTAGTAGGTACATATAAAGATTACCTCATTTTGCATTTTATCCTCGGTAATGGAACTTAGTGTTGCCTCAAGGCTTGTGATCTTGTCCCTTAAGTTACTAATCTCCACTGTCTTTGATTGAACTGATTCGTTCTGAAAAAGTTGTATACATATTACTTAATAAAATAAAACAACATTTATCTTAAAAGTAATAACAATAAAGCATCATCCAATTTTCGGCGGAGCTCAACGCCCTGCTATGTCTACTTATCATAGACACAGATTATAAGAATATACAGAAGTACCAACCAAAGCGTTCATCTGTGCCTCCTTCTGTCCCACAGCGGCTTGCAAACGTGACTTCTCTTCTTGTATTCCACGTAGATTAGTATTGAGCGACTGCAACTTCCCTTCTCCTTTGCTTTGCTGTTCTGTGGCATCTTTGAGTTGTTTTTTAAGTACTGTCACTTGGGATTTGTAGTCGTCCTGGTAAAAAACAAAATAATGATGCTATTAAAAAACTTTTTAAAACTAAACTGAACTAAACTATTTAAAATTAAAATAGTTTTTTTGTTAAAAATATTAAGCTAAAATAACAAAACAATCATATTCAGATTAATCTGTTTGTAATCAATCAAAAAATCTATTTTTATGCGAATATATGTAATAATGTTCACCTATATAGCATGTAGTTTATAATATCGCTGCCAGTAATAAAGTTAACGGGGACTTAGATACATTGATGAGACGGCGAAACATCAGCAAAGCTGCGCGTTTGGCCGTACACAATGCAGTGTTGGTACCGACTATGTTATACGATAGCGAAACGTGCGTACAGAAGAAGTACAGAAGAAGAATGAAAGAAAGATGAATGCCGAGGAGAGGTGATCTCATCGTAGGATATGCGGAGTCAGTTTAGCTGATCGAATCCGCAATGAAGAGGTACACAGATTGGCAGGTATCAACGCTACAGTTATGGCCGCTCAGCTGGTTTGGGCATGTCGAACGAATGAGTGATCAAAGAATGGCAAAAAAGATTTATGATGGAAAAGTGAGTGGTAAGAAATACAGGGGGATCAAAGAGACTGGAGGAAGGTCATGTAAAAAGCATGAGGTCCCCTTGGAGAGCATGTATGAAGAGGTTAATGACAGTGGACGAGGCGCAAGAAACATGTAGAAGCCGTAAAGTTTGGCGCTCCGTTCTCTCTGACTACCCCGCTATGGAAAATATGTAATTATATTCAACTACAAAGCGTGAAGTTAAGTTTTTTTTTATATTTATTATTATTTGTATTATTCTGTTTATAGTATTGTAAGTTCTCGAGAAAGACCCTATCATTATTTTAAAAATCACAAAACGTTAATTAGTAAAGTATATTTTAGATATATCACCTTTTCCCTCTCAATCTGGCATACGTCGTGCATTAAGTTGCGCATTCCCTTCTTGATCAACTCTGGGTCCACGTCGATGATCTCATTGCGCTCTTCAGAGTGATCGCGACCTGAGAATTTTAAAAGTTAATAAAAATGAAAAAGGAGCTGTGCAGCGCTGTGCAGCGCTGTGCAGCGCTGTGCACGCGCGCTCGCACCTCTGCGCTCGTCGGCGCGGTAGCGGCGCGCGGGGCTGGCGAGGCGGCGCGCGCCGGCGTGCACGGCGCCGTCGGGCTGCACGCCGCACACGCGCCGCAGCGCGCGCGCCACGCCGCACAGGCGCGCCTCCGCCTCGCGCCGCGCCGCCTCGCCCTGCGCCAGCGCCGCCTCCGCCGCGCGCCAGCGACCCTCCGCGCTCGTCGCGCGCGTCTGCAACAATTGGGAATTCATTCTTAAAACATATTTTACTAGTATACATAGCGTGCGTCATATTTAAATAGGGTAATTTAAAAAAGTCTAACGTACGACACAAAAATAAAGCAGTATTGTCGATCAAACCTGAAGCAAGTTTTTTGCAATAAACTCTGAAAGCAACCAAAACGCTTCAGCTTTATACCCCTATAACCATTAAATATTAACTTAAGCATCAGTAATTTTTCCCCCAAGAGTCAGCTAACGTTTATTTTTAACACCTAAATAAATGTGTGCCTAACATTGTTATAAATATACCTTCAGTTCCTGTATCTGCTGTGTGTGGCGTCAGCAAGACAAACTTCTAGGTTATGTTTTAGCTCTTCCAAACGTCGCTCTTTGGATCTACAGTCTTCTAGACGAAGCACTAATTCCTGTTAACAAACAATAAAATATAATATAAGTCGTCGAGAAGATCCTGTGACTATTTGTCCGATATTTATTCTTGGGTCGGTTTTTCCTTAAAAAGAGTTTTCAAGGTCAGATGGCAGTTGCCGCCATCCACCGTTATATTGGAAAGATATCAGATTACACTGAGTACGACTAGGCAAAGCTAAGACGGCGCTAAGCGAAGCGCTGACACATCACTGTCCACCTGCGGTGAGTGGACAAGGGCTACCGTGTCAAGTACGGACACAGCTAGACACTAGAAACCAGACGGAAACTCAGCATTGAAATGTGGAGTATTAGCTCTCTAAACGGACGATGCAGAGAACTCGCTGATGTACTCAAAATTTGGGTATATATGGTATGCTTTCCTCCAGGAAACTCGCTGGAAGGGCAATAAGTCCCCTAAAATCGGATAGCTTATATTCACTCTTAATTCTTACCTTCAGATAAAAGCGGTGTGGCGGTAGTACTTTCTGAAGAATTTCCGAATAGGTTCCTTGAAGTTGACCGTAGCTGCGACCGACCTTGATGCGGGTAAGGGTGCTGATTTAGGGTGTTACCACAAACTTAAGCAGTGCCTACGCTCCCCAGGCAACACTTGACCTTATGACACGTCTCGTGTAGCAACACGCCACGTTTCAGCAAACCACATTTATGCTTTTCCTTACCTGGTCCCTAGCCCTACAAGCTTCGTCCAGCTCCGCGTTGCGTTGCCTTGCAGCGGCGAGGTCAGCACGTGCGGCGTTTAACATCGCTTCCAATTCGGCGCCGTGACGACGAGCCGTGGCCGCCTCGCCCGCTGTTCGCTCACGTTCTTCGCTTTCGTTTTGTAATCTAATTTTTGGAGGAATTGATTAGTTTATAATTGATTATAATTTATTTCTATACTATATGTATATATTTCTATACACCCCTATTTTTTTATTATGTTGCTATTGCCAATAGAATGGTTGTACAATTTATACATTCAAACATAAAAAACTCGTCATCAACGGGGACAGCGATCCCCCTCGTAACTAGAGCCTAGGTTTGTGACCGTAAACAGAGCGTTACGTCTAAATTACATACTATGAAAGCCGAAGAAACAACTTTTTTGCTTTATTATATTAGTATAGATTTTATGAAAATTTAATAATCATATGGACACAACAGCATTCATTACTTAGAACAAAGGTGTTAATTACTTTTTGTCCAATTTTTTGTCGTGTCGTAGCACTAAGACCTCTTAGTAGAAACAGGAGCTACTGTATGAAGGATACAGCGTGAAATTAATAAAAACCATAATGTTGGCAAACTTTACCTAGACTGCAATTCTTTAATATCATGCTGAGCCTGTTCCAAAGCGGCGCGTTCTCGTTTGAGCTGCGCTTCAGTACCACGCAACGCTCGTTCAGTGTGCTCGCCTCCACTCTCGCTTTCCTTGAGCATAGTTTGTATACGAGACAGCTCTAGCTCCAAGGAAGTGCGTTGTTCTTCTAATCCTGGGATATAAAATATATGTATAAAATATACATGTTTGCAAAGAAATCTATTTGGTACATATATAATGAACTTACAAAGGCAGCAATAATTTTTAACGTTTAAAATGGACATTAAAATGATATGAGCTTTGCTGAATAGATTACAAAAGAGGATTTTTATGCTGGTCTTGGGAGTGTCTAGTCAATCATAATATCTTTGATAATAAAATACTCTCTTGTAAATATCTTTTCAATTCCTATGTCTCTGAACTTGTAAGAATTGAAAGGACAATTACTGATAACATAACAGCAATTGTTCTGACTTTATGGTATTTGTCACATTATCATATTGGATCCCGGACAGTATACGTCTTTTAGCTCCTGCATAGGTTTTCTAATTCGTTCACCCGCAATGTTGCGGTAGGCGTCGTCGCGCGCGCGCGCGGCGTCGCGGCGCTCGTGCTCGGCGCGCTTGACGTGCTCGCGCAGGTCGCGGCTCGCGGCGCCGCACTTGTCGCGCTCCGCCGCCGTGTTGGACAACTGGCGGCGCACGTCCGTCAGCTCCTTGCGAAGACTCTCCGACTCATTTTCCACTGTGAAACAGAAAATAGTCTAGCTTGACCTAAAACATATTTAAGTCTTAATGTCTGCAACGAGCAGGACATTCAAGAACAAGACGCAGGGAGTCTTTGGCGCGTCACTCGACCATGACGGGCCAAGGAGATTGAATGTTATAAGTTTTTCAAAGTAGATTACTTTACCACATAGGAAAATAAAGTCACAGTGGGATTTGAACCCACAATCATCATGCATACAGTCTCAACTGAACTGTGCCTCTACGCCACAACATCTTCAATTTTATTTACAATATAAAAACCATTTTCGATACTTACAATCCTTCAACTTGCGTATGGTGTCTTGCAGCTGTGTGTACGCGGCGTCGTACTTGTCCTCGGCGAGAGACAACTGTGCGCGCGTCTCTTGACATTCTCTATTGACTGCCTCCTTTTCCAAATGAAGCTCCTTTATACGATTCTCGAATCTAGCGCAGTCGTCTTCTGCTGTTGCCCTTAAAAATATTGAAATATATTTTTCAAGTCAAAGTTCAATTTTTAAGTTACATTTAATTGCTGAATTTTAGTTAACGTTATTTTCTTAAATATCATTTATCAATTTAAAACAATTTAGATAATTCTTTTATATTTCAAATATTACTTAACATTCCTAAAAAAAAAATAACAATAGTAATACTATTCAAAATATAATTCAATTAGAATGTTGGTTGACAGCACATAGTAGAATTGGATAATCTAAGAACCTAGTACTAAGACACTCCGTTGCCCTTAAGACACTCCGTCCCCATTTTCCGCTGAATTTCGAAAGAATTGTGTTTTGAGTGTTTGAACTCAACGCCGAATATCATATTAAACAAATCCAGCCCATAACTATAAAATTACGTTAAAAAGTGAATAGATTAGCAAAATCTATCTAAAAAAAATAGAGAAACTGAGTTTATTAATCTGCTTTGTTTAGATTTACGCATTATCCTGAAAAAATAGCAAGGTAACAGCACCTAGTTTAATTTTTTCTTTCAACTCCACGCTATATTTCGCACTCAGAAGGGAGGCAGAGGGAATCTAGCGTAAAAACACTTCGTTTCCCATTTTCTGAAGAATTCTGGAGGCATTGTGGATTGAGTGGCAGAACTCAACGCCGCGCTTCGCCTCCACACCAGGACGAAAATATGGAAAATATCAATTTAAACAAATATTTCATCTCCTCGAGTGGGGATCGAAACCACAATCAGTCGGTTTTGCAATCAAGGTTTATTTTGTGTGAATTTCATTAATTCGCAACTAACACATCTTCATAAACTATTGTAAAAACCAGTACAGTAATAGATGAAACACTAACTTAGCTTCCTCCAGCCTAGTTTTCATAGCAGCCAGATCATCTTTCAGCTGATTAATGAAATTCCTGTCTTGAAACGCGCTTGGGCGTCTCTTTTGACACGCTCCAACTTGTTCTGCTCGCAACATAGTATACGTTTCGCTTCCTCAAGACGTTCTACTAATGCTTGGTGTTCTTGGTTAGAGAGAAAAAACCACAAATAAAATACAAGAGAAATCAAGAACAAAAAAATGTGTGAACATTTCATTTTGTTCTTGATTTCTCTTGAGGCAACATTATCGCCAAAATGATCTCTTCCAGGCGACCTCAAGGCATAGAACGTAAAGCGTAAGAAAAAAGAGTTGGGATGTGAATAAAATATTGTTTTATTAATCTTTTGAAAATAGGTAATGATTTTGCTCGTCTCATGGTCATTGTGATTGTAAAAGAATTGCTAAAGAAAAAAGAGGAATGTAAGGATTTTTTAGTGTTAAATTTTGATTTGGGCGCAAATGTTGGAGATAAGGTTGATCCAAAAACTCAAAACGCTCTTTTAGATAAAGTGGGGTCAATGGATCGAACATTACAAAGAAGAATATAAGAAGATGAATAATACGAGTATTCCTGTGAAGTCGGATTGCGAACCACTTGAACTTTTTGGGTTTGTAAACTTTTGTTTTTTAATTCTAGAAAACAATTTACGTAACAATTTATATCATTAGATATAAATTAAATATTTCAGTAGAATGTTTTAAAACCCATTGAACAAAAATTACAAAGAAAATTAACTTGTAAATGATTTGCAAATTTGATCCATTCCAAGCAAACCCGAATTGTCTTTAGAATGCACCATTAATAAGCGAATATGTGCATATTTTTTTATATATCTACTGTAAAAGTTCCTACGTAAATTCTAAGTTCTACATTACCTCTAATGATTACAAAAAAATGCATTGCCTTATCAATACATAGTAAAAAATCAGCCAAAATGAACTAACCCATCAACATCGCCTGTTGTTTATCGTTCTCCGCCCGCAGCATGGCCTCGTCGTGCTGCAGTATGAGCTGGTCACGTATCGCCAGTAGCTTCTTCTCTTTCTCTCTCGCGCTCGCCTCGCATGCCTCCTTCTCGCTCGTTAGCAGTGCTATTGTTTGATTGAGCTTCTGTTCCAGAGATTGGCGGAGTTGTTCCTGTAACGAAATCAATAGATTTTGCAAGAAAAAGAAAGAAACATCTTTTATCCTCACAAACTTTTAAATTGATAATATTAGTAGGATTTAATAAGGTCATTCATTCAGTCAGATTTATTATTAAAAAAATTAAAGGTGTCTAATAATTAAAAAAAGAAAATATTCTTTTCTTTTTGATTTTCATGTGTTTTATAGTTGTGCTATCATTTAATTTATAGTTTTAATATAATCGTTAATTGAGACATGCTGTTATGCAAATTGTAGTCTTAATGAGAATTATTTAAAAATAACGTTCCCCGAGTGAGAATAGAATCCAAAACCATCGAGTTGAAAGTAAGACACTTAAACTGCGCCACATCAGAGTCAAAAAAATATAATATTTCTTTAATAATTATGTGAAAGTTAGACAGTTACCTTTTCTTCTTTAAGTTTAGTAATATTCTCGGTAGTGGTACGATTTAGATTCGTTATGACTTGCTGATACTCCGCTTCCTTCTTGCCGGACTGTTGGGACATACTGTTTCTTGTTTCTCGAAGTTTCTTTTCGCTACATTCTAGATCTTTCGACAGACGAGTTATTTGACCTTTAAAAATAAAACAATATTACAATTTATCATATGTATATGAAACAAAAACCAGCTTCACACTGTATCTCGCAAACAGCAGGGTAGGTAGAGGGAACCTAATGTTAAGACACTCCGATCTCTACGCACCGCTGAATTTTCGAGACATCGTATGTTGAGTGGCTGAGCTTTGTTTGTTACTAGTGCGAGGAAATGAAAATACTAAACCTAAACAATAAGTTTTCTGAGTAGTTATCGAACCCACAGCATTAAGTCACATTGCTGTACCACTACGCCTGAACGGCCGCTCTATGAGAATTACTCAAGAGTTTCTTAAGAATATACCTTTATAACTCTCCTGCTGTATCAAAGTCTCCTGCAAGTCACTTTCCAGTTTACTCCTCCTACTCTCCGCGTCTTCTAACATATTGGCAGTATCGAAGAGCACAGCCTCGAGCGCGTCCTTCTCTGAACGTAGACCCGCTAGTTGCTCTTGTAGGTTGTTTGTCTTTGTCTAAGTTGTCTATTAGTATCTGTGGATTTGATTGTTTTGAATATATTTTATTATTGCTAAAATTATTACTAATGTAAAAAAGTAAAAAACAATATTATATGTAACCAAATTTTAAAATTATCTGAATAATAATTAAGAAGACACAGGAACCCATCTTTGATTAGGATTCATAATGATCTGTGAATTCTCAAATTAAAAATTAATAAATTTTATACAATAAAAATTGATTTTATAACAATCAATAAAAGACAGATCTCTGCATAAATCCCACCTGTTTCTCTTCACAATCTTTAACTTGATCGTCCAAATTTCTATTCAATCTCCCTATAGTCTCATTAGCCTGTTCCAGTCTCTGTTGCAAACGGATGATTTCTTCGTTTAGAGCGTCTTTCTTACGAGCCATCGCTGTTAGTTGAGAGCTTAGTTCACCACGCTCCCTAAATCTATATATAAAAAAAAAAAATAAAATAAAATAACTATAAATAATAAGTAATAACACCATTTTTATACAATTCTCTATATGTAAGTATATCTGTGCATTATCAACATTGCTTTTTGGGTAATGAAGAGTCTGTAAACTGTCCAATATAGAGTTTTGTATTGACAAAATTTACTATTCTCGCTCTTTGGAATGAGAGTCTTACTTACTATCATCACCATTGTGTTAAAAAAATATTAAATGTCACATTTTAGAACAATCAAATATATAAAATATCTATATCAATAGGGTACAATTAACAATTTACCTCACAATCTGTCTCAATTCCATCTCAACTTTTTCTCTATCTCCCTCTAAGAATTTAATTTTCTCATATAAAGACGACTTATCCGCTTCTAACTCCATACGATTTTGCTCAGCCGCGAGCAGCTCCTTGCGAAGAGAGTTCAAGTCCCCTTGCAGTTCTGATGATTGGTTTGAGAGAGATGACTTTTCATCTTCCAACTAAAACATAAAAATGTTTTTTTACTGCGGAATTATTGTTACTAACAAATTTTTGAAAAGCGAACATAAAATAACAAAAACATAAAACAACAGTTTTGGGTTCTCTCTGCGATGCGTATAGCATAGCTTAATATTTCATATTAAGAGACAGAATTCTATGACATACTTCGTCTACAAAGTGGAGAAATGAAAACAAATGAAATTTAATCGTTATCCTGAGTGGTGGCTAATGGTGGTGAGGCCACTCAACACACTATGACTTCAGAATTCGTCAAAAAGTGGGGGACGAAACTCCTAAATGGGAATGGTTTCTTATGCCCATCACGCCATACATGTTTAACATCTTCAGTCAGTTTCTTCTTATCCGTCTCAAGGTTGCGTACGAGGGACTGTAACTTGTCGACAAGGTCTTGCAAATCGCCACGTTCCAGGAGTGTTCTTTCTAACTCGATTTCTAATTCACCTGAAATTTTAATATTAATGGTATATTATATTTTTTCTTCACGCTGTATTCCGCAGATTACAAAACGATCATAATGTAAAGACACTCTGTTCATCATAAAACGTCTCAAGACATTGGGTGGTGCAATGTCTTGAGAAGTTTCGTGTTGAGTAGACCCTTATATTATTAACGTTAACCAATTTTACTATTAAACTTTGATAGAAAACAATAATGACAAACATATGATAAAAAATACTATTATATTTTTTAAAAGTTATTCTTTTCCCGTTTAAAATTAAAAATAATTTGTAAGTCAATTTCATGTAAAATATATGTTAATTATTTTTTATAAAGAAAATATATACATACTTCTGTTTTTGTCCATTTGAGATAATAAAGCATCCGCCTCCAACTTTTGCTGGTCTAATAAATCTCGAGTTAGAGCTGTTTTGTTTAACTCCTCTCTTATTGTTACCAATTCCGAGCGCAAACGCGAGGAACGCTCTTCTTCAGCCCTATACGAATAAAAATGAAAAAGATCACGCTGTATCTAGCATATAATTGGGGAGGCAGAAGAAACTAAGTGTTAAGACACTCCGTTCCTACTTTCTGTAGAATTGTCATAGACTTGAGTGCTGTTAAGTGACGGAACTAATTGACGCCCTTTTGCACTGGTACCAGTAAAAATGAGAAAATTAATAATTCATTTTTCCGAGTGGGGATTGAATCCACAACCATCGCTGAGCTGCGACCGCCTCAAAGGTTATATTTTTTGAGTTTATTTATAATTACATTATAATATATACTATATAATTGAATATACAATTCTATTAAGGATACAGCGTTATACTAAAAAATATTAAAATAAAATCTAGTAATACCTAAGTACAGACTCCCTGCTAGCAGCTTCCTGTTTCAAGTGGTCCACTTCGGAATTCAAATCTCTCTTCTCTCCCTCTAGGGCCTCTATGTTCTTCTCTAGACGCGAATTGACTTTTTGCAGCTTTTCGTAGTCCGATGTTAGTGATTCCACCTTTGAAAAAATATATATTTTTCACTTCACGCCATATCCTCATGCAGCCTAGTGCTAAGACACTTTGATCTCCACTTTTCGTCGAATTCTGGAGGCATTGCGTGTTGAAGAGTAGAACTATGGCGTTTACAGTTACACGCTTGTGCCTCTGCACAACAACTGCCCTCAAAAATATGTGTACATTATTTTAGTCTATTTTACAAAAAAAAAATACCAATTAATATAATAAGTTCAATTAATGGTAACAAATGGAATAGTAAAAAACATAAAATGCATTTAAAAACATTTTTTTGGAAAAAAAAACGTGAGGAACTAGAAAACGACGCGGGCAAAGTCGCGGGCAGTATATAATGACTATAAAAAATCTCACCATAGCACTGATCTCAACTCTATTTCTTTCGAGATTATTTTTATCCATTCTCAATGCTTCAAGAGTCTTCTGCATCGAGTCCTTCTCTTGCAACAGTTGATTTAGATCTGCGTTAGATTGATCTAATTTACCTGAAATAAAAAATATATATATTAAATAAAATTAAAAGTGAGACCAGTCGTGGCGCAGTGGCACAAAGTGTGACTGTAAAACCGACTGGTTGTGGGTTCGATCCCCACTCGAGGAGATGAAATATTTACTTAAATTTATATTTCCATTTCTTCGCTCTGGTGTCGAGGCAAAGCGCGGCGTTGAGTTCTGCCACTCAACACGCAATGCCTCCAAAATTCGGCAGAAAGTGGGAACGGAGTGTCTTGACACTGGGTCCCTCTGCCTACCCTGCTGTGTGCGGGATGCAGCGTGAAGCTAATTTATTTTTTTTTAATTAAAAAGAAAAAAAACTGTATAGCATGAGCAGGCGAAGTCGCGGGCCGTTTGCTAGTACATATACATAATTCCATACCTTGCAGATCTTGCACTTTACCCTCCAAAGAAGAAATAGTCGCGTCAGCTGTTTCACAATGTTTCCTACTAGTCAACAATTGTTCCCTCGAGTTTTGCAATTTCACCTACAATAAATATAATTTAGTAATAAAAAAATATAAAAAAAATATTTCTATATATATTGCTATAAATATTATGATTATCATAAAAAGAATTTATAGTGTAGATGTATAAAAATTACCTTAAATTTTTTATGGTAATAAAAATTTTAGTAAATAGTCGCAAATTTTTTATTTAAGAATTTAACAAATCATTGGACAACATGAACATGTCTAATCAATGCGGCCATAATATTGCAAAGTTTTTATATTGATTCCTAAAGCTAATTTGATAATTTTTACTATCGTTTATGTTTCAATGTGAATTACAAAACGTGAACAAAAACATTATCACATAAATCACGAGATCATAATAACCTGCAATTCATGTATTTGTATCTGGTACTTGTGCAGCGCGGCCTGCACCGCCGATATAGTGCTTTCGGCGAATGCTGTTGCATTGCCCGAATGAGGAGCACGTTTTGGAGAACTATACAATAAAGAATAATAAGTATACTGTACACTGTCACAATAAATAAAATATTTCCTATAATATTTATGTAAAGGCAAAGCGCGGCGTTGAATTCTACCACTCAACACGCAATGCTTCCATAATTCGGCAGAAAGAGGGGAACGGAGTGTCTTAACACAAGGTTCCCTCTGCCTACTGTGCTGTGTGCGGGATGGGATACTCTGCATAGCAGGGTAGGCTAAAAGAATAGACTAAATGTAATAGCATAAAATAAAATAATACCAAACTGAAATCTATACTTATAATTAAAATTTACAAAGAGAATCGTAATAGAGAGAGAGAGAGTCAATAGTAGAACAGTAGGGAAAATCTTTCGTCATTTTATAAAACCTGAAAGTTTCTGTGTGTCTCTATCTACTACTGTCATGGAATATAAAGTTTGGGTAGTGGTTACTTGGCATTATTAGCTAAGATGCAAAAAATAGTACCATTAATTTTACAATTCATTTTTTATATTTTTTGGGAGCAATATTAGAAATGACGTTATTCAAAATAAGAAACATACCTGCGTTCAGAGATATGCAGATGCTGTGTCACGTGGTCCGCCTCCGAGTCGTGTATGAGGGCACGAGCCACTTCTTCTAAAGCGGAACGCATTATATTAGCTTCTGAACACAGTGTCTCTGCGCATTCACCGTTCCTCCTGTAAAAATATTAATGAATATATTTTTTTTAGTCCCGCGAATGTAGAGGGAACCATATGATGCTCCGTTCCCAGTTTCCACTTAATGTTCAACTCAACGCCGCGCTTTGTCTTGTTACCAGTGTGAGGAAATGAAAATATTAAATAACTCATTCTTCGCTTTGCTCGTCGCGTTTTCATTCAAAGCCATTAATATATTAAATAAAGCTAAAAAGGTTGGTTAAACGCGGTATTTTCAAGAACTACTAGTTAGATTTAAGTGATTCTTTTAATGTGGTATAGTTTACTTTCGAGGAAAGGTGTATAGATAGTATATTACATCACTATAATCGTTTTGATGTTCCCCAGTGTACTTTGCGGTCAGCATTACTTTGGGCATTCAAAATGTGGCATACACAACTTTTACTCATTTCCATTTGATCATGCCGTAGAAACAGAAGGTAAGTTAGTTTAATATACTAACAACAACACAAAAAACAGCATGAGAGAAAAGTAATAAGACGCGGCAAACAACTCAGTACTATAAAACATATCTGAGTTAACTATTTATTTTTTTATGGAAATTGACAAGGCAAACGAGCGTTCGGGTCACCTGTGTAAGTGATAAAATAATTTTTATTAGTATATGCCACTCAAAAGTAGATATTTTTGGATGTCTAATTATTAAGATACAATTCTTCATATGCCATCTTAATAAACTTGAGGCTTAGTTGACTGAACACATTATGGTCTATAATCCTACCGAGGAAACTGAGATTTTAAATATTATGTTTCCTGTCACTAAACAGTAAAACTTTTGTATGAAAATATATTCTAACTAGCAACCCAAACATGACTTTAACCTCTCAATTGCATTCATTATTAATTAATGTATGAAAGTTGAACAAATATTCATGCTACAAACTTCTAGTAATAATTCTACTAATTATATTAATAAATTTCAAATGATATATTACAAAAACATAACTTACCAATCCCTGCAGCTCTCCCAGCAAGCGTTGTATACGAGCGTCTCTCTCCCTTAACTCAGCTACAGCGGAGTCACGTTGAGATGTAATGGAGTGAAGGTTCGAACGAAGTGTCTCTATTGTTGAACTTGGTACTGCGGCGGCTGGTTGTTGTTCAGACTGCAGAATGGATGAAAAATATAAAATTAGTAAAAAATACCACATTAAAAAAAGGATTATTTCTTATCTTTAGGGACACTTTCTATTCTGTATATATCAAGGTAGGCAATGGGAACCTAACTAATCATACACAGCTGAAATTTTAAACATTGTATGTTGAATGGCGGAACTCAATGCCACACTTTGTCTTATTTTCAAATAGGGAAATGAAAATAATGCATCCTCCCAAGTGGATTCGTACCACATTAGTCGCCTTTCCAGTGTGCCACGACGTCCTTAGGGATAAAGAGGAAATAGAATCACAATTTCTTAATAAACATTTTATTGAGAAATTATATTTCAAATTATTTAAAAAAAAAACATAAAACCAATTTAGTTAAAACATAGTAGAATTTAAGATTTCCGTAAGATTGTCGCGTCGGGTGTAAATTACGGCATGGGACGCCCGATTTATAAACTTAAAAATTACATAGTGCTATATTTCAAAAATTTCTATTCATAAAATAAAAACAATTTATTTTTTATAAAATAAAATAATTTGATTTATGTGAGATATCATTAAATAGCACATTTAATGAGAAATCGTCGTTATTTATTTATTTATTTGTCACTTATTAATACTGGATAATGAGATTAGAAAGAGTGCATGTCCACCAGTCATAAGCTCATGACTCCTAAACTAAACACTATACTATCAAAATATAATGCAATTGACCTATATAGGTCTAATATATTAAAAAAGAACCAAAATTGGAGACCTCGACTTTTTTTACCTGTCAGTTTCAAGTGGAATGCCCTATATAACGTAAATGATAAGCTAAAGAAACAAAAGCATACCTTAACACTTGGTACACTTTGAGAAGCATAAGCATTAATAGCATATCCACTCAATGTTCCCACCAGGTCTCTGGCTGCCGAATCAATATCGTTCTTCACTTTGTACAAATCTCTCTCAGTACTAGTTTGCAATTCGGCAAAGAAACGTTTAACAGAAACTACTTCTCTCCACAGATTGAGTAAACGGTTGTGTTCGTTGGAGTAATAGTCGTTGAAGGCCTGAAAGAAAAAAAATAATAAATTGTCTTGTTTTACTTCACACTGTATAACATATAGCAGGGTAGGCAGAAGGAACCTGTAGTCTGTTCATTTGGACTTATAAAATGTAAACAATACAATAAAATGTATACTCAAAAAATGTAAAAAAAAAATAATAATTTAACTCCCTAACTTAATAATTTTATTTTATTTTCTAAATTTCTATTTACTTTTTGTTGCAAAGTGTTTCCTATATATGCTTCTAGCAGCTAGATGCACTGCTCTTATGTTGTTTTTTCTGAAAGCCTTATCCATGATAAACATTATAATAACTAATTAATAAATTGAAATGTAAAATAGAAACATATTTCTTACTCTATAATTTATTAGTATTGAAATGTATTAAAGTTTGAGGATAAGATACTTTGGTTTGGTGGTTGGGTGTGTTTACATGTCAACTTTTTAATAAATAATTATGGAAAATTAAGTAATTTATGAGACTCAAATTTTAATAAGTCTTAAAGGACTATATGTAGTGCTATCAACATATTAATTCCATATTTATTTTCATAAAATATATTAACTCCATCAATCATGACATATCTACCATTTATCTCTCAGCTTCTTGAATAAGGTATTAAGACATTCTGTTCCCCATGCTCTGAGTTTTCAAAACATTGCACATTGAGTGGCAGGCTTAATATTGTAGTTTGTCTTATTACCATTTTGAAAAAAATAGCAAAACCTTAAGTGCATTTACCTGTTCTTCATCTTTCCACTCATCTTCTTTAATGGCCATTTCATCTCTCAATGTCTCCCAATCATTAGTCAGCTTCTGTAGGTCATTTGTGAGAGCCTCATTGAGCTGGTGAGACTCTTCTAGTTGGTCTCTTAGCAGGTTGTTTTGAGATACAAGTTTTTCACATCTATTAAATTGTTTTTATTCATGATTATATAATAAATAAAATAAGAAGCTTCTAAGAATTAAAAATATTTACGTTTGTGAGATTCAAATAAAAAAATATTTATTGTTCTCTAACGACATGATAGAATAATAAAATTTCTTATTAATTTCTTCTCATTACTATAATAATATTTAGAATCTTCTTACTTGCGCTTTTCTTCGTCCAGTCTGCGTAAAGCAGTTTCCAGATCCCAATGCGTTCATCTCTGCGTGTATCAGATGTGGACGGTGTGGACACAGGGGCCGGCAGCGCAATGGTCTTGCTTACCGGTGCCTGTACCCAGCCTCGCTTCGAGGTGTAGTTTCTTGCATTTGGTTCTCTAGCTCGGCACATCGTTGTTTATATTGCAATACCTAAGGCAATAAAATTAATTATCTTCAATATATCATTTTGTAAGAGTCCTCTAATTAGTATATAGTTTAGATGAAGTATTTAACAGTAAAAAACAAATTCACTGTTTTCATAATATTTACCAATTTCCGTAAATAAATTCAAATATGAAGTTCAAATTTAGGCGAAATAATGGAAATACGACAGTTGACATAAACGTCTATCTAAATTGACAGTGAAAGGTTGACAGCACTCGTCATAAAACGTACGTTCAAAATAAATACTCCTATTAAACTTTTAGACTGTCAAATTTTTCGTATTTTCTGCATTACATACCATATCGTAATTTAATTGTCTCTTAACGTATATTTTAATTATGCAATCGCATTATGATTGGGGCACGTTCAGAGAATGAGTGACAAATAAATGGCAAAGGAGATTAATGAAGCAACAGTGATTAGCATAAAAGGATAGACCTACGTTGAACGTGGAGAATAGAATACTGATATACTTGATTAATAGAACATCGATGACATAAAAAGCACGTAGACGCTTCGGAGGGAATAATATAAAGATGTTAATAAAATTGAACAAGGCGAAAGAGTGATCATATGGTGACTCTGTGGCGTTTTGAGCTCTATTCTCTCTGCCTACTCCGCTAAGACAACAAGCGTGAAGCTAAAAAGTAAATAAACAAATGTCTGGTAATTTAATAGAACATTTCAACACTGCAAATTCTCAACATAATTATGTCCAAAAATATCACCTTAGCTTGAAGTCGTGATACTAAAGCCGCTTGTCCTTGTTGAGCTCGGCGGTAAGCATCTAATCGACGCTTGTGATCAGCGCTCTCACCAGCAAGTCGAGCTCGTAGTTCTTCATTCTGCCGTCGTAGATCACTGCTTATACTTCCAACTGGAGAATCCATCTCTGGAGGACTCTCCGGAGATTTCTAAAGAGTTTTTTTTATAACGCACTATTAAGATACTCCGTTTCAGTGAAAAAATTAAAATACTAAATATTATTTTTTCTCCAGTGAGAATCGAACTCACAACTTTGCACAATCGCACGCCTGTGCCCTTGTGCGGCAACTGGCCGCTACATATAAACCTATCTGTTTTAATATGAGTATAAAATCATTAGAAACGTATTACTCAATATTATTAAAACAAGATACATATCCATCTTAAATATTTATAAAATGAATATAAACAAATAATCACAAGTAATTCGTTTCTATAACCTCTTTCGCTTCCTTTTTCAAACGTTGATGAGGCAGCGTAGCCCTCCTACCGATAGGAGCCCGGGCGCTCCTCGGTGTAGTCAAACCTTCCCTTGCTGGCAACTGAAATTAAATAAAACAAAGTACAAAAATCTTTTATTGAGAATCAAAACTTTTAAATTACCTCAAATCTAACTTTCTTTTTTGTTTTTCTTTTATGTTTAACTTCGAAGTAACAATGGCGATAGTATTTAAACTCAGAAAGCATAGCAAAATGGAAAGTTTAAATCGTGTTTTATCTCTAGATAAATCTGTGGCACAAAAAATCACAATTTTTAAAGAAAATCACGTCAAAAGGAGGTTTTAATTATTTTTTTGCCAGAAAACGATGAAAATGTGCCGAGCTAAAACCACAAACTAACGGAATACATTTCCGTAGGGGTATCATGGTGGTAGGGCAGTCTAGATATCGGTCTAGATCTAATTACCGCCCACATTGCACTAATTGCAATACGGGGTGAATGAACCCTTTCTATTAATAACATCGTAACATGCGTAGATAAACAAATAATTTTATTTATTTGTTAATTAAAAAAATACAGACGATTAAGATTTCATATATTTAAAATTTTTATAAGTTTATTTAGAACATTTTTATTTTTAAGTTTAAAGTTTAATTTATAATTAAATTTTCTACTTTTAATTGTGGTACGGTATATTAAATTAGTTCTGGTTCAATTTCCAATATAGAACGATTAATAGAACAATATTATAACTACGTAGATGTTAAACTTTTTTAGTATCCTAGCAACGCAATCATGGGAGCGTCCAAACAACAAAGATGGATGAAAAAAAATACTAATAAAACAAAAAATCTTATTTTAGTGACTATTAACATTTAGCTATATTTCTAGTATTTGTTAAAATAGTTTTATGTTATAAAAAAAAATATGGCATTTAATATGCTTTACGAAATTATTATTTAACTAGTTGACAGTAAATGATACATTAAAAAAAATTGAAGTGCAATTAATTTTATAATATCGATGAAATAATATTTCTATTAACTCCATCTATTTATTTCCTGAAAGAGCTAAAAATAAATTCGCAGGAAGAAGCAAAGAACATACTCACATGGTTGCATTAAGTGGAAGGTTTCGTTTTAGGACTTGTAGGTTTGTTGTAATATTGATATCACACCGCAACCATCACTCACAGACGCCTGACATTATTATGATAGCAACAATTAGTTTAATCAATATTAAGGTGCTAGTAATCACTATAACTAACACTTACTAAACCTTATATCAACCAATCACGTATGATTTAAAAAAAAATGTACTTTAAATCATTCTCTTAGGAAATAAAAAATATGAAAAAAAACATAGTGGTAGTATTTCGTTAGGTGTTCTGCGTAAGCGAGGGGTAGTAGCACTGCTAAAAGTTACATATTTTTGTTTGGTTTATCGTTACGCTCGTTGAATCCCCCTAATGGCATATGCACCTTGTTATATTGGTAAAGATAAGTAAAATGTATGTGAACGTTAGTCATATTTTAATTAAAGAATATTTTTTAGTTAGGTAAATTTTTGTATTGTTAATTTCAGCTAATATTAACATTCTTTACCCTCGCAATATGTGAGTTTGGCATACGTTAAAAAATAGTATTTATAACTATATTCTGATAAATATATCTATAATTTCTACAAGTATAATCAGAAGAAAATTATAAAAATAGGTATGTAAAATAAATAAAATCAGCTACATGCTATATCCCGCACCGACAGTTTAGACCGAGGGAACCTAGTGCTCAGACACTCCGCTCCCCGCTTCCGTCGAATTCTGGAGGCATTGTGTGTTAAGTGGCGGAACTCAACGCGCTTTGCTTTGCGTCTACACCAGATAGAAGAAAAAAATATATAAATTTAAGTTAATATTTCATTTCCTCGAGTGGGGATCGAACCCACAACCAGTCCCGCAAGACTCTGATAGTACTCTTACTATACTAAAGTTTATTCAAAATCATATTAATTTTGTAAATTATGCACATTTTAAAATACTTATATATAAAGAGGCCAGTGGCTGTAGTATATGGATAAAAGAATATCAAAGTCAAATTAGCTTCACGCTGTATCCCGCACACAGCAGGGTAGGCAAAGGGAGCATAGTGTTAAGTTTCCGCCGAATTCTGGACGCAATGCGTGTTGAGTGGAGCAACACTGTGAAAGGATAATTATATATATATATATATATATATATATATATATATATATATATATAATTATCCTATATATATATATATATATATATATATATATATATATATATGAAAGGATAATTATATATATATGTAAAAAATACTCAAAACATATTTAAAAATTGAAAACAATTAAAAATATGTCACAACAGTGGACAGTTAAGGCCAGTGGTGGCGCAGAGCAAAGCATCGCGACAGGTTGTGAATTCGGTTCCCACTCGACTAAATTATATATTTAATATTTTCATTTCTTCACTCTGGAGGCAAAGCGCGGCGTTGTGTTCCGCTACTCAACAGAAGTCAGTGGAAAGTGGGAACGGAAGAGTTTCTCCTCTGCCTACCCTGCTACATGCGGGATACATCGTACACAAAGAAAAGACAATAATGATCTATAAGTACATGATTTTTATTAGGTCAGCTAGCGTTTTATTGCGTATAAAAATTTGTTAACTTTCCATTTGATCCACATTTGTTTGTGATAATAATAAATGACATTCAAATGAGTTGGAGATTTAATATTTACTTACGTCAAAGAGTAAGCAACGATGTATGAGGTCGTCGACCGATATCGTGATACGCACGATAAATATTATACTTACACATGGCATATATAGGATATGTTCTTCTTAAAAGTCTAGAATTTAATAAAGTTTTATTGCACTACTTATAAATAGATCTAGGCCAGTCGTGGCGCTGGGACACATGTGTGTGAGTGCAACAGACGTGAGTTCGATTCTACTCGGGGGAAATATTTAATATTTTCATTTCCTCTCTCTGGTGGCAAGGCAAAGCGCGGCGTTGAGCTCCGGCACTCAACACGCAATGCCTCCAGAATTAGGCTGAAAGTGCGGAGCGGAACTGTCTTAATGAGAAAAACTGTCTTAAAACGAAGTTCTAAACATTCTTATAAAGATTCTTATTTTGAGAAATTTCTCATATGGCAGATTATATGTAATGGATTTAAACCCAATTTATGAAGGAATATCCTTTTTTAGAAATGGCAACTTGATCAAATTTTAATTATCAAAATAGAGCTTCTCCATTAATAGAACAAATTATTATTTTCACATATTCCCAGGTTCCCTCTGCCTGCCTTGCTATTTTCGGGATAAAGTGTGAATTTAAAAGGCTAAACCGAAATAAATACGCTAAAAACATAAAATATAAAACAAATGTTATGTACCTACATGTTGTTTTGTTATTTCTTTTTTAAATATCTAATCTGAGACTTAATAGACATAATGAAATAAATAAGGACGAGGTGTGTGATGTAATGCTTAAATGTTATAGTAAGTAGTTTTCAGCTCCACACTATATACCGTATAATTAGTAGAGTAAGCCCCGGAAACCTAGTGTTAGGACACTGTTTCTCACTTTTCACTGAATTTTTGAGGCATTGCTTGTTGAATGGCGGAATCCAACGCTGCGCTCTCTACCTTGGTGCCACAATCGTCACCTTACATTCATTTACCTTAACCCCCTTTAATATATTTTACCCATTTATGTACATATCTATTTTAGAGAATTGCGTTGACCAAAGAGCTATTTTGTAGAGATAAAAGCAACATGCTGAACGCTGATGCTTACAATTGACGTAGAGAGACACACCCATCTCCACACACCTTATTCTCGAAATTATCTTTATTATAACAAGTATAATTATATATTTAAAATAAATCAGCTTCACCCGCAAATAGCAGGGTAGGCAGAGGTAACCTAGTGTTATGACACTTTGTTTCCCACTTTCTGCCGAGTTCTGGAGGCATTGATTTATTGGATTAGAAGAAATGAAATTAATTTAAGTAAATACTTCATTCCCCGAGTGCGGATCGAACCCACTACCAGTCACACTTTGTTCCCTGCTCCACGACTGGCCTATAATTATTTATTTTTTAATAAAATATTATGATTAAAGTTACTAAACATTTTGGCGGTCATTGACAGACATTATCTTTTCTTATCCGTATTATTGATTTTAAACTACAAACATGTTTTTGTGAATCGTAAATATTATAACATATATTCCACAATTTGTTTTATATTAAAAGATAACATATTTTTAAAAATATAAACTTTTAATAGCTCCAAATCTCATTAATTTTCAAATTTACTACTGTAATACACTTTATTATTATGCGTACATACGTATCACGTGAACGATAATTTATAAAAATTACAAATAAAAATATTTCACGAAATAACTAGCACAATATTGTTGTCTTCAGGTATAGACTATTTTAATTGTGCTCAAATAAATGCTTGCAAGTAAATTAAAATTAAATTAGCTTCACGCTTTATCCGGCACACAGCAGGGTAGGCAGAGGGAACCTAGTGTTAAGACACTTCGTTCCCCACTTTCTGCCGAATTTTGGAGGCATTGCGTGTTGAGTGGCAGAACTCAACGCCGCGCTTTACCTCGACACCAGAGCGAAGAAATGGAAATATAAATTTAAGCACAATAAAATTTAAGTAAATGCTTGCATCTAAGAAAATACATATAGTTAATTTATTCCTTTTTCAAGCACCGTATATCCCGTAATAGTACGTACCATCACATCTAAATCTAGTAAGAACGTGGTTGATAAGAATCTAAAGAAAATGAAAGTCAGTACCTAACCAATTTAACTGCAGTTCGATAAGAAATATAAAAAAAAAATTCAATTGATAAACCTAAAACTTTTAGCTCAAACCAAACTACGATAAGCAATTAAAAAAAAAAACCGAATGTAGATAACATAAACAAATAACATCAAGAGGTTTACATTACAAGTTTGTTTTGGTTATCGCCTTCCTTTCTGTACAACCAAAGCCATTGTATCTAATTGCATAGATTAATACTGTTCAAATTCCGCATCAACCGACCAACTTTGAATTAGTTCGCCCAAATTCGTACTGTTCACTTGTTCCTGTTGCGTGACGACTGCCAACTGGGTCGCAGTAAACTGTTTATCATTTACGATTAAATGATAAAACGGAATTATGAAAATGAGGAAGTCAGCGAAAAGAAATTTGGGGAACACATTTCGTAGCATGTTAATGTAGAGTAGGACTTTAAAGAAGGAGCCTATAAATTGTTGTAAATGACCTGCTTTGCACAACTTTGCACAACTGCCGTACTTACGAGTATGTTACCATGACTTTTTTTAATGTTATTTGGAGCGTTATTAAATTCCAATATTTTTTTTTGGCTTCACGCTTTATCCCGCAGAACAGAGTGAATTGGGATGTAAAGATAGCGTTAAGAATACACTCCATTCCCAATACGACACTTTCATTCTCCTCTTTTCTCTGTCTTCTTGAGGTATTGCGGTACTAGAGAAAAAAAATTAAAATATGAAATATTTCAATGAAAATATAAGATATTTAATTTCTCGAATAGGAACACAACCCACAATCTGTCACAAATCACGTCAGTTACAGTACACGCTTGTGCCTCTGCGCCACAACTTGCCTCAATTTCTTTTAAATAATAATCAGCTTCACGCTATATCCCGCAACATAGTGATAAGACACTCCGTTCCACATTTTCCTTTCTCCTTTTAACATCATAATTGATTAGTTGCATATTGTTTAATAATGATCCAAAATTTTTTTTTTCATATGTAGGTAAATCGTTAATCGTTATCTTTATAAAACAACCGTCATTTATCGTAATGCTACATAGGGCCTTGATTCTATCAATTATAACTTTTCATGTTTTATTTAGAAAATCTTATCAGTTAGTTAGAATCTTATCAGTTAGACATTTACAGCTGTGACTAGCCTAATCTGGTATAAGTAAAAGTACCTATATGTGTAGTTTACAGTTAACATATTGTAACAATATGTACCATGGATATGATGAAATAAGAAATAATGAAAAATATGTACGGCAAATTAAAAAAATGCATATTTAATATAGTAGTGATCGAGAGTCGTTCTTGGATTGACGACTCGACGGTCTTAAGACCCGTTTAGTCTAGTAAATCTTAATAATCTGCTCCGTAATCCATAATGTCACGATATTATAAGAATGAATTTTTAAAGGCCGGTCGTGGCGCAGAGACGCAAAGTTGTGTTAACGCGACTGGTTGTGAGTTCAATCCCCACTCGAGGAAATTAAATATTTATTAAAATTTATATTTCCATTTCTTTGCTCTGATGTCGAGGCAAAGCGCGGCGTAGAGTTCCGCCACTTAGTATGCAAAGCCTTCAGAATTCGGCGAAAAGTGGGAAACGGGGTGTCTTAACACTGGGTTCCTTCTGCTTACCCTGCTGTGTGCGGGATAAAGCATGAAGCTGATTATTATTTTTTATAAAGGAATTTATTCATAGATAGGCGACACATTCTGGATAAAAAGTGAGCCTTAATCAAAATGACCATTGGAGTTCGTTGAATCTATTTCTGGAACTGATATCGGTGACAAAACCTAAGTACAGTTTACTGTAAAAATATACACATATTATAATACTAGTGTATTTAAAACAAAAGTTGTGATAAGCTCCACTCGATTATAAGAGAACAACACCTACTTTTACTTGAACATAACAAAGATAACGTTTACAATAACAAAACGTAAAATGAAAGTGAGTTCTTGTGATATCCTTGAATCGCTAAGCTTCAGTTGATAATGTTACGTCTAATGAAATGCCAGTGAATTCGATCTTTTGATACTTTAAACCGAAATCCTGAACATAAAACTGTCATGAATAGAAATTGTTCGTTAAATCGTTGGTTCGGTTCATGTCGTTCTCGCATGTCCTGACTCGCGAACTTCCCGACAATAAATATCGTTTTATGTCGCGTCGCCGTTGCCTAGACGAGCCGATTCGACGAACTCTGCGTCGCTACCCTCTACGTATGCGTTGCGCCACCGTCATAGAGTCCAAATTCTTTTTTTATTATTTAGCAAATTTCACGTGGAATAAAAAATTGGAGTCGCATATCGATTGTGCCAACTGGTGCTTACCACGGATCTCGATCCTTTAACTATTGGGTAATCGAAAACTCGATTACTCGTATCGTAGCGGCGTCTGATAGCACGAAGTTAGGTTTTTTGTTTATATTATTTAATTTCTGGTTGAGAAACGATTACCTATAAGTACTATCTAGGCCATGTCGACTTTGATTGAACTGTGGAGGTTTACGTTTATATCAATTCGCTATTAAAGTCATTGTAATGGATGACTGAATTTTCATCATTCATTCAACAATTAAGATACTTCCGGTCCTCACCCGCCTAATTCTGGAAGCATTGTGTGTTGAGTGACGGATCTTAACGCCGCGCTTTACCTCGTGAACAGGGTTCCTCCTCGAAATTGGTTCATATGAACATTTAAGCGACTTTTTTAGAGGACACATTAATGCATGCGGCTGTGAAGAAATTTATTGATCCGCCCCCTAAAAAGTCCAATATGGTATTATAATTATCTGAGAACACGTCTGGTGGATGTTGGTTCCATAATTTGCATGTTCGTGGTAAAAAAGATCAGGCATAACAGGTAGTTTAACTAACCCAGAAACAGGTGAAAGAATTCTGATGGTAGAATAATACCTAACAATTCTTCAGAACATAATCTTAATACTTAAGGATAAAAAATATCAAGTGGGTAGGTTGAGACTAGCCGCTCTGGCGTCGAGGCAAAGCTCGGCGTTTAGTTCCGCCCCTCAACACACAGTACATACAACATACAACACACAGTACATTACTTTATCACTTTGCCCCTAATATGTTAACCCTAACATTTCTGTAATATTCCATAAACCAAACACAGTTTCCTACTTGTTATTAACGCACGGCACATATAAAAGTAGGCGCCGCCATTACCCGCTAACACAGCGAAACGGTAAACAAGCGTAATCTAAAAGATAATGTTGTATAAATTATAATTAGCGTAATTACAGATTCTGTAAATTGACTCGTTTCGCATATCCTATACACGAGCCACGAGGTGACAGCATGTCTCTAATCTGTTTTACTACTTACATAGTAGTATACATGTGTATGTATATATTATATTGTTAACTATTAACCGTGAATAGATATGTATATAAATATTTATGAAAAAAAAACCAGCTTCACGTTGTGTCCCGCGCACAGTAGGGTAGGCAGAGGAAACCTAGTGTTGAGACACCCCGTTGTGTAAATAAAATAAAAAAATAAAAAATGATTATAAAAACAAACTCTTTTCTGAGTTATTTATTTGACACCTATATTATATTAGGTGCGTTGTGCAAAAATATGTAATCGTCGATTTTATATTAACACCAATATTGATTACATGTAATTTCATTGTCATTAGAAAACTTCAGCACATGTCCCGTATTACTACATTTATAAAAAAAAAAAGATTTCATTAATTATGAAATTTGGCAGCTAGCTTGTAGATACAAGTAGACCTAATTTAATTTTTGTACGAGACTAGGTGGGCGAGCCGACTCGCGCTTGTCCGGTTTTAATTATTGTTTTAGCGTCATGCTATATCCCGCACACAGCAGGGCATCCAGAGGAACCTAGTATTGAGACACCTCGTTCCGCAATTTCCGCCGAATTCTGAAGACATATTGAGTGGCGAAACTAAACGCCGCGCTTTTATTAGACCCAAAGCAAAAAAATAAAATATTGAATATTTTATTCACGTCATCACACTTCCTGTCTCTGGACGAATCCTCGATTGTTTTTTAAATCAAATTGTTAAAGGAAACTGGAAAATAAAGCCTAATAAGGACTCCGTTGATGTATTTGTTTTAATGAATACAATTTGTTTTATATATGTTCAAGGACTAACTAATAACACTCGGAAATTTTTACGTGATAATAATTTATTTAATTGATAGCGTTTAATTACTTAAAACAAGAACACCTCACGCGCGGACCATGTGACGCTATCAGCTTACAGTACTGACCTGCGATAATGTTTAAAGCCGACGGAAAAAATGTATGCATTCTGATTGTGGTGGATATTTTAATCATTATTATATTATTTCAATCATTATTATATTTAATAATATGATCTAATAACTCAACACACAATGCCTCCACAATTCGGAGAAAGTGGGGACAGAGTGTCTCAACACTAGGTTTGCCTACACTGTTGTGAGCGGGTTACAGCGTTAAGCTGAATAAATATTATCATCTAATAATAATTCAAATCAAATGCTATTGCAAAAGAAATTGCATTTTTTACAATGAAACACGGTAAATATATGTACATATTTATACATTATTTGATATTTCTTATTTAAATTTTGTTATTTTCGTTCCTAATGTACTTTTATGGTAATACTCTTATTTTCTCCCCGTTTTATATTTTTTTTCTGTCACTATAAATATAGACGGATAAAAGTTAACGCCATGCTAGTTACTACGCTTAACAAATCTATAAATAAGTATAAGCATTTACTATGGAATTCACCCATAATCGAGGCGAATTCTTTGATTGTTTTTAAAATATTTATAAATTTAAACCAATTGTAAATATTATATTTGTAGGAACATAAAATAGTATCTAATTATTTATCATAATATTTTAATCCGTTTTTGCTATGTTTATGAATATTTTTTTTTTTTACTATAGGTAAATTTTTTTTTCGTAAAAATATTTTTCTATAACTTAACTTCTTTTTAAAACATATGTACGTACATACCTACATATATATAGATATTGATTCAATTGACTCCATATTCTCTGGTCATAATAACATTATATTAATAGCTTACAAATAGTAAATATATTACATAAATTATGAAAGAAACAACTAATATTGCGTGATATAAATAAGAATTATATCAAGTACAGTAGATATAGGCATATCAATAAGAAGATATCAGTACAAAGTCCACTTGAAGACCTCTTCTGTTAAGTCGAGCAACTCGCAAAAAGATGTAGCAATCAATGTATCACGCGTGTTTTGTGTCAGTAAGCACGTGTATTATTTTTTAGACTTTGGCCTAAATTTTACGGTTGATAACGAAGACTAAATTTTATATTAAGCTGATATTTTTATTATTATAAAATACATTAAAATATATCAAGAAAGAAATGGAAAGTAAGTCATAGGAATTAAATATTTCAAAATAAAAGATATAGGTAAACATTACAGTTCTGTAAATTAAAAAAACCATTGCCAACTTGGCCTTTATAACAGGTTGCATATAGTTTGAAGATAATATTATTAAATTATTCTTATTAATTTCCAAGCTGAGGTAAAAAGACGAAGCGCGACGTTGAGTTACACATCTCAAAAATGAATTGAAAAAATTTCCTCGGCCTGTTTGATAAGTACCTACAGCATGAAGAACATCTTTGGACAGAAAACTCACTAAGAGGAACTATCACTAATTTCAGTTTTTTTTTTTCATATACTATATATTATAAATTGTTAAGTATTCTGATATTACATAAATTGTATTCATGAACTATATACAGCATCTAGGTATATTAGAAAAACAGAAAAACTGGGAAATTCAAATCAAATCAGCTTCACGCTGTATCCCGCACGCAGCAGGGTAGGCAGAGGGAACCTAGTGTTTTTTTTTTTTTTTAGACACTCCGTTCCCCACTTTCTGCCGAATTCTGGAGGTATTGCGTGTTAAGTGGCTGAACTCGCCGCGCTTATCCTCGACACCAGAGCGAAGAAATGGAAGTATAAATTTAAGTAAATATTTCATCTCCTCGAGTGGGGATCGAACCCACAACCAGTCGGTTTACAGTCACACTTTGTGCCGCTGCGCCACGACTGGCCTCTCTGACTGGGAAATTCAAACATCACATTTCACCAATTTCATTTTATTCTACGCTACAAGGAAAATGATAAAGTCCACTTACAACGTCTAAATTAGTCATTAATGCCAAATTGGTAATTCCATTAATTGTTCTATTAATAATAATTTATACAATTTAAAAAAATTGACTCATTATGTAGTCTTTCTAAAAATACTATTTTTTTACTAAAACTAACTAACTAAGTGGCTTCCCTTGTATGTTTATACAGAAATTTCAAATTTATAAGTAATTTCATTCAAATTATAAATAAATTTTATAAAGTTAGTTACATCAAAAATCAAATCAACTTCACGTTGTATCCCGCACACAGCAGGGGGCAGGCAGAAGGAACCTAGTGTTAAGACACTCCGTTCCCACTTTTTGCCGAGTTCTGGAGGAATTAAGTGTTGAGTGGCAGAACTCAACAATGCGCTTCGCCTCGACACCAGAGCGAAGAAATGGAAATATAAATTTAAGAAAAATATTTCATCTCCTTGAGTGGGATCGAACCCACAACCAGTCGGTTTTACAGTCACACTTTGTGCCCCTGCGCCTCGACTGGCCTCAAGTTAGATACATGTATATTATAAATCGCTTATTTGTTCTTATATTATTTCATTTGTGTTTTCTTTATGTGCTAGGTTCACGCAGCATTAAAAATAAATTAATGTTAAATTTATTTCTTATTTCCAATATAGACAACTCTTTCGCGCTTTTCCTCGTTCTTAGAGTGGGAATTGAACCCAAACTTGACGCCGTACTTGACTGGCCTCATAGTTAACATTATGATAGTCTAAAATCCTGTATTTACATTACATATTTGAATAGTACTAGGATGTTTACTATTCCAAAACTAAGTCACATAGGCCCGATCCGGGTCAAACGGTCCCTGTGTCACGTACGCATATAATATTTATTTATAAACTGAGATCCTAAGGCCTCCAGTCCTACGTTATTTTAGCAAAGCTCTAATTTTGAGGATAAATAGTCGAATATGTAGTTAACACTGTATGTACTAGTACTTACTACCTTGAAAGTGGAGCCCTTTTACAGGTGGCGCCAACTTAAGGCACACACTTACCTACGTTAAAGTAGAAACACTCGTTTTTAAATATGTTATAAGAATAATTAAAAAATATATATGTATTATTAGCAGACCCTTTACGTGGTCTTCCTTTGCTCCCGCCAAGCCTCCTAAAGGTTGTTTAAAATTGGGGCAAACTACCTTATAATAGCAAGCTTTACTTTTTTTTGCATATACTATTTACGAACTATTTCAACCCTTATAAGCACCCAGACCAATTTGATGGGTCAACCATCCTCCCAGACAGAGATGTGCCTTTATTTGACGCTACCTCTGAAAGTGCCCCACATTCAAGTTAGTGAGTACGCATACTGTTTTATGTGCATATTAGTCTATTAATCCTCAAAATTACAGCTTTGCTAAAATGAAGCAGATCTGGGGGCCCGGGGATCTTGGGTTATTACGTTAGTAAGCAATTCACGGTCAGTGATAAGTGACATAATTAAGCAATTTTATTATCGGTTTAGAGGCCAGTCGTGGCGCAGTGGCACAAAGTGTGACTGTAAAACCGACTGGTTGTGGGTTCGATCCCCACTCGTGGAGATGAAATATTTACTTAAATTTATATTTTCATTTCTTCGCTCTGGTGTCGAGGCAAAGCGCGGCGTTGAGTTCTGCCACTCAATACGCAATGCCTCCAAAATTCGGCAGAAAGTGGGGAACGGAGTGTCTTAACACTAGGTTCCCTCTGCCTACCCTGCTGTGTGCGGGATATAGCGTGAAGCTATTTTTTTTTTTTTTTTATTATCGGTTTAATTTTTGTCCTATTGTAAACAGTTTCTAGGAATCTATTAATAATATCTTAGTAGAAATGCTATAGGCGCTATTTTTAAGACGTATGGCTTAATCGGTCAGTTTACTTGTGTTGTATCTTAAAATCACGGGTTCCAGTTCTGCTTCGTTCAAATACTAATACATTTTTGTAAGATATCTATGTATATATTTTAGAATTATACAAACAGAACTTTAGTGCTTTTTGGTACTTTGTGTAAAAACCATTGCAATTATGGAAACAACGATTCATTAGAAACCAGTATACGTTTCATTAACTTTGTACCTAGCAGTACATAACATAGATGGCGTTATAATAAGTTAAACCTATAGTAGGTTTTTACCTATCACAAATTTTTATATTAGCATAAAATAAAAATTTTAGCATTAACAATATTTTTATGGCAATTACAAAAAACAACAATTTATGCCCACATAGAAACGTGTTCATTTTGATCATATACCTACATCATTTTTAATGCGAAATATTAGTTATGCCAATCTTTTTAGTAGCAATTAGAAATTTAATTTTTATTTAATAAAAATTCCATAAAATACATAATTACAAAAAATACAAAAAGCCTAATGTAATATAAGAATATTAGTAGCAAAAATAGGAAGATACATTATAAATAAAATTTATGTAAATATTTTTTGATGCACATGCAAGATGAAATGAAATTGATATCATTGTACCTAATATTTGTATGAGACCGTCGTGGCGCAGCGGCACAAGGGTGTAACTGTACGCGACGGTTGTGGGTGCGATCCCACGCGAGGAAATGAAATAATTTAAAATTTATATTTCAATTTCTTCGCTCTGGTGTCGAGGCACAGAGCGGCGTTGAGTTCCCCACTCAACACGCAATGCCTCCAAAATTCATCGGAAAGTGGGTAACTTAACACTAGGTTCCCTCTGCCTGCCTGAGTTAACATTTATATAAAAACATTATTAGCAGAGCTTTTAAACATCTCGAAAGCTCATCCTAGATGGCGCTAAAGGGAATTGAATCGCGCTAGCATTACGTTCTGTTCCTGAAGTAAACATTTTCAGTCCTCCATATACAGATAAGAGTTTACACGTATGAGATGCTTATCTTACATGCAACAGAAGCATCAATTTTTGAAAGCGCGTGCTCTTTGCGCGCGTTGTATTTTTTCACATCTTGACGCGGTATCCTTAAGGTAGGTAGGGGTCCTAGTGTTAAAATACTACGTTCTCCACTTTTCACTGAATTTTCTGGTCATTGTGTGTTGAATGGCGGTACTCAACGCCGCGCTTTTACCTTAGTAGCGAAGATATTAAAATCAAGAAGAAAAGAAAAAAAAAACAAAAATATTCTAGAAACATTTTAAAATACCCGTGAATTACTTCTATTTACCTAAAACAAACTTTGTTATAAATGTTTACAAAAAATTAGACAGAGTAAGCTAAACGCGTGAGTAGCTTTTATTGGAATTAACTTTCACACAATGAAATTAAGCTGATAAAAGAAATTGAGGCCGATCATGGCGCAGCGGCACAAAATATGACTGTAAAACCGACTGGTTGTGGGTTCGATTCACGCTCGAGGCGATGAAGTATTTACTTAAATTCATATTTCCATTTCTTCGCTCTGGTGTCGAGGCAAAGTGCGGCGTCGAGTTCTGCCACTCAATACGCAATGTCTCCAGAATCCGGCAGAAAGTGGGGAATGGAGTGTCTTAACACTAGGACTGCCTACCCTGCTGTGAGCGGGATACAGCGTGAAGCTAAAAAAAAAGGGAAATTAACCTAATTCATCGAAAGCAATGTAAGGATACGAGTATTCTTCACTTCCCCTAATGTGTGAAAAAATAAACTTATATAAAATGAAAAAGAAAGTTCCTTTATACGTATAAATCCTTATGTATTATCATAAACAATGCATTTTTATCATGATTTTGAATTAAAGAAATTATTTGATATCGTTATCGTTTCTATATCATGCACTAATTACTAAACAACTTATCTTATTTCAAATAAAAATATATTATTCTCATTACTTTCCCTTATTATTAAGTAAAAAATTGTTTAAAGTATTTAAAGTTGTACAATTTCCAGGTGTTGCAGATTCAAGTACCGTAACCCGTTACGTTTAGTTTTTTAATAATTTAATTTATATATTTCTTTTCTTAGTCCGTAGAAAACAATTTAAAATTCTAAGTATTTAACGTTTCTTTTATCGACAAGACGTGCCTTAGTAACTTACCGGCATTTCTTCCGGTGTCCCGCGTAGTCCGCCCGTCGCGCCCGCCTTACCAGCGCGAGCATCAACCTTCCACTGTGCCAGCGCACCACCTGGCCCCTGAAACTTCGCGTGACACACACCATCTATCTGTTCACCATAAAAATCTACCCTACTACCCTCAAACATAACCTTCCTTTTCCTTCGTCCACTTTCAAAGCGATTTACATTCGAATTTGATGTCTTTTCGACATCCGCAATAGTATCTTTTCTATAACCAACCCTATCAATATCATCGCAAGAACTACATTTTTCTTTCATACAATTAATAATGGGCTTCTTTGCCAATTCATATGAACTTTTCGACTGGCTCTCCCTCCATTTTTTGAGGACGATATCTTTGGGTTTCGTGCCTGGTTTCGCTTTATTGCCATTTGATTCACTTTCAGGTCTAGTGCTTGTTGATTTATCTTTTGTTTTCGGCTCAAGTACACGTAAATCGTGATTTTTATTGTTGCTATCAATGCATTGCTCTACATTATTTTGAGTTTCAAAATCTGAATACCGGTTAGCTCCACGTAAGTTGTTCCATAATTTGACGCCGTCTTCGTCAATCGGCGCTCTAGATCTTGGAGACACAATTGATAGTAGTTTCTTAGACATCGTACAAAATTTATAATATTTGAACTACACATGAGTGCATGTTGAGCTGTAAAATGTAACTGAACTGTCAGCAACACTTTAAAAGTGCAAGTCAGTAACCTAATTTTTTTTCGCCATTGAAGAATGCTTATTACTTTTCTATACTAGCCGTACAAAGTAACTATAGCGCCTTTGTAAAAGTTTTATAGATTATCTGTTTAAGTAGGTCAATATATAGATAGGTAAATGCTCCATTTCTATTAAGCTTTATACGTTCACACTATATTAAAATTAAATTAATGTTTAAATTCATATTCTTTATGTACTAAGATAGGTACCTAATTTAAAGAAGTTTATTCCTGTGGTAAACAAATAGCGGCGTTGAGCTCTACCACTCAACATGCATTATGCATATATTATAGCATTATGGCCATCCCCAATCATACAAAATAAAAATCAATAAAATTCTTATATACAAAACGTATAAAAATTCCAACGTAGCGGAACTCTAACCCGCTCCTCCTGCAAACCGACCAAGCGCTCTGGCCACTAAGCCATATGTTCTTATCAAGCTACGTCGAAACTTATATACGCTTTTTACAACTTATTTATGTTGTTAGCATCTCTGTAGGGAGATTTTTACAAATTTTCGCTATCGAAAGATAATTACTCCTTCTTTTCTTTCTTAAGCGTGGATTAACACTTTAAAAATGTTAAAAATATTTAACAAATAGCATTCTCTCTTGCCAGACGATAATTCTTAGTAATTATCTTTGGGAAGTACTTAGGAACCTTTTACTAAACTATTTAACTACTTAACTTTGGTAAGTCCCGATATCACCGCTTGAGCTCCCTTAGAATAATGTGGAATGTCTTAAGGTTCCTAGATTTCCTTTACTGTCCTCTTATGTTGAAGTCAGTGTGTTTTTTAATATTAAAAAAAAATACAAAATAAATACACGTAGCACTATATAATAAAAACCAATTAATATTTATAATTAATAAATTAACAATATCAACAAAATTCTAAATTATGTTTAAGGTCAACCAGCAATTATATTGATAAATGAGGTAGCATTTAAATGCCTATCCGTTTGTACAGTCGGTGGTCTCCCGTTCGATAACCAACGATTGATGTTCTACAGATGGCCTCAGATGTCTGGGGACCGTCATTCAATGAACTCGGCTACTTATACTCAGACTTATATGTATTTAAGTGTTACTTATATAAAAAAACCATATTTCTCGAACTTTTTCACATCTCAACATTACGTCTTTTTCTTTTGGGGTAATTTCTATTATAATATTTTATTTTGTAGATCTTAACCACCCCTACTAGCTCACAGCATCGTAACCTTAGTCCGCACAAAAGAATCCGCTCAAACTTTTACTATTGGAAATTACTTAAAAAATACTTATTCTATGTAAAATTGTTTATTATTATATTTTTACTTTTTGTAATTTTTCTTTAAAAGAAACATTTCTATAATACAATTACATTTATAAGAAATAAAAATGGCTGCTTTATATATAATGTATTTTTTTATAACAAAACAATTAGAGTGTGAGGAAAACTTTCTACAATATGAAATTAAAATATTAAGGCTGTAAACACTTGCACCGATAGCTCTACGTCGTAGCATCTTCGTAGCATCATATCTATTTGGCTACTTACAGGCCTAGTTAATTTTAATGTATTTTTCATTATTTTTATTTTTCAGCATAAAACCCCTTTTTTTCATCAAATGTTTAGAGAAATGTGGTGTTTTTAACACAGTGTTATTTAAGAATCTGAATTACAATTCTATTTGTTATATCATCATACCAGCGAGTGGGTCTGATGATGGCTGACGGAATCCCTGATTGCCTAGCTATACCTATTAGTAAACATCGAATTTATATATTCATGTTATGTGTACTGTGATTGAACGTGTTTTTAAACTATTTTTTATATTTTTTTCGCTTATATATTGTGTTGTGTACAATATTATGATAAACTGATATATATTTTTTATATTTACTTATATAAGTTAAATTTCATGACTATTTATTTTCAACACAAAGTAATATTTAATATTTTGTTACATATTTACTATTTCATTACAGAATTCAAGGATTTTTCATCAAATGTTTAGAGAAATGTGGTGTTTTTAACACAGTGTTATTTAAGAATCTGAATTACAATTCTATTTGTTATATCATCATACCAGCGAGTGGGTCTGATGATGGCTGACGGAATCCCTGATTGCCTAGCTATACCTATTAGTAAACATCGAATTTATATATTCATGTTATGTGTACTGTGATTGAACGTGTTTTTAAACTATTTTTTTATATTTTTTTCGCTTATATATTGTGTTGTGTACAATATTATGATAAAACTGATATATATTTTTTATATTTACTTATATAAGTTAAATTTCATGACTATTTATTTTCAACACAAAGTAATATTTTATTTTGTTACATATTTACTATTTCATTACAGAATTCAAGGATATTTCAAATTGGAAGACATTTTTTCTTAATCCTTTAATAAATATGATTTTAAACATGTTAATGTATGTACACAACTGAAATATTTTTACAGTGACTCTAATTCGATTTCGGCGACCTAAAAAGACGGAAAAACAATATACATGTTATATTTTCCGTAGTTACTAAATTTTTCATGAGTTTTACCAATTACCTATTACGTATTTTCATTAAAAAGGTGCGTCCGGCTTTATCTTTAGCCCAGATTTGCGTGTAGTGTGTAGAGTTATCAAAGCAATAACAACACTTTGCCGTAATTTTACATTCGAAATAATAACATATGCAAGGTAATCAAATAGTAATTGTAGATTTAGGTCGTACCGTCTGGGCTCTTGGACTTTGTACGTCTGCAGAGACAATGCATTGACCTAAGATCTTTCCATGCGAGAATACGGATCGTTACTGAGAAGAACATGTAATAAATTTTACATACATGTCTAAACAAAACCGGCCGTCGCGGCGCAGGCGGCGGGGTGTGACTGTGACGCGACAATTTTAGGTTCGGTGCCCACTTAAGGGAATGATTTATTATATAATGATTATTTATTTATATTTTTATTTCTTCGCTCTGGCACCAAGGTGAGAAGCTTGGCGTTGAGTTCCGCCACTCAACTCGCAATAACTCGCCTCGAGGAGAATGGGGAAGGGAGTGCCTTAGCACTAGGTTCCTTTGCCTACTCTGATGTATGCGGGATATAGTGTGAAGCTATGCTTGTTTTCACAAGGTATTATTAGAAAACTATATAAAACAAAAGATGTTGTGGCGTAGCTGCACAGATTTTGACTATAAATGCGACAGTGTTCTGTTCGATTATTCGGGAAGTTGATTATTTTTAAGTATCAAGACAAACGGTAGCATTGAATGCACTCTACACGCAATGTATTAAAATTGACAAAAATGACAAAAAAATGTCAAATGTCAAATTGACAATTGACATTCGATGGTAACGAAATATCTTGACGTTTGGTTCCCTCCGCCTACCCGTGCGCATGAATGCCGTGTGTGCTTCTTCTTCTTCTTCTTCCTGGCATTAATCCCGGCTATTTGCCAGGGTCTGCCTTCCTACTCAACCTACTCCACTTTGCACGGTCTTTAGCGTGTGCATGAAGATAAAAAAAACCAATAACTTTTTTTAATACATGCATTAAGAAGCAGTTAATGTCACAAATTATGTTTATTATAGAGAACTGGGTTATTCATGATTATGTACTGTTTTTTTGTTGATTTTGAACTTGTGTTCCCAGTCTTAAGTCCGAGTACTGGTATATCATATTATTTTAAGACCATACGCTTAGTAAATTATAATTAATATTTTCATTTCTTTGCTCTGGCCACAAAGCAAAGAAACCAGACGTTAAGTTCCGTTTCCGTTCCGTTTTCAAAAAAAGCCACGCCTCGAAAAATTCGCCGCAATTTGTGGAACGGAGTGTCTTAAAACTAAAGTTCTTCTTCCTACCCTGCTATGTGCGGGATACAGCGTGAAGCTGATTAGACACACCCTTATACGTTATAAAAATCTGCATATTTTGTTGTTAAATAAACATTTTGAAATATTTTTAAACATTATTATTAAAGTGTTATTCCACACTTAGGAAAGAAACTTATTTAGAAAACGTATAAAAATTTTAACGCAGCGGGACTCGAACCCGCGCCTCCTTTAAACCGACCAGGCGCTCTGACCACTAAGCCATGCGTTCTCGCCAAGCTACGTCAAAATTTTGTAAATATTTCAAAATACTTATATTTTGAAATATATTTTTTAACAAAAAAAATTAAAACAGATAAGCAATCACCGTCTACATAGCGTCTGACCTACACTAAATAATAGCCTTGGACGATGGACACAACTACAATATCTATGATAACAATATTTATATTTCCTTAAAATCATCACTTTATTTATTATAAGATAATTAAATATGGATAGATGATTTAATTTTGGTGAATTGTAAATGCGCAGAAATTTAATTATGTATTAAATTATGTATATACCGTTTTTAAAGCTTTTTTTGACTTGCTGTGTTAGTTAGTATGTGTTTTAGTGTATGGAAAATATTACAAACTCAACTTGACCCACTTCCCAATGTGTGATTGAACTGAATTTTGGATTGTGACTTTAGTTAAAATATCAATACAATTACATCTATATTCTCAATATTGTTGTTTATACGTAGAAGTTTTCTCTTGAAGTTCTCAGTTTTTTAATGATAATCGCACTTAAACCCTTAAAAACACAGGAGCAAGCGTGCGACTATAAACACGGTAGGTTATGGGTTCTATTTCCACGAGGAAATGAAATAGTTAATATTTTCATTTCCTCGCTCAGTTAACGAGGCAAAGCGTTGAGTTTCGCCACTCAACACGAAATGCCTCCAGAACTCGGCGGAAAGTAATGAACAACGGTGTGTCTTAGGTTCCCTCTGACAACTTTTTAAATTATAATTATAATTTATTACAAAAACCAACATTGACAATATATAAAATGTAGCATCCATCACCATCCACCATCAACAGCCAGTCCTCCTCCTCTGCTGGAAATAGTCTCCTCAAGTGATACGTTAATAGGCACAATCTTAGAGTATCACAAAACATAACGTTAAATAAACAATATTACTACATCAAAAAAATCAGCTTCACGCTGTATCCCGCACACAGCAGGGTAGGCAGAGGGAACCTAGTGTTAAGACACTCCGTTCCCCACTTTCTGCCGAATTCTGGAGGCATTGCGTGTTGAGTGGCAGAACTCAACGCCGCACTTTGCCTCGACACCAGAGCGAAGAAATGGAAATATAAATTTACTACATAATTGTATCGATTCAGATAGTAAGATAAAAAAAACTAAAGATTTGGTTGTAAGACCTTGTACTTTGGATCGATTTTTCGCTTGTAATATACAAGCAGAAACATATTTAAAACATGTATTATGATAATATTTGTACTCGCCCTACTACATCTACTGTACAGCCATTTTTTATGGTTATCATTGAAATAGAAATCGTTATTGCAAGGAATTTATACCGTCTGACTCGCGATGGTTGTGAGTTCGAGCCCCATGCGGAGAGTGAATTATCTTCATTTCCAAATTACGCGACATTAAAGTTGTAAAAGTTCAAAAAATGTTTTTAACTTCTTTTTTTTAATGTTCTTCTTTTTTCTGTATAGTGTACATAGTAAGGTAAGCAAAGAGACCTTCGATTTTTTTAGTTTTTTCCAGTTCCGAAATTTTAATCATTTTTAACACCTATGCATAGGATGTGGACAGCTATATCGTTCATTCAAAATATCGTTACGATCGTTTACTTAAAATACATGTTAAATTTAAATTATTTTATAATTAAATACAAATCAAAATCAATATCAAAATTATAATTGATATTCAGTTAATGCTTTTTTAATTAAAATTAGGTAGTTACAATCTGTTGTTCAACGTCTAATTATTACGTTACGTTTAACTTCTAATTTATATTTGTGTTCTATTTTTCGTCATAATGTAATATATAGGTATCTTCTTTACCAACAGAGATTAAATTAAGAATATTTTTTCAAGCTTCACGCTGTGTTCCGCACGTACCAGGGTAGACAGAGGGTTAAGTCTACACTTAACCCTCTGTCTACCCTGGTACGTACGTACACACTACGTGTTAAGACACTTCATTTTCCACTTTCCGCCAAATTATATGGGCATTGTGTGGCGGAAATCAATTGCCTCGACACATGAGCGAAAAAATTAATAAATCAGCTTCACGCTGTATCCCGCACACAGCAGGGTAGGCAGAGGGAACCTAGTGTTTTTTAGACACTCCGTTCCCCACTTTCTGCCGAATTCTGGAGGCATTGCGTGTTGAGTGGCAGAACGCCGCGCTTAGCCTCGACACCAGAGCGAAGAAATGGAAATATAAATTTAAGTAAATATTTCATCTCCTCGAGTGGGGATCGAACCCACAACCAGTCGGTTTACAGTCACATTTTGAAAAAATGAAAATATTAAATATTTAATTTGCTCCACAGGGAATCGAACATACAATCTGTCATGTTTACAGTGTGCGCTGAGCCACAACTGGCCTCACTTAATTTATCATATTTAATAACAAAAACAAAAACTACGCCGGGCTTATTTAGAGTATTTGAATAAATAATAATTCTATAAAGGAAATATTGCATCACATCACTAGTAAGGTCAATTTAATGTACAGAGTTTGGCAGACACGCACCAGACGCCTGACTGCCAGCCGCTGATAACATTATTTTGGGAATATTTTATTTATAATTTCCTTTTATTTAACAGTGTTAAATAATAATGTAATTAAATTTAAGGCCAGTCGTGGGGCAAAGGTGTGATTGTAACCTTGATTGGTTATAGGATCTATTCCCATTCGGGGAAAAGAATTATTGTTTATTAAATGAAAATCTTATTACTTCATTCTGGTCAACAAGACAAAGCACGACGTTAATGTTCTGCCACGCACACACAATGCTTCCAAAATTCGGTGGAAAAGGAGGGAACGGAGTGTTTTAGCACTAGGTTCCCTCTGCCTACCATACTGTGCGGGATACAACGTGAAGCTGTTTTTTTTATGAGGCTGATTTATCGTAAACTGTATTAAGTACTTTTGATACTCACGCAGCTGTAGTATAATGCTTGAAAGTAGTTCTTAAGTAGGAAAGAAACAAACAGTAACTTATGTAGAAAGTAGAATATTTTATGTATGATAAATAATATATAAACAAATTTATTATAATATAAAACACGAGAGCCCTAAAGATCTAAAGACATCTTGAAAGTACCGATGATGTATCACGTGTAAATATTATCTATATTTACACGTGATCACGATAATCCTACATTTTTGTTCCGGTTAAAGCTCACCTTATCGATTTATTCTATTATAATATTTATAAAAAATTTATCAAAATGACAATTATCCTTTAAAACAGCATTCCCAAGGCGTGTTATCATTATAAAATCATTACTTTGGTAATAACCTTAACACACAAACGTATTTTCACAACTCTTTTTAATTGTAATATAGAACATTTTCGGATCCTATTGTAAAAGCGTACACATTATCCCATAAAAAGAACGACTCGCTACAATCGGGTGTCAGGTGCTATAAGTTTATTCTCAGCTTCACGCTGTATCCCGCACACAGCAGGGTAGGCAGAGGGAACATTGTGTTAAGACACTCCATTCCCCACTTTCTGCCGAATTCTGGAGGCATTGCGTGTTAAGTGGCAGAACTCAACGCCGCGCTTAGCCTCGACACCAGAGCGAAGAAATGGAAATATAAATTTAAGTAAATATTTCATCTCCTCGAGTGGGGATCGAACCCACAACCAGTCGGTTTTACAGTCACACTTCATGCCACTGCGCCACGACTGGCCTCTATAAGTTTATTCTTATTTCTAATATTGATATTATGTATATCATTATTGATAGAAAACATATAAAAACTTGAAAGTAGCGGGACTCGAATCCGCGCCTCCTGGAAACTGACCAGGCGCTAAGCCTCAAGTTATCATGAAGCTACGTCGAAATTTTTATACGCTTATTACAGCTTATTTATGTTGTTAAATTCATTAAGTCAAGAAACACACCATACTCTATACAATTATCTATACATGTATATAAAAGTACATGTTCAAACTGACTGAGGTAAGACGCACGCACAGCCAGACGCAGAAAAGTAAACAGTTTACAGAAAAATAATATTTGGACAGATGTATATTTTCGTAACCTGGATATCCACTTAGAAGGGATTTTGAAATTTTTTTACCCTAAAGGGATGAAATAGGGGTTCAAAATTTGTATGGTTTTTTATTTAAATCGGCACCAAATTTTTTAAAATTTGAAATTCAGAATCTTAAAAATATTTTATTGAACACGTGTTTCATGGTTTTTTTAGAATTCACCCCCTAAGTGTTCAAACAAGGGGCTGAAAGTTTATATGTGAAAAATCTTTAAATCGCCACAGATTTGTATAAAAAAAAATATTCAGACTGGTAAAACTATTTTATTGAACACGTGTTTCGTGGTTTTTTTAGAATTCACCCCTAAGGGTGACATCAGCGGGCGAAGCTGCGCGCGCGCACTAATTAAATATAATCATCTCGACAGAAATTCCCCAAAGGTCTGATGTTATCTTAATATCTAGGACTTGAATGTCTTAACAATGTCTCTTGAGTTGGCCACTTTAAATTTTAAATTTATATTACATTTGTTTACCTTACGCAATGATTCAGACATCTGTGAAAGATATAATTGTCAATTTTAAATTTAAATTCATAACTGTAATCTCTACCTTTTCTAGTTTTACAATTTATTATGTCATTTTAATTTTATCAAAAGAGTTTTTAATTTTTTTTTAATATGCAACGATTTTGCCATGAAACATAATTAGAATTAGAATGGAACAAAATAATTTAAAATAGGCTCTAATATAATTACAAAATGATTTACTATGTTTATATGTTTTTCACTATAAAGTTCATATAACTTTTATCTACTGTCTACTCTAATAAATTCTCACAGTTCTAAATGACAAGAAACTCTTGGACAGACAGATGTTTCTATACACACATACATCTAGAGGTAGTAATACATAAAGCTTGAAACTTAAAACGAATCACGACGCGTTGCTCTCAACAGGCAATGTCTAGTATATCGGTGGAGGAGGCGGAGCGGAGTGTCTTTACACTACATTCCCTCTGCCTACGCCGCTATATGCGGCATACAGCGTGAAACACAAAAATAAAAATAATATAAATAAAACTTATACCATCGGTATGGAACAAGCCTTTAATGATAGAAGTTAATACGTCCTTAACAGATCTTTTTTATATAAAATAAAATCAGCATCACGCTGTATCCCGCACACAGCAGGGTAGGCAGAGGGAACCTAGTGTTAAGACACTCCAAACCCCACCTTCTGCCGAATTCTGGAGGCATTGCGTGTAGAGTGGCAGAACTCAACGCCGCGTTAGCCTCGCACCAGAGCGAAGAAATGGAAATATAAATTTAAGTAAATATTTCACACCCACAACCAGTCGGTTTTACAGTCACACTTCGTGCCACTGCGCCACGACTGGCCTCGAATATGTATACAATAATCATATAATTTTACCACGTATACGGACAGACTAAATACCAACGCCACAGACAGACAGACTAAAATCTTCACTTAAATAGATAAAATAAATCCGCCAAAACACTTAACTTAATCGCAAAGAAATGCATGAGTGGCTACATTCATATATATATATATATATATATATATATATATATATATATATATATATCCATACATACATACACACATACATACAAACGTACTCGAATATATAATGAGTTTGTATTCGCTATCGTATAGCGTCCCACCCACGGCACCACGCACGCAGCTTATGACCGCCGATCACGATAGTACCTACAAGCCATGATGGCAATGCACGTACTGTGATTGTTATTTTGCTATCTTTTTATTTATCTTATTGAACGTTGTGCTTTAAAAATATATTTTTTATATTTTAATTTGGAATAGAAATATAATTTTTATGACATTTAAAAAATATCTGTCTGTACCAGCATTTATTTTTTACCTTCACGGTGAGTCCCGCACATAGCAAGCTTAGTATTAGGACACTACGTTCTCATTAAGACACTTCCATCCACTTTTAATCAAATTCTGGAAGCTTTACGTATTGCACTTCACGCTTCGCTTTGCTTCGTTCCAAGAGCAAATAAAATAAAAATATAAAAAAAAATATTTGAGCGTTGGTTTTCATGTCGAGAAATCGACATAAAAAACAAAACTACTAACTAAATACACTACAGCATATCATGAAATAGAAAAAAAATGTATATAGAATTTACGAGAAGGCTTTTACACTTATTTTCGCTTCGTCAGTATGTTTGTCCGTCGGATCGAGAAAGGTGCGCTCTTTGGCCGGTCGTCTGGTGACCCGGACGGCGATAACGTATCGAGTGAGTGCAGTGGAATTATAACATGTTTCAGGCCTTATCTCGCTGGATGCACCAATATGAATATCGGGACGGCTTGCGCTTCGAAAAATAATATTTCTATATATAGATTTTTTCGTTATACAATAATAAGTAATAGAAGACTTTGAAGAATAATAATAACTTCCCGCAAATAGCAGCGTAAACAGAGGGAACATAGCGATTTTATTTGTATATTATATTATTATTTTTTCCAGGCATGCGTGTCGAGTGGTGGAATTCAACGACGGGCTTTTCTCTTGGTGCTAGAGCGAAGAAATGAAAATATTTATAAGTGATAATTAATCACCCGAGTGGGGATCGAAATCCAAACCGTCGCGTTACAGCGCCCTGCGCCACAACGGCGTTGTGTTATAAAATAGCGTAAACACAGATTTATGTAAATTGTACCAATATCAGTTTATTATTAATTAAATTTGGGAGCAGTATAAAATTATAATGTCCATATTTTTTTTAAAAGTTACCATTTTTTTTGTTGTATATATATTTAGTTGTGCATATTTTAAATATAAAATATATTGTGTAGATTGTTAGGCATATTGAATAGTTATCTGATTAATTAATTATTATAGCCTACTTAGCGGCCGGCGTTTATTTTTTGTCCTCAATTGATTACACATGAAAATGCGTGATACGAATTGCTTACGTGATGGAAAATAAAATGAACAAATTTTATATAAAAAAGGAAACAGCCTGTATTAGATACAATTTTTAAAAAAAGAAAGTTATGTTAAAATTTTGAAAGTAATAAAATAACAGTATAATTTCATAATAATAGTATATTTTCTTCAACCAAAAGTAATTCTCTGTAGAACAACATTCCAACACGGCACTAAGTATTATGGAACTAGGCACATATCTTATGAACTCTTGACACCATCTACAACTTAATTGATAATAAATTATAAACATACGCCACTACATAAAATGGCAACAATAGTGAAAGTTCTTGACAATGCATTTCATCTATGTATTTGCCATAGTAAAGTTGTTTCTTTTATATTCTCTTTACCACATAATACAAAGTATATGAGAGAAATAAATTAAAATACTACATTCATATGAATAAAATATAAATAGACGTTAATATTAATAGACAAACTAACAATAAGTCTATAACGATTATGAAAAATCATTGTACTCATATATCTACTTAGTAGTTACATAACATATTGTCCTCCAGCCGCGAGACCTACACAATACCGCGTCCCAGCGGAAGGACAACAGAGAGCGGGACTCCGAAGACAGTATGAGGCTGCCACCCACGCCCTCATCAGGTACAGGAGTTTAATAAATAACCTTAGCCTATGAGGCTTGTCTGCCGCCGCTAAAGCCCTCAAAGAGGTACATTCGGTGGAGTCTTGCAGGGCTCCGGCGGCGGCGGGTGGCGATCGTCGGGAATCCGCGCCTGGTAGTACGCACAGTAAGGAAGGGTCCCAGTAAGCGAACAGCGCTCCACGTGTATCGAGCACTGAGTTCAATAGCCTTCTCATGCCCACCGAGTGAACACACCTCTTTGATCCTTGACACAAATAAGGTAAAGACACTCCAACACGCGCTCCAATCGCTACTATTCTAGTCTTGTTTCCGTTTTTTATATGTTCTTCGCGTACTAGTCTAAATGAAACATGTCCCGTCATGGGTTTACTTGGCTTGAGGGCCGTCACAAACATTTGCACCCACGCATCGGATTCGACATCTATTTGTGGTACAAGACCCTTCTTCGTAGTGTCTACACGACAGTTAACGTTATTAACTGCGCGAGATTCTTTCAAAGTTGTGCAAGTAATTATCCTCTCACCTTTCGGTTCTTTTACAATAACCCATGGTTTTTCAGAGCTAATTTCTCTGGGAAACCTGAATTTTTCTCTATTATCGGGCATAACGAATCTCATGCGGTCTCGGGCACCACGAGGTCCAGCGCTCGCTATGAAGTAACGGCCTTCCTTTGACGCACCACTATCATACCAAGCTCGGACATCCTCTTCACTGGTAACAAACCAATGCAGGGGTGTCGGTAGACCGGCAATACGACACGTGCGAATCAATTCCATAGGATCATCCAAGGTGATAATGTCACGAGCGCACGGCACAAAACATTGACATCCCAACACTTCCAAATGTGGTTTAGCTATGGCATCGTAATACGCTGGTGTTGAAGAACTAACAGGTATGTAGAACACCACTGACTCTTTCTCCACAATTTCTTTCAGCGCACGCGCATAAGCTAGCGGGTCGGCTGGATTTGGACGTGGCACAGTATAAAATTTGGTAACAGCTGCAGAATACTTCAAAAGGGCAAACTGCCCTTCTATTTCAAAGGCTATTACTTTTGCCCCGATTGAGTGAAAGTTTCTCGCCAAATGTAAAGCTTGAATAGAGCTTCCTCCACTGATTAAGACGGTACGTTTAATATTCCCACTACTTGATAAAGTATTAATTATCGTATTTAGAATATTATGGGACACTGAACACACTTCCAAAATATAAACAACGATGCAGCAATCCACAGTGTTGGTAAAACAACTAAAATTTGTCTCCAGGCTGGATGTAACAAAATTTTAAAAAATATAATCGCTGGTTGAAGTAGCAGTTTTGGGAACCACAAGAATATTTCTACAATCTTCGGTAGAGACGGTGGCTCCTCGGGTACTTCCCGTTCTTCAGGTATCAGAGAGAAGGTTGACGAAAATGTTCGCCGTAGTGTTGGCAGCGTCGGGGCTTGATGACTACATCTTTTAACTCCCGGGGAAAAGGCAACTTCTGCTGACCGCAGCAGGCGGTACTCGGACGCGCAAGCCGGCATCGCTAGCGTCAAGTGACAAACTGTCGCGCGCAGCTCTCCTCCGCATATAAACAGCCCTCTTATCTCTATCGGCGGCGTGCATTCAAACCATCTTTGCACCCAATTAACTGTTACCTAGTTAAAAATATACATAACATATAAGGAATACATTATTTGGGAACAATCAAATTATTCAAAAAAGTATTAGTATCAACTATTTTATTATAATATAAATATAAAAAATATATATTAATATTATGTCGAGTCGAGGCGCAGGGGCAAAAAGTGTGACTGTAATTCGACTGGTCGTGGTTTCGATTCCCACTCGAGAGATAAAATATTTATTTAAATATATATATTTTCATTTCTTCGCTCTAGTGGCGAAGCGCGGCGCTGAGTTCTGCCATCCGTTAACCAATTTGACTGAAAGTGGGGAACACAGTGTCTTAATACTAGGTTCCCTCTGCCTACCCAGTTGTGTGAGGATATAGCGTGATACTGATTTAATTTGATTTTAATTTAGATTAATGCTTATAAAAAAGGATTTTTTATTTTCAACACTAGTGATACATAATGCATATTAGACATTACCCTCATTTATCACTCCACATCCTTTAAGCATTTTTTGCAAGTATGAAATTTTCATCTTATATTATTTTTGTTGTGTAATAAAATTAATCAATGTATGCATATGTACATATGTCGTCGTTTTTAAACGTCGAGGCCAGTCGTGGCGTAGCGATGCCTATCGTCTCGTAGGAGCACAAAGCGTTACTCATACTCTTGTAAAGGTGACTGCTTGTGGGTTCGATCCGCACTCGATGAAATGATAATGGCTCAACACAGGCAGAACGCGGCGTGGAGTTCCGTCACGCAACACGCAATTCCTCCTGAATTCGTCGGAAAGTGGGAATACGAAGTATTTTAACATTCGGTTCTCTCTGCCTACCCTTCAGAGAGAACCGAACCTGCTGTGTGCGAGATACAGCGAGGAATTGGTTTAATTTGTTTTTATTTTTTACGTTAATTGTTATTGGTTTTTTTTTAACCTCACAGTTCATCTCGCACTTAGCAGACTAGGCACAGGGAACCGTCCGTTTCCAATTCTCAGCCGAATTCTATAGACATTGCGTGTCGACTGGTGGAACTCAACGCCGCGCTTTCCCTTACCAAATCTAAGAAATGAAAATATTAAACATTTCAACCTTCCGAGTGGGAATCAAACCCACAGCCCGTCGCGTTTACAATCGCACACCTGTGCCCCTGCGCCACGAATGGCCTCTAAAAAGATACAAGAAAAAGATATTTGATACTTGTAATGTAGAATAAGTTTATTCATAACATCAACATCAATATAATTTGGTTTCACATTACTTAATAGAAACAACCACACAACATCAATAAAGTTATAAACCTTAATGTTTAGTTTCATAAAAATTAAATGTCTTAATAATGCTATATTACATTATCTATTATTTATATAAAATGCTAGGGTTTGATATTTGTTATATTTAATAATAATAATTGCACAATTGTAAATGAAATCTTAACTAGAATAACTTATTAAGAAAATATTAAATGAAAAAATCACAACATTTTTAAATCACCAATATTTAAACAAGAAAGTGAATATAATGTGTCTACATATTTCAACATGCAAAAATTACGAATAAAGTATATTTACAAAAATAAGTTACAAAGGAAGTAGGCCATTATGTTGCATTGAATTAAAAGATGGTGTATGTGCAAATATGAGGGTTGTTGACACCAACCCATATTCCCACTCTGTTTCCATTGTCCTGCGTTTTAGATATAGGGTGACTTCACATCACCATCGTCACAAAATATGCAATCTCTCAAATTCCGACAGAATACAGATAAATAGAGTGCCTAGGTTCCCACTGTCAAAATAGAATAATGCAAACTAGGTAGGAACTAAATATCACAAAGTTTACTAAACTAGAATCTGAAATACACAAAGAAGTTTTTTCAACAGTTATAGTAAAGAATATATGTGCAGAAAGATGAAGCGCATTTTATACATGTTTGTGATGTTAACATTTAATGTGAATAAATTATTAAAATGCAATTGATTATTTGTAAGCATAATTATTTTACCTTAAGAATAACATTACAATTTGGCCTAGGAAAGTTTCTAATTGGTACATATTTAGAATATATGACTATATATAATAATGATCATTAACTGACAATTAAACATTATTAAGATTAAAACAGAAATGCATATTTTAGAAGTAAAATATCTTGTTGATTAATTCCAATGAATCCATATTTATATTTACTAAATCAATTATTTTTCTATTGTCTGCTTAAAACAAATATAAATAAGTAACATTTAGCATTTCTGTGTGTATACAATGTATACATAAAAGTATCATAAAAGTAATAATAGCTACCTATATTTAATGTCATAAACAAAGTAAATACTGTCTTTAAATTCTTATAAAGAGCAAAGACTTATGAGCAATGGTATCTACTCTACATAACAGCATAATTATATATGAAATGGCATATCTGTCTCTTTCAAGTCTATAGATCCATTTTTACACACAATATGTAATTCATTTTGTGGTTCTTTTTCAAACCTAAATCTTTTTGGAAGTGAATCATCCATAAATCTGCCTTTTTTAAATATTTTTTCATCAACATGAATTTTTTCAGCTATTAAATTAGTAGCTGGCAAATTTTTTAATATATCATGTACAAATAGCTCTACTTTGCCCTTTTCATGTATAAATATACTACTTTTTTCTGTCAATTGTGCAACATGCATATAAACATCACCACTTTTCAAAGTAGCCTCCAAGTTGCCTGTAAATCCAGTAATATGCAAGTTTCCTTTTTGTATTACATCTATTTTAACAGATCTGTGTAAATTGTCAAGCTTTATGTTGCCCATCAATGTAGTAAAGTGAGATTTGTCGCTATAGCATGACTTTACAGATATGTGACCAGCATGCGATACAACATTAAATGAATTCGCCATTATGTTGTTACATTTTATATTTCCACCCAAACCTGTTTTAAATTCAATATTGCTTGCCTGTAATCTACCTTCAGTTTGTAAATCCCCTGATGCAGTTTCAACTTTAATGCTATCTGCTTTTAAATCACCAATATTTACTGCCCCTTTTTGAGTTTGTACAACAAATTCATTAGCTTCCAATTTACCTAAATGTACTGATGCATTATCTGTAGTTTTAACTTGAACTGTCACTTTATATGGAACTCTTATTAAGCATACATCATTTTGATCAGGAGCAGTAGCTTTATTTAGCAGTTCTAAACGTTTTGAAGTTTGTTTAACGTGAAAATCGTTGTTGTCCTTCCTTGACTGTACAAAGTCATAGTTAGCTTGTTGTGTGCTTTTATATCGTTTACATCTATAGGTTGAACCTTTACATGAATTGGACTCTCAATAAAAATGCTTGTATTATTTTCTATAGTCTTTTCAACAGTTCTTACGAGGTTTAATTTCTTAATATCTGGCAAATTGCTAAAATCTAAAACAGTTAACCTCAAAATTTTGAGGCACTTATGTAAGACTCTTTGACCTCCTAGTGAAAACATCTTGATAATTATAGATTTTAGTAAGTCAATATTGCTTGCATAGAATACAATTATTTAAAAATATAATACATTTGCACTTTTAACTTTTTAACATTCAACTGTGACATTTCAAGACAGATCTGCAGCAAGCAGCTGACTTTGACATATTATTAAAATATTACACAACAGATACCTATAGTAATTTGTTATTTAGCAAAGTTCTATTTTTAAAAACATTTAACCCTAAATTAAAATTCACCTACGGTCTAATACATACTACATTTAAATTACATACATGTTAATTTTTTTAAGCAATGCTCAAGGTATTGCAATTTCATAATAGCAAATACAAATATATTTTTTACATTTTCATAAAAAATATGTACGCTAATCATAATCGTTACATTTTAAAATAATATTAAATTTATTATGGCCAGTCCTGGCGCATCGGCACGAAACGAGACTGTAAAATCGACTGGTTGTGGGTTCGATCGAGATGAAATATTTACTTAAATTTTTATTTCCATTTCTTCGCTCTGATGTCGAGGCTAAGCGTGGCTAAGCGCGCGCGTTGAGCTCCTTTTAGTGCGATACCTGTTAATTTATACCATATTTTTGTATTAGCTTTTAAAATTACAAATATTGAACAGATACATTTTTATTGATTTAAAATTTTGACTTATAAATTGACAATGACAGCATGACAAATTGACATGAGGTGCTCCGGACGGTACTTCTATATTTACCTCTACACGCCCAAACAATGAGTTAAAGTGGTAGTTTTTCTACTATTTCTTATGTAAAATAGTGTTATAAATATTAAATCAAGATGAATGCACATTTGAAAGAAGCTTTTACTCGAATAAAGCCCGTGTGCGACATGGTAATGGTGAACCCGTCTCCCGAACATATAACAGCTTTTGTAGGACTTGTCTGTGAATTAAAAAAGGAAATACTTCAAGAACTGCAACAGTATATGCTTTTTCCATTTATAACGCATTTACAGTCAAAAGAAATAGAGTATGTATTGAGATATTGATTTTTCTACCTATACTAATAGCTATGTACATATCAATAGCGTCTAATGATTCTCTTACCGGTCAAAAGTTCAGAAGTAGTTTAATATATATTCTGTTTAATTTATTGGAATTAGTTCTTTTATTGTCATGCTTAAGAAATAATGTTATATATTTAAAGGAAATGTAATTGATTTTTTTGTTTTGCTATTAATAACATGCATGCAAAGAATATGTATGAAAGTCATAAATTTGTACAACTTCATATGTCATAGAATTGACTAAACATAATGTTATTTTAGGACAAAATATGAACTCCAGAGGCTCTTGATAGATGGAATGAAGGAAGTACTTCAAAGGGTTAAAGTGTCTAGTTTCGAAATGTGTATGAAAATAGAAATGGGCTTGTTAAGCTTAGTATTTGAAAAGCCTAAACCAGGAATGAGTAAGCTTTTTATTAATATTTTATTACACTTGTTTTTATTTATTATTTTATATATATTTTTTTTTATTAATAAAAAATATTCCTACTATTATTTATTTTTCTATTTAAAAACTATTAAATTTATATATTTTTTAAATACTATGACTCTAATTATAAGAAAATGTATAGAGATCCAATTGTTCTAGCTAACTAAGCAATATTATATTTTTATACCTGTACACTTGTTCTAACTACTATGTTAAAGTATAATAGTATTTTAACATAACTTGGAGTTTCACTATGTTGAAATTGTTATATATTTCTTAGAAAATTTATAAAATATTTTTTTTGATTTTGTGTCTTTATATAAGTATAAATATAAAATTAATTTATAGTTGCCGATGTACCAGAAGAGTTGAAACTAAGTGTAATGCAGTGTCTTACAGTACTAATGCTGAGTATAGATCAACCTACAAGAATCAAAATGGTTAAAACCAGGTACCATTGCTGGCTCAGGCTGTGTTTGTTTCAGTGCATTTGGCCAAATTGGAAAAACTTAGAGGCTTAAGGTGATTATTTTTTATAAGGCCTACCACCAGTGTACACTGTGTTATAGTAGATAGGTTTTTTTATTTATGTAGTATTTTGTTTAAATTTAAATTAATGAAATTTTAAGTATAAAGAAAACTTAAAAAAAGTACTGAGTGCAAATATAATATAATATAAATATAATATATAATATATATATATATATATATACTTGAAGCTGTAAATATGGCAGTTGTGTGTTACATAGAGGAAATGTCTCTGACAAAAAACAAAGTGCAGTGACGAAATCCGCCAGTCATCTTACACAAATGGGAGTTTGCCTATTCTTTAAATGGGTTGCAGTGTGAAAATAAAAAAAAATCATTAAATATAACTCAATTTATTTCAGGCTGGCAGCCATCAATTGTCTGTGTGCACACACAGCATCACATCCACAACTGACAGACAAACATTGCCATATAGCTGACCCTGCATTAGAGTTGGCTGTAGTTAATATGATGTCTTGCATTTTACCTGGTGTGTGGCAGCCCTGCAGGATGTCGCTACCTGTACTAATAATCCAGGGCATGCTATTGTTGTGGTAAGCTGGTTTTTTTAAGTAAAATATAATAAAAAATAGTAAAGGAGTAGAAGACAGCAAATATGTAGCAATAGTAATAGTAATTCATCTCTAAAATCTTCAATATGAGTAATGAAATAAGAAAGTTGAATATAAAAAGAAGTCCATTCTTCAATGTAGACAGTTTGGACAGTTTGTTAAAAAACATTAAGGAAACCTGTGATTAATTGAATGATGCTATTGTGGCATAGTGGACCAGTGATAAAAGTCCAAATATCTCGAAATTAGGTTCTCCATACCTCACTTAATTTATATAAAAACACCATTTCAGGCGGCGTTAAACGCCACCCATCGCGTGCTCTGCCTCACGATGCACAACAAACACATGGACAAACGGGACACTGTCACAGCGAGGATTTTGTCTCCCTGCTGGCGGAGCGAGCCAGGGCTGACAAAGATGTAAGCACTAAGGGTAATGTGTTTATAGATATTATTGTTTGTCTGTCTGTTTGTTTGTTGCTTTTTAGCTTCGTTTTCGACATTTTTCATAATTGTTGAATTTATCAAAAAAATCTGTTTTTCATTATTTGGATTTTTAATTGAAATGTGATATATAACTATCGGTAAAATTATATTATAATCAATATTTATTTAGTCAGTATCATTTATTATCGTTAACTTCACGCTTTACCCATAGCCGGGTAGTTAGAGAGGACGGAGATCAAACGCTTTGGTCTCTACATACCTCTTTGGCCTCGTCCTCGTATTTTTTTCATTATTGGTTTAATTCGAATAATTTACTTATTGAAAATCATGATAAATAAGTGAAAACAACCAAAGTTTGATCAAGCGAAATATTTTTTTCGAATATACAACTAAAATTAAATGCATACTTACTATATTAAACTAAAAATTTGTCTTTTCTTTATATTTATTTAGTAAATGATTCTCGGCAGAAATATTTTAGCTAATTGTAAACAACCTTTACGGTATGTAAGTATGAATTTAAAAAAGTTCTGCCGATTTTTTTTAGTTCTGAGACGTTAACTTTATTGAACCGATGGTAAATTATTTCACGTTCAATCAATGAAGCTTTGAATGAACTTCTTATTTTGAATAAGGTTGTTTTTGAATTCAATTTTTTGAGCATAATCTATCATTTGGGACAAAAATTAGGAGTATATTACACAATATTTTCTTTTAAGTGAACCAAAATTGTTTAAAGTCACTTTGTTTAAACGGATTTTAGTGCAGAATACAAATCTTAAATTAGTAACATTTTATTTTCGTTTAGAGATCGATGTTTTTAGTAGACATTCTTCAGCTTTACCTCTGTACTATCTTCTTGCATGAACATTCAACCTGCCCCAACAACAATAAATATGAACTAATCTATCCTGCCGTAAACCTCTCAATGTGTGTAGTGAGCTTTAAAAAAAACCTGTATCAGTAAAAATATATAAAAAAAACTAGTACAGGCTACAGAAATATCGCTAAAGTAGTGTAAAACATTCTAAATAAAATAAATGAAGAAATAAAAATTTGCAGACAATTTGCGAGACGCAAGACTTAGCGCCATTATAGCTACACGCGACTACCATTCCTTAGCCGAATTTATTAGATCGGGAAAAGACCAGGAAACTGAGGTTTCCTCTAAGAGGGACAGAGGCAAAGCGAAAAATAAATCTAAACGTCATAATAATAATACTAAAGATGGGAATCAAACTGATAAAATGGATGATAGGCCTTCACCCACCACGTCCAAAGCAGGTAAAGGCCTTAGGAATGTAGATTATAAATATTTGTTATGTTAAATTAACATTTATTATATATTGAAGTATATTTTTAAATGTGGGTTAGTTTGTATAATTTTAGTATATTTAGTAAACAATTTAAGAACAGGAATTTATTTTTAGTATTCATGTCACGTAAAACGTTGGCCGAATGGTTGTTTCTTGGTGTCGGTTATAATAAGATCTTGTGAAATGTTTTTATTTATATTATAATATAATAGTATATGTGTCTATATTAATGTATATTTAAGAATAAGAGATCATTTAACATTGTGTTGTTTTATGTATCTATGGTGCGGTATTTATACTGTTTATTTATAACTAGTCTTTGTTTCAAATAGGTTTTAATGTAATATATTCTTGAAGCAGTTGTGGTTCAGGGGCACAAGCGTGCGACTGTAAGCCTGAGAGATTCGAATCTCAGTCGAGAAATGATTTTTTAAATATTTTTATTTCTTCGCGCGTCGAAATTTGGCTCTCAATATTCGGCGAAAAATGGGGAACGGAAGTGTCTTAATGGAAAGGAAGTGTTAACATTAGGTTCCCAAGTTTCCTATGTGTTAACCTGCTCTACCCTGCTATGTACGGAATACAGCGTGAAGCTAAAAAAAAATGTAGGATACTTTAGTGCCACAACCGTGTTATAATTATAAAACGTCGTAGCACTAAGTTATCCTACATTTTCTATTTATTCCTCAATCCATACCTCCATACCTACATTATAAATTCGGGAGTACCTCTGTGTGTCTATTTCTGTGATGCAATCACGGATCCATTAGGCTACAAACAAATACGGTATTTTAAGAAAAGTTGTGCCACAGGGACGATGAGCTTGTGTGGTTATTATTTTTAATATTAAGAATTTCCCTTACTTACTTTTAGTTAGTTTGTTTGTTCATTGCAATTACTCAGATATTTTTTCTAATATTAAGAATTTTATTTCCCTTATGTCTACTTAAATTATCCTCAATTTGGCGTATTTTGATTATTTAGGCTTATATATTTTCACTAATCGCATCGAAAACTGAAAATATATAAATATATTTAATAAATATTTGTATAATTCAAGCGACGAAGCCGCACGGTTCCGCTATTATATATATAAAACACTAATAAAATATATGTAGATGTGTTTATTTTCTATAAAACTATGATATTTCTAATACTCGTGTATGTAATTTAAGACCTTAAATTAGTTTAAAAAAAATAAGATGCGAAATTTTATATTTATTATCATTTAACAAAATCATGCCTTTGCTTTACTAACCATATACCAATTATTAAAAACTTTAAATTTATTAATAGTTATGTAATAAATTATGTAATTAATAGTTATGAATATATATTTTTAAAATGACTAGATTTAACCACGTGTTTTTCAAAAACCTGTACCTGTACATGTAGAGACTAACTAAATAGATTTTTTGAAACTCAACTCACAAATATAGTCTATAATACTAACCTGATGGCATTTTTTAATGAAAACTAAATACAAGAATTTGATTTGAAAGATCAAATGTACAAATACTTTAACTATGTTGTATTAATATATTTTCTAAAATTCCTTAGAGAAAATCGCTTTTAACAGACATAAATAATAAAATTAAATAAGTTGATTTATTTTGTTTCTTTTTTTAAGGTAAAACAGCAAAAGATATACCAAAACGTACGCCGGAATGGTACACGATGGCGGGGGACAAACTGGCCGTGGTGGTCAAGAGCCTGGTGCCGCTGGTCACTCATGAGCATTATAGGGTTAGGAAGGAATTGGCCGTGTTATGCTATAGAATCGTTTCGGAGTGTAATTTGTGAGTATTTTAATTCTTTTTTGTTTTTATGTTCATGTATTTGAGACCATCGTGGCGCAGGGGCATAAAGTGTGACTGTGAAATAGACTGATTGTGGGTTCGATCCCTACTCGAGGAAATTAAATATTTATTTACATTTATATTTTTATTTCTCGTTCGGTCACGTACACAAGGGTAAAGCGCGGCGTTGAGTTCCGCTACTCAACACGTAATGCCTCCAGAACTCGGCGGAAAGTGGGGAACGGAGTGTCTTAACACTAGGTTCCCTTTGCCTGCCCTGCTGTGTGCATTTTATTTGTTTTTTTTGGAGTGTTTTAGCTAGTTTGAGATAAAAATTAACAATTACTCAAAAAATATTTTTATTAAAATTCTCTGTGACGGTGGCGTCTACGCCATGGTTGTGAGCCCGATTGGCACTCAAGGTGTGAAACATTTTTCATGACTCCGCTTTGCTGAGACAAAGTGTACAGTTGGGCTCTGTTACCTGTTATGTTGTTTTAAATTATGGCCATAAATAGAAAACGGAGTATTCTGACACTCTATCTCTATCTACTCAGTCTAACTCAAAGCTCAGTAAAATAAGAGAAATGCATATATGTTTCTCTTTTTTCACGTTTTCAACTTCGCACTTTAGCTCGCCTAGTGTTAAACACTCCAACTTCCATTCCCATTATGCCGAATTTTTAAGCTTTTGCTTGTTCAAAGATGGAACTCATCGTCGCACTTTGCATCGTTACTAAAGCGAAGAAAATAATATTAAATATTGGTGGGATTCGTGAGATCCCCCGCGTGGGAATCGAACTCACAATCATTGCGCCTATTGTCGCACGGCGACGGCCAGCCTATAAATTATTTATATTTAATTTTTTTTTCAGAACGATGCAGCCCTCTCTAACAATGGCTCTAGACGTCCTAATATCGTTATCAAACGATCAATACAAGGAAGTATCGGATTATTGCTCAAAATCAATAAATTCGTATTTCCTCTCGTCGACTGAAGAGAAACGCGAAGAGGCGGTTGATAGTCTGTGCGAGAATTTCTTTACAACGCTCAATTGTTTGCCGAGAATTTTGAATAATATTGGTAGTTGTTATTGATATTTATTTTATCTTAACGCTGTATTTTTTACGTAGCTGTGTTAAGCTACTTCCGTTTCTAACTTTCCACCTAATTATTGATCCACTGCGTGTTGAGTGGCGGAAATTAACTACGCGTTTTACTTTGCTACCAAAGCAAGGCAATGAAAATATAAAATATTGCATGTCTTTCAGTGAAATTGAACCCACAACTGTCGCGTTCACAGTCGCATGCTTGTTCGATCGGCCTCGGCTGCCGCCCATTATTATACATCATTATATATTTTTTCTTTATTTTATGAATGACAGAAATCTGAATTCTGTTAATTTGATTATGAAATGATATAAAAAAGCAACTGCTGAGTTTTTTTTGGCTTTTATTTATCAGAACTGTCGTTGTGTAGTGGTAGCTTTATTTTCATTCAATGTTTTAAAAGTAGTAAAGTTAAATTGTTTATTTGAATAATGAATATTTTGAAATGAAATATTTTATATTTTCATTGAGGATTTCCGCCATTCAAAAGGAAGAAATTCATTCCATACTTCCAATATTCAACGGAAAACAGAGTCTTAACACGGGGCTCCTTCTGCCTATCCTGCTACATGTTGGACACAGCATGAATCGGAACAACGTCCTGAAAGCGCGCGCTGCCGAAACCTAGTTTTAAATGACAAATAGAAACATGTACTCTGTACCGCCAGACGCCAACCGCAAGTACTCGGCGCTGAACCTGCTGCACGGCTACCTGCGCGTGCTGTGCGCGCGCGCCGCGCCTCGCCGCCGCGCTGGCGCCCAGCGACGCCTTCCCGCGCCTCTGCGACGCGCTGCTGGCCGCCGCCGTGCTCGCGCCGCCGCCCGCTCGCACGCGCCGCGCCGCCGGTGAGTGCGAGCGAGACGCCGCTACGGCCGACAGTCGCTGTGTGCCTGCCAACGCTGCAACGTGCGCTTTGTGTTCAGATATAGCGTTCGCGCCTCCGAGCGACGCGCCGTGGCGTCGTCTCCGGCACTTGGACACCAAGATGTGCGAGACGAGGTTCCAGCAAATATGCCAGCAGCTAGGCGAGGCGGAGAGCGGGGAACTCATTTTGGACAGGCTATTGGAACTCTTCTACGAGAGGCGGAGCTGTGAGCTTGTGTACATCATGAACTTCTTGGCTTCCGGTAAGAATCATTTTTTTTACACTCGGCTCCACTGACTCACCTTAGGAGCTATGTTGATTTCTATTTTCTGTTAACTTTCTCAAATTTGTTTTCATTCAAGTATTTAATAAATTTTTGCCACTCAAAATCTTAAAAATTAGCCAAATATAAGGAACAAAGTGTCTTAACACTATTTTATTCCCTCTATGTACCTGCTGCTGGAAAAAACGTAAAGCTGTTTTTAATCAAATAAATTATAACTAAATAAAGCACTATTTTCCAGCGCCAAATTCGAACCCTCGTCTCGCCGAGCGTGTAATATCAACATACATAGAGGAAGATATATGGTATTTACCCATAGAAGTAGGGAGAGAGCTGCCGTTGTCGGAAGAAGATACATTAGATGAGACAATTTATAACCCACGCGCTTGGATTAAAGATTCTGTACCTGGTAAGCATTTTTTTTTTAAATAGTAGTATATTAGTCATAAAATTTGGCTCTTTTATTTTCGGCCATTCCTTTTGCTGTCGTGAAAGTTAGCAATATATGCAAATCAGGTGAAAACACCAATGAACTAACCAGGAATAAAGTTATTGCTTTAGACAATTTGTACGCAGTAGAAGTAGATGTGAAAAGTAAAACAATCAAACTATAAATAATCATAAAACGAAAAAGATTTAATTTTTAAGAAATTGGGCTCACGCTGTATTCCGCAACAAAGCAAGCCAGGCGGAATTCAACCCTGCGTTTTACATCAACAACAGAAATGAAAATATAAATTTAAATAAATGTTTCGATTTCTCGAGCAAGAATCGAACCCGCCTGTTTGTGGGTTACACTTTGTGCCCCTACGTCACGAATGGCTTCAGTTACTAAAAAATACTTAATTATTATATTAAATGACACTTTAAAAATAATCACACGGTCGATGAGTCGTTGCCTCCAGTTAACTGCAGATCGTTGCACAGATTTTATTTTAGAATTTTTCTTAGTGTTCATTATTTTCCTTGATATCAGGCTTATTTTAATAAAGAGTATTTTAATGAGGCCAGTCGCGGCGCAGCGGCACGAACGTGACTGCAAAACCGACTGGTTGTGGGTTCGATCCCCACTCGAGGAGATGAAATATTTACTTAAATTTATATTTTCATTTCTTCGCTCTGGTGTCGAGGCAAAGCGCGGCGTTGAGTTCTGCCACCCAACACGCAATGCCTCCAAAACACTAAGTTCCCTCTGCCTACCCTGCTGTGTGCGGGATACAGCGTGAAGCTAATTTTTTTTGTATTTTAATTAAATGTCACTTGCAGGCTTATTCGAAGGTGCAACAGAAGTTCGATACACAGACATAAGTTACACCCAACCCAGAATGAAATATGTAGAACCCAATACGTGTGCAACGTTAGGTGAGGCTCAACACAATATGGCGTTTTGCTGTCTTTTGACGGAAGGTCTCGGGTTCATGGCGAAACGACTTGGACACGGCTATCAGAAGTATTTGTTAAAGACTTTGTGTTTGATATTGGAAAGGGTTGGTAAGTCATTATGGTTTTAAGAATAAGATAATAAAATTATTAATTTATATTATAATTTAATCTTTATAGATAGTATTTTCAGTGTAAGTTATTTTATGTCATATATATGAAAAGTTGCATAAAATGAGATAAAGTTTCATATACCTAAATATTTATTTAAATTTATATTTCCATTTTTTCGCTCTGATGTCGAGGCAAAGCGCGACATTGAGTTCCACTACCCAATACTCAATGCTTCTCTTTGCCTACCAATATGGTAGGATGTAACGTGAAGCTAATTTGGTTTTGTTTGATTTCATATATCCAAATATCTAACACCATTACAAAAACTTAATGAATCCACATAAAAAAAAATCTCAGTTTCAAGTAGGCAGTAGGCCCAGGGAACCTATTGTTAAGACACTCCAATCCTCACGTAGAGGCGTGGCGTGGTTAGTGGCGGAACTTACCAGAGCGAAAAAATAAAATATTAAATATTACATCCTCCAGTGGGAATCGAGTCCCCAACCATTGCGTTTACAGTCGCACGATTGTGCCCCTGCGCCACGATGGCGTCGCGGCACAATTATTGAACTAAATATGTCTGTAATAAAGCTATTTAAATGACTTAATTGATAGGTAGTAAATATGAAAACCTCCACCTGGCCGGCCTGAGGGCCATCACAGACGTGGCCACCGCCTTCGGCCATGCGGATGTCACGCACCTTATAGCTGAGAACGCCGACTACTTCACTAGCCAAGTTACTTCTAGATTGAAAAAGGTAGTCAGTTTATCTTATATTATACTAACTTTTACATTCCGTGTGTAATCTCTATGTTTAATATTATAAAACTTAAGCGTAAAAGTGTAAAATTTTTTTTGTGCATCACGTTCATCGTTACTCAAAATGTGTGATGTATCATAATTTTTTTTTTTAGCTTCACATTGTATCATGCATATAGCAGGGTAAGCAGCCTGGGAACCTAGTATTAAGACACTCCGTTACCATTAATACATTGCCGTCCCATTAAGTAGCGAAACTTAAGACAGAGCGAAAAAAATGAAAATATTAAAATATTAATTTCCTCGAATTAAAAATTGAACCCACGAACTGTGGGATTTACAGTCACGCCACGGCTGGCCTCATGTAAGTTTTCTATTTATTTACAGGCGTGGAGTGTACAATCAGCGCTACAGATACTGTCCGTAGTAATGGAGTATAGCAATGCCGATGTGCTGGACCATTTGTATGGGATCGTGGAAGATGTTAGTATTTTCTTATGGTTGCTTTATTTCACTTTTGCTTACAGTGTGGTTGGCGAGTCGTGGCTGTTATAAAGCTAGTTGTAGATGGTTTCGCAGATTTGATTTAAGGATTACTCTTACTTTCGGCTATTTTCTGGCCGAGTGCACAATGTGCAAGAGGTTAGAAAACCGAACGCCGGCAGCCATGAGTCGCTGACCGTACTATATTTTGGTCGTTGTGTCTTAGGCCACTTAAGAGAATATTTGTTTTTATGTACGTCTGTTGACAAAATGTAAATTTGACATCTTTAATATAAAACTAAATCATCAATAACATTGAATAATTGTTTTCATTTGTTGTTTTATGTAATCATAAAAACAAAAAGTAAATTTCTTTTATAGTAAACAGTATATAAAATGTTAACCTAGCAGGGCTCAAATTAGCGCGTCGTACTCTGAAATTATACACGCGCCTATATGAATTTTAACGTGGCTTGATGAGAACGTATGGTTTAGTCGTCAGAGCTCTTGGACGTTAATTTTTTAAATGTATTTTCTAAAAAAATTTTTACTTTTTGTGTGAAATAATCCTTAAAATGTTAAAAATTAATGTGTTATTTTAATTTTTAGGTGCTGGTCCAAAGCTGCGATGCCTATTACCAAAAAAACCTATACGCCTACCTCCAAGTGTTTCTAACATTCATCACTTGTATACGAAAGTGGTTTCCCGATGAACCCGCACCCGCCGTACAAAGTAAATTAGAAATAGACATTTTAAATGACGTCATAGAATATGAGAAGAATAAAACTAATATGGAGAGGTTGCTCAGTATAAATGACTTTGAACGAGAGAGTGGTAAAAGTGTAGAGGAGATGTATAAAGAGGATTCGAAAAGAAAAGAAGAGGATTTATTGGATTATGATGATAATGTTGCTTGTGAGTCTATCTATTTGTTTTTTACATCAAACTGAACCTCGAATATAGCAGAGTAGGCAGCAGGAAACTATTGTATAGACACGCCGTTCTCAGCTTTCCGCTGAACGTTCGATACATTGCGTGTTCAGCTGTGGAACTTAACGCTGCGCATTTTGTCTTATCGGCTGGAAATAAAATCTATACATTTTTTATTAAATTGTAATTGCGATCGGTTTGTACATGAAAGATATATATGAAAATCTAGTCTACTATAGGGTCATTTATCAATGTAAAAGAACTCAAAACATTGTTTTTGCATTGTTTTTAAAGGTTGGGCTAAACTGTTTCTTAATCCTCTATTAGGTTTAAACACCCCAGTCAAGTACACGTTGTGTACATTTGCAGTTACACACTCGTGCCCTCCATCAAGTCATGGTGCAGAGGATCGAGTGTGTGGGTTCGAAAACACTGAAGAAATGAATTGTTTATTCAAATTTTCCAATTGAAGCCCCAATTAAAATAAATCTAAAATGAAACTAATACAATTTTTTAAAAATGTAAAATTAAAGTAAATCAATATAATTTAATTCGATATATTATTATTTTCAGCGGAAACACCTCAGGTGCCGAAACACGTAACCGTCACACTATCAATACTAAAACGTTGTGTTCACTTCATAACGTGTCCGCGCGACGAGTCCATACTCACTTTAGAGATTCTAACATTGGGACTGCCCATAGTCCGCCATTTTGACGATGAATTATTACCTTTGGTCCATGTTATTTGGGCGCCACTAGTGACGAGATTTGAGGGGAACCCCCCGTTGTGAAGAAAGCGTTCGAGCTGTTCGTTACACTGGCGGACGTTTCTAAGGACTTTATAAAGAGTCGAGCTGTCAAGTGAGTTGTGTTTAATCATGTCTATACTAGATTTTTATTGAAATGGTGGGATTTTTGTGATGTGTTAATTACATAATTATAGGAATAAAATTTGAAAACTTATTTTGGTGTATCGCGGCTGTTTAATTAATGGCTCGATCCCCATTCAAGGAAAGAATTGTTTTCATTTTTTTGATCTGGTGACTCCAATGTTCCGCGTTAAGTTTGGCTCCTTGAAAACGAATGTCTGGATGTTAGCTAGAAAGCAAAGAAATAAGTGCCTTGACAATGGGACCTCTGCATAAGAGCATTTGTATGGGTGGATGGGTATTACCTAGTCTGAATAATTTTATAAGTCATTAAATGATTTATTTAATTTAATTATGTAACGTCGATGACTGAAGATTTAATAAAAAAAAATATTTTAAGACAGTATTGTACTGCGATTCGGGGTAAAACAACATAAAATTACAGGTTATTTCCTCGAGCCCCCACTCTTATACCTTCATTCTACACTTAAAATTGATGTCGTATCCTGGTCATTTTCTTTCTTTCCTCCTCTATTTATCTTATAAATCTTTTGACTATCACTGAAACTGCCCAGGATCGAACTCAGGACAAACCACGTAATTGCCTTCGTCGTAGCCCTAAGCTTAGCCGGTATGGCCACGTTGCGCGCCGGCGTATGACGTTAACGCAACGTTCCAGGGAGGTGCTCCCGCGCGTGTACCAGCGCCTGGCGCGCGCGAGCGCCGACAGCCGACTGCAGGACGCGCGCGCCGCCTACCGCGCGTCGCCCCGCCTACGCGCTGCAGGCCGCGCTGCTGGCGCCGCTGGCGCGCCTCGCCGCGCGCACTGCGCCTGCGCCGCGCGCGATCTGCGCGACGCCGCCGCCGTCGCGCACCTTCTACCCTCGCCGCAACGCAGGCCCAAGCCCGCTGCAGGTGCGCTCCATGTATTTATAATGTTCCACATACAGCATATCATTGTGCGAAAATTTATTGATCTGGCAGCAGAGTATACCTGTAGAACACGACAACGTTTGCTGATGTTTCCCGTCTCGAGATCCAAATGGAAATAGTTTTTACCAATTTTAAATATTTTGGTATTGCATTACCGTCCTCGCTGTACCGGGGAACGATACAAAGCGCGAAATGAACACGTCACGCAAACACGTAATGCCTCCGCAATCGACGCAAAATTGGAGTGCGAAGTCTGCTCTAACACTAGGGTCCATGAATACTCCTGCCGTGTTGCGGGATACAGCGTGAAGCTGAAAAAAAAGAGTATTTTTCTTAACTTTTCATAAGTTTTACATATAAATACAATACAACATAAACGACACTATCCGACAGATGCTAGCATGCGGTTCTTCAAGGACCTCTTGGACACGAGTACGGCGCGGCTGGCGCCACCTGCGGGCCCTCTGCGCCAACAACGCGGAGCTCCCTCCTCGCCGCCTCTCCACCTCCCCGTCACACTCCACCCCGTGCGAGGAACGCCCTATGAACGGACAACACGTATATGATACTAATGTTAAACTTATATTTTATGTACATAAATAATTGATAAATTATGTTTTTTGTTTTCTTTTTGTTACTTTTCACTAGTTTTTTTATTTAGTTTGTGATGGAAAAGTCTTTGTTATGTTACTATATTCTATATTCATATCTTTACCTTTCATCATAATGACGCGGAACTCCCCACTTCCTCCTCCCTTCATCTCCCCTTGCCCTATACTTAGTGCAAGGAAATTCTCACGAGACCGACCTCCCAATTGTACGACACTAATGAAAAGCTCAAATTCCTACATACATAAATAGTTAACTAAGGATTTTTTTTTGTTTCCTTATAGTTTTTTATTAAATCCATTCTTGTATTAATATTGTTTTCTATTTCAAAACAAAGGAATATATTTTTATTTCAACGTTATTGTGTATATATTTTATCTATATAAATACTAATTGAGTGCTTATTTATTTTGATATTTTTCAATCGTTATGAACTTGTATGATATTACACAATTTAAATGTTTCCAGATAAAAAAAATATTACTTTGCTATATAATTGCAAAAGGAATAAATTAAATGTACAGCATTTTATTAATTCCATTTCGATGTACTATATTTGGACAACATTATATTAGGATATTTATTTAGGGGGAACCTAGTCTAACTAGTTGATAACCTAGGAACCAAGTCTAATTTAACTTCTCTATGTTGCATATGTTAACTAATTTAAAGTCGCGTTTATTTTATTAAATTTAGTAAATTCACTCAATATTTATTGATTTCATTAACAAGGCCAGTCGTGGTGCAAAAGCACAATGTGTGACTGTAAACTGGTTGTGGGTTTTTTTTATATTTTCATTTCTTCGCTTTGGTATCGAGGCAAAGCGTTACGTTTAGCTCCGTCATTAGACACGAGTAATACAGCGTGAAGCTGTTTTTTTTTTTCAATTTTAATATTTACTGATAGAGGCCGTCGCGGCACAGGGGTGGGAGTGTAAACGCGACAGTTGTGGATTCGATTCCCATATGGGGCAATTAAATATTTTATATTAATTTCCTTGCTTTGGTAAAGAGGTAACGCGCGGCGTTGAATTCCGCCACTCGTCAATCAATGCCTCAAGTATTCGGCGGAAAGTGAGGAAAGGAGATATATAAAACTAGATTTCCACGTCTCATTGTGGGATACAGCGTAAAGCAAAAAAAAAATGAATTTTTACTATGAAATTGTTAAGAATAGAAGTTTAAGAAAAAAAAATGCAAATAAGTCACAGAAGCTGATAGTATCTTAAACAACAATTACTAACAATTTTTATTATATTAAATTTTTCCTTTTACTTAGAAAACCATAACTGTATAACTATCATATATTTGTAAATATTCAATTTTTTTATTGCAATTTCTGAAGAAGAATGAATGTGTATATTGTGTAGATATTATTTCAATTCACATTAAATAAAATAATTTTGTAGTTTAAATTCTTTAGCAGCAAAAAATATTACGTCTCTCGTTAATAAGCCCAAATAATAAATAAAATAAATAATCATTTTATTATTGTTTATTAATATTCCTTAAAAAAACATTTCTTTTCTAATGTTCTTTATGAAAATTACATTAAATAAAACGCAAAATTTGGCAGTAGGTACTTATTTATATTTACTTTATAAAAAACATAAGTGAAAACAATTACACCCCATATCCCAAACCCACTCCCCGCGCCTTCCTCAGTTACATGAAATGGCAACATACATAAACGATTATATATAAGAGATGCAAAATATAAAATATAAACATAATATTTACCTGTTGTGTAACATTATCTCTTTTACCATACGATCTCATTTGTATGTTCTCTTTTATAATGTATCTTTTTCTTTAGAAATAAACTAAGTTAACCATAATTTTATACAAAATGTAGTTTATTTTATAAACAAACCACAACGTCAATAATACTGCACTTATATAACTTCTAAATAACAATTCCTTTAAATGTTTAAATTAAATAATACATTTAAATAAACAAGAAAAAAATATTCAAAACTAAAATGCTTTCTTTTTATTATTCTTTTTAACTAGAACTTGAAATAATTTGTGTATAGTATTCAACTATGATGATGTAAGAAGGAACTCTCCTTTATGATAAAAAAACAAAGGAAAAATCTGTAAAACAAGAAAAGGACGCAAGGCATGCATATATTGAATCAATCAATAAGACTTATTCTATCGATCATTATATAAGAGTTCTACGCACACAAAATTAATTGGGATTATGTTTATGTATTATTGTATATATATGCAATAAGTTGTTTATAATATAATGAATATTTCTATAATCTTATGCTACATTAAGATATTTCCCCTTATATTAATATATACAAGACTGATCTAAGTTTATATTTGTGATTGGTAAATATATTTCAATATAAATTAATATTATGTTAGAAATTTTCATTTTGTTTTTAAAAATCAATTATTTAGCCGTTTTTATTATATTCTATATAATATTTTTCTTTTACGATTATAATACAATAATGTAGTAAATATACTTATATTTGTACATATTGTTCGCTTTAAAACGGAATAATGTTATCGATGCATTTACATTTCATACATTTAAATAAAAAATGGCGTATGGCGACACAAAATGGGCGAAACAGCTAAATTACTACATTATAAACTATATATTATTATAACATATGTGACATTTGCATAGTAAATTTAATAATTTACCTACATTCGAACTTCATATAGTAAAATATCTGTTGTTTTTTCATGGAATGGTCTTCAAATTCATTTAGTTTAAATAAATAATAAATCTCTAAATTGAACTAACTATATTTAATCTTAATTACATTTGAAGGAGAAATACAGTAGCGATAATGTTACGATTTTCGATTAATTAATATTTATATATTTAAGTTTATATTTTTATAAATTCATGATATTTATAATGAGAGAAGTTTTGTGTTTTCTAATAACAGAAGATATTAACATAGCGTATATAATTAGTTTAATTCGTAAACAAAACTACCAAGTTCGTTTAAAATCTAAGCAAAATCCCACCATTTTGAGTTGTAAAAACAAGAAAAAAAATCTAAGCAACAGATTAAAAAACACTGTAACAAATATTTATAATCTTACATACATATGTATATAAATAATAATTATATGTATTATAATAATAATACGGAACATGACTTCTTACAACTAAAACTACGTTCATACATCACTTACATATGTATGGACAATTAGTTTAAATTGTCATATATATATTAACTTTTTATACAAGATATTTTTTTATTTAAAAAATTATATTTCGTTATAAATTATACTGTGTACAGTAGGGTCGACGAATTGTAGCCTCCCTGTAGTTAGCTGTAGATGGCAGCGCAGATTCGATTTAAGGATTTGTCGTAATTTTAAATATTTTCATCTTAAGTGCACAATACGCTAATGTCCAAGACGGCCACGAGGCATCGGCCGTATTATACTAGTATAAATCTAAGTTGTTAATGATACTGTGAAACTAACTATTTTACTTAATATTTTAAACCTATAACTTTTCGCGTTGATAAATCCATATATGGACCATCGAATGCAAAAAGAATTTTTCAATTCGAAACAGTAGTTCATGAGATTAACGAGTTCAATCAAATAAACTTTTCAGCTTTATAATATTGGACTATTCGTATTTAGATAATAATTTTTACTATTTAGTTGGAAAATATAATAAAAATCTTTGGACAATTTATACCCTAAATAAATATACTCATCATATTTTATCTAGAATTTTTTATATAAATGCAATTTTATTTAATACAATTCAAACTAATCGTCCATTATTTATACTAACTATTGGGCACATGACATTAAATATTGACTTTTAAATTAAACAAAAAAGGCTATTTAATAACATAATTATATTTACATATAATTACAATATTTTAGAATATTGAGGCCGTCGTGTCGTAGGCGTTTTTATTTTTATTCCCCACTCTGGCAGACAAAGCGCGGTGTTAAGTTCCGAAACTCAACATACAATGTCTTGAAAATTGGGCGGTATTAAGTCTCTAAGGAGTTTCTTAACACTAAGTTGCCTCTGCCTCTCTGAATACAGCGTCAAGCTTTGCTTTTTTTTTGATAAAATATAATCAGCACCACCATAGCTCAAACGTTAACATTCATAATTTGGTATTATTGATAGAAGTAGATTAAATTATAGCTAGTAGCCAATGTTGTTTGAATTTTTTTTAATGAGGATAAAAAAAAGCTTTTAAAAAAGTCAATACAGTGTCCTTTTATGGTAAAAAAGAACAAGTCATGTGCCTCATTTAAAAATCAGGTCATTATCATAAAGAAATGGATTTAGCATTTTTTAAAATGTAAATATACACCATACAATGAATTTGATTTTGTATGCAGGTTAGCCATAATAAATTCGAGAGAAGACAACGCCATGTGGAGTGCAACGCCGCGTTTTGTCTAGTTACCGGAGCGATAAAAAAAAATTGTACATTTCTTTCAAAAGGGAACCTAACCCAAAACCGTCGCGTTTAGTTAGTCAAATGATAGTTTTATTGGAATTAAATCATTAAAAACTTTTCAAATCAAATAGCCAAATCCATTTCGATACATCTACACCCATTTAGATTATCATATATTTATCGTAAAAACAACACACAAAAGCTTATTTCCACGCCATTTTTAGCATTTTCCTGGACGCGAAGTATTTTGAACTGTACGTCGCTGCGATGAGGGCGCCCAGCACTAGCACTATGAGGTAGTAGTCGAAGTCGTCCTTGAGGAGATCGAAGGTTTTTGACGGAGCCACACGCGTGTAGAATAGATCTGGAAATTATTTATAATTTAAGAAATTGTTTTTAGTTGATGACAAAGCGCGGCCTTGATTACCGCCACGAACACGTAATGTCTGTCTGAACATGTAATGACAATTGGACGGTGCGTGTGGAACAGAGTGTCTTAGTACTAGGTAACCTAGTTTAATGCCGGATACAGCATGAAAGTGAGAGAGATGGCTTTTATGTATATTTTTGTATTGTATTTTATAAATAATATATAAATATATATTAATTATAAAATAATTAACAACAAAATTGCTTCTCTCCAAACCTCTGTTTTCCATGATAGAGGAAATTCTTTCCTCAACCACTATTACATAAAAAAAATCATGAAACTGCTATAGATACATCAATGAAACTCACCGAGTCCAGTAACCAGCACGAGACTGGTGGACTCCAACGCCGCAGGAGCGGTGTAGATGCGGGCAGCGCGCTGCACTGTGCGGTTGTAGTTGACCGTGGCTTCCGACGGCAGGGGCAGCTCAGGTGTGTATGGCAGCTGCCCTTCTTCTCCCATCCCCACTCCTCGTCTCGCTTCAATGTAGGCCCACGGTAATTCTACTATGGCGCCCTTTGATAACGCCACTGGTAATATAAAATGCAAATATAAAGTTTTAAACATTTAATGTTTTAAATTGTAGTGTATAATAACAGTGAGGCAAAGTCTAAATGTTACTTCTACGTTTTTATGTTCGATACCAGATTGCAATGTAGTTATTTTAATACTTATTTTTAATTTTATTTTAATACTTATTTCCGACCTGGTCGGTTTCCAGGAGGCGCGGGTTCGAGTCCCGCTGCGTTCAAATTTTTATACGTTTTCTAAATAAGTATTTGTCTTTCCTAAGTGTGGAATAACACTTTAAAAAATGTTTAAAAATAGTTATTTTAATTTTCGCACTGTGATAAGGAAAAGTACAAGATTGGTAGCATTAGAATTGTTAAAAAATATTGAAATCACTTTGACAAAGTAACTGTAAAACCGACCGGGTGTTGGGTTCGATCCCCACTCGAGGAGATGAAATATTGAATTAAATTTATATTTCCATTTATTTGCTTCGATGTCGAGGCAAATCGCAATGTCTCCAGAATTCGACAGAAAGTGGGAAACAGTGTCTTAACACTATTTTCGCTCTGCCTACCCTGCTGTGTGCGGGATACAGCGTGAAGCTGATTTGGCTAACTTTGAAAAGTTACATATTAAAAAATGAAAGCGATGGACTCACACAGGAGGTGCCGGTCGGCCAGCGAGCGGCGCGTGGCGGTGAGCGCGGCGGCGAGCGGCGCGGCGGGCACGATGTAGGCCTGGCGCTCCACGGCCGGCGCGCGCGTCTCCGCGCCCAGCGAGCTGAAGGCCGCGCCGGCGCCCTGCCAGCGCGACGCGCCCTCGTACAGCTCTATCGTGGCTGCGGGGTTTGTTGGTTAGTTCAAGCAATACTCTTGAATGGCTTTAGCAACCTAAGTCAGGAAGGATGCAATGACAAACAATAAATTCTAACACTAACATTATTAAAATTATTTAAAGAATAAACATTTTTATTCTATTACATAGTCAAGTTGATATTCTAGGATATAAGCGGAGACAGCCATCAGACTGAATGTTATATAAGAATATAGCTTTTCTGTTACTGGAAAGATATGTCTTGTTTTAAATCTTCAGTTGTAGCTTACAATTTAATGTGCAGAAAAAAATATGTATAGGGAACGGAATGTCGTAATTGTTAAATAAGATAAAAATTGTGAAAAATGACCTAATTCAACCCGCCTATGCTTCTCGCTCCTGTACAAATACGCGAAGCAGTTGTCCGCGTGCACTGCGAGCGGCAGCGCGCGCGCGCGCCGGTGCCACGCCGCGCCCGCCACCGCGCCCGACACCGCGTCCACTACCACCGCCGTCAGAGTCTCTGTGAGGGGGAAACGGGGTAAATTGTTACTGTTTTTTTATAAACATTAAGTAGTAGGGTAGCCAAAGCTAAAGGAACCAAATGCTAAGGTTTATGCCTACAGTTTTTGCACCATCTGTCATCAGTTTTTTTTTGCATCCAGGGTGTCCTTACTAACGTTACCACTTTCCAGTATCAATAATACTGTTTTTTCAAAGGTCAACCGGAGTTTTACTCTCCTGCTTCTTTCATAAAAATGATATACCCTTATGCGTGGGATCGTCGCTGTCGACCAGGAACAGCACCAGGTTGGGGTTGGAGTACTTGTAGAGCACGGTGCGGTCGGCGAGCGCGCGGCCCGGCGCCCGCACGCGCTCCGGGCGCGCGCGCGCCGCCGCCGCCACGCGCCCGCCCAGCCGCAGCGACCACGTGCGCTCGGCCGCCACCTCCTGGAAGTAGGTCGGGAAAGTAAAGAATGTAGTGGTTCTCATACAATATGCAATCTCATCACTCCTGCAACAACCAATATTTAAATAAAATTAAACAAAAAAAAAATAATGACTCAGAAATTAAACCTCACTTAATCATAATAGATAAATGGAATGATAAAGTTATAAAAACATTAAAAATTGCTTACCTTTCCGTTATACCTTAACGCATATCCATTCACTTTCCCCGTCTCCTTATTAGCGACATACATGTAAAAGTTCTGTACTAACGGTTGTGCTGTGTATGGAAGCACCTAAAATCAAATTATTGTAATTGTTAAATTAGCTCTTTTTGTAAAAAGAGCTATTTCGTTGTGCTATAAACAAATCTGGTTTTATTCATATTTAGTAAGTGAGATTCAATCAATACAAGCATAAATAAAAAACTAAATATCAATGGTGTAGCTATTTTATCAGCTACATCAAAAAACTTAAATAGACAAACTTAAACTTAAATAGAATAGCTTATATAGACTTAAATTGTATAACAGATAATAGCCTAAAAAGGCGCACTCCACTACTACATTACCCTTAAAACACAATTTCATAAAAAATATAAAATCATTATTTTGTTCTATTGCGGAATAGAAGTGTGAAATTGATATTTAGGCCTTATCCCGTATATAGCTGAATATTAAAAAATCTAGTTTCAAGAATTCTCTCCACTCACCTTATTCGAGATATTTCGTGTAGAACAGAATCAGTAACAAAAGTCAACGTGTTTTATTACCAATTTCCGATAGCATCATTGCTTCAATACGGAAAGAAATATAAATAAAAATATACAAATATAAAAAGAAACAAAATACAAACCTGTACGTTTTCATCCTCATCCAGCAAAACTAAAGCGTGTAGACTCTCCTCATCGGGTACGTGTAAAATGGCGACTTGGAGCAGACGAGTGTCCAAATGTAGAGTGCCTTCTCCTGATAACGCACCACGTATTGGATTTAGACTTATTATGTAGCCGTTGCCCGTTTCCTAGAGAAATTCATAAAATAATATTCTATAATATGTATATTGTTTATAATGCTGCGGGGCTCGAACTCGCGCCTCTTTTGTGAAGTCCAAACGTTCTGACAACTAAGCCATACGTTCTTATACGCTTCGCCGGAGTTTTATACTCGCAGTTACAACTTATTTACGTGAGGCTGTGAGGGGTTTTGCCAGGGTTGTGTCCCTGGCACAAGTGGCCTCACATAGCCTGGCGAGACTAAAAAAAAATTAAATATTTAATATTTTCATGAAAATACTACATTCCCTTGACTGAGAATCGAACCTATAATCGTCGCGTTTGTAGTCGGACGCAGTGCCTTACTTCATATTTACATTTTACATATGCTACTTAAATTTACAAGAAATATTAATTAAAAATATCCTCACCTCATGTTTCCCCACTATAGATAAGTACGCGTCGTACGGCGCATGTCTTGCGGAGCGCCGGGTGAATATTACAGCATTCTCCGGGTTTAGGTTAGGATCGTAGTTCTGCCATAATATTTCACCTGATAGATTGTCTATACCAAAAATCTGTAACCAAATCGAAATTAATATTAGTATTATTTTTAGCGTCACGCTGTATATCGCACACAGCTAGGTAAGCAGAGGGAACCTAATATTAAGACAGTCCGTTACATGTTTTTCACCGAATTCAGAGAAATGTCTCCAACATTGTGTGTTGAGCGGCGAAACTCAAAACCGCGCTTTGCCTCGACACCAGAGCAAAGTGAGGAAAATATTAAATATTTATTTTTACTCCATTTCCTTTATTGGGCATCAAACCCACAACCTATAGCGTTTACAGTCACACTTTATGTCCATGCGCCTCGATTGACCTCAATAAAAAAGCCATAGTAATGACATATAATATTTGAAATTTATGTGCAATTTTATTGAGAATTATAATACATAAAATAATTAATTAGTACTACGGAAAGAAATGAGAGTGCTTATTTTACGCATACAAGTGCACACAAACAAAAAATACCATTTAAATATGAAAAATTAAAAAAAAAAGCTGTTGTTAGCCGAAACAATGTAAATACAAGATAATTGCTTGAGAAAAGATAAGTCGACGTGACTATTAAAAAACAAACAAACTTTCATATAAAATAAAAACATATTAAGGTCACTTCATCTTTATTTAGATATGTAAAAATAAACCATTTATTTAATAGCATCACAACTTTACGCTGTATCTCGCTTATAGCAGGGTAGGCAGAGGGAATCTATCTAGTGTTACGACACTCCGTTTTACAGACACCGCTTAATTTTTGAGACATTTGATGTTGAATGGCGGAACGCTGTGCTTTGTCTACCAGAGCGACGAAATAAAATAAATAGTATATATATAGTGGAGATCGAACTCACAACCGTCGCGTCGTCGTCAGACGCTGTCCCTCAGCTAAGAGAGTCACCATTACTTTCCTTATTTATTTTGTTAAGCATTCAGTAAAAAAATTGTGGCAAATGGGAAACGGAGAGTCTCAACACTAGTTACACCCTACTTACCCCATTATATGGGAGAAAAGCAAGAATTGCTATTTAAAAATGTGTTAAATTAAAAAAAAACGAATGTTTACTTCCGAACTTTCCTCCATATTTAAAGAAAAATGCTGCAAAGTTGCTTCTTCCGGCCATTATGCTAAGTTGTTCTAATTATGTCACTATAATATATGAAAATATATTTCACCATGGCGATATATGACAGTGTCTGATTGTAAACGATATGGGTTCCCACTTGGGAGAATGTATTATTTTTATTTATATTTATGTCAAATTCGGGTGAAAATAAGAAAATTCAGTGTCTCCATACTAGGCTCCGTCGGCCTACCTAAAATATATATTTAATTACAGAGAAATTACGGAATAAAATAAAAACGTTATTAATATCCATACCTTCCCAGCATCGGTGACGAGTACAATAATTTTATGTAAATTGAAATAATCTCGTACTAATGGCGACGTTTCTTCTACCGCGCTTTCCCCCTGCAGACTCTTTATCAGGTTGAGTAGCTGTTGGTACTGCGTGTGCAAGCGCCTGGAGAACGCCGACCATATAGAACCTAATTTTGTATGAGAGAGTTTTTATTTTTAAATATTTTAGAATGACTTCCCCTTTGTGTCTTTAGGTATTAACATTTAATATGAGTTGGGTAGCTTTTTCTAGCCATACCAATCATACTAAAACATAATATCTAAACAGATAAAACGAAATTATTTAGCAAATATATAAATATTATCATTTAGTAAGACATTATAAATTTAGAACAGTACATAAATATATATTAATTTAATTTTACAATCTATTTATGTATATATCTTCATATGTGAAAATTTTAAAACAATAGCTTGGATGGATTTGCTAAAATATGGTTATTTTTGTTTATTTAAATAAATATTGTAATATAATTTAAAAAAGGCATAAATATATAAATACAGGTTAAATGCATGCAAAGGATGGCAGCCATATATTGATAAATTTTCAGAAGTAAAAAAAAAAAACAAAAAATCTGTTTCTGATTGGTGACTATTTGTTTTAAAAGATGTTTAATATAATTAGAAATATTATTAAATGTAAAACCTTTTAATAAAAAAAGCTGCCTATAAATAAAGAAATAATACATCTATAATATGTATAATATGCAAACAAGTTAAATCATATTATATCAATGGATATTTTTATTTGCAATATGCTTATAGTGCCTATTTCTAATAGTTATTTAGTAATTTCAGTTTACTAATTTAATTTTATTTAAGAAAATATTATACAGCTAATAAGTTTATTATGCTAATCTCACAAACTTCTTGCCCAAATTGAAAAAAAAAATTGTTTTGGATAGATAAATAGATTATTTACTTAGGAAAGGTATACGCTATATTACATAACATTAATCATAACTCATACCCTAAAGACAGCAACAGATACATTATTCACATATCTTATCATAAAAAAAATATAAAAATACCTGACTGTTTGTAAAAATATTACAAATTTGAGTCATAATAGTTATAAAAAACACAAAAATAGATATTTAACATAGAAAAGCCGAAGCAACTAGTTTTAACGTCGAACTAGTTGTCTCTAGGTAAAAAAAGTTAGAGCATATTTACAGGCAAACCAAATCTAATCAGAAATATTTTTTTAATTTTAATAAAAGCTTAGTAATTATTAAAAAAAAACAGCAATGGCGAAAAAACGATATCAAATGAAAAGAATCACAAATTCTAGAATTAAACACTACAATCAACTCAGTACTTACTATACACCTTGGCAGCTAAAAAAATTTGAAAATCAATCAATCATTTCGGAAATATATATATCTTAGAAATTATTTTAAGTAATCGTACATATTGAAAATATGTCAACATTGAAGCGATAAGCTTCTTAAATATTTCCATGAAAATAAATGTACTTAAGAAAAGTAGTAGATACTGATGAAGACAAGAGAAAAAATATGTATAATAACCCTCGAGACCATCGTGGCGCAACGACACAGCGTCTTAGTGTAATCGCAACGGTCGTGGATTCAATTCCCACTTGGAAATAAGAATGATATTCAACTTTATTCAATAATGTCTCGAAAATGAGACAAAAAAGGGGAACAAATGCAGTGTGAAAATAAAAAAATAATAACCTTCTTTTTGATCGAACTCGGATTCTAAAGCTGCCTCCATGTCTGACACTGGGAGGTCAACGAACTCCGCGACGACGACGTTAGCGAGCGCCTCCTCGCGCGTCCACAGTACGCGACCTGGAAACATATTTTTATAACGTAAACAAATGAAAATATACACGTATATATGTTATTTTGAGCATTATCTATTATCATTATTGTTTCCTAGATATTTCTTAATGTCTAAAATTAATTGTCATAAAATTTACTTTGAACCTTATATGTACTTAAAAGAAATGAGAGTTAAAAAATAATAAATAATTTTTTTTTTTACATTATTGTATAGGTTTTGGGTAATAAAAAATGTTCTTAAGTCTACTTAAATAAACTGCTAAAGTAAGGTCATCTATATACCACATAATAATTTAAAAAATAATATAACAAAAAAAAATCTTTGATTTCACGATTATTACACATTTTAAAAAAACTATTTTAACCGTAAGCCCGTGATCACGGAATACTGCAAAGTCTTCGAAACGTCGGGTTTCCAAAAATGTACAAAAAAACTAAATATACGCGATTAATCCGGTTAAAATAGTTTAATTTAAAAAAAAATCATCTGTGATGAAATAAAAAATATCCAAACCTCCTTGTTGCATTAGATGCACCGCATCATCTGCCGCATTGACTAAAAGCCTACACGCATTCTGTTCCTTCGCGTTTCTAGTACACATCACTGCTAGTAGTTCTGGCTCGGGGATCTTTAGAGAGGGGTCAGCAGTTTGAATATCTGTTATTAGTTCGCCTGTTGCTGCTAGGTGGGCTGACAGTGTGAATCCCTGCAATTATTATAATAGGAATTTAAAAATGAGTATGTGCTTTATTCAATTAGACGAGTCTGGTTTGATTCATATTTGGAAGAATCAATTATTTTCATTTTGGTGCTCAGGTATATAGGTTAAGTATAGCTTTGAGTTTAGCTACCCATGCTGCTATATACGGGATACTATTTCAAAGAGGTTTTACGGCTCAAAAAAAAAGATTTTTTAATGGAATCTCATTCTTAAATTATAGTAATTTTTTATCTATATTTTAAAATTTAGTTTAAAGCATAACTTTATAACTTTTTTAAAACTTACAAGTTATGGAATTAAAAAAAAGAAAATGATCTGGTATTTGTCCAATAATCCAAAATAGAAAAAATAATATAAGCAAAAATTTAAAAAAATCTCTATTACTGACATTACAATTATCAATAAAATTATAATCATACCTTAACATTATCATTTGCAGCTTGAACTAAAATACTTCCAAACGCACCATCGATCACAGTGGCACTGCTCTCTTTATTTAACTCTACATTAACCTTTTCATAATCATTTTCTTTAATAATAATTAATATTCTATCATCCACTATAAAACCTGGTACTACACTGTTTCCATTTAAAGATTTTAAATGTCCACCATAAGATTTTTCATTTTGTATATAATTAGATAATGATTTAGTTAATATTTGCACAGCGTCTGAAGTGACATCCATTGATATGATGAGACGACTTCCTCTTTCACCAGACACGCAAATGTAGTATGGTGCACTTAGAACACATCTGAAGCAGATAAATAAACATAAATACTTTATTATTATATATTTTTTTTTTATATTAAGCCATCTATTATAAAGCTAATGAGTTTGATTAACACACTAATCTAAACAATTGCTGGTTCAAATTTTAATATGTTTTTTTGGTAAGATAGTCCATTTACCAATGAAAGATATAGACTTCATGTTAATTTTTTCAATACTACCCCTAAAAATATAGTCAAAGTTAGCTCTCGCAACTTTTTTTACTTTTTTTTACAATTGACTACTAGAAATTGTGGTGCATTGGCTCAGTAACAGTAAACAAAATTGTAAATAAAGTGGATGAAGATTCATTCCCATTGGAGGTATGATTATATTTTCTCACTAGTATTGAAAACATGCTGTTGAGTTTTACCAAACAATATGCAATCTAAAAAAATCTAAATTAGATGGTGCGTAGGAAACAAAATGGACTAGGTTCTCTCTGCCTATGTCATAATATCATAAACAAATATTTAAATGATTATCTGTTTGAATTTTGCAATATTGATATTAAAGTGATATCAATGGTTCATCAATCATCAATTAGTCTGTCAGTTATTTTGATTTCTCTGCTCTGGTAATATGAAATGTAGCACTGACCTCTGTGTCCCACACAGAGCAGGATTGAGCACTCTACATATAACGTAAGACAATGTCTTGACACTATCTTCTCTCTGCTTAGTCTGCTTTATGCGGTGTACTAGGTAAGGATGGAGAAAAATAATACAACAAAGTATAGTAAGTTAGCTAGTTACCCTTCATTAGTCCAAACAGCTGGTAGCTTTGATGTAGCACCACGGTTGTTTCCAGTCACCAAGTTATACAATGTAACTTCTACATGTGAACCAAAAACTGGCAACATGTGCACTAACATGTTATTTTGAACCCACCATTCTGAATATTCTGCCATGTTATCATCTTGCAAAGTTAATGACCATTCCCACATCAAAATGCCTTAAACAATCAATTAAATATTAAGCATAAAAATATTGTATAAATAAGGAATATGAAATTATTTATTAATTATTTCATATAATTATTATGTATTAATAGTATTAAGGTGAGAAACAAATTTAAGTATTTTAAAATTTAAATAAAAAAGAAGAGGAAGCTCCCACATTGTTTCCCTATAAAAAGGTATGCAATGCAAACCTAATGCAGCACTCCATTTCCGACTTTTGTCCCAATTTTTATCTCTACCAGAGCTGGTAAATGTAAAGTAATTATTCCCTATAGTGTTTAAAGAGCCCATAACTATTAAAACTATAATCAGGCACTGTGCATAACAATAGAATGTTCTTTGTAACAACCATTGCAACAATAGGTGTTCCATTTTACCTGTAGCAGTATCCCACCCTCGAACAAGATAAGGGTTGGATCCAGTAACAGTTGTTACCTTTTCACCAACATGAAGCAATTGTATGTTGCCTGCTGATGCAGTTTCAAATACATGACCCACACTACTTACCTAGTAACCATAATTGAAATGTATTAATAATGATGTGATTTGAAAATCTCTTAGTGAAGTAATAACAATTGTTAACATTATTAATTAATATTCTTCGGAATGGAAAAATTCTGTAATGGTAGATGAGACAATACAAAGAAATGCAAATTTATACATTATCACAATATATTGTATGTGTTTATCTATATATAGTGATGAATAATTATAATTTTAACCAAACGTTTTAGTTCCTGTATTTTCACCGGAACGATTAATAAAATATAGTTTACCAGTCTTCAAATTTAAGGCAGCCAATACGTTCTCTTCAGTGGCTACTATGATCTTTTTTGCAGTGGATACAGTGTCAAACTGTGCAAATTTTATTCTGCCGACATAAGTTTGACGCCTGAAAACAAAACTCTTTAATTATTCACTGAACTACGACCCTGCGAAGTCCTACAACTGGTATAACCTTAATCAAATAATTACCAATCGAACTTCCCTATTTGATCTTCGTAAATACACATTGAAAAATTATTAAGCTAAAAAATACAATAAACCAATTCATGTTGTTCAAAAATTTTAATAAACCCAAAAAACTGGGTTTTAAATTACTTGACAGCACCCCCATTTTTCAATGACTGAAAGTTTTACTTTTTTATGCACAGAACACAAATATTATAAAATATCGTCATAACTTTAGTTCAGAAATCAGCTAGCGGTATTGAATTAATTTATGAAAGTCTTATAATTTAAATAAAATTAATTAATAAAAATAAAATAAAATGTTTTTTTTTGCGATAAGTGTATAGATTGAATTTATTAATATAATACAATTTTACTATCCAGAAATGATTCAGTATTATGGCAACTTAAGAAATGTGGAAATACCGGACGAAATTTAAATAGTTGAAACTAGAACAAACTGAAACATGACGTTAATTTTTAAATATTTACTGTAAATACAGTTTTTATTCACTTGTTAGTTTTTGTAGTCTTATATTATAACTTTATTTTTATTTTTATGTACATTTCTTTATATATTGCTACATACCTAGTTCTGCACAACAGCACAGGCATGTGCCTATAAACGCGACGGTTGTGGGTTCGATCACAGCTCGGGGCAACGAATTATTATTTATTAATATTTTCATATCTTCGCTTTGATAACAAAGCAAAATAGCGGCGTTGACCTCCGCAACCCGAAACACAATGTCTCAAATAATTATATCTAATAAGTCTGCCAATTCCGCTATATGCGGGATCTGTATCCCGTAAAGCCAATATGTAGAATAAGTATATTTTAAAAAAAAAATATTTTTTTCAACAATTTCTAAGTAATTTTTAAATTTTAAAATCTATAACTTTATATGTATACTTATTTAAGTATACATATAAAGTTATAGATTTTAAAATTTAAAAATTACCAATTCCGCTATATGCGGGATCTGTATCCCGTAAAGCCAATATGTAGAATAAGTATATTTTAGAAAAAAAATATTTTTTTTCAACAAATTTCTAAGTAATTTTTAAATTTTAAAATCATAACTTTATATGTATACTTATTTAATTATGAACACGTTGTAAATATATTATTAATTCATTTAAATTGATAACATATTTAATTATTTACTTTAATAAATATTGAGGCCAGTCGTGGCGCAGTGGTACAAAGTGTGACTGTAAAACTGACTGGTTGTGGGTTCGATCCTCACTCGAAGAGATGAAATATTACTTAAATTTATATTTTCATTTGTTCGCTTGGTGTCGAGGCAAAGCGCGGCGTTGAGTTCTGCCACTCAACACGCAATGCCTTCAAAATTCGGCAAAGTGGGGAACGGAGTGTCTACACTAGGTTCCCTCTGCCTACCCTGCCGTGTGCGGGATATAGCGTGAAGCTAATTTAATTTAATTTTTAATTTTAATAAATATTTGACTTAATGGAAAGATAATTGTTTAGTAACTTTGAATACGAAAGTAAACATTTACGAGAGGTTTAAATACCTCCAATCATATTCGAAAACGATTTTTAGATTCTATCGTTTCATGTTTTCGAAAACAATAATTACATGATATAGTTTATTTATTCGAAACAAGGCATCATTAAGATGAACAAAAGGAAAGATCTACCTAAATATATAAATAGACAAATATTTAATATGAAAGAAACACAAACCATTGAGTGATAAAATTTATAAAACAAAAAAAATAGTTTATTTAATTGTTATTACCAAAAGTAAAAAAACAAAAATACTACCAACTATTAAAATTTTATTAAAAAATCTTAACTTGAAAACAAGAAATCATTGCAAATCCAACATTTATCCAACATAATAATAATAATTTAAAAATAAAAAAAAATAAAAAGCCGAATAATAAAAGTCTTTGCTACTATAACAAATAAAAAAAACAAAAACCATAATGAAAGCTATAATCATTTGTGAACACAAAGCGATTCCGTTGGTGCACTAAGTGCATTCAGCGCGGTACAGCTGGGTTCGGTGAAAGCTGTCTAGCCTAGGTCGGCCCTACGTATAATAACTGGATTTTTAATAACTAGACGTTCGCTTCGACTGCGTTTTATGCATTATGGGGTTACCATTTATATACTTAATTGAATTGGGGATTGTGTTTTTGTATATTATATATAACAATGACTATTTTTAGGTATATTAAATGAGATTAATTTTAAAAATAGAATATCTATTTTTGTTTGTTTAGTCTGCATTAGGTGCTCTTTATTTATTAGATCCAAATTATAAACTCTATGGTCATGTTAATAATTTCAAATAATTCGATATTTCTTTTGAAAGATTAAACATAAATTTTTACTTTTGATTTATAATGTACACACACAGATAATATTGTTAAGTAAACTCTTTACATCCCGACGCACTTGGGAACATGGTGACCCTACATATGCATCCTCTCGGTTAGGGCCACGTGTGTCACATCTTGATGATTTATCCTTACAATAAAAGATATTTAAATAATGAGGAGACAATGGCTCCAAGACCGTGGACCAGTCGTGGGCCACTCTCTTTGTGATATTTAAAGCCGGACGTTCCTTCAATGCAGAAACCAATTCAACCTTTATATATTTATACATATATAATTTCGATGGATTCAACCGATACGGTTACTATACAAAATATGAAATGATTTAATTTTTTTTATGATGCATTATTATTCACTTGGAAGGAAATATGGTTTCGTCTTATTTTATAAGCCGTCTCGAGTTTCAAGCATAATTTTTATGGTTATTTTTATAATGAAAGTTCTTATTGGAAAATTATGTTTACAATGTAATGAACAATTAATACGCTTGAGTTTTATTAAGCAAAACACACTTAGGTAATAATAAAGTTAATCCACAACAATTTTATTATTCAATATGTAAGAACAAAATAATGACTACATCAAACTATCTTAATACTCTATCTCATTCCAAAAAATATAAAAACTAACACAAAAGCAAGTACCACACGTAACGGACAAGTATAAAAATGGAGACGCTAAAGTAAAATGTCACAGAATTTGCCATCCAAGTAACCTAAGATGCAAAAACTGCACTTCTTATTTTTGTCTCCCATAGAGCTAAAAATAGTTTTTAAAACACAGCCTTTGCGCGCCTATTCACTCTTCTGACGCTACCTGGTTAAAAGCTAGGTGATTTTCACCTTTATTACAAGAGGAAATAAAGGCTACAAATGTATAAACGGCTTGTTCTCATGTACAGTTTACAGTACATAGAGATAGACCTATAGCTGGGATTGAGTGGATTGTAGTTTGCTGTTTATTCTAGAGAGAAAGAGACAGCGTCCCAGAAAAATAAATAAAACCACACAACCAATATACTTAACCGTCATAAGTTATGTTACTATATTAAATTATGAAAGTTAACATTTTTATTCATTTACAAAACTTGAATCCAGAATAAGATTGTAATAATTTTCTCTCTGACGAATATCTCTCTGTCTCACTTCCTGTTGCAGTGTAAACACGAGAGATCGCAAAGCCCACACTACATGAACATACATATATATGCAAGTACTGTACTGTAGGTACATGGTACATGGCTGGCGACTGCATTAAACACTGCAATGCCGGAGTAGCGCAGCTTTCGTTCATTAGTTTCTTTTTTACGTTACTTGAACCCGCGTTAAGTTTTAAATAAAAATTTTCACGCCGTGGTTGAGCGGGGCTTTTTAAATATGCACCGTTGGGAATTAGCGTTTGTTTAAATTAAATTGTACTTATAAAGCTTACGTTTCTTGGATTCCCTGTACAGTTAAAACTTTAGTACTTTTGTGTACATATTAACTATTTTATACTTGTTTAAGTATGTATACTCAAATTGGTAACTTGACAGAGTAACTTTCTTTTTTAAGGTTGATAAAATAACAATAATTTTTTTTTAAATTAATTTCTGATTAGAAACGTCACCTTTAAATACTAATAAAAGTTTACACAGATAAAAAAAATGTTTGTACTCTCTGCATAAAATAAAGCCCCTGCTTATTTTTTACTTTAAAAGGGTAGTTAAGCGTAATGTATGTAGCGTATGGATAATTATAAGTAAGTAGAGTAAGCGCACATTACAGGATATGATGTGTTTTAGTCAAATAGAAGCCATAAAAGCGAGTTCCTGTGCAAGTGTGCACGCACGCGTGCCATCTGTCGGCCGCGTCGGTGCGTGTGCGGACTGCCTACTGCCTCCTCGCTAGATAAGTCCACGTCGTATGCATATTTTTTTAATATCTTTTTCAGCTTCACGCGTTATCCCGCACATGGCAGGGTAGGCAGAGGGAGTTTTGGAACCTATTGGTAAGACACTCCGTTTCCATTAAGACGCTTCCGTTTCTTATTTCTGCCGAATTTTAGAGACATTACATGTTGGATTGCACAAAGTGGGGTAAAAAAGCGCTGATTGCATTAGATTTAATTATTTATACTCGACGCAAAAAGAGGAATGTTATAAGTTTGACATGTTTGTCTATCTGTTTCTCCGTCTGTATCGGTAATGAACCGATTTGAGTGCATTTTTTTAATCGAAGGCCTTATTCGTCGCGGAGGTTCTAATCTAATCCAATTTTCATAAAATACAGCTGTATTTTATGAAACACTTTGCCAAGATGATGAATGAAGTGATATTTTTCGTGGCCGGGAGTTTTTTTAACGTTTTAATTTTGATAATCTATAAGAGCGAACAGTCCAAAAATTGCTTAAGCACTAAAGTATTCTGAAATTGTTCGTTCCAGCGCGTTGGAATGGCATCTAGCATCCCGTCTGTAAATGCGAAGGTTGTGGGTTCGATTCCCATTTGAAGCAATGAATGTATTTAAATAATTTTAATTTCCCCCCGGTGCTCTAAATAAAGTACGGCGTTGAGTTACACCATATTCCTGAATTTGGGGTAATTCAAGAAAAGGCCAGAAGCTATTTTATTATATATCTTTAGTAATAAAAGAATCCCATTGTAGAAATGTCTTCTAGAAGAAAACATTGTATGCTTTTCGCTTTAATTTGTTTCTTAATTCTTTAAAATGTTAAGAAAATTGTTGATTGATGATGGTTCATTAAGAACAGATACTTCTTTCTTTATGTCGGTCACTGTTAATAATTTCTTTAAATCATCAATCGTAAAAGTGAGGGAGATGTGTGAAAATGATGTATAACGGTAAATAATCTGAAACAACGACCATATTACCTCATGTTCTCAACTAAATTCTTTAAATACATAGAAGAATTCATTCAGGCAAATCTCGAGAAGCCTTCCGGGCGTTAGAAGACGTCTTCAAGAAAACTCGAGTGTCCGCTGTAAAATGCATGTATTTTCTCATAAAAATTCTAAAGTGGCGCCATTTACATTAAGGAGAGCTTTCGTCATAATATAACTGTTTATTCATCATAATGTTATAAAAGATAATTTACAATATATTCACTAAAATAAAAATTATCTAATAATAATAATATAATAACTAAAAAATAATATTAAGACGAAACGTGACTCTCGATAACTCGATACCAGAACCACGAAATGAAAATATTAAATATTACATTTGCTCAAGTGAGAATCGAACTCACAACCAATCTCACAACAAATCAATATAAGTTACATACAAATAAATAATATTTTTTAAATACTTTTAGCTTTGTAAACATTTTTTTATTTTTGTCGATTTTTGCAACGACTTATTGTTATTCAATTCATTTATTAATCTTAACATAATATCCAAATTGAGGCCAGTCGTGGCGCAAGGGCACAAAGTGTAACTGTGAAATTGACTGGTTGTGGGTTCGTACCCCACTCGAGGAGATGAAATATTTACTTAAATTTATATTTCTATTTCTTCGCTCTGGTGTCGAGGCAAAGTACGGCGTTGAGTTCTGCCATTCAACGCGCAATGCCTTCAGACTTCGGCAGAAAGTGGGGAACAGTGTCTTAACACTAGGTTCCCTCTGCCTACCCTGCTGTGTGCGGGATACAGCGTGAAGCTGATTTATTTATTTGATTTTAATATCCAAATTTATATGGACAAGTTCTAAGATATAATTAAGCCCTGAAGTTGAGGAATATACCTACAACTTACACTCATGTGTAAAAGATTGCCCTTGTCTTTGTCTTCTATCATCATCATCAGCTCAGTAAGGTAATCACATAAAAGCAAATACATGATTATTATATGAAATATATAGTAGCATATAAAATTTAAAGATTAATTTATCTCCTTTTCCATGGGGTTCCATCATCAAATCCTGACTTGGTGGTAATGGGACCAATGCAAAAGAACTTGCAATGCAAAAATATCAACTGCCTAACTATCACGGTCTATGGATGGTGGTGGTGACAAACGGACAGATGGACAGCCGATGTGGACAGACAGCGTAGTCTTAATAATAGAGTCCCGTTTTACTGTTTGTTACAATTTTATTATAAGTATGAATAAAGCTGAAAAAATAATCGCACACTGCACAGGATTACATTTTATAACCCATATAAATTTTCAGTTTTTAAAAGAAGCTCGAAAAAGAAGCCATGCCATCTTTATTTATTTAATTATTATATCAACAAACAAACAATATCAAATAATATGAAATCGTTGCATCGAGCTTAGATCGTACCTAGATATTTGAAATGGCATTTACTTACCGCACGTCGACCGCAGAGTCAACTTTCAACCGGAGGGTGTACCGTATCAGAGGGGTCACGGCCTTCTTATATCCGCATTATATACTAGTGTAGCTGGAGCTTTGTTTTATGTCTGGCATGGCTCGCGTGTGAGTATCTTGTTATTAGATAATTAACTTAAAAATGATATTTTTTTAATTAATTCTAATCTGCTATTGTGCGGTGATATCCGTCTGTTCAACACGCAATGTCTTGAATTTTGGCGGAAAGTGTGGCTAGTATTTTGGTTTTTAATAATTTTAAAATATCTATGTACTTCCAATCCATTTTGGAAATATTGTGATATATTTAAAATAATTTTCCTTTGAGTATGTAACTTTCCAAGGTATGTCATTTCCGAGAACTACTTCATATCCGCCTAAAATTTAAACTTTTACTTTAGCAAATATTCAACACTTCAAGATTAAGCGCGAGTCGGACTCGCCCAGCGAGGTTTCTATACCAATATCAGGATTTTAGGTACTACTTTTAGTACAACCTATAAAAGTTGACAAATTTAAACTTACGGGAAAACTTACGAGAAGTACCATATAAGTTTTGATTAAGCAGCGAATTCCGTACAAAATGCAGCACAATCGATGCATAATTGCTAGTATCTTATGATTGTTGACTTAGAAGCTCGATTTTTTTACTGCTTCTAGGGGCTATAGATTTGCATATTTGATATTAATTTCAGATTGATACCTCCAGACGATCTCAGATAAATGGATTTCATAGACAAATAGAAGGACAACAAAGATCCTATATCCGTTATTTCCTTTTGCAGTATTAAAATTAAAATAGAAGAATATATACAGTGTTGAAGTTGGAATTTAAATGTAGCTAGTTTTCTTTCTGTTCATTTGACTTTGAGTTTTTTTTTTTTCATAAACTAAACCTAATTTACTCATAACAGGTTTATTCATAATTTTATGTGTTCATAAAAGACATGTTTTTTACACTTTTGTTACAATTCAAGCTTAATGCTTTGAGCTTAAATTGTAATAAAATAGAAATTCAGTATATTTAAAACAATAATATAGTACACACGGACCGGACAACTGACCAGCGTAGACGCTAGTCATGACGTCTAATGTCATTTTGTTTGAAATAGAATTTATTTAGTCTGTCCACAAGTCTAATTAACTATATTAAATAGTTTCTTATATCTGTCAGTTTATTCTCTTAATAAAATGTGTGAGAACTATATCAATTTATATACTACAATACTTAGGAGCTACCTAAATTACATGTGAATTCGGAAAGACATACAAAATATCAATAAAATGAAAATCTTTTTATAAATAGCATTATCATATTAACTAGAGAAATATTAATAATACATTTTCAAACAAATACGATAGGTTCTGACTGTTGTAACCTCGTGATATAATAAATCGCATGTGACAGTCGACTCGTGCAACGTTGAGTGAACTGTGTCCGATTACAATACCTCGCACCTATCTAAGCAGAATAACATAACATTTTAAAATACTTTTCCATTTTTTTTTTACTTTAAAATTTTTTTGTATATCTATATTTTTTCTATATTTTTAAGTAGGCCGTCGTGGCGCACGGGCACAAAATGTGACTGTAAAATCGACTGGTTGTGGATTCGTTTCCCACTCGAGAAGATGAAATATTTACCTAGACTTATGTTTCCATTTCTTCGCTCTGGTGTCGAGGAAAAGCGTGGTGTTGAGTTCCGCCACTCAACACGCAATGCCTCCAGAATTCGGTAGAAAGTGGAAAACGGAGCGTCTTAATACTAGGTTCCCTCTGCCTACTCTACTGTGTGCGGGATACAGCGTGAAGCTGATTTTTTATGTAGGCCGTCGTGGTGCCGGGACACAAGTGTGTGTCTGTCATGCGAAGATTGTGGATGTGGTACCCGCTCCAGGAAAGGAATGATTAATTTTTAATAATAATTCATTCCCTTGAGTTTGCATTTGCATTTCTTCGGCCTGACACCAAGGCAAAAGCTCGTCGTTGAGTTCTGCCATTCAACACACAAACACCAAAGTGGGCAACGGAGTGTGCTGTAACTAAGTAGGTTACGTCTGCTTATCGTGCTGTAGGCAGGATACAGCGTGAAGCTGGTTTTTCTTGTAGTTTTAAATTTGACGGCAAAGAATTTAAATTTAATTTTTTTGAATTCATAACAAGAAGGATATTTATTACTACTATTAAACTGTTGATAGTTGAATTATACAACTCATGGTGACACTTGTAACATGCAAAGAAATGTAGAGTGATTAAAAATAAATAGGTGCTATTGTGAATGAGAATATTTGAAAAAAGATTTCAATACATTACCATTAGGTACGTATTGAAATATTTTGTCGTGTTAAATGTTACCACCCGAAGTCGACGGAACGTAGGGAACGGAGTATCTTAATACCAGGTCCCTTCTGCCTATCCTGCTATCTGCGGAATATAGCTTGAAGCTAAAAAAAAGTTATAATAAAGTTAAAATGTATAATTATTTATGTTTTTAATATATGATATGTTTTTAAAACATTAGATATCTAAATAACATTTATACCGCTTCAATTCAGTTCGTTAAAAAAAAAAAGTACCTCCTCCTCTTCAAAATTGGTCTTGCAAAACGAGAAAACATTAGAGTTCCACCTACTGTAGACGTAATTAAAGCACGTTTAAAATTATCCACGTGTAATTAAAACAAACAATACGCTTTAGTCTTTTTTTTATTTTTCTAACATTTTCATATTATTTCATTGTTTTGTGAGAGCATTCTCTTAGAACGAATTAGCTCCCCACTTGTATACTCGTATAGCGTCTTACGTGCGTTTGGTTGCGCTTTTGTTTCGCTGAGTAAGTTTAATTTGAACTTACGCCACTTTAAATTAGTTTTTTTACTAGTGTTTATAAAAATGTTATATATATGTAATAGTTATAAAATTTATATGTATGTAGTTTTTATATGATGAAAGTGATTTTGTGGGTTCCATCTCCAGAGGGCCCTCGTAGCGCAGGGGCACGAGCGTGCGATTGCAACTGTGACAGTTGTAGGTTGGATTTCACATACAACTATCGCGGTTAACCGGGCCAGTGCCGTCATCAACACGCCAACGCCTTAAGAAATGGGAAAAGAATTTGCTGTTGAGCTTCCGCCAAAAATACGCAACGTTTCGCCTTTCGAGTTCAGTCGGCAGAACAGAATCCCTGACGCGAGATCCTCTCTGCTTATTCTTCTGTGCGACATCAGGATAACATAAGAAATACATACATTGCAGACTACAATTAAGATTTTTTTATGTATTAATTTCATAATAGCAAAGGTTGGCTATGGTTATGGAATTTATCTGTTGTAGAGTTTATATTTAAAATGTTATCTTTTTCTCTGTTGTCGGTATATGAAAAAATATTTCATCAGATAGCAGTTAACACGAATTTGCTTAAGTAAATTTTTTTGCCAAAAGAGGGGGAAAAATTGAATGTTCAAAATATATGAATCTAAGACAAATTTTGCAGGATCCTAGAAATAGTAATGAAACTGAAACGTATACATTATGCACGTAAAATTACTTAAATTTTATCATGAGGCTGTCGTGGCCCAGGGCACAAGAGTGTGACTGCAACACGACGGTTGTGGGTTCGATCCCCACTCGAGGAAATGAAATATTTATTTAAATTTATATTTCCATTTCTACGTTCTGGTGTCGAGGCAAAGAGCAGCGTTGAGTTTCGCCACTCAAAACGCAATGCTTCCAAAATTCGGCGGAAAGTGGGGAACGAAGTTTCTTAAAACTAGGTCCCTTCTGCCTAATCTGCTGTGTGCGGGACACGGCGTTTGCCTCTTTATGAATCACAATTTAAATTAATTCCTATGTTCCCTCTGCCTACAGGGCTTAGTGCGGAATACAAAAATTAAATTAAAAAAATATATAAGAATTATGTTATGGTGTGAAATAAGCTTGGAGCATAAAAGAAGAAGAGGATACTAACCGAAATATGATATGTCACTCACGAGACCTCGTAAGTGTTGCAGTGGAATTTGGAGCCTCATATTAGCTGATATCATATATATTTTACCATACTTTTTATAACTTTATTAAAAATTTACCTTAATTTAAATAATAAATATTATAATATTTTTAAAATTGTTTTTCTAAACTTTTATATTTGATGTACTAAATTAAATAATTGTATGTGGAATTAAATTTTTCCTCAAAAGATACACAAATAAAAAAAAAAGTTGTGTATTTAAATGAGCCTTTTTATTTCTTTTTTATACACAGTCACTTAAGAAATAGGTGGCATGTCACAATTGAATAAAAGCAACAATATTAACAAAAAAAAGTGAAAAAATTGAATATCCTACAAAAAAAAATATAAATAACTATACAGCACCCGTACAATTCTAGTCAACTTTCGCAACAAATCACACCCTTAAAAACTCTCACAAAAATAGCACTGTAACCCTTACAATGTTATCTAGAGAAATCCCAAACTGCTCTACAAATTCTACAATAGTATAAAACTAATTGCGATCACAATGGCGGTAGTGGGTTCAATCATGCATCAAGCCCGTTATTCGTTCTCACAGTTCTAGGCATTGAAAAGACCTAGGCGTTGCATCATTGAAGTCTAGACTAGACTGGTGTGAAATTCGCACCGGCCACAGCTTTCGCGTTTTCAATGGCTCAGATTGATCGAGAGAACCGGTCCCCAAGCGGCTGGTCTCTGGTTCGTGCATATTTTTTTGGATATATTATTGCAATATTGTTTAATGCCATATAAAGAAAATGTCGCGACTGAGAGGGTGACAACCATTATGTTTTGTATGGAGAAATTGCGCTATTTGAACAACTACGACAGGGATGAGTCTGTGTGAACCTTGTTGCTTGAAGCGTAATTATAGGGTTTAATATAAATATTTCTATTGTTAAATACTCTTGAAATATTTTTGTATGACGCCCATTTTTGGATTTTTATTCTTATATCAAATCGGTATATTTGTAATTTTATTATAGCGAATATATATTTTTAGGTTATTATAATTTATAAACACAATTAGGTTGCCTATGTGTGATTTAAACAATTTCTGGACAATACAAGTTACTTACGTCACATTACTTTAACAGTTATTATATTATCGATTTATTTAATATGGAAAATCATAAAAAAATCGCGAATTGGTCCATCTGCGACTCTCGATTCGCAATCGGCGATTCGAGATGAAACCGAGGCCGACAGCCGGCCGCGGCGAGCGAGGGGGCGCGCAGACCGGATCCGAGACCCTAAAATAAAAACTAATATCGAAATAATAATACGCACTGCTCACCGGGACAAGTACCCAATGACGTTGACCCCCCGAACATTCCCATGCAGAGCGACCCAACTGGATTTTCTCAATGGTAGGGTAAACGCTAACTGAATAGACCTTTCAAATGTTCCAACATATTAGCTTTTATTTCTAAGACTAGCTTTCATGGGAGCGGTGCATCTCTTATCGGTAGTTTAGACGTGACATCATCCTGATTGTAACTTTTAAAGTACCTACTTTCGATTACTTTTGAAGTTATTCGCCAACTTTCAAACAGGACCAAAACGAATTATCTCATCATTTGGCACTTTTTTTGGATATTATCTTGATAATAGACACTTCACTTGGCAATAATTATGCGGTCGAACGGTCTATACTGATAGATTGAGACGGTCAAGCATTTAACCTCATCACCTGTTCTTTAGTCTAATTTAATATATTACCAATTTGCATTTATTATTTTGTATATAATACAATAACTTTGTATAATAAGCCATTTAGCAAATTATTAAGGAGCCAGCAAATTCGAAAATTTGTGCCATACCTAAGATCCATATGCCTGCCATGCTATAAGACTATCTAACTACAGAGGGAGTGTCAAAACATTTTGTTGATTTTGTCTCCGCATATATTGTGTTACACAAATAGAACTTGCCTGGTGTTAACCACACCGGGAAATGTGTCTTTACTCTTTATCATCAATCCGTGAACCGGGCGAAAAAAATAGAACCTGCGACCTCTTGTGGTGTGCCCGCATCCGTAGGCTATACACATTATTTACTATATATCATCAAAGCGTATTTTTTATTTGTAAAGTAGCTTTCTAAACAATTGAAAATAATTATATTTTCTACTAGTCTCAATTTATTATTATAAATTACATAAATTGGTACAGATAAATCTTAACATTTCAACAACTAATTGAAAATATAAGCTAAAAACAATTAACACAGTGTTATAAAACAAAAAAAAAAGAAAAACCTAATTTAAAATCTTTTGTGCTATTTTCGTGCCGTCTTTGTTTCAGAGTTCCGCCTTGTCATCTTCAATTTGGCGCAGTGGTTAGACGCGCTGCATTCAAACAACCCTTTGTTGGCAAGGGTGTTATAAAAAAAAAAATGTTTGTTTGCTTTCTATTGTTACATAAGTGAGATGGACTAGTGGTTAGATAGGGTTGTTTCTATTATGAACAATTACAATTGCATGACTAAAAGGGTTCTTTCTATGTTTGCGATAGAAAAAATATATAATAGACCCCGCTAATTCTTTCGTTAAATGCTTTGATAATTGTTGAAATATTTTTATCTAATACGATTAAAATGACTATACCTATTCATGAGACAAAAGGTAAAGACATCAAAAAAGGTTGTTATACATGTCAAATTGATAGAGTCACTATATTTCATTAAAAATATATATATCTATGGATTGAGGCCAGTCGTGGCGCAGTGGCACAAAGTGTGACTGTAAAACCGACTGGTTGTGGGTTCGATCCCCACTCCGAAGAGATGGAATGTTTACTTAATTTATATTTCCATTTCTTCGCTCTGGTGTCGAGGCGAAGCGCGGCGTTGAGCTCTGCCACTCAACACGCAATGCCTCCAAAAATTCGGCAGAAGTGGTGGAACGAAGTGTCTTACACTAGGTTCCCTCTGCCTACCCTGCTGGTGTGCGGGATATAGCGTGAAGCTAATTTAATTTAATTTAATTTTTAATCTTGGATTTGTAGAACTAATACTCTAAATGAATGAATGGTAGCACTGAAATAATACTAAAAGTTATTATCATAATAATCTTATTATAGAAATATAATACCGGTAAACGAAGAATATTTTATTTTACATAATTCTCGTAGAGTTTGCTGAATGATGTCATTAAGGAAAAGAAAACGGATAAGAAAAGTTTAATAAGTAAAAAGAAAAAAAATATATTGTTTAATATTTAAAGCTTTTAACTTAAAATTAAAAATGTTTCTATTCACGCACGTTTATACGGTACCCATAGACACTTTAATTATTTTTCTACATGTCAATAATACTTATAAACAATTATTGGCGAGGTAAAACTACCAAAAAGACAATTTCTTCTCAATCTTGGGACACACTTTAATAGCATTAAAATAAATAACATAAAAATAAATGATATAGTTGTAATTACTGTAAGTACGACAGCGAATATTAATATTAAAAATCTTTGTTCATCGTCAGATTGTATCGCCATTTTCAGTTATTTTTATTGAAATTTTCAGAATTCCGTTTTTTACTTTTGTTGTTTTTATTAATAGAAAATGTAACAGTAGAAGCTTTGCAAAGGTGCATTGACCATGTGATGAGAAGAAAAGCAAAAGATGCAAAAACATTCAAAAATTAATAGATAATTTGGGTGGACGTTTCATCATTAATGCATCATGGTAAAGAATTCTCATAATAATAAATACATTAGTTTTATTATCATATATAGTTATGTACGTCTTAGTAAAACTTGTGCATTTTCTTTGTATTTTTTTGTTATTTTCGTTGTACACGAAGGTGTTTTATAACATTACAATGTTTTAAATCAAGCAATAACACTGCAAAATTTAACATGTCAATTAACCTGTTAATCTAATTCAAACTTACTAATATAATATATATAAAAAAATACATAAAAGTATGAAAAAGAGAATTTCTCTGTTTACATTTTGCATCTTAGAAGAAAAAGAGTATAGAAGTAAATAAAAATGGGTTAAGAAAAAAAAAATACTAGATCTATTATCAAATCCTATGGGAAAGAGCTTGAACCTTCAAAGTATTTTCATTTTCCTTATCAAGCTGTCGCACTAGGTATGTTTATAAGCAACGTTAAATACTGGCCCTCATCAGTTAATGTCTTAGCAGATACTCGAACATATCGCATACTATAATATACTACTAACATATAGATCGTCGAGTCTATCGAAGCATTGTGTGTTGAGTGGCTTTATGTCTTTTTGCCACAATGTAAAAATTTAAATATTAATAAATAATGAGTAATTGCCCCCAGTGGAGATCGAACCCACAACCGTCGCGTTACAGTCACACCCTAGTGGCCATGCGCCACGACGGCTTCATGTAATCTTTAACTTTAATAAATATGCCCAACAAATGTAATGTGCAATATACGCTAAATATTTAAAAATCTTAATAATATTGAAATCATCAAATATAACGTGATATGTCCGTAAAATATTTTAAATATCATAATAAAATTACAAATAAAATAAATAAATCAAATCAGCTTCACGCTGTATCCCCGCACACAGCAGGGTAGGCAGAGGGGAACCTAGTGTTTAGACACTCCCGTTCCCCACTTTCGCCGAATTCTGGAGGCATTGCGTGTTGAGTGGCAGGACTCAACGCCGCGCTTAGCCTCGACACCAGAGCGAAGAAATGGAAATATAAATTTAAGTAAATATTTCATCTCCTCGAGTGGGGATCGAACCCACAACCAGTCGGTTATACAGTCACACTTCGTGCCGCTGCGCCACGACTGGCCTCAAAAAAAAATTACAAAAACACATTAAAATTCACCAAGTACCTTTACCAAGTCATCGCGATAGTATTTATACATATTTAAAATTAGCTCTCATTTATTTAGAGTTGATCGTTTTTTTTTTAAATACGAGACGTTCAGGACGAACAACATGTAGTGTAGACGTCCGAATTTAGTATATTAATAATGGCTTTTATCCAAATATGGTTTGAACAGATTAATCTTGTTAAAGATTTCGAAATTCGTTTTATATTTTAAACTAAGTAAAATATGCGGTTTCCTCCCCACCACCATATATAGATAGCTAACTCGTGTTCCTAGTTTATGTCGAAAATTTATATTTACATAATTTCTTTTAAAGATATAAATGTTAATTAATTTAATGAAATCAGCTTCACGCAGTAAAACCTTAACCTTCTTTCTTAATTTAACTCTCCTTACTCTCCGTTCCCTACGTTCGTTAATTATCGATACATTTATTAATATATTTTGTAATAATAATTTGCAACATGTAAATTGTCACCATGTATTAAATAATATAAGGTACTTGTGTACATATTTTTTTATTTATAACATAATTAGTGCAGATTTTGTATTAATCTATAGGTTGTATTTTTTTATTGTGGAGTGGACAAACAGTGACAGCTATGCCAATATAGCTGCTACTTCTATATTTGTTCCTTTCTAAATCCTGCACATAGCAGGGTAGGCATAGGGAACCAGGTAACCTAGTGTTAAGACACTATTTTTTTATAGCTTCACGATGTATCCAGCATACAGCAGGAACCTAGTGTTAAGACATTTCGTTTCCCATTTTCGACGATTTCTGTGGGCATAACGTGTTGAGACTCGTACCAGAGTAAGGAAATAAAAACATTAAATATATCATTCCCCGAGTGGGTATCGGACCCACGACCGTCGCGTATAAAGTCCCACGCTTGTGAGCTACTAAATTAAAATTCCAAGAACAATTCATTTTAAAAGTAGGTATATAAAGATGCAATAAAACATTCTTAAAATCTCTTACTATGCTTATGTGAGCGAGTAGAAATCGAACGGACAAGCATGTGCTTTTCAAATGCGCTACGTTATTCGTACGTCTTTGTACTTATACTGATTTTAGTCTTTTTATCTTCTTGAGGCAAAATATTACTCGAAAGCTCGCGTTAAAAGCACATCACTCGCTACACTCTTATTATCAAAGAAGACAACAAAGTCTACAAGTTTTGAGCCTTTTGTTTTCGTATCGTGGTAAGAGCCATATACCTAGCAATAAGAGTCTAAAAGATTCATAGACATTTATTAAAGTACAAGTATATATTTTTTTATTTCAACTTCACAGTGTACCCCGCATGTAGGTAAAAGGAGCCTAGTCTTTCCGTCGGATTCTGTAGTTTACGGAGCATTGCGTGTTGAGTGGAGAAACTCAACGCCGCGTTTCGCCTCGACGCTAGAACAAAGAAATGAAAATATAAAATTTTCCCCGGTGGAAATTAAACCCACAATCTGTCATGTTCACAGGCAAACATCACATCAACATTTTGTCATCATTTCTCATAGCCTCTTGTCGTTTTGTTAGTTTTTAAGGTGTGGTTCGGGCATAATGAAGCTAAGTATGGTTTAGATATCATTTTCATTAAGATTACATTCTAATAATTATTTAAATAATAAATTTTGACCAGTGTTTAAATATTTATTTGTGTAGTGAAAATTAAAAGGCTAAAAAAAATATATTAGAGATCACTCTTAAAAAAAAAAACAGTAGGTAACAATAAAAACCATCAATATATTATATTCACAAAGATTTCGTAATGATCACCAATATGACTTTCACAACCATATAAACTAAGGGAGTATTCATATTTATATTATTTTTTTCAACTTGACTTGTATCCCACACAGTTTCGCAGCATGGTAGGCAGAAGAAAACTGGTAACCTCGTATGGAAGACATTTGACAAGACGCTCCTATCTCCCACTTGTCGCAATTCTGGAGGCTTTGTTTAGTATTTTGTTAAGTATTAAACGCCGCTTAGCCTTGTTACATCTTAACTGGGAATCGAACCCACAAACTGTCGCGTTTAAAGTCACAAACTTCTGCTCCTGCGCCACAAGTGGTTTCAACATATATATTCTCAAATAGTATAACTAAAAAAGCAAATCGAAATATACCTATATTTAAAAAAAAACCACAAAGACCATTGAATAGACTATAAACTTTATAACACCATAATAGATAATAGCAAAATTAAATATAACATAACAGTAAGTACAAGAAAGGCACAAACTTTAAATAACTATTGAAGTAGTTCATTCTGTTAAACTAATCGCTAGACAAAGTAACACTCAATGGTCTGACACCATCAATTACCTCTCGACCTTTAAACTACGGCTTCACCTTTCTTCGCCTGCAGATACAGAACAGAGGACTCGTCTTATGAATAACCATACCTTTTCATTCGTCTTTTGTGCATCGAGGGCAGGCAAACCCGTTGGCCGACGTACAAAAAAATTAATGTACGTCCAGACAATAGAAGAAATTGTGATAGCCGAGAGAGATTTTACCAGTGACGATTCACGTTCTTTTATTCCTTTTTTTCCTGAGACCCGATTTTTGAGGTTAAATAGGGTCACGATTCCACGATCCGATGCCATTTTTGAATTGTAAATTTTTATTCCACGTTATCTTTAGCTCGTTTTAATTTTTTATGATTATGTCATAAAGTTTATTAACGGCTGTTTGTTAAGGGAGGGGGACAACGGTAAGACTTTTCTCGTTATTTGTGTTTAATCTTATTAAATGTGATTAGGGTACTTTGGATCAAATGTCTTTGTTGCTTACAATTGTAAAGAAATCGTGTTTGAAGCATACTTACTTTACAGCTTCACTCTGTATCCCACACAAAGCAGCGTAGGCAGAGAGGACCTAGTGTGAAGACACTCCGTTCTTCACTTTCCGCCGAATTTCAGCGGCATTGTGTATTGAGTAGCGGAAATCAACGCCGCGCTTTGCCTCGATACCTGAGTAAAGAAATGATAATATAAATTAAAATAAATATTTCATTTCCTAGAGTGGGGATCGAATTCACAACCAGTCGTGTTTACAGTCACACTTTGTGCCTCTACGCCACGACCGGCCTCATAACTTTGTTAAAACATTAGTTATTCAAAATTTCCTATAGATTTCTACTAAAATGCTAAGCTGATGTTACAAAACAATACCTCTTCTCGCATTTTCCGGCTCGTAGAACAAGAAACGAACGAGGCAACGAGAACTTAAGCTATAGATTAGATTCTTACTGACATAATCCACCGCTGGTCGCGCAATTGAGGCTTGCTGTTGTACCTGCACGAGTTTTCCTTCGTATGGATATTGAGAAATTGTAAAATGAAATGCTAGCAACGCTATCTCATAGCCACATTGTTAGATTTTTCATAATATTTTTCCTACATTTGACGAATTTCTAGGCAGGTTAAATTTATTATTGAAACACTTATTTCAATATCTATTACCACCAGCACCAGCACCACCAGCTCATTAATCTGTATTACGTTCGTTCGTTCGTTTTCAAATATCATAAAACTAATAATTTTATAAAGTTTCAGCTAATTCAGCAACATTCTTTAAAATGGTAAAACTTTCTTTTCAATAAGCTAATTGAAATAAAACAAAGAATATATGTTAAGAGAAGCTTGCTAAAATACGATTATCGAAACTGCAATTAAATCGTCGTTTCAGAGATTAGCGTGAGAGAACCAATGTACAAACAAACAAGCAATAGTTTTAAAAATAATTATTTTTGGTATTAAATACCACCAATATTTTTTTCATATACTCGTATATCTTCCATGTACATACAGACTACGATTCGATACAGTTTAATTGTACCAAAAATAGATATAAATTAAAAAATATAAAAGGAAGTTATAGAAAAAACCACTTATGGAAAATTATAAAACGCTTCTGTGGCGTTACTCTCGGGCACATGTCGTGATACAGTGGAGTCTCATGAAGAGTAACAAAAAGGATGCAACCGAAACAATACTTGATCTTTGCGAAACAAGATTCTCGACATGCATGCATCAAAAGACAGTGCATAAACCGATGCATCACGCAGTGCATTAAGGGAAACGAACGGGAATTTACGTGGTTGGTACAATAAAAGAGTCGATATCATTTACAGTAGGGTAGGGTAGGGAGAAAATGCATTTTTAATATCGCGGCCTAAAGTACACTCACGGTGTACCACAATCCGCAACCGTAAGACAGTTGACAGTTGTTTGGGACCCGATATATAATTGAGTACGTTTTAAAAACTTTGTTAGCACCACTGGAAATCATTACTCAAAATTAAAATGGCATTAGTCATTTTTTTTTTATTTATTTCTACATATACTTATGAAAACCGACTTTTTATATTGATCTGTGCCATTAATGTTGTTGATATATGTTTGTATATAAGAAAAATGATTTAATGATTAATTGTTTAATAATGACTATAAGGTGTTTTTATATACTTTAGTTTTGTCACAATGTACAATAATGGTTGTAATCCTAGGAGGATCTTTAATACTCTTAAGTTTATTAATAAATAAAAAATTATAATTCAGCTTCACTCTGTATCCCACATCAGCAGAGGGGATCTAGTAATAAGACACTCCATTCTCCACTTTCCTACAAGTTCTGGAGGCATTGTACGTGCTTAGTGGTGGAACTCAATGCGCTTTGCCTAGACACCAGAGCGAAGAAATGAAAATATAAATCAATAATAGAGCGTTTGTTATGTAATATTCAATAATGAAAGGTACCTACTACTAAAGGTACACACTACTATACATATTCTAATTATATCAAATAATATATATTTGATGAAATGTCTATGTATAGGCAAGAGACTGTAGCGTTTAGCGCTCCGTGCTATCTGCCTACTCCGCTAGGGATAGTGTGAAGCTAGGTTAAGTTAGTTATGTACAGGCAATGTTTTATAAGAGGATTAAATGCATATTACAAGATTATAAATATGGCAGATGTTTACTGCCTTTAAAATCATTTATACCAATCGATACGTCCAGCTACCTAATAGAAATAGCACTTTTCACCGGGTTCTGGAGGCATTCGTGTTGAGTGGTGGGACCCAACGCCGCGCTTTGCCTTGACACCAGAGCGAAGAAATAAAATATAAATTTAAGTAAATATTTTATCTCCTCGGGTGGGAATCGAAGCCACAACCAGTCACACTTTGTGCCGTTGCGCCTCGATTGGCCTAAAGATATACATGTTTGTCGAAGGTCCCAATTCCGATCAGCAGGACCGATGGGCCCATCACCTTCGCACGATGAATTAATGAAATGCTAATTATTTCTATTCTTCCATATAAACTAAGAACTCAATGACATATCACTCACCTATATACTTTACATTGCGTGCGAAAATGTCAAACACAAGCTATTTACTTACTTGAACCAAGAAAACGTATGTTGTTTTAGCTTCACGCTGTATCCCGCAAACAGCGGGAGAATAACCAGGAGGAAAACATAGAGTCAAGACACTACGTCATTCGCCTAAATTCAAAATGAAGTGAATCAAAATCATTGTCGCGTGTGGGAATCGAACCCAGAACTATCGCATTTACAGTCAGACGCAGACCTATTGTGCTACGATCTATGATTTAATATAAATATTAGCCGTAGCATACAATTCTATACGATTACCATTGCATACAGCTAACCACAACCTAACGGCAGTACCTTATAATTAATTATATATTATTTATATTATTTGTATTATACAATTTTGTACATTTTTATCACTTTTGGATTGAATAAAATGATTCTATTAGTAGTTAGGTTATAATAAGTGAGGATGTTGTAGTGCGTTGGCACTGGGTCACTTTTAACTGTGAAATTATTTTCTTTCGATCTGGTAATAAATCAGAGCTGACAAAGGCGTTAAGTTCCGCCAATTAGCACACAATGTCATAAAAATTTAATGGAAAATGAGAAATCCAGTGTCTTAACATCAGGTTCCCTCTATCTACTCTGCTGTACACGAGATACAATGTGAAACTAAGAGAAAATAAACTAGTAACATTATTTGCTTTTCAGATTAAATAGGTTTGAAATGCAAATAATGTCGACTCTAAACACGAGAGGTTGTGGGTTCGATTCCCACTCTAGAATTTGAAATATTTAATATTTTTATTTCTGCGCTATGATGTAGAAGCAAAGTGTGGCGTTGAGTTCCGTCACTCAACACGCAATGCCTCCAGAATTCGGCAGAAAGTGGGGAGCGGAGTGTCCCAACATAGGTTCCCTGTGACTACCCTGTTACATGCGGGATACATATACAACTAAAAAAAATAAGTTTAAATACCATTAATATAATTATTATTCCACACTACATAGTAAAACGTTATGTTAAGCAACTCAGGATAGACGTAGTATATTATGAAGCTGAAAGGCTTCCCTTTGAGTCTTCTTATGAGAAACCGACACCAGTGTATCTAGTGTAAGCTGGGATATCTATGACGTACACTACAGTTACAGTTATTTTATGCAAATGAATGGAGTTATGTTATTGATTTGAAATATTTTAATATTTTTTTACGCTTTTATCACGCAAAACGGAATAGGCTGAGGGAACCTAGTGTTACAATACTCCGTCCTCCATTTTCCGGCTATTTTCGAGATGTGCGAAATAGCGGAACTCAACGCTACATTTTATTTTTTTTACCAGTCTATTCGTGATGGAAGACATAATAATTAGCCAGCTCCTGTTTTATCCGGATATCATCCGCTCTGTCACCGTCGTTGTTCAACCGGTGATCTTCTGATTTACCGAACCCACGGTTAGGCTGCGGCTATAGATAGTAAGGGAAAATGCCTCACAGTCAATCTGGACATGACCGCTAATCGAGTATACCACGCAGCGTTCCTTGCAAAACTTTTAGCTTCCGATTTTCGATAATTTTTACAAATGGATCGCCAGTTTCTGGTGTTTTACTGGACCAGTTTTCAAACTCACTGTTAAATGTTTCTGCGCCGAATATACTTGGAAACGATGGTGCTGCCCCGTCTTCTTCTGCTTCAATAAATGAATCATAGGATTTTCTTGTTAGAAGATCCTATAATTCATGGCTACAGACGATAGAACAGGTACATTGTACTGAAAACGTTGATAATTACCGAACTAGTTTTTTTTGTTGAAGAAATTTGGTCCAATCACTAAAAAATGCCGAAGCCGTAGCCGTTTCGACTGACTGCCAGTATTGTGAAATTCCACTACTGTGTAGTAACATAGGGACTATAGTCTATCAGTGGCAGTGTTTCCAGGTTTCCGATAGATTGAGACTGAGACTCGACGGCCTCTACATTTTTATATGTTACCAACCAGAATAAACTATCTTCCTTCTTCTCACATCTTTATTATAATTTCAAATCTGTGCTTTGGCATGTTATCAGATAGAGCAAATGAAAGCCTCACCCCTCGAGTAGTAATCGAACCTACTGCCATAACGTTTACAGTCAAACCGTCGTGCCGTTAGGCCACGAAATCTGTCATACAATAATTCTACCACAAAATCCAAATAAAATAAATCCAAATGAGGGGGAAATCGAAAAGTAACTAATTAGTAATGTACGAGTACCACTAAGCTTCCCTGCGCCGTTAATGAAGGGTGACGTTGAAAGGAACATTTTACGCTGCATATTATTTAAATAATTATAATACTTAAACTTACACTGTAATTTTGCATGACAAAAATTATACTTAATTAAGTCGAATTTGATCAATTAAATAATGATAAGATAGTTGCAAAATTACAGAGTTTGCATGTAAACGCTTAATTTTTAATTTCCATTCCTACTCAGGGAAATTAGTTGCTTTTAGCTTCACGATGTAACCCGCACATAACAGGGCAAGCAGAGGGACCTGGGAACCTTGTGTTAAGACACTCAGTTCCCATTAAGACACTTCCGTTTACTTTTTTACGCCGAATTCTGTAGCCACTAGCCAACGCAGCGCTTTGCCTCGTTTACACAGCGAGGAAATGAAAATATTAAATATTTCACTGTCGCGAGTGGACATCGAATCCACAACCTGTCGCTTTTACTACACGCTTCTGATTATAAGATTGGGAATTAATATTACCTATATAGTAATTAATTTATTTTATCTGCTCTCTCTCATAAGATAGCAGAGACATGTTTCTAATTAGGACGAAAAGTGAAAAAACAGCTATGATAGAAAAATCGTGTAAGTTAACAAAAAAATATCAAAAAAAATGAAAACAAGAAGAGAAACACAATACCTAAAACCTAATATAAATAAATATAAATAGGTAATTTTAACTACAAAAATAATTACTAATTTGAGTAATAATCACTTTGAGGCCAGTTATGCGCAAGAGCATAAGTGTGGCTGTAAACGCGACAAGTTATGGGTTCGATTCCCACTCGAGGAAATGAAATATTTAATATTTCCACACTGGTCTCGAGCGTGGCATCCGCCACTCAGCACGCAATGTCTCTAGGAATCGGTGGAATGGAGTGTTTTAACACTAGTTTACCTCTGCCTACTAACATATTTGTATACTGTTAAAGTAAATATAGTATAAAAATTATTAAACCTTTATTAATTAATAATGTATCTTCCTGTTTCCGCGGGCGAACAAATGCTTCCCGCCATATGGCAGGCCTAAGAGGAACTTGCTCATTACTAGACATCTTGCACTTACACCGAGCCACAGCCTCATATGTCGACAAGCTGCACTTTGAATGTTCACGATAAAATATCCCAACTATATAATATAAATATATTTAATAGTAAAACCGGTAAAAAAAACTTACAATATTTACCTAACTATAGATTACCCGACTGCGCGGCTTTAGGAGTGTAATGTGTTTATTAGTCTATGTATATATGTATGTTTATTCCGATGTAGGTTTAGTCTCTTTGAGTTGACAGATTTTGATGATTCTTTAAAAATATTTAAATTAATTTTAGATATGTTTATGTATATTAATTTTATGTGTATTTACAACTTTAAATACAACTATAAACAAGTATTCTCGCTAATTTTCATACTTTTAACAAGTACTCGTATACTGCATTATTTTGATTTTCTGCCCTTATTGCCCAAGAATTTATCACACTTCCTCATCAAATAGTTGCGGAATTGGTTGTCTTATAACTACCCAATAACAATGCTAATAAATCTTAACTAAAAAGTTAAAATTAAGATAAAAAAACAATCCAATGGTTTAGAAATTTGCAAGTAATGCTGATGAAATACAACATTAAAGTAAAAAAATAAAAATTTTGGTGCAAAATAAGAGCACTAACAGTAGGGACCCTTTCTTTCATTAATAAAATTTCCCTAAGGAGCCTTATAAATTTTTAAGTTAATTTATATTAATTAATTTTAGAGTCTCTCTAGTTTTGAGACAATTGTCTTACATTAGACCAGAACTGATTAGCTGATCAAAGTGAACTTACTCGTACTAGTGATACACAACCTACAATGGGCAAGTAGAAGATTTCAATGACTGTTAGACAAGAAACTGCTTGCTGCTCAAAATGTGGGATTTGTAAAAATAAATTAATACATATACATGTAAGCTAAGATTAAGAGATTGCTTATTTCACCTATTTTTCGACGTTTCATCTAAAATAGTTGTGTAACTCATGTAATGCTGCCAACTTTTGAACTGCATTGGGGATGCGCTCGATAGTGATCTGTTGGTACAAAATATTTGTTATGTACCTATTTGTTGTATAGTTATGTTTTAGAATTTTAAAGTCTTTCTTGTTAAATTTATATCTAAACTATGTTTTAACTAAAACATGAAGAATGACCTTGTTGATTGCGTGAAATAAAAAATCTAATTGCACAAATATTGAAGGAGGGAAAAATATATAAAATATTTATTTATACCTACACATATAATAAAAGTAAACTGCAACAGCGTGAGGCGCCTTATGACTAACGTGTCCTTTGTTATTATTAGTACTTTGTGGTGAGACATGTTGAAAACAACGCGATTGAAGAGTGAATATTAAACTAAAGTATAATTTAAAAATAAAGCATAAATATTTTCAATATGGCCGCTCGAGAAACAAACATATCACAGCTTATTTAACAATTCTGCCAACATTTAGCCTATGACACGCGCAGACGCACAAAAAACAATCTAACGCGAATTGAATACGCGCAAAGGTCGAGAACCCGATCACAATGGGATGAGATGATTCCACGCTTAATTGCGCTGTAAAAAGTCTACATGAGGTATGACAAGAATTATAATGTTTTTTTGTAAATGAAAATAAAACAGGTAGCTAGATATCAACTTTGTACTTACCTTGATTTTTGTGCCTGCCTAGAATTTTAGTTTGGATCGTTCGTTTAGCTTCATCGAACTCAGATCCAATTCTTTTCAAATGTTTGTGAAATAAGTTTGAATGAAACTGGCAAATATTAAACATTTATTACTATTCTATGACGTCCTCAGTGCAAAAAAACAGACATAAAATCACATTATTTTACACGTAGGTATTCCTTGCTTTCACATTTTTAAATTAATTTCTGATAGCTCACGTGGAAATAACCAAAACTAAAGAATGTATATATTATACAAAATGTCCAATGCCCTTGAATTATATAAAAAAAAAACAAATAGCAATGACCTCGACACACATGTGTTTCGCGATTAGAACTACTACTTTACTATTCATACCGACAGGTTAGATTAGGGCAACTATTATAATGCATAGTACGCGTTTTGTGTATACCGTATTATATTAACTAGAACTAGAAACACCGGCTAGTTTGATTTGAAATGACGTCACCATCATCTGGGCCCTCCATTCGACGTCAGGTATGGCAGAGACGACGACCCACAAATCTACAGACACAATAAATTCGGCAACGTACGGCGCGAAACGGCGCGGGTCAACGAACTGTTGACGTATTTAAAATACGCACTAAGTGCCTTATCGCAAATGTAGTACGCCGCGGCCAGCGCGGTCTTGCGATGCTATGTATATTTGCAAAATGGATATTTATAGACGTCCGTGACGGATGATTCGCGCTATTTCTAAGGTCCTTACGAGAATCGGTGAGTAACTATTTAATGTCTTCTGCAATCAGCTCTTAAAACAAATATTTCTCGTTCGACCCGCCTTCGCAACTCATATACTTAAAAAGTTTTTTAGCAGTAACACGAAACTGTTCATTTGAACTGTTTATTCCACGAGTCTATAGACTTTAAAAATAAATAAATAATATGTCAAATTTCGAAGATAGTGATGTGCCTGGTGTGATATAGAGTTTTTAAGGTTGTTATTCTGTTTTTAGTGCCAAGCTGAAGTTCGAGCGAACAATGCGTCGTACTATTCATGCAGATATGAATAAAACAGACGTGTGAGGTGAGCGAAACCTTTCTCAAAAGACTTAACCCACCGGAAACTCAGGGAGAGTTCGTTACAGCTTGTACTTTAACGCTATTGATATCAAGAAAATGTGAGAAAGGAAGTGTGTTCTGTCATGCCGCTACACCATACATACTACACGCAATCTCTTTGTAAAGCGAGTCTGCGTTAAGTAGTGAGCGATTCTCGTCGCGACATAGGCCTCGTGTAAGGATTCATATTCGCGGTGAAAGGGCCGCTGTGGAACTCTGTCCGCACAAAGCGAGGCACCCGCAGTAGCCGCTCTATTCTAAGTATCTACCCACATATGCATTATGCGGCGGATACAGATCCAAGTTTCTTACGCATACACGCGAACTTACGAAGGCCAGTTTTGTGTATGTGTCGCGAATACATACGGCCTTCAATGATCAGCAGGTGAAGCGAACTAAAGCAAGGGGTTATTGCGATTAACTCTTTTATCCCTTCGTTTCCATAATCAAAGAGTAATGAACTTGTTCTACTATTGGACGTTGTCGATTAGTAAACCGTGTGATCTTTTTAGATTTTTTTCGCACTCTTATATAGTTAGATATAGTTATATTGATTATATTTAGGCGGAAGAATTTAAGATAAAAAACATAAAATTGCTATTTATATAGATTAGGTTGCGTACTGGAGTATTTTTTTTTAATGAGATTATTTCTTATTTGCAAATTATATTCTTTTTGTTTTAGCCTAACAAATTGTTCTTAGCAGAAAATAATTTGAAAAATAAATAATGCTAATAAAATGTTATATTTTTTTTTTGCAAAACAACAATTTTGAAATTTGGCTCACGGTCAGTATTCCTCCACTGCGATAAACCTTTAAATTTCAGTAAAGTTAAGAGAAACTAAGTGCAACAAGGGCAAACTCTTACAGTGAATCGATTACGACTTACAAGTAACGAAGTCAGGGGTTTGCGAGTGTGAGTGTGTATGCAAGTATGCAAGCGAGCTCGGTGCGGCGTCGTCGCTGCTGCACGCCTGCACCGCCGGTTGCAACACCTCTCCCCCCTTCGCTCTCGGCTTCTCACTCGCCGCCGTCTTGCCGCTAGCCTGTCTCACCTCGCGGCGCAGCCTTGCGCGACGCGCCGCGCTTCTTTCACATTCAAAATTATTCGCAATCATTGCAAAAACTCTCTGTGCAATAAAAATATCTCATCATTCGCTGCGGTCGCATTCATTCTGAAAACAGAGAGATTCTTTAAACTTTTTAAAAACATCACTTGCCTTTTCAAAGTTTGAATGCACTCCTCAGTTGCATGTCCGCGCGTCGTTATGAGAACCCCGTACTGGCGATCACGTTGACGTCGGCGCGTGCCGCCATAATTCTGTTCTCGGCCACCCAACTAGCAAAATTAATAGGTAATTATTTTCGTTGTACAGTGTTGCAGGTCGATTGTATTATACAGTGATGTGTGCTATAGTTTTTCTATCTTCTGGCATCCTATGTGCTCATTCCAATTGGATTCTTCTTGGAAATCAGGCGCGCGCCGGCCGGTTCTTATCGAGTGCAATGCAGTTGCACTCTCAACTATTGCAGTTTCGCATTTGCCAAAGTTTTATGCGCGGAAAGTTACTTGTGTTTGTATTTTGATACAGAAGGATTGTAAAAGTGTTTATGAAGTGATATTAGTTGAAAAGTTTATGTGTAACAATTTTAAAAGACCTAATCGAGTATACTCTGTGTTATTTCGGTCATTGACCGCCGGATTTTCGCATATCCTTTATGTTTAGACTTTAGTGTAGTTGTTAAGTTTTTGTTGTAATTTCAATTTTTATTTTAGGCTCAAAAAAAGTTTCACATCACTAAAAGAATGCGATGACCCACGCATTCGCTTTTTGAAAATTACGCCTTACCCTGATGGAATGAGGAGTGCACTATCCTATTGTTTCACAGTTTCTTATGTTTGAACATCATTTGTTTTTTTTGTTTTTTCGGACAATTAGCGAGTTGTCATTTTCTTCCAAAATTACAAAAAATTGTAAAATAAGGTAAATATTGTTATTATTCTTCATATTAATTTACTTATAAATAAAATTAAAGTAAGATAATGGTTTGGTGATAAATAATGTGTAGCATTGTTTCGTACTCGTTGCTCTCTCGATATGACATCATCAGTATTCTATATAGTGAAGCTTGAAAGGCCTCAGTTCCCTAAGTTAAAGCTGTTGATAATATAATTAGTTTAAAAAGTTTTGGTGGAGAAGCCAGTGTGTTGCTGTATATCAGTGTAGTGTGTGTTCAAAAAGTTAATAATTGTGCAGAATGGCGGAGGGTAATGGAGAAATATCCCTAGAAGATGTCTCCGGGAAGGACTCCGATGTTGGCCGGACACCAGATTACCCCAAACTTATAGAATATGGCTTGGATCCAAAAGTAAGATCTTTATACTAAATTCAAAGCTCTAAAGTATATTTATATTTTAATAGTCATAACTTTACATCATGTTATAATAAATTAAAAGTAAAAATTATATCAGGCATATATTGGAAACATTACCGCTTAATCACAAATAGGCCAATTATTTCTTCAAACGTCAAATATATAATAATCATAATACAAAAAATGCTCAACAATATTATAGTAATTGTCTTTTAAATCATATTTCTAACAATTAATCAATAAAACATGAAATTAATGAATAATATGAAAGAAGATCCATCTATCAGATGCTGGAGATATGCCATTGAAAAATATTCATTAATCTTAATATACACAGTTCCTTAATAAGAAGGCATTTATTATTTTTTCTATTAAGTATAGCAATATTCCAGAACCATTTAAAAAAGAAATAAAAATCCAAATTTTCAGATGTAAGTGTTGTCTAACAAGATTCCAATAAGAAATTTTTAATATTATTATCAGTAACTTATTTTACAGAAAAAATATTTCATTAAATAATTTTATTATTTACACATTAAATTATTATTAATACAAAAATTCTTTAATTATAAACAAAAATAATAATTTTGGTAAGCAAAATTAAATTTTCATTTTATTTTAAATATAAAAAGACATATTATATTTTATAATGTATAATGATGAACATATTCTAACATACATTTATTATATACAGTATGTTTAAATAATTTGTATATTAATATAGAATATACTAAATATAAATACTGAGTAGTCGCATCATACATGATGTGTTGCCGAGGTACATTCTTATATTATATTAGTATTCAAGTATAACTGCACCTGAGAGATATCCAGAATGTTCTTTTAAGTAATATAAATATTATTATAAGTTGACCTACCTCATATAATGGATTATCTTAAAATTGGATTTACATGCACTTTCTCTAGTTGACCCTTGATATGTTTATCTCCCAACTTTAAAATTGAGCGCTGTTACTATGACAATATTTTGTTTTCTATGGCTTGTTTATAAATATTTTTCAATGTTTAATAACATATAAGACATTTTTAAAATTATATATTCCAGATTTTAAAACAAAGTTACTTTATAACTTTGGACCTACTTATGCATATATGACAGACTTGTTTAAATGTACTTGAAAATTCTAATTAGAATTTTTAAATGTAATGTATAGCAATAGGGTCAAATACATTGAGTCATACATAATCAACTAATAAGATGCTTTATTTTAGTTTTTTTACAAAATTTAAAACATTTTTGTGTATTATATATTTTTTATATATATATATTATTTTACTAACAAAATAAAAATATTTGATATGTACATTGCAAATTTGAAGTAGTAAATTCTTGGCCCTGAAAATTTTAAATTAAATTGATGAAACATCAACTTGTAATTTATACTGGTATTAAATCTTGATAGTGGTTCACCTTTATTGGTGCCAGTTGACTTCTAGTTGTTTTTTTTTTTAAATAAGCCTGTTGCTACTACTATAACAAAAATGATAGCCTCCAGACTCTGTCATTAAACTGTTGCTGGTAACTTAATTGGAAGTAAGGCCTGAAAAATGTATTGTTCCCAACAGCTCTGAGGCCTAATGAGATAGATGATTGAGGGCGCTCTCAATTGCGTCGTCTATCTTGAGGAGACTCGTTCTTATCACCAGCGATTCCACACTTATCGCCATTTGTAATATTCTGACACGGTTTTAAGTTTTGACCTGCTTGTCCATTTAATTTGTGCAGGAATAAAGCGAGCGCGTTTGGTTTTTCAGGTAGCAACCAAGCTCGACGATATTTATAAGACTGGAAAGCTAGCGCACGCTGAGTTGGACGAGCGTGCGTTAGATGCCTTAAAAGAATTTCCATCCGACGGTGCTTTAAGTGTTCTTGGACAATTTTTAGATTCAAATCTCGAGCATGTATCTAATAAAAGTGCTTATTTATGTGGAGTCATGAAGACCTATAGGTGAGTGATATTTTTTTTTATTCTGCATTAGCAACCTACCGAGTGTTGGATGATGGCCAAATTGCCCGATCAGTATCTGGGTCATCTCGAAAAATTGATTTGACACTTATCGGGCGTGTTGCGAACTGCATTTTAAAGTGATGATTTTATTAGCGAGTGCTGCCATCTAGTTGACTTGCAGATGACTGCCGCATTGCAACGTGATTATACAGGTTGCGGCGGGTTTTACATCAAAACCGGCTCAGATCCGTTGAGGGAAGCTTTGATGAATGTTCCAATTGACGCGAAATGCATGAAAAATGTATGGCGTCGTTTAAACTTGCGACGATTCATAGCATTCGAGATTAGATTATGTGTGGTCATTATCCTCTTGGAGGCGCGTGACGGCATGTTTTGCAAGCTCCTATAACTTTATACAGCCTTGTACAACGAACCGCAAGGAATGACAATGCAAACAACATTTTTCCACTGTGTCGTTGAGCTGATTATAAATTTCATCACGGCGTTTAAATTTTAAAGTTTTGTGTTTTTCTCACTTATGTTTTCATAGTGGTGTTATATTTTAAACTTAAAATCGCGTTTTGATTAACAAAAGGACCCCCGTTTCATCTTGACCACGCCCATTTCTCTTAACAAGTTAATTAGTCACAGCTATATTAAATAATATTATACATCTCAAACATGTTTCAATTAGGGTTGGCAATTCATTATAAATAATTATTTATTAAACTATAAACAAGTATACCATTAATAACTTTTGTTATAAGTTATTAGTTCAATTTATTCTATTCTTTAATAATCCGACCGTAGCCTCGGAACTATAATCTGTTACGCACCACCTACATACGTGGTATTCCATTTCCGCCGACGGCCGCAAGCCGAGATTGGAGCTCCACAGGGGACGCTCTTACCGCCGTCGGCATCCTCACCGGCAGCATATACCTTGCAATTTTTTTAGGGACAGAGTACCCTCTTCCCTACACGGTGTCGCTACAAAGACCATTAGGTTTAACAGTGTTATACGTATATATAGTGTCGGACGTGGTCACATCAAAATCTTTCCTTTCTCTCGTAACTTTTTTCGTAAATGCTAATTGTGGAATTATTTTCCTTCTAAGATTTTTCCTTTAAATTATGGCTAATTTAAATGCTTATGAAACCTCGTGTGTACACACATTTTTACGATCAGATTTTTTTTTTACAACCAAACATGACAATATTTATTACAACAATTTCTTATAAATAAATATAATATACGAATATAACAATGTGTTCACAGACAGAAAAGCAGAGCGGGCGTGCAGGGCGCGCCCGCGCTGGCCGCCTCTGTCCAGGCCAAGGGCCCCGACGAGGACAAGATCAAACAGATCCTAGCGCGGACCGGGTACACGTTAGACGTTACCACCGGTACGTGGCTTTTATTTTATATGTTTTATTATTTCTTGGGTCTGGATTAGTGAGTTAAAAAAAAACATTTTGTTTAGGGTTTTTTGTATAAAATATTTTTTGTATTGTGTGTTATTTCAGTTCATAAGAAAAATAAAAAACACATTTCGTGCCCCATTATCACATTGCGTGTTTCTTTTTATACCAGAGCTGGGAAAGGAAAATAATTTAAATACATACATGAATTTATAGAATTCTCCCGAGTTGTGATCGAACTCGCAACCATCGTGTTGAAAGTCAGATGTTTCCGACTGCGCCACGATGGACTCTAAAAGTAATTCCACAAGTGGGAAATGTATATTTTATATATATATATAATGTTGAAGAAATAACTCTGTTACTAGGCGAGTTAGATGCATCTCACGAACTGGTATCGCGGTTAACGGTGCAATCACTTTTCACATAAATATATGTAGTCACGGTCTCACAACATTCCTATTGGATCTTGTTAGATTCGTATTAGGTTCTAGCATAAAGGACCTAATGGCTAAGTAATATAATTGTTGACATTATTTAGTAATATTTAATTAAATATATCAGTTTTTATGCGACATTTAAATTTAACTTTTTAAAGATTGCTGTAGTTAAATTTGAAGTCACAGCCGTGACGAAACGCCAAATAATTTACAGTAGTAAGTAGTGCAATTGAAATTGAAATCTGAAGCCTGAAAGCGGTTGATCGAAACGAATGGTTGAAAAACACGCGGTACTCGCGTGTGCTAATTGTCTTTGCCGAACGTTCAACAAAGTGCTTTCGTTAATAAAATGATAATAGCGGCGCATCCACGCTAATTAGGCCGTCGTGGCGCAGGGGCACAAGTGTGTGACTGTAACGCAAAGATTGCGGGTTTGATTCCCACTCGGGGGAGAGTTGTTATTTATTAATATTTTCATTTCTGTGCTCTGGTCCCAAAGCAAAAGCGCAGAGATGATTTCCACCATTCAAAACGCCATGTTTCGCAAATTTTTGCATAAAGTGGGGATCGGAGTGTCTTAATACTAGGTGCTTTCTGTATACCCTGCTATAAGTGGGATACAGCGTGATACGGAAAAAATATCATCGTTAATTAAATGTTGCACCACTGTATATTGAAAGTGATCGCTTGTGGCCTAACGGAATGCTTTAGTTAGATATCTTATCGTGTCCTATATTATTGCATGTATGCGAATTACGTATCTTTGAGGTTATTTAATATGAATATTATTATCAATTAATCTAAATATATACACGTCTTGCAGTAATTTGATAACATTTGAATTATATATTTTCAAATCTATATATTTTTTATATTCAAGTTTTGCTATTACTAATGTTGTTTCATTTGTAAGATTAATGTTTTTGCCTAACTTGTAGGTAACAAGATCAAATGACCAAACCAATTTTTATTTTTTTTATTAATAAATATATAAAAAGTGGAGTTCAAAATATGTATTGAACAGTATATATTTGAAATAAAGGCAGTTTTAATACAAACTATGTTTTATTTCAGTAAACGACGTGGCTTAAAAACGTGCTTTTGTGTTAAACAGAATGAACTAATAGAATCGTGTGTTTCGTAACTTTAACATAAGTCACCAAAAGCAATACAAGTTTGTCGGTGCGACAGGTCAGCGCAAGTACGGCGGGCCGCCGCCGGGCTGGGAGGGCGGCACGCCCGGCGCCGGCTGCGAGGTGTTCTGCGGCAAGATCCCCAAGGACATGTTCGAGGACGAGCTCATACCGCTGTTCGAGCGCTGCGGCACCATCTGGGACCTGCGCCTCATGATGGACCCCATGACGGGCGCCAACCGCGGCTACGCCTTCGTCACCTTCACCACGCGCGACGCCACGCAGCGCGCCGTGCAAGAGGTAACCACCGAGCCCCCTCCCCCGACCACCACCACCACCAGCTCGCGCCGCGTGTCATGATGCTGGACTAAAACATTTTAAATTTAAAAAAATATTTATATACATTACAATGATATACAAAATTAAATAACTAATAGTAGCAACATTTGATGTCCAACTTTAGCGAAACATGATAACACGTTGCGCGACTTGTACTACATGTTTCGTGGCCCCAAGTTGATTGATTTTTATACTACGTGTTACTACATGTTCCGTGGCCCCACATTGGTTGATGTGTTTTTTTCTTTATATTCTCCTTTTTGGGAAATTAGCAATGATTTAAAGTAATTCAGCCGTTGTATTTGGCTGTCTGTTGTGTGAACAAGATATATGTAATCATATTTTTTTAAAGAAAATTATGATTTTTGTTTGTTCATCGTAATGTAATTTGATTTTCGCTTTGATGAAATGTATTGGTCAATTAGTACTGAACTGTTTTAATACGTCATTATTATTTATTAATCCATCATTACATATTCTTGTGTCACACATTTGAGATCGTTTTTAAAGAAAGGAATAAATCGACCAATTGGGTGTTGACAAAAATGGGTGTTGTGATTAGATGTCGGAAAGTGGTAAGGAATATAAATGTCTTTATAATGGTAAATGCTTAAAAAAAACATGTTTAAATTGATTCTAATACAAAACGTAACAAAACATCACATACTCTCGTAATAGTTTCGAAATTGCCACTTTCTAAATCTGTTAGTGGCTCAACCTGAAAAGGTTTAACCGCTAATATTATAGGTTGGTGGCAACAATATTTTTATTATGACAATTTTATTTTTCTTTCATATATGGCTATGCTGCTCTGCATTCATTTCTTCCGCTTTCAGTGTTGCAAAATGATAAATGTTACCTCCGCCTTGGGTGTTAAATGTTAAATGTACATTTGGATCGTTTATTTCTTTATTATTTTAGTAAAGTATCCTTGTTTCATCAAAATCGGTTTAGCTGTTTTTAAGAAGAAATTCACTAAATATATTTAACGGCGCTTTTTTAACTAAGTAAATAACAAATATATAGATTCTTGCCACCAACCTCGTTCAATGGATGTTACGCACATCTGTACCAATACGCATTTTTGCACAGTCTTATCGCAGATAATATATTAAAAGTAATTTAAATTCGTACCACTAAATTGTGTCTAAAATAATATATATTGGTTTAATCAAAATGAAACTAAATTCTAATTTGACATCTACTTTCCAGGTGAATCGCCGAATGTTTAAGTATAATCCCTTGAAAAAAAAACTGAATCACAGCACATTAGCTGACCGCAGTTTGGTGACTTTGATCCTATGTATAATAAGCCTGAGATTGGGTGAAATCGTCCTCCATTTTTAAATTAGATATTATTTACTTAGACAGCATGAAAATTGATTATTGGTGTTAATTTTGTAAATGTATTTCTTCTAATTATAGTAAAATTTTCAATTTGTATCCAAATGTAAAATATTAGCAATTATTAACGTATGAGGACATTAAATCCATTTTTTTTCATCATTTTGTTTTAAATTTTCAGTATAATCATATCAGAATCGTTACATATTATTTATTCTCACTCATGTGTTATATTTGATTAGAAAATGCATTTACTGTCCCCACGACGATTTCCACCCGGTAACCGAAGTCACCAAACTGTGGCGTCACTTGCAAAACTACTTTAGATCAGCCATTGGTACTTTTGCAAGACGCAATCATTTGTCTGATGAATAATTAAATGTATTCAGTCACATTTGGGAGATCTAGTATTAAGCTTTTATCATTTAATGAGCATGACATTAATATCCCATTGACGGTTGCCATATAGAATGCTATAAATCTCATCAAAATTCGCTTTAACTTATTAACATTTGGTCACAGTTTCAACAGCCTTCTAATGATGTATACGTATATGGCCACCGCCAAACTAAATGTAATCACTGAATTGTTTAAATGTGCAACTATAACACCTGTAATCTGATCTAGCCTCGCTTTTCCCGAGATATCATCCCGTTCTTACTGTGCACCTCGTTCAATTTTAAGTTGCTTTCATTTTTTTTTATTACCACCACATTTTATTTAATCGCTTCTTTTATTTTCACTTCATCAAACGGTCCACTTACAGGGTTAACTTTCAATTGGCTTCAAAAGTTCTCCAGCTGAGAATTTTATTAATAGTCAGGCTCTCCTCTTTGCTCCGTACAACACTCTCGGCTTATCATGCAACGTACAGTTAACTCATCTCGATTGGCTCTAACCAGACTGACTCCCGTCGCCGGACCGCGTTCCGTATCGAAGGCCCACTTTTCAAAATTTTTGCCTTATTATTTTTCCCACAGCTCGATAATCACGAAATAAAACCAGGGAAGACTCTCAGAATTAAGATTAGCGTACCGAATCTGCGACTTTTCGTCGGCAACATTCCCAAGTCTAAAGGCAAAGAGGAGATACTGGAAGAGTTTGGTAAATTAACAGGTAAAGTTTCAAAAAGAATTTAAAAAGACTTGATAGTTGGGTTTTTGAGTGCGTGGGGCTTGGTGTGGACCGCTGAGGGTGCCCCGCTTGCGTCCCGCTTGTCCCGTCCCGTCCCGACCCGCCCGACCCGCCGCGCCCGACCCGCCCGCCCCGCCTACCCGCCCGCCCGACCCGCCCGACCCGCCCGACCCGAGCGGCGCGGGCCGGCGGGCCATGGCTATTCTCCCTCGAATTGTTCTTGCAGCTGAATGATTATGAAATTCGAAAGGGGAAAAAGATTGGCGTTACGGTTTCCTTTAACAATCATCGTTTATTCGTGGGGAATATCCCTAAGAATCGAGATCGGGACGATTTGTTTGAGGAGCTTACTAGGCACGCACGTAAGTCCTTCTCGAATTCATAATATGTGCTATGTGCTCCCAGTTTGTTCTCCTGGAATATCGTTTGAGTTGCTTCATATTGTAGCGAGGGCTGGAGGGAGCTTTGTATTGTTCTTGTACTTGCCCGCTCGACGCCGCCTTCCCCCGTCTTATGTGTCTTGTATGATTGCAGCGGGGCTCGTTGAAGTTATTATATATAGTTCGCCCGATGATAAGAAGAAAAATAGAGGGTTTTGTTTTTTGGAATACGAGTCTCACAAGGCCGCGTCGCTGGCTAAACGCAGACTTGGGACCGGTAGAATAAAGGTACGTTTGCTTCACTCGTTCTTTTCGTTCGTCTTTTCTCTTACTTCGTATAACAACAGTAGTTTTAAAATACTGTTTTTTTTGTTAAGGTATGGGGCTGTGATATTATAGTGGATTGGGCTGATCCTCAAGAAGAGCCCGACGAGCAAACTATGAGTAAAGTAAGTGCAAACATATGTTTCCTCTTTCTCCTTATTAAGTTCTGTATTCTGCTTAAATAGAAATTAAATTGAATTTTGCCACAATTATTACACTTCGTAATACATTTGACTCACAAAAAACGCACCTCTGACATCATGGATTAAAATCTGGATTTTAACATATTTTGCAATATTAATTACACACTGAAGATAAAAAACATTCGTTTCCAAGACGCGCAGGTTCTAGTCCCGCTACGTAAACCTTTTTGATTGTACTATTTTTTAATTTAATCAAACTTTAATATATTCCCAATTAATATAAATATAATGGTCATTAAAACCAGGTTAAGGTGTTATACGTCCGAAATCTGACTCAAGACATATCAGAAGAGGCGCTTAAGGAGGAGTTTGAGCACTACGGCAATGTGGAGCGCGTTAAGAAGATCAAGGATTACGCTTTCGTCCATTTTGAAGACCGAGATTGTGCTGTTAAGGTAACCCGTTCAAGTCCTTGTTAAGGATTTTTTAAGAAGGAAGGTTTTGAATCGACGACCACCGTCGTCGAGGTTCCTGTCCCGCAGGGGACGCCCTTGCATCCGTCACCATTCTCTCAAGCAACAGCCACGTCTACTCACCCGCTGTCGCTGTAAAGGCCAATAGGGCGAAAATAGCTAAATTATGTATGATATCTTACACATTTTATTACACGCGGGATGGACCGCTGACCAAATGTGGGTATTTTCCAATAAATGGACCATCCAACACAACAGCTTTTTTAACTCGACCCTAGAATAAAATAGTTCCCAAGGAGATCACCTCGTTCAACCAAACAAACTTTTCATCGTTATAATATGCAAATACCAGCCAAGTAACACAAGTAGATCGATATGATTACAATTTAGGTTAAGTGACGTTATGAATTTGAGTTATCTCTCTATCTAATAATATAATTTTTAGCAAACGCTGGTGCAATTTCACCTAGTCACATGATCGATATCAGATAAGATTCCCCGCTAAATGATTTAATGGCTTACCGACATTTGATGTAGCTGATAAACGTCGGTTTATTCTTTGCATTTTTTTATATTTTTATATCTTTTAACATTTATTTTTAGCTTCGAGCTGCTTCGTGCACATAGCATAGGGGTACTGTTAATGCGACGTTTGTGGGTTCGTTTCCCACTTGGAGGAATGACATGATAATATTCTACTCAACATGCAATGCCTCGAGAATTCGTCGGAAAGTGGGGAACGAAAGTGTTTTAAAGGAGATAGTGTCTTAACAGTAGGTTCCCAGGATTCCTATGCCTACCCTGCTATATGCGGGATACAGCGTGAAGCTAGAAAACGTATACGTCTGACATTGTGGGTCTCAATCTTAACCTAAACTAGAATGTTTTGATATTAGGACTTTTGTTATTGATTATTTTCTTCCCGACTGAACAATGCGCAAAAGTTCAGAAAATCTAACTTCAGTACGTTCTCGATTCATAAACGGTATCGTATATTCATTTCCCCTTCCTGTAAGGGGAAAATGTGATGGTGGGTTCTGTTACTTAACACATTAATGTCTAGATTTCTCTCGGAAATGAAGAACGAAGTGTCTTGACCCTAGGTTTAATATGTCTAGGCTTTTGTGCGGGAAAGAAACGTCAAGCTATTATTTCTCAGCATTTCCATTGGAATAATAAAAGAAGAGCGACGGACCGTAATATTAATCTATTTGTTACTCCGTGCACCGCGCAGGCAATGCAGGAGCTGGACGGCAAGGAGCTGGGCGGCGCGCGCCTCGAGGTGTCGCTGGCCAAGCCGCCCTCCGACAAGAAGAAGAAGGAGGAGATCCTGCGCGCGCGCGAGCGCCGCATGACGCAGATGATCTACGGGCGTGGCGGGTGAGTCCTCATTGCATTTTACTGCACGCTGCATCCCGCATATGGCAGGATACCCAGAGGGAACTGAGTGTTGACACACGACGCTCCAACTACTGGGACTATTTGTGGGAAATGGAACTACTTCATTTTGTGCTGGTTGGCGGTTCGATCCCACCTTGGAGAGATTATTTTTACTCCGGTATATAGATATTGTAGCTTTAAATTTTACAACTGTTTTATTTTCAAGATGTTTTATTTTCTGCGTACGCTGCTAATGCTACAGCAAGAAAATGCAGGAAAATGCGTAAAGTTGCTTGCTTAGGTTTACGAAAACATTGAATTATAACAAAAGTTGCATATAACAACTAATAATGGACAAACAAACTTCGACGTTGAAAAGTTTTTGTTTGGCAATGCAATATTTTATTGTAAAATAAACTTATATAAATTTTTATTTTAGGTTAAGCTTATTATTATAATTTTATAATTCTTTATTGTTTCATAGTAGTCGTCTACAATTTTTTTAAATTGAAGGAATTATTAATAATAAATGTGTAAAAATTTTATTGTCCTTGTCGACATTTTTTAACTTACAAATTATGAGTTATCCTTCTTATCATATGCAACTTTCAAATATCTTTGTGCAACTGGTTGATAATAATTTTACAATAATTTTTTTATGTATAGATATTCCACAGCACATTAGCGTTTTTTTGACAACTAGATTTTTGTTTTGTAACGTCTATGACACTGAATAGAAATTAAAATCTTAAATGAACAATTATATTATATGATTTATTGATAATTTGCAATATTTAAAGTTACCTGTACAAAGTTATGAATACATAGATTTCTATTCAGTGAAGTGTCGTCGGTGGTGTGTCATAAATTAAAAGAAATTAATATATTTTTGGTTATTTGTCGGTCTAAATTCAGTTTTTAAAAACGTTGTATGGACAACACTAGTGTTGTCAATGGTAAGGGTGCCACCACACGACCGGCGGTCACGCGCGGTGCGTCTAGTTATCTATGGGTAACGTGTCGCTGTGTAATGTCAGATTTGATTGGTGCAGCTGCTCGCCGGTGCACGGCGCGCTGCGCGGCCGCACGCCGCAGCCGCAGCCGCGCCCGCCGCAGGCGCGCGGCGACTACGGTCAGTATGGGCGCCCCGCCCCACGCACACACACACGCACACACACACGCACACACACGCGCGGACGTTATGTGGCTATGTTAGATTGACTTTTCGCCGGTTCACCATTTGTTTTAAATTTTAAATTCATATTTAATTATCGCTGACTATAAATAGTAATTAATAAATATTTTTTTATCTCAAGACCGCTTAGTCTTACCAAACAGATGTTTCCTAAAAATCACAGCTGCAATTACGTCATATTTTTCTTAAAGGAGTGACCCACCTGCTAGGTTCACACCTGCGTCCTTGTAACATACCTTTGTCCCCTCGCTGACGACAGCCATTGAAACGCTCAAACCTGATCATCGAGTTGGAGCCGCGTCTATAGCTAAAGCTATGTTTGACCATCCCTCGTTATTACAAGGAGCTATAACCGCATACTTACTTGCTCCTTTAATTACTGGTTTCCTTTGAACGTCGCGATCGGACGATCACATTGTAATGTGTTAACAAATACATATAAAAGCCCATCTAGCAGCGCCGGTCACACGCAGACAGAATGAAGAAACATGAAGAAATACATATACATTTAATTATTTAAAATGTCATTGATTTCAATAAAGATTCTTGATGTTTCTTCATATTTCTGATACAAAACAAACTTGGACACAACACAAAAGTGTACACGGTGTGGACTCCACGCGCACACGCAAACTTTGCTACTGATCCCCTACTAACAAACTCGGTTGCGATAATATACTGCTCGTTTTCCATTTCACATAAATTCTACGGACAATCTTGCTCAAGCTCAGTGTATCGTCGCAAGCCACCGTCACATGTCTCATAATGCTATTATAGGCTAGAAATAATGAGAGCTAGGTGTAAGTAGGTTCTGCATGGTTTCGGACTAAAGACGTAGAGGAGAGAAACATTAAGAGAAAAGTGTACGTACACGAGAGGGCTACAATTTGTTTAAATGTATTAACAACCCTAACCGACTCCCGAGTGCATGCTTTTGAACATAAGTATCATCGCTGCGTTTGACACCTCTTCGATATGTCTAATTATGATCACCTGTTTTACATCGCTTTCAGTATAGGTTTTGGTGGTGGGCGACTGGAATGCAATCTGCAACCAATTTGTTACCAAAAATTTGTTTATTACCATTTTGTGTGTGTCTCGAGGCGGCCTATAATAAAGCTGCAAAGCTATGAGCACATCTTGAAGAGATAGATTTTTTATGTGGAAGATGCATGTTTTTGTCGTGTGTCGATATATGAAGCCGCGCGGACGCGTGGCGGTGTGTGTGAGCGACGCAGGTGCAGGAGCGGACACGGTAGCTTGTAAGTTAGCGTTAGTTTAGCTTAGCCTCTAAAAGGCCTGTGTTGTGTGTTTATAGATTATGATTACGACTATTACGGGTACGGGGATTACCGAGGTGGCTACAATGAGCCATTTTACCGGTACGATGAGTTCTATTTTGATTACGCTGGCCCACAACCGTCCGCCGCCCGCCAGCCTCCCAACAGAGCGCAACCGGTGGGTCCCACACACACTAACTAATACATTATTTTACTAGTCACTAGATTCTGTACTCATCATTTTTTTTTTCGGTTTTTGATTTGCCAAATTTTTTTCATCTGTCACAATATTTTTTGTTTGGTTGAATTTGAATCCCATCCTACAATGAGTCAGTGGCTCGGTAAAGGTAGTGTGTAGGCCTGACGGTGTGAGCAGGCGGCGGGGGGGCGGGCGCGGCACCCTCAGGTCTGCGTATCGCGTCGGAGCCGACTTACCATCCACGTTAGCTTCGCTTCCATCATCCCTCATGTAGCGCTTTCGCTTCGCCCGCTTGGTCACTAACCCTGTAACACGCTTGGAGCTTGGCCACCCCCGCATATGAACGAAACTCGAATGCCCGTGTAACGTTTTTTAAATTTCTCGCTGTTGTAACGAGGTAGAGAATATGTTAAGAAGAATTACTGACCCGCTTGGTAAATGCCTCACTCAGGACGACGAGATCGCTCTCGGGCCCAACTCGCTTTACGATCTAACTGGAGGCATTCAGGTACCCGCGTACGATCACATTACGACAGTATGTAACCACCTTGTTATTGTTATTGTTGTTGTTGTTGCTGTTGTCTCGATGTTAGATATCGGTAGCTTTTACTTATACGGTCGATATTTTTTTATTATAACTATAATTATTATTATTAGTGTAGTAATAGGTACCTGATTGTTTCTGTATTATTCTTATTATTATTTTTATTCTGTACATACAATTGACGTTGACACTTTTAGCATATTTTTTATCTCGTATACATATTTTAGTTAGCAGACTGTTTATTTTGCAGCATGGTTAATTTTTCTTAGGAATATTCCAGCTATATTTCTCTTTAATCTTGAATGTTAAATATAAAATGATGGATGGAATATTCTTAATTAAATTTTATCAAATTATAAAATATATTTTTTAAATTTCTACAACACTATCTACACGTCACTGACAAGACAAATGGAACTTGATTAGTGATGTGAGCTACGTCGAATGTTATGTTTATCAAATTATTCACATTTTGCATACAAACTATATTATAACGTAGCATTCTTGGACTTAAAAGCCAATATGTATTTTTATTATATAAATAAGTAGTTTTAGATATTGCTTAAGTACTTAGCGATTATAGTGTCAAAGCGGTGGCTGCGGATGTGTTACGTATTACTGTATGAAAACATATGGTTTAATTTTTGTTTGATATGTAACTTCTCAAAGAGACTTAAAGTTTTAGTGTTGATGAAAAGTTTAACTTTTTATTAATTTAATCTTAATCTCAATAAGTAAAAACATAATATAAACATATAAATCGTCGGCTTAGAGTGTAAACCTGCTGATATAATAATAGGTTATTTAGCAAATTATCAAGAGAAACAAAAAACTTATTTAAAAACTATTGAGTATAGATAGATGTATGTATTTTCAGAAGGTTTTTACAATTTCGAAAATTGATTTACATTTTCTACTATATTAAATAAAATTATGGTTAATTTTGTTTTTTTTACACATTTGAATGGCACGTATAACAATGTACATAACGAAAAAACCAAAAAATGAATTTGGCTCGTTTCCACTTTAAGCCGGCGAAATAGTATTCTAGTTCTAATAAAATAAATAAATTGATAGTTGGAACCTTTCAAACCCAATGGATACAATAGAGTCAGAGAGGAATTCCATATCAAAAGTCTAGATAGTGTGTTAAGACATCCGCAACCACAGATAGCTTTTATATAATTAGACTGGCATTTATCTTATTTATGAAGTTACAAATCTTGATCAACAACTTAAAATCATATATAACTCAGGAGAATCAATTTGAAGACTCAGTTAATGGTTGCTAAGGCATGAACAAGATTTTTTTTGGAGCATTCTTTTATTTATACGATTAATGTCTAAATCGTTCTAAAAATTAACCTTCATATGTTTCTGAATTCATAGCCGTTTCTTGGCTAGCATTAGCTGGCTGCATAGTCTTTAAAATGTTTCTTTTTCTATAGATGTTAAAGAGCAACTGTTGTTTTTGGTCGTCTTTTCTCAGCTAAACGGCCATCCAAGCCGGTGGTTACTTCCTGTAGGATTGATGTTACTGACATAGTTATGTGACTCGATTCAAAAGTGCTTGTACAGTACGGTCGATGACTCGCGGCTGCCCTAAATTAAGTTTTTGGGAACTTTGGCGTTTATTGTTATTGTTCATTAGGAAAGCAAATAATCAAAAATCTAAAATGAAATCATCTTTGCTTTGGTCGGCCGCGACTTTTCGACCGTATTGTAACAGCTCAATTGATTTAAAGTAGTTGATCAAGACGTGATGTGATGTTTGTGGCGAGTGGTGTGTGTAACGTTGTGGTGGCGCGCAGGCGGCTGGGTCGTGTGGGACGGGCGCGCGATGGGCGCGGCGCGGGGCCGCGGCTGGGGCCCGTGGTGGTGCGCGACGCGCCGCTCGTGGCCGCCGCACGCCCAGCGCCATGCGTGGCAACCCGCGCGCCAAGCCAAGTTTACCAGGTAACCTACTTGCTCCTATTTGTAATTACTGACAAAGTACGTCGTAGGGTCCCGCTAGTTAGTCAACACTCAATATTTTACTTTGAATCTAGATTTTTTTCTGTCTACCCCCCGCTATAATAGAAAAAGCGTGAAGCTTCTCTTTTAAAGTTATACTTTGAACTATTTTTGTATGATACCTTAGTAGTTTCTTTTTTTTATTTGACAACTGCAGATTTACCTTTTTTTAAATTTTAGTACGCTAATTTTGTTTCCTTACATGTTTTATTTATATAAGAGGAGAACTAAAAGTCTATCTAAATTCAAAATTTACCTCAACAAAACTTTGGACTCTCATTTGTTTTATGTTCCCGCAGATCTTACTATTTTCCGTCCTTTCACACCACTAATTTGTTTTCAGCTTGTTTAATGGTTTGCGTGTAATCTGGACACTTGTTAATTTATTGGTAAATATCCCTTCCCTATCCTCTCCTTTCCTATTTTTATTTTGTCATCCTTGAGGTCTACCACAAACTTTATCTCTAACTGGATGCTGATGCGAGTCCAAAGTTTGTGGAAGATCTCGTAGTTCGCGTAGGTTCGTAGCTTTGCTTGTAGAATATGATGTAAATGGGCGCACATGTTCACCGCTCGCTCGCCGCGCAGGTAAACGTAAGCACGACGGGGGTCAGCAGAGCGCTGGGGGGGAGAGCAAGCGGCGGCTGGGCGCGGCGGCGGCGGCGGCGCGGTGGGGCGCGGGCGCGGGCGCGGCCAGCTAGCGCGCGGGCGACCCCTGTCCCGGAGACACTACAAGCTGCGCAGGGGAGCCTCGCCCGCGCTGCAGGCCTCGCACAGCGGCCGGCTGCGATCGAGCTGACCGGCGGATCGCTCTAGAATATATATGTGTTTCTTTTTTTTTCTCTCTCTCTCTCTCTCTCGTCGGAGGTCGTCTTCGCGTTTTCGATTTTGTACGACGATTCCGTAAAATTAAAGTAGGACGTTATGAAATGTTTCGAATGTAAGTTTCCCGTTATGCTTATGGTTTTTTTTTCACTGTCGTGTCGTATTGGCCGTATATTTAATATATGTTTATTTTTGTGATCGCGCGCGGTCGCGGTTGCCTGTTTGCGGCCGCGCGTCGGGTTGCGACCCGTCGACTGTCTGTTTTTTTTAATACATGTTATTCGATATATTTTATTCCTGCGAACGCATTTTGCGATGTGATGTGTATTTTAGCAGTAATTATTATATTATAAGGAGTTTGACTGTTGTTTTTTGACATACTTACAACTTAGGTTACACGAGAATGATTTAAATGGAATGAATTGACCTCGACGACTCTGTCAATTACGGCTAAAATAAAAACACCTGTAATCGATAACATTTCCCAACTGTGTTCCTGCTTTAGTTTTTTTGCTTTATTTTTATTACATATTTCCCTTTAAAATACATTAGTGTGAAGAAGTAGTATTGTAAAGTTCAGGATTTCTGCAATGTTTATTATTATCGCTGTACTACTAAACTTTTTTGTATTTCGACCACATAGCATGTCCATACTGTTAGAACTCTGTATCAATCTTGTATCAGTTTATTATGTGGAATAAATTTGCAAAACTGTGTTTGCCTTATTATAAAACTTGTTTTCATTTGTCACCCATGTCCTCCCGTCTTTATTTAATTAGGTACCTCAGCTAATAAAAATACTAAAATGAAAATAATAAACACCAAAAACAATTTTAATGCCAAAAGTAAAAAACAAATAGGAATAACGAACTAAATCAAAATATAAATACATGAATCCTTTTAAAAACTGTAAATATTACAATAGTACGGGAGCCGACGGTGCTAAGGTGCTAAGACGGGATCTACTTGAACGTCATAGATCTCTTGGGTTGCGAAGTTTAAATGATTACAAAAAAAATGTTACATAATTTGAACTAGCGACTTTAACACTAAATTTTGCCCCCCTTTTAAGTTTATTATTATTTAATATTTAACCACAAATGTATAGTTATATTTTTTTTCCTTTAGTAGCACTACCTAGTAGATACTAGGTGCCAAATTTTTAACTTCTAGCTTAACCTAAAGTAACCTAATCATTTTAATTCCCTCTATATGGTCGAAATACGAGCTTTTACTATTTAAGGTTATTATTTTTTAGAAATTAACTTTCTAATGTATAGGGTTTGATATTTTTCCCTGAATTATTGTAAATGCTAGCTAGGAAATTATAGGGTCGTAAATCTAGGTATATAGTTTGAATTTCAATTCGATATCCATACATCCCTGAAATAATGACTTGACAGACGGACAACAAAGGTTCCTTTTTCCATTAGGTAAAAGATACGGAATTCTAAAAATAAAAAAAAAATGCATCGTCCGAGTCAGATTTTCTAAGAGGATGTTATAAGTAAACCTGAAAAAAAGTTCTGATACACATACTGGCAGCCATTGTTAGAATGATATAACATGTAAATAACACGCTCTATCTTAATCTGACGCGCTCGATAATTTCAGATCATAATTTGTTTTTACTAATTTGAACCTTTATCCTACACGGGCGGCCATGTAGATATATCATATTTGGTAGAAGTACTTAACCGAGTACAAGGAACCCCCCAGTATATTAATCTGCTGCGGTTCGCGTAAAATATTGGACATCGAAAAGCTGATAATAATATTTACAAAAAATCTGTCCTTGTTTACGCTTGTGTACTTAGTTCGGAGTTCTGTTTACTACCTATGTTTTAAAGCTACTCTTATGCTCGTATGAAGGTAGTCTATTTTTTTTTTTAATTTAATGGCCTGATTTTGCGATGACAGGCGCAAAATAATCTGCCAGTGTCACGTGAAGGTAGCCTAGTACTCGTATTATGTTAATTATGACACCTGAAATTATTGCAAGCATTTTACAAATTAAATCGCAAATTTATCTATGATTTATCCATTTATCATCTGTTTCATCTCTCTGGCTGTCATCCGCCAATCCTCCCTTGTCATCCGCTCGTTTTCTGTCATCTATCATCTGTCATCCATCCATCATCTAACGATTAAATATTTTATTATGGCTACGAATATCAGGAAAAGATGCCTTTGCGATAATTGTAAAAGGTTTACAAATAAACGGATTACATTATTTATTTTTACAATAAGTGTTTATTATAGCTACATCTAGCAAATAATATTAATTGTATTAATTTTAAATTAGATTAATAATAACCATATAATTCTTAAGATAATCCAACCTAATCAAACGTACTATTTGATATACATATTTTATAGAAACCCACACAATACCTACTACCTTAATATGAATATAAGCGGCGGGTATTGAAATGAAACACACAGTTACATGAAAGTGTTGTATTGGGTCACGGTCACACGGTGTCGGGCGGCGCGGCGAGGCGCGCGGCGAGGCGCGGCGGCGGGCGCGGCGGCGGCGGCGGGCGGCGCGGCGCGCGGCGGCGGCGGCGCCAGCACGCGCCCAGCGCCAGCACGCCGCCGCCCGCGACCCCGCCCGCCCACCACGCGGCGCTGCTGCCCTCGGCCGTGCCCTCGCTCTCGCCTGTTTGTTTGTTAACCGCGGTTTTGTTTTCCATCGCGGAGATATCTCATAGATAATAACGAATTGTGTTATGAAAACCGAACGGAACTCGGACATATTTTGACTAAATTTGGCCCAGTTGCTTGATTAAGCCAATTGGATCAAGAAATTGGGGTATTTTATGATTTCAATTATAAATACCAATATTTTCTTTTTTTTTACTTTTACTTTTATGATTTGTTATTTATATGATAGACTTTTGTGATGATAGTTTGCTACTTTTAATATACCAAGAAACAAAATAATCTCTTACCAGTTTATCATATAAATAATGTACGAAATTTCGATATAATTTATTTTTCTTTAAATAGTTTAATTTAGTGATACTTTTATGTTTTTTTAATCGCATGCAATTTAACGTCTATTTAAAAAAGAGGAAGCTTCGACTGATGCGGGGTGGAGAAGTGACCGCTACTGGTACAGATGTTTTGCAAACGCGTTTTATGGTTTTTGAGTGATCATGATGTGGAAAATTTACAAGTAATGGAATCGACTATGAGTTTGAAGATTATACACACTCTGATGATCTAATGATAAATATAAATAAAGTTCGAAGGTAGATTTACATATAGCTCCAATTGGTGAATATGAAAATGAAAGAAGCACACAAAAAGCATAGAGTAAACGCGTGTCGTGCAAAGCAGAGAGCGTGAGAGTGAAGCAGGAAAAGGGGTGGTATATATAGACTCACGTGTGCAGCGCCCGGTCAGTGCGGGGCGGCGAGCACAAGCGAGAGAACGACGAGCGCGGCGCGCGGCGCGGCCTGGCCCGACGCCGCACCGCCTGCGCACACCGCCGCGTCAGCCCGGCCGCCGCCCAACCCGTTACAACCTCAACCACGTCAACGACACAAGCGAAGGGACAAAGCAACAATTCGCCATATCAGTGATTGATTTTGTAACTGTTTTCCAATAATTTCTCAGCTCAAAGTGGAAAGTCAAAGATAATTGGAAAACATCTTTGCGAAATTCTTATTAGAAATACTTGTTCCAATTGCTATCAGTGGTGACTTTAATATTAAAACATAGTTTGGAGAAATGGCAATTTATAACAAGTACTTATAGAGTTGGGCGCGGCACCCGGGCCCTATAGTGCGATGACTCAATGCAAGCTTCGTCCCATCGGAATTTAGACCTAATTACTAAACCAAATATGAACGATTGCTAAATCAGCTTTTACATCAAATATCTGCTACTCTCCTGAGTCATCACAGTATAATTGAAGGAAAAAAAATTAAGACGAGTTTAAAACATCTATTTAAGTGGAGCACAGTTTATGGATGTAGAATGAGATTTTATGTTTTATGAAGAAATTTAAAAGTATTTGTTAAGGTACGCAGTTGTAAATAAAAAGATCAACAATATTGTAACATCTTCAATATATTACACTATGTTACCAACAATTTAAATTTCATCGATTCTAAACACCTACCAACATTAAACATATAAGAATATCCTCCGAGACAAAGATTGCATTGAACCGTCAATACTGAGAAAGTAATACATTACAGTGAATGTACGTTATATAATGTTATTTAAGTTATATCATTTAACAGTTCTACAGTGTTTATATATAGTTTCTTACAATTAATAGAAGAAAGCTGAAGTAAGCAGCAACAAGCGTTGATTGAACAAATCTTATCGGTTGTTTAATAAATTTCAGCATAAAATAAATTAAATTAAATAAGTCAATCAATATGTTTTTTTTTTCAAAATAAATTTTGTGCACATTATTGCTGAGCAAATAATAATACTGCTTACTCCGCGAATATCTACATTTTAAATAATTATTTATTACCAATAATAATTTTGCAACGACAAAATGCAACTGTGTATATAGATACAATATATTTGTATGTGAGATTGCAAAGTGCGAACAACATACGGACAAAAGTGTTCTATCGATACTGTGGATAAGAATTTTGAAAACTGTTTAAAATTTTATATAAGCTAAAATTGATAAGCCAATTCTATTTTAAAAACTTACAATGGTATACAGTATATGGTATAATCGGTAGAAATGGATAGCTACAGTTCTCTACGAAAAAGTTTCTATTGAAATAATTATTTTAGGATAGTAAAACACATGGCACCCAAAAAGGGTCACTAACCAGTCCCACGTTGGGTGCCAAACAAATTCTAGCTTCTTTTCATTTGTAAATTGAATTTTGGTCAAGTCCACTCTACCGATTACATTTAAAAACATCTTAATTTAAATAGTCACACATCGATATGTCATTCAGCCTGAACCGTACATATTGTTGTTTCATAAATTATATGACATCCTAAAATATAATTCTATTTAAGATATACGAGATAACTAGATAAAACTGTACCAATAAATCTACTTTAATATAATAAACTCTGTCTTAGTATTAAATATTATATATAAGTAAATAATGTTCTTCGTCAGGTGCGAGTTTGTGAGGGTGTGTCGGTGCATTACTTGAGGCAAAATAGTAGCCAAGTACCAGCACTATGTCGTGTTATATTGAAATGATCTGGTGGTATGAGTGTTAGGCGTAAGCTAAGGCCTAATCTATGTTTTTTTTATTCATTTAATATTCTCCTCTATAATAATGAATTGTTAATGTTTTTCATGTTGTTTTATTAAAGGAATATTATCAAGGAATAAGAATATATTATTATTTATGAGATAAGAAAAGGTCAGGACAGATCTGAGTTAATAAGTGTAAAAAGCTCACTTCATAAGCTTTTAAAGTATTACTTTTGGTAGTTGAAAGTATAAAATGAATAGTAAAATGAAAATAGTTAACAATACTAACACAAGTATTAAAGGAATGTTTTGTATAAATAAATATAAATCCGCCTCCTCACTACAATTTTACATATAGAAAACACTTTAAATATTACTTTTTAGACGAAACCTAAGACGTTACGGCGACTTATTTCATATATACAGTAGAGTATTGATTATCCGTACCTACATGTTTATATGGCCAAATTCTTAATGCAAGAACCTGCGGCATAGTTGTAATAAGCTAAGGGCCGTTCAATTGACTAGCGTTCGGATAATCGAGGCTACACTGTAATTAAGAATAAACCCGATAGTAGAACACAGAAATATAATATAACATCTGTCACACGTCACGTGTGGCAACATAGATTTCTAAAGAATCTTTTTCCACTCTACGCCCCGGCCAACGGCGGTCGAGGAGGAGCACCGTGAGGTTTTAGTGGGTATTATGGATGGCATATGCCAGTCCATGACACCCACGTAAGAGGCCATCCATAAATTACGTCAGACAAATTAATTTATTTAACCTTTTGCCCATCACAGTGATGACATTTGTAAGATCCCAGTATGAAGGAAAAACATGCAACATCACATGTTTTAAAATTGTAAACCTAGAAATTATGATATAAACATCAAGGAATTTCTTTTCAGTACATTCTAATTTCGCGTTTCAATATTGAGATTTTATTTTGAAAAGTAATATCACGAAATTTAACCCTTGTCAATGTCAGATTTCATCGACCCTCCTCTTCCCTTTAGTGTGACGTAATTTATTGACGACCCCCTGTTTCCTCACGATAAAACAAAATATACAGACTCACGGTACTAACAGTAGGGGGGTTTGGCGAGCGGCTGTCCCGCGCAGTGCTGCAGGCCGGAGCAGGCGGCGCGCGGCGGTAGACAAGCGCCGGCGCACGACGCTGCGCACTCGCCGCCTACCGTCACCTCCGTCCAGATGGCGCGCCATCCGCCCGCGCCCACCGACTTGTCTGCTATTATGAATCTGAAAACAATTTTGTTAGCGAATATTCTTGAATGTATACAGCAGCTCACTTTTCAATGTCTCGTAAATTGAGCGGAACGTAATGTCTTAATTATTACGTTTCCTCTGCCTATGCTGGTATATGCTAGCGTAGAAAATCATCTTTATTTTATGGAAAAGTCAAGGCAAAGAAGCGTACGGGTCACTTGATGGCAAGTGATCACCACCACTCACGACCCCGTCAATCACCAAAGGTGTTGGCTTTAAGGTGGAGATAAATGCGCTTTTTGAAGGTATCTATGTCGCATCGACCTGAAAATACCGCCGCAGGTAGGCCATTCTACATTTGCGTGGCGCGTGGAAGTATGTTCCTACGAAACCGCACAGTAGTGGAGTACCACGCATCCAGATGATGTGGATAATACTTTTGTTTGTGATGCACTATGCGGTTAGTACTGTACTCCAGGATATTCCCCGCGATAAATGTACTACAGAACGCACAGCGAGGAGACGTTTCTACGCAAAGCCAAAAAAGGTTCCCTATGATTCGAACGGCTCTAAGTTGTATGCGAATAAATATATCAACCTCATATTGGAATGTACCAACCTGGATTGGTACTTTGAGTTTGTCGTATAGAGATGACAACAGTACTGAGTATCAGAGACTGAACTAATGCCCTATACAGTGCCAATCGATGTTTTGGTCACTTTGACATTGCCACGACGGCCTCACCACGGAAACTTATTTTGAATTCTTACTACGTCGTATTTATATATTATATCATTTCACGGATTTCTATAATCTTTAACGAATCGAGAACTTGTGTTATTTATTTATTTTTCTTTTTGTATTTCAGGAAGCTTTAAAAAAAGAATACTTACGAGAGTCGAATGGAGTTAGACGATGACAAATATTGCCAACGGTCTGAGGGCGCTTTCTCACCACACAGTTCTAACGGCGGTCCGGGACTTTCATACCATAGGCGTAATACAGCAGCTGGGCAACCACGTTCTATAAAAAAAATTAAAAAAATGTACTAATGTAAAAAAATAATTTTAAGCTTATTTGCTGACGTTACTAGCTTATGCATGTTCTTGAAATTGCCACCGTCGACTGCATACAACTGTAAACGTGGTTGTAGGTTCAACTTGAACCTTGATTTACTTACGGCGTGCGATGATGAGAGATCGAATTTGGCTGAGAAACGGAGTAATGAGTCTATTGCAGCTAGTCACTCTTTGGTGCAAGAGACTTCTTTTTTTGAGATATTTTATTGGAGAAATACTGAGTAAAACTCAGCACTCAAAACGTCTACCTTAAGAATTTGCCCAATTGATGAATGGAAGTGTCTTAATGGGAAACACAGTTTCTTGACAGGGTTCTCTAGGTTCTCAGGTTTCCTCTACCTACCCTGCTATGTGCTGAATACAAAAATATCATATAAAAAGGATACCAACCTGTAAGATGTCCTTCAACAGCGAAATGGTCGAAATTAATGAGCAATCGTCGTCCGGGGCGCGCCGTGATGAACCAGTTGCAGACGCGCGAGGCGGCGCCGCGGGCGGGCGCCTCGTACGGGAGAGGGTACCGCGGGGAGGACACTGCGCCCCACGATGACCCCGAAACATTCCCACCACAGTCCCCGAATATTGATTTCGCCGGCTGGATATGAAATATGATTCATTATAAGTTAGTAAGAGTACCTACTTTTATTTTAAAATATGTATTATAAAGTAATCACCTTGTTTGCCAAGGATAATTTGACAGAAATTCATTTTTTTTTGTAATATTCAAATTCTTAAGTTAACTCATTTCATAATAACTGTTGTATATAGAGGGTACATGCATAATAAAATAGTGGTTTGATATTGTCAATCACATTATCTCGTAGGTATATAATAAGAGATTGGTGTTATAAAATTTTTTGTCTTAATATTTTTTTATTTTCCTGTATTAAAAGTGTGTATTTCATCTGTTTCCTTAAAAAGAATAATTAAATAAAAAAATGATTAAAAATAAATGTTAACTTACTTCGAACACATATCTCGCTTTAAACCCAGATGCAACAGAATCATAATCGGTGTGCAAGGCAATGAGGAGTCCCAGAGCTCCGCGCGGGGACTGCAGGGGCCCGGGCGTGGCGGGCCCGCACCAGCGCCCGAGCGGCACGCGGCTGCCCTCGCGCCCTGTCCACCACGCCTCCACCCAGTCTTCACTACAAGTTGTTCCGCTGCAATATTAAATATAAGGTTTATTTAAGGAGATATTGATTACTGTATCTTGTATACAGCACGCTAGGCAGAGAGGACAAAGTGCCATGATATCTTTTACTCTCCACTTTCTGCCCCAGACACTATGTTATAACGGAATCTTTTATTATAACGGAAAAATGAAAATAACTCTTTGCTGAAAGTAGGTATGAATTCCACGATCATCACGCTCACAATATTATAAGCTATTGCGCTTCGATAATGTTCTAATTGTGCTACGACGGCTTTTACAAAATTATAAAACGTCGTTTTATTTTTCATATTTAAATGTAAGTACACTAAGCTATATATACTTCTAATACTTTTAAACGTCACTTAGTATAATTATAAGTCCAATTTATTTTTTCTTAACATACTTAAATAAAAAAAAAACAATTTAATAATAAAAATTAAATACTTACCCATACAATCCAGCAGTCGCATTCCAAGAGTCTGCCCTCACTTTAAAATGATCGAACACAACAGTGACCTGTTCGTTGGGCGTGGCCACCAGTGTGTACGTGCAGTTGGTGCGCGAGGGGTAGTTGGAGGGGTAGCGGGGGGAGTTGAACTCTCCTCGCTTCTTAGCTTCGGAACGATATGTGAACGCGCATTCACCACCCGGGGCAGCCGTCCCTGGTACGCGGTATTCTAGAATACGGTAAGTAATCATTTTTCTTTTTTTATCATATACCTATGAAGAGAAGGTTTTGTTATATATTAAAAGCGAGAACGCTTTCAAGAATTAAGAAATTTTAATTAAAAAATATTTCCCATTGTTCCCGCATAACAGCGTAAACCGAGGACACACCCTGTGTCTAGACAGTATATCCATATACACATTTTTCACCTGAATTCGAGAGGACAATTTTCACAGCAACGATATAGATCGATAACCATATAATACCTATGCATTTAAATTTACCAGTCGATACTGTGTTCAGGAATGTCGTCCGACAAAAGATACTTATATGTTATAAGGGTTAAAGGAATAGAGCGTACCTGAGCGTAGATACTGTTTATTAGGAGTACAAAAAACTAGACACTGAAGACACTGACTTATCATTAACTCGGCTTAGCCTCCTATATCTAAAGAATGTAAAGAGTTAAGACTATTTTCACAGAGACTAAGCGTTGTTTGTTACAAGGATTATTGTCTATAATTGGTTGAAGCATCATGTCTATGTAAGTACAGCACCGCCCGGAGGGCATATGTGAAGACGTTGACAGGGGACGAGGCGATAGACGTTTAGAGAGACCGTGGTGTTTGGTGATCCATTCTCTCTGACTTCTTCACAATCAAACTTGAGGCTAAAACGAAATTACCAGTCTCAAAAGTATATTTCGCCTTGAACCCTCGTCCCTGCAGCTCGCCGGAACTGAACACCATGACCAGTCGGGGGCCGTCCGAGAGCAGCGGCGGCGGGTAGACGGGCGGGCCGGCGGTGCCTTCCCCACACAATTCTGCGTCGTGCTTATCATAAGAGTCAGTCGCTTCTTGACCCCGCAAGTAAACTTTCAGATATCCATCAGGGCACGTCCTGAAAATTATAGATTTTTTTATTATAACATTTTATATTGAACTACCAGATTTTGTTTTGTCTGTAAAACTGCCTTTTGATCTGAATTCTCATATTAATGGGTAATAAGATTGTTTTTTTGTGTATTTAATCTTTATTTTTGTAAACCATAAATTAATGTATAAAACACATTACAAATAAGAGTGATTGTATGTCCCGAATATACTCACTCGGCTTTTGCATGTTCTCCTTTTGGTATAGAAAAGTTTTGAAACTCTAGCCGTACTCTCTCCAAATTTTGTGAGTCTTGCATACCATATATAAAATATCTGAAAACATGAATATTATTAAATAAAATTAGCAAAGAACCTTTAGTTTTACTTTCCTTAACATAAAAGGCATGACAGCAACAAAACTCACCTACAAACAACTTTTTGTATATAAGGGAATGGATAATTTGGATGGTACACGAATCCTGTAGATTCCTTTTTACTAAGAATTTTCTGATCGCACTCTGAGCCCCTAATGTGCTCTGCGTCGTGTTTACTTATAAAATCTGGAAATAAATTTAATTATTTAAGGTCATTAAGTCACACGCAAAAATATTTTTCCCAGGATTCAGAGCAGAAAAATGAGGGAAAGCAATAAATGTCCAATATATTATAATACGCTTTTAGCTTTATTGCCGTAAGATACGATTTTAATGAAATAAAATGTGTTCTGTTGCCATTTTTTAGTTGTAATGTTAAATTTTGTATAAAATCGTCAAAAATACTGTAAAACATTTTATTACATTATAGAATACGTAACCAAGGTACGTACGTACACAAGGCAATGAAATTTTACTTAATAAAATAAAAAGCTATAAAATATCTTTGCTCTAATTACGAAGTCAATCATTTAATATATAAGAAAAAAAATACAGGTCATCTTGGCGCAACGGCATAGAGGCTGACCGTAAACGTGAAACGTGATGGTTGTTGGTTCTATTTCCAATGAAGGGAATAAATTATTTTCATTTACTCTTCTAACAAGATAAACTGCGGCGTTGAGTCTTGGCACTCAACACGCGATGTACACCAATTGTATGGCTCGTAATAGTGTTGAGTTGATATAAACCACAAGATTAGCGAGTAAAAGTTTATTAAGTTAGTTACAAAGTTTTAAGTTTAAGTTGGATGCCAATCCGCGGTAAGAGCCGCCCGTCAACTGCCTTCTTTATTGTATAAAAAATTGACTTAAATATATTTCGTTCTAATGCGTCATAAACGAGGTCGCGGTGTCAGCTATATAAAATCTGTACGTAAACCGTACATGCTCCCGAGACAAGATAATAGGATGGGCATCCAGTACAGCAAAACAAATACAAGAGAAAAAATTAAATGATAAAAATAAAGATTAAAAGCTTAAACATTAAAAGTAAAAATGAAAAAGAACTAATATGATTTGAAATGCAACAAGGTAATTTCACTTTGAGATATCTTCAAAAGTAAATCTTTGTGGCAGCTCCAGAGATGCCGAATGTCGTATCTCACGCATTTCGATTTCTTCCCTACTCTTTTTCGGTTCTTCGAACAATTGTGTTTCTTTTGCTTTTTTCTTAATCCATCTTTTTACTATGTAATAAAGAAGAAACGTAGCAATCGCTCCCAACAGCAAAGAAGTCACTGAGTAAAAGTATACATCGTGAGATGTGATATTTGAGGTCACGGGCAAAGTTTCGTGCTGCTTTTGATAAGCTAGTTGTCGTTCGACTTTTTTAACATCTGTAGCTGGAATATCTAACTGCGTGATATTCAACTGTACGTTCTTCCAACTAAGATGAAATATGTTGTTAATAGTGGAGTTTAGAGTAGGAATTGTAATATTCGAGTTCATGTTCAATTTGCTTCCCAGATGATTGTACGTAAACAATGTTGCGTCTTTTTTCTGTAGTAAGCATTTAGGCTTTAATACGATGACTCCAGTCCCGTCAATGACCGCCGGCGTAACGTGATCGCCGCATATGACGCGCATCAGCTGTTTGTCGCACAATGTAAATAGCCAGACGTTCGGTCTGTGCAATTTTATCCAAGTTTCTTTGCATGTTGTATCCTTGATGATGCACGATAATAACGTTTGTTGACTGAATACCTTCGCTTCACAGGGTGCATCCTTATTGTGGAAGCTGTATACAGGCTGGCTCGAAATACACGTGAATTCATCTTCTCCGTAAGAAGTGCAATGTTGCATATCTTCTTCTTTTAACGTTATATAGGAGTTTTTTATCAAGTTAATCGCGATGAAATCCGAGAAGAGTTGTACTATTTTTAAACGACCTTCTCTTAAAAATGGTATAGGTATTATTCGATATATAATGTAATTATCATCACTCAGCAACGGAATGTGCAATTCAAAAAGTAAATAATTATTTGTGATTCGAGCCTTCACATGAATTAACTGGAAAATGGTTTGAAAATCTCGCTGTATATCCTTTATTGGTAAAGATAATCCTTGCGGTAATCTTCCAGATATAATGTTCAGTTGTTCTATCAGTTGAGATGCGGGAAATAGATGTGTGTCGAGATGTCCTTTGAAGATGTCAGCGAGAGCGTTCATGAGTAGTTCTTGAATTCGATGTAATTCGGTTAAAATTAAAGATGACGTCACCGCAGCGGAATTAATATCATTTATTGTGTACAATATATGTGCTCTATTTTCAATTTTTGCAATAGTGCTGCAAGTTTGATTCAAGTAGGCATTTATTGCTTGAAATTGTTTATCAATAAAGTCAGTATTTCTTTTCACTAAGTTATTTTCTGCTTCTAAAATAAGCGTTTGGTTTTTTATAAGTTGTAATAAATAATTATCGTTATTTTGTAAGTTTTGAATATCCCTTTCATATTTTTGAGCGAAATCTGCGTCTAACACTCCAAAAAGTGTTCTTGATAATTTTCCAACTCCATCGAAATAGCCTCTCTTCTGCCGTGCATGCGATGACAATATCATTGTATTATATTCAAGTAAATGATGCAATTCATGACGTAATTGATCGACGACTGTTTCGCATGGCTTATACTCATGTGATATTCTTTGACAAAGTCTGTCTATCTGATCAATATAAATGTTAATTTTACTCGAAGCTTTCCAGTATGATGTTAAGTTATAATAAATCAAGAGCGTCCATTCGTCATGTATTAACTGTAGTTTTCCTGCCTCGTCGAAATACATTGGATGGTTATTTTGTATGAGTGTGACCTCATAGTTATTAATTGTTGGTGCTGAATTTGCAATTCCCATAGTTATTATTGTCATAAGGAATAAGGACAATAAATTTGCTTTCTTTATTTTTGTACAACCTCGCTTTCGTTGCTTTTTAAGATTTTCAGTTTGTATTTCATCTTTGTTATTTATATTATTATTTTTGTCTTCATCTTTATTACGTAAGTTTGTTTGTTGTGGCAATGGTGACAGTTTTGTTATAGGTCGTTTCAGTAATCCCTTTTTGGTTTTAATGGTGACTACTCGGACCCTGTCGTCAGCGCCTTTATGTAGCTCTATAACTCTTCCAATGGCCCATCTCCCTGGAGGTACGTGTTCATCCTTCACTAGCACCAGATTTCCTTTTTCTAAGTTTTCTCTTGATTGTTTCCATTTGCTTCTTACTTGCAATTGATGTATGTATTCATTCGACCAGCGTTTCCAAATGTGTAAGTTCATTTGTTCTATCAATCTCCATTTATTTCTTAAATCAATTTGATTAAGGTTTTCTTCTTCCTGTGGTGGGGACAATAAGGAACCACCGATGAGAAAATGACCTGGTGTGAGATATTCCAGGTCTTCCACATCTTCAGTTAATGGACAAAGTGGGCGTGAATTTAAACAAGCCTCAATCTGAGTAAGTAATGTATAAAATTGTTCATAAGTCAGCTTCTGCTCTCCTAGAACTCTTTTTAAATGATATTTCATTGATTTAACGGCAGCCTCCCAAAGTCCACCAGCGGTTGGCCAAAAAGGTGTGTTAAAATGCCATTGAATTTTCATGTTACTCATTTCATCATAAAATTCAGATGACCGGAAGGTGTGGGTTCGATCAAAGTCTTCTTGAAGTAGTTTAGCAGCTCCTACAAAATTCGTACCATTGTCTGAATACATCTGTTTTGGTGCACCCCTGCGTGCACACATTCTTTTGAAAGCGGCGAGAAATGCTTGCGTAGTTAAATCCGAAACTAATTCAAGGTGCACAGCTTTTGTAACCATGCAAATAAAAATAGCTATGTAAGCTTTGCATGTTTTGACTCCTCTCCCTTTGTTAATCTTCACATCAACGTGCCCGGTGAAATCTACACCAGTGTTTGTAAAAGGTCTCGTTGGAGTTACTCTCTCTTTCGGCAAGTCTCCCATAATTTGTTCGTTCCGATGGGTTTTGAAACGATGACATCTTACGCACTGCCGCAACTCTTTCTTCACTGTCCTGTTACCCCCTATGATCCAGTATTTGAGACGTATATAAGCTAAAGTTAACCGAGCGCCGCCATGCAGCGTGCTGCGATGTGCTTCTTGAATAATAATCTCCGTTAATCTTCCTGTAGAAGGAAGTATAATGGGATGCTTTGTTTCAGGAGGTAAATATGCGTTAATAAGACGCCCTTTGACGCGTAATAACCCCTTCGCATCGAGAAATGGAGTCAACTTCAATATGTTACTTTTCGACGGTATTATTCTATTCTTCTCCAAGTGTTCTCCAAGTGTTCAATTTCTTCTCCAAAATATTCCCGTTGCACATTTTTAATAATTATATCTTCCGCTTCAGTAATTTCTGATACAGTTAAACTCATAATCCTATTTTTATTGTTGTCACAGTCGGCTAAGTTATAATTAAAGTTTATTGACTTCTTGCGAATATGGATATTTATTATTCGTATTATCCAGCCAAGTACTCGAATTACGCGCTTGTAACTGCTATATTTATGTAATATAATGTTTACAATTTCACACGTTTTGTAAATTGCCACGCAGCATTTTGTTGACTGGCCATTGTTTGTTAAGTAGGTCAGGTTATTATCTTGACAATCTTTAATACTATATGTTTTTAACCAAGCTGGCCCTTCCCACCAAAGTTTGAATTTTTGAAGTTGTGTAGGGTATAGCCCCCGAGTGGCACAGTCAGCAGGATTTTCTTCCGATTTTACATAACTCCATTGATTAGGTGATATTATATTATTTATTTCGGAAACTCTGTTAGCAATATATCGCTCCCATCGGTTGATATCTCCTCGTAGCCACGCTAATACCACTTTCGAGTCACTCCAACAATTTATTTTTAGATGATTATCGAATAGCGTCTTCTTGACTTTATCTATTAACTTGGCTAGTAATAAAGCTCCACAAAGCTCCATTCTCGGTAAAGATATTTTCTTATTCAGCGGCGCGACCTTTGTTTTCGCAGTTATTATGGTAATAATGTAGGTATCGTTTATAAGTTTCACTCGACCATATATAATGCCCGCGTACGCCTTTTCGCTGGCATCGCAAAAACCCAAAATTTCGAGATTTTTATTTGTACATTGCAACCATCTTGGTATTGAAATTTTACTTATTGATGGGAGGTCTCTTTTTATTGTCTCCCACTCCATAGTTAGTTCAGAGGGTAGAGGTCCTTCCCAGTCGATTTTACTGATCCAGATTTTTTGAAACAGTAATTTTGCCTTTATAGTTACCGGTGACAAAAAACCAAGAGGGTCGTAAAGCTTGCTTATTTCACTCAGTAAAACACGCTTCGTAAGATTTTTCTTGTGAGGTAAACTCCAGCTGTAGGTAAAAGTATCTTGAGTTCGATTCCAGTTCATACCTAACATTTTTGTATTTGAGATTTGTTCTGGGTTAAAGTTAAGCTTATTTTCCATGCTTCTTTGATCATCTCGCAAATCTTCCAATATAGTTTTTTCATTGCTTTTCCATTTTCTTAAGTTAAATCCTCCTTTTTTGAGCAATTTGATTAAGTTAAGAATCAGTTGCTTCGCCTCTTCTATATTATTGTGCCCATAGACTAAGTCATCCATATAAAAATAGTTTTGTAAAATTTTCACAGCTTCCGGATAACTATCTTTCTCATCTATTGCAAGCTGATGTAAAGTTCGCATGGCTAAGTAGGGTGCGCTTTTTATCCCATAGGTTACAGTACATAATTGCCACTCCTGGAGAGGATGCTTTGGGGAAGATCTCCAAATTATAGTTTGAAAGTTTTGTTGTTGTTCATCTATCCAAATATTACGATACATTTTTTCTATATCCGCCGTAAAAACGTATTTAAAAATTCTCCAGTTAATAAGTAGTGTGAACATATCTTTTTGTAAGTTAGGACCGGAGTACATTAAATCGTTGAGGCTGTTGTTATTCTTCGTTTTAAAAGATGCGTTAAAAACTACTCTTAATTTTGTAGTAGTGGACTCCTCCCTAAGTACGCCGTGGTGAGGTAAGTAGACTTGACTCTTACTCTTCGTTTCTTCTGTTACAGGTTTCATATGACCCAGTGCAATATAATCGTTCATAAAAAGGTTGTATTCCTTAGATAAGTCGGAATTCAACCGCATTTTTCTTTCGAGTTGTAAAAATTGTGCTTGAGCCTGTGGCTTTGTTGCTCCTAAACACGTGTCATCAATCAGTTTCATAGGCATCTGAACCACGTATTTTCCGTCGTCCAATCTTCTAGTAGTTAAGTTGAAAAAACCTTCACAGTATTGTTCCTCGTTTTTTAAAGTTGTAGAATGAGTAATTTCTTCAGTTTCCCAAAACCGTGACATATTTTCAAGGTCATTAAGTGTTACACAACAGTTGAACGTTTTTACATTTCCACATAAAATCCAACCCACTTTAGTTTTTTGAGCTACAGGGAAATCCTTGCCCCCTCGTATGACTCCATTTAATAAGAGTTCTGAATATATCTCGGCACCCAAAAGTAAGTCGATCTGGCCCGACACATTGAAATGTGGATCGGCTAGTTGTAAGTTTTTTATATAATTCCAATTTTGTATTGAAAAAGATGAAGTAGGTAGTTTGTTGATAAGTTTTTTCATTATTAAAGTTTGTATGTTGAATTCGTATTCCGATTTAATTGATTTGCATTCTAAGTTAATAGAACCTTTGCAATTACCGGACAATGATCCGATTCCCGACACGACAGCGCTCATTTTTCGCCGCGGTAATCTGAGAAGTTGTGCGGCATGCTCCGTAATAAGGCTAACTTGTGAACCTTGATCAAGTAAACCTCTTAAGTTGATACAATTTCCATCGATCGTCTTCACTTTTAAAAGTACAGTCGCTAACAAAACTTCTTTTTCCTCATTAATAATATTGTTCACAGCATGAGATGTAGATGGTGTCGATAGGAATTTATTCATTCGGTGCTCGCTGCTGCTGGGTTGCTCATGTTCCCCATCATGCATGAGAGTGTGATGTGGCTTATCACATTTTTTGCACTTTTTTGTCGAAAAACATCGCTGTTCTCCATGACTGTATAAACAATTCGAACAAACACGTAAATTGCTTACTGTGTTTTTGCGTGCATTTCCGTTCATTGCAAGGAATTTGTCACAGTTCATCAACACGTGATCTCTTTTGCAAAGCGGGCAGATTTTTGTTGTTGCGAAGTGTGTATTTGCTGTCTTTTGAAACCTATTAAAGTACGATGACCTCGGCGTATTATATTTATAATTATTATTGCGATTTGTTGATAAATTATTGAAGTATTTATTTGGTGGCGTATATTTAGTTGGAGATGATTTTTGATGATAACTTCCTTGTAATGCTTCCAAAGCCATAAATTTTGATTCTAAAAAGTTTATAAATTCTTCCAAATTAGGGAAATCTCTCGGTTGCTTGAGGTCTTTGATGTATTCGTTGTAGGTTGGTTTATCCAGTTTTTGCATTAATAAATGAACAATAATCGGATCCCAATTGGTTATGTCCAAACCAATGTTACTAAGCCCGTTTAAACATTCTAACATGACGTCATGTAGCTTTCTTATGCTGGCTGCGCTTGCTTCTTGTATTGAATTTTGGTTCAATAATGTATTTATGTAAGATGTAAATAAAAGTCGTTTGTTGTCATAGCGGTGAGTAAGAATCTCCCAGCAAGATGTGTAGTTTTCAGCACTGATCCCGAGATGTTGAACTAGTTTCTCCGCTTCGCCCTTTAGTTTCGTTTTAAGATGCTGCATTTTTTGAGCTTTAGACAACATGGGATTGTTATGCACGCTTTCGATGTAGAGATCTTTAAATGTTAACCACTGGTTGTAATTACCATTGAAATCCGGGATAACAATTTTCGGTGTAGCCCTTTCGTAATGCGAGTTATTCCAGATATTATGTTGCAGCTTCTTACGTAGGTTATCGTAGATATTTTCTATATTTTCATATTTTTGTTTGTACGTTAAATCTTCATCCCGTGATATATAGTCGAGTTCCCAGTTAGTTTTTTCGATTTGATCCCATTTTATTTTCAACATGTTTAAGTTATCTTCAAGTTCCCATTTTTCCTTCACTGAATCAAAGTTAATTTTCTCCACAGTCCGCTCGAAAGCTCGAAAGTTACAGAATTGTTGCCGTAAAAGATCCTGTTGTTTTTCAGTTGACTCATTAGTTTCCCGTGGAGGTGCGTGAAATTTAATATCTTCGAAATTAAATTTCGACTTGTTTTCTTTGACTTCTTTAGGTGACGCCGGAGGAGTATTTTGAATTTGCTTGCTTGTAGATGCCGATGGTAGCCCCGCTTTTCTCTTTAGTATGTCTTGCAAAATATCTTCGTACATCCTCTTTGTTTTGTTGAAAACATCATCGTTGAAGTATTGATTATCCGTCTTTTCAGTTTTTTCCAGTAGTTGATGGTTGTATACAAATTTCTCCCAATTTGAGTTCAGACGGGAAAGACGATCTTCTAAGTAAGCCAAGGTCTTCCTGCTTGGACTATCTTTTTTATAATTGTTGTTTAGTTGTTTCAGTTCTCCAAAAATAATTTCTTGGCGGCTAATGATATCCTGGACGTTCTGAGCCATTGTTGTTTGCAGTTAAGCAGATAAGTTGTAAATTATTAAGTTAAGTTTGTTTACCGTAGAACTGTTTCGTCGCAGTATCGTTAGTTCAGTTTAATCCCGAAATTGTTTCGCAGGTCTTGATTTCTCGAAGGTCCACTTTTTCGTTATCTTGAGGTAGTAGGACCAATTCGTTGATCTTGAAGCTCGATGGACCAATTTCGTGATCTTGAAGCTCGAAGGACCAAATTTTCATGTATGGCTCGTAATAGTGTTGAGTTGATATAAACCACAAGATTAGCGAGTAAAAGTTTATTAAGTTAGTTACAAAGTTTTAAGTTTAAGTTGGATGCCAATCCGCGGTAAGAGCCGCCCGTCAACTGCCTTCTTTATTGTATAAAAAATTGACTTAAATATATTTCGTTCTAATGCGTCATAAACGAGGTCGCGGTGTCAGCTATATAAAATCTGTACGTAAACCGTACACCAATTTACTCGTAAATTGGGTAATGGAGTGTCTTAACACTAGGTTACCTTTGTTTTTCCTGTCGTGCCGCAGTACAGCGAGAAGTAAAAGAAAAAAAAAACCACAAATATAACTGTATCCGCTTACCTAATTTAACAAAACTCTCTGAAAACTCGAAGATACCCTTGAAACCGCGGTTCTGCGTGTTGGCCGATCGCGGCAAAGTATAGAAGGTGACTAGCAGGCGCTCGTTGCTCGAGTACAGCACCAGGTTGCGCTGCTGCCCGCAGTACGTGCCGATCACGGCGGAGGAGTTGTCGGGCCCGTCGTACACGCGCACCCAGTCGAACGGGCAGCTGTTGCAAGTTATGATCCATTTTACAAACTATCTATATATCAAAAAATACCTATTAGATAATATTAATTAGAACAATAACAATATTATGGATAACGTGTATAACGCCATGTAAAAACATGGTTCATACAGCTGTAATGTGCGGATCAACCCCATATATATTGTATATCATCTCTCATCGTCGTAGTTAAATTATAGTCTTTATGTTGCCAGGAACTAATAGCTATAGCTTTAATGAAAAACTTAAAAAGTTTAGTTAAAATTCTACTCAATACTTTTTGCGAAATGCCTATAACAATAATTTTAAAATAGGCTCTATACCGTGTATAATATAGACACTTGATATTTGTTTTTTAACTGTATAATTAATGTAGAAAATTGACATCTAAAATTATATTATATTCCATAACTTACTGAGGTCCGCCGAAGAACAGGTCGAAGTCGCGGAATTCTAGTCGAATTCGCTGGCCTGGTTGCCCCACGAACTGATAGTTGCATGTTGTGTCCTTGGGATATATGCCGGGGTACGTCGGGGACAGCAGCAGGCCGGTCTTGCGCTTGCTGGCTTCGATCATGAACGAGCATAGAGTGTTCTGGATCGGAGTCCCGACCTCGAATTCCGCTAAGAGTTTTGAAGGTATGCAAATATTTTTTTAAGTTCTGGGTACAGCACTTTAAATGATATCATGATAAAAAATAAAAAAATGTTGTAACTTATTACATAATCAAATTAGTTAAAATCTATAAATATGTAACATTTTTAAAGGCCGGTTTTGGAGCAGGGGCACTGTAGTGTGACTGTAAAAGCGACTGGTTGTGGGTTCTATCCGCACTCGAGGAGATAAAATATTTACTTACATTTATATTTTTATTTCTTCGCTCTGGTGTCGAGGCAAAGCGCGGCGTTGAATTCCGCCATTCAACACTCAATACCTTCTTAATACTAGGTACCCTCTGCCTACCCAGCTATGTGCGCGAAACAGAGTGAAGCTGATTCACTTATTTTTTATTTATTTTTAAAGAGTTATTTCACTGAAGATAGAAAAGTATATGAGAAAATTCTAATTAAACAAAATATGTAAAACTCTACTACGTTCTACGTTCAAAATTTTCCAAAGTATAAAAGACAATGAAGCATAAAAACATCCTCATTCCTTACAAGCGTTGATGAAACGGTAGGTTCCTGTGAAGAGCGTGGGCGGCGTATATGTATGATCTGTAAAAAATGCGAGCGCGACTGCTCGGTGAAGGGATACGCGGCGGCGTGGTGGGATCGGTCCACAGAAACGTCCACCGAAGGCGGAGTTGACCAGCTCTCCGGTCTCCAGGGACGCCATCTCGGAGTATATGTCCATGTGCTCGTGCATGCATCTGAATGAACCACCATACATTGATGTATTAAATATTTTGCCAATTAAAAACACATCAAGCACACAACACACATTTAAATAAATAGTACATAAGAATAAATCTTATATTTTTTGTATTATAATATTTCAATATGAAAAATCTACTGGTGACATGAGTTAATTTATTTGTTTTAATCCATGGTTTGGGCTAGTACTAGATAATTTTTTTCATAGAATGTTATTATTTCTTACTTTTAACACACAACACACAACACATTGGCTTTTCCCTCGAGCCTCCAATATAAAACTTATTGTTTACGCTCCAGCTTCCGGCGCTATAAGTTTCAGATATTGTGAATAAATCAAGCGGCTTCCCCGAGTCAAGGTTTGTGGTAAATATTTGACCTATTTCTCCATTTACTTCTCTAGCCGGTGGAAAAAAACATATTTCTGTCCTTCTTATACTAGTAGTATTAAAAAAAGATAGTATTACTCACGCTGGTAGCTCTCCCACTGCCGCTCCACTAGAAAAGACAAAAACAACTATTAGAAAAAGTAATGTAATGGGAGATCTGGAGTAAAACTTCATAAATGGGAATTGACGTTGATAAAACTGTTTTCCTAACACATTTAGTTGCGGTTTCAATCACATTATCTCGTGGCTGTTCTAAAAGGTTCTCGTAGAACATTTATGTTTAATATTACTTATAATTATTCTCGGGTTTAAATCGAACCCACAACCATAGAATCAGACACTTGTTCAGCTTTGCTAAAATGTCGTAGGTCTGGGAGCCCTGGGATCTCAATTTATTATTTCTACTAAACAGATATACATATAACGCCCTACGTAATTGCCCTTATAATTTATATAAGTGCCAAAATGATTATGGTATTTTTTATAATGAATAAATATTTACGTATATAACGTGGCGTGGGCTCATTCGTGGCGTTAGGGCTTGTAACTGTAAACACGACAGTTTATGGGGTCGATTTCCACTCGACGCAATGAAATATTTAATATTTTTATTTCTACGCTCGGGCAAAGCGCGGCGTTAAGTTCCGCCACTCACGCAATTCCTCTAGACTTCACCGGAAATTAGGAAACGGAATGTTAACACTAGGTTTTTTCTGTAAAGGGGAAAAGCGTGATGCGGAAAAAAATATATATAAGGTAAAATAGGTATAGGTAATAATATTATAACTGCGTATATGATCGGGGTTCCATTCGACTGAATTGTTATAGTTCATCAGGGTGTTATTGATCTAAATCTATACATAAATTACATATTGTTTATGTAAAGTTAGTGTACTTAGAGTTTAACGTTAGTGTTTGGTCGTGTGTAATATATATATAGGAGATAAATATTGGGGGTAAGCTGGACTATCAGTACAGATAAGGAATTGTATTAGATATTGTTAAAGAGCAACTATTTAGACAAGATTTATATTTTACAGTTCTACAGGAGGCCAATCGTGGCGCATGGTACAGGTCTGTGACTGTGCGCGTTTTTTTTCTCTTCGGTGTCGAAGCAAAGCGCGCTGTTGAGATCTGCCACTCAAAACGCAATGACTCCAGAATTCGGTGGAAAGTGAGGAACGGAGTGTCTTAACACTAGGTTCCCTTTGCCTACTCTGCTGTGTGCGGCTTACAGTGTGAAGATGATTTAATTACAAGACACTCCGTTTTCTTTGACCGGGATGTCTTTTTTCACGTTCACAATGGGTGCCGCATAAAGCGTGGTTAGCAGAGGTAACCTATAATCCTTTAGCTTTTCCCGCAAGATTTTCCGGATATTGCACGTTGAGTGGCGGAACTCATCACCGCGCTTTTTTCTGTACCAAAACCTTAGATTCAATAAAAAATAATTCATTCTTATACGTAGGATTTGACTGACTTGATTGACTCAACACCGGCGCGTAGAAAAAGGTACAGAAATAGGGAGAGAGAGAAAGAGAGAGAAGAAAAGATAACATAGAGTCATTTACTCTGGTGGTTTCCCTCGCAGGTCGAAGGTGCGGAACTCTACCAGCACGCGCTGGCCGGGCGCCGCTAGAAACGTGTAGAGACACTGGCGGCTGTGGTTGTTCGGGTTGAGCAGCTCCGGCGCTTGGAAGGTGCCGTTGCTGAAGCCGCCGCGACTCACGAACGTACGGTCGCACTCTGGAATCAAAAAATCCTATGTAAGCACTGTCTGTATAGAGCATTATTTATATTTTTGTGTTCTTTTCTTTTAGATAAATTTCAATGAAAGTTGAAATAATATACTGTAATTTTGAGAAATGCTGTATTTCTTTTTTATTGCAACTGAGCGAAAAAGCTGTAAAAAAAAATAATTGTGAAGCAAGAAGTTATATTATGCGTGGTTGGACCAGTTAGCTACAAAAGTGTCAAAAAAATTATGTTCTATAGAGTCCAGATATAAAAATTGATTGTATTAAGCAATCATTATTATCTATATCTCAAAATTTTACGTATCTATAGTAAAGGAACAGGCACTTTTAAACGTTTCAATCACGATAAAACAAATTGTCAATAAAACGATGCCATTATGTGATTTTATTCAAGTTTGAAGTGACCCAATGCTATAAGCCATTATACGATATTGTTGACGACAAAGTTTACAAAAGCTATATTATACGTATTAGAAATATAAGTTCATATCTATTTCGTACAAAATAATGTTTTTGATTTTTTTTTTAGTTTCTCGCTGTATCCCACACACAGAAAGGCATAGGGAACCTAGTATTAAGACACTCCGTTCCCCATTTTCCGCCGAATTCTAGAGGTTTTAAGTGTTGAGTGGCGAAACTTAACGCCGCGCTTTGCCTCGACTCCAGATTGCAAATATGAATATGTTAAATATTTCATTCCCTCGAGTGAAAATTGAACCAACGTATCGCGTCACACTTTGTGCTCCTTCACCCCGACTGGCCTAAATATTATTTACTATACAACAATAAACATAATCGAATCTCAAAATCAAACATTCCAGACCGAGACCAACGGTATTACCAAAATAGTACCTCAGTACGGCGACCGTACAGTGAAAATTAAAGCAGAAGTGACAAACGCGCCTAAACCTCCCTTAAACATGGACAAATCCGTCTTTTGTTTGGCGGGTTTTTTTTGTTTTTGAACAACTGAGATAAAATGCGACCGCATTTTAGACAGCCTGTTTAAAACGATTTTCTAAGTACTTAAATTCGTTTTCTGGTTTTTATTTTTGTTAGTAGGAAGCGCTTTTAATTTAATATTTGTGTTACGATGTTTTTATGTTATTCTTATAATATTATGACAGTAGGGGCCCAGTCTTTGTGGGCAAGCGAGATAGGCTGTGGGTTCAATACTCGCTTGGGGGGAATGAATTACTATTCATTAATATGTACCTATTCATTTTCCTAGCCCTGATAAAGAGGCAAATCGCGGCGTTGAGACCCGCTACTCAATACACAATGCCTACACAAAAAGGCAGAAAGTGGGATATGGAAATGCCTTAATGAATAAAATAACTGCTAATTAATATTTTTTCATTAATACATTGTATTTAAAAGAAAACATTCGATTTTTTTTTTCTTAAGTATTCTTTTTTTCTTTCGTGTTACTAAGTAGATATTATAATTTAGTACATCAGTGCCGATAAAAGATATAAAAATTATAAATTTAGTTTGCAAATGGAATATTCAATACGCATATCATCGGCTTAGTTAAAGTTAAAAATAAGGAAGTATAAAATCAGGAGGTTTTTACAATTTTGAAAATTTATTTGTATAGTCTACTGTATAAAATAAAAAAAAGTGGATTTATTTTTTTTTATACTTTCAAATGAAGTAAAAATAACGTAATTAACGACGAAAATGAATTTAATAGACTTGTACTCTAAACCGAAGATATATGAAGATATTTTTTACAATATGTCATAAAGAGGTGATTGTTATATGCTCTCGACAAGAGCTCATAGAAGAATAATCGATTATAAAGCTTCAATATTGTAAATTTCAATTTTCTACCTAAAAGTAGTACAATACTGCGCCGTATAAAGGAGAACAGAATCAACGTACGCCACAGCCGTGCCTTTTACTTTTGAAAGAAAATTCTTAGCTTTTTCACTTATAAGTTGGTAAGTTACTTGTATACAAAACAGCAAAAAGAAATGTCAGAAACGTTTGACCTGTTCTAAAAAGTTTAGTCAATTTAAAAATGTTTTGTACACGAATGTGGACTGGCGGTATGTAGAAGTATAAAAGGAAAAGATTTGATGCTTTTTGCAATGGGTGGTTTGCACTTACTACGCAGGTAACAGTCGACACGTCAAAGACAAGCTTTCGCTTTGTTGTTTTTATTTCTATATTTTGAAAGGATCTCTATTTTCACAGTTTAATATGAAAATATTGGCTTGAAAAAGCATTAATTTAAAAGAAAAAGTATTGATTATACAGATTGAGGTTGTTGTGGCACAAGGTAGAGGCTGTAAAAGGGATGGTTCGGGGTACAATTCCCACTCAAGGGAATGAGTTATTACTTTATAATATTTTTAATTCTTGACTCTGGTACCAAGTCAGTGTTGAGTTCTTCAACACAACTCGCAACATACCAGCATTTGAAATTGAGGAGTGGAGGTTTCCTCGCTACCATGATATTGGATACAGTGTGAAGCCATAAACAAGCAGAAATAATCTGTATATCTTTTCAGAAACTTTAAGCCGGTATAAGAATTTAATGAATTTTCTATTTCATATCTCACGTATTTATATAAAAAATAAAATAAATTAGCTTCACGCTATATCCCGCACACAGCAGGGTAGAGGGAACCTAGTGTTAAGACACTCCGTTCCCCACTTTCTGCCGAATTTTTGGAGGCATTGCGTGTTGAGTGGCAGAACTCAACGCCGCGCTTTGCCTCGACACCAGAGCGAAGAAATGAAAATATAAATTTAAGTAAATATTTCAACTCCTCGAGTGGGGATCGAACCCACAACCAGTCGGTTTTACAGTCACACTTTGTACCACTGCGCCACGACTGGCCTCAATGGTGGTATTTATATACATACGAGTATATGTCATGTTATACTCTTCACTTTTTCGCTTCGCATGTTCGCCCATTAAAAGTTGAAAACCGCGCGAGGACTTACGCCAGACTCGGTTAAAACCTTCATTACATCAGATTAATGCAGTGCAAGGATCTTATAAATATATAAGATATTACAATAACTATCATTTATTAGAGATAAAATATCGTTTGAAAAGACACGAACATGGATTTTTAAACATCGTCGCTATGAGGGATTTCTGTACAGTTTCAATCTTAAAGATTTTTTTGTAAATAAGTAAATATTAAATATTTTATATAAAATCTAGAAATTAATCAATTTTAATATTTGATTCAAATATTTGTCTACTTTTATTAGTATAAACAGAAGCTCTCGGAAGTACGTACGCAGTGCATATCAATTTAAACTACCTGCAGCTAAGCTAAGCTCTTCTAATAAATATACTGCTGTTCTTGGAAAACAAATAAAAATAAGCAACATTATGTTATGGTGCAGATGCAGTACTTTCATGACATTTTTTTATATTTATGTTTTTTTTTAGTGTCACGCTATATCCTGCAAGTAACAGGGCAGGCAGCGGAGGTCTAGTGTTAAGACACTCCACTACTCACTTTCTATCGAATTCTAGAGACGTTGCGTATTGAATGGCAGAACTCAACGTCGCGTTTTGTCTCGAGTCCACACCAGAGAGAAGAAATGAAAATATGAAATAATCCATTTTCTCCAGTGAGAATCGAACTCACAGCCGCGAATACAGTCATACTCTTGTGTCCCTGCGTCACGACTGGTACATTATTTACGATCTATTTTTGTAATACAAATCTGTAGTATGAGGGTCGAGGGGGTGTGATCGGGATGAACTCAAAAGTGCATCTAGACATTAAGCAGCTAGAACAAGATCTCACTAATGGCAATACAATACGAGTATGTATGTAATAGTAACTAATTTTCCAAAAAAAAAAGCTGAGTTAAAAATATAAAAAATAATGACTGACCGATGCCGTGACTTTTGACCGCTTTATTTTTTTTTATTTTTTTTTTCGAGATCTTATCAAAGCGTGTATAATGTTAGACATACTTGGAAGCTTAGTGGGCGTGAGCTCGGCGAGCGAAGCCACACTCGAAACCTCCGTGGTCTCCCCCGCGAGCACTGCACAGAAACAACACCCTGTTACCGTCGTGCCTTGCATTAACCACTCCGCTTTGATGCTCGTTGAAATCGTAGTATATAAGTTATATTTAATATAAATTTACTATACGATGGTGCAATATTCCTTCCTGTTTAGCTTTTATATGTTTAGTAGTCAGTTCACAAAGTATTGAGGAAATAAAATCAATAAATTACGTAAAAATCTTGCAAATATATAACAAAACTTGAGGCTGTCGTGGCGCAGGAGCACAACAGCCTGACTGTAACGCGATGGTTGTGAGTTCGATTTTAATGGAATGAAATATTATATATTAATATTTATAATTCTTATAATTTTACCTATTAACGTGTTAAAATAAAAATTAAGCTCAATGATTTACGGTTATTACTTAAAGAAGAATTTGAGATCGCGGAATGTTGAACTCAAGAGCAAAGTTTCCGGCCTCGTTACGTGTAAGTTTGGGCACGATTTAGTACTGAACTTTGGGTAAATTTGGCGACAACGTGTGTCTAATCGCGATCGTGTATCTATTTGGATTTAGTCTGAAAAGAACTATTTTAGGAATGTGGAATCAATTAAACTTTATAGTGGTCGAAAGGAACAACTTTATATAAATTTATTTATTTTCTTCGCTTTGGTGTTGAGACAAAGCTCTGTGTTGAGTTCCGACAATCAACATTGGAACTCTGCGGAACTTAGGGAACAGAGTGTCTTAACACTAGGTTTCCTCTGCCTACCCCGACATGTTCAACATACAGCGTGAAGCTAAAAAAACCATGTTTACGACTTAACAATTTGCTGCAGAAAACTATACAAAGAAAAAACTTAATCATAATTTCAAACAAATTATTTTTTTTACCTAAAAAGGCTGCAAGTAAGGCCATGGCCTTCCATGTATTTTCCTGTTCTTAACTAAAACGACATGAACTCAAATTTCAAATGATGATAGAGGTATCATATAATAAGTTAATATATAAAGATAAAAGGTTAAATATTATCTTATTCTAATACATGATATAATAGAGGCAGTCGTGGCGCAGTGGTACAAAGTGTGACTGTAAAACCGACTGGTTGTGGGTTCGATCCCCACTCGAGGAGATGAAATATTTACTTAAATTTATATTTTCATTTCTTCGCTCTGGTGTCGAGGCAAAGCGCGGCGTTGAGTTCTGCCACTCAACACGCAATACCTCCAAATTTCGGCAGAAAGTGGGGAACGAAGTGTCTTAACACTAGGTTCCCTCTGCCTACCCTGCTGTGTGCGGGATATAGCGTGAAGCTAATTTAATTTTATTTAATTTTTAATACATGATTAGTATTTGCATTATTTAAAGGTACATTTTTATTGTTCTAGTTTAGTTCCAGCATTTAGTCCAACGGCCGCAGTCAAAGTTTACGTTTCAACGGTATACGTTTTTCATTACTTTGTCAATAGTCAGATTTTTTGATTCATTATTAAAATAACGAACGTTCGTTTCGTTATTTTCGAATATTTTCCTTATATCTGGGCCACAATGCAGCGCAAGGGGGCTCTAATTAAAAACGACGATCTGTTGTTGAGTTGTAAAATGTATCGCAATTTAAACAGCTTTAATAGCAAAATGTAATTTTCGTTTTTTGTGGACTCATACAAATAGTATTACAAATACATCGTGTGTAAAAAATTGCTAAAAATATACAGATTATTCAAAATTATATAAATAGTTTAAATATACAATTTGGACCCATCATTCTGTAGGGGCACAATGATGTGACTGTAACGCGACGGTTGCAGGTTCGATTCCCACCCAGGGGAATAAATAAAAATAAATCAGCTTCACGCTGTATCCCGCACACAGCAGGGTAGGCAGAGGTAGAGGTCTTAAGTGTCAAAGTAAAGAGGCCGGTAATAATTGAGTAACCAAGTTTCTTAGAATAGAAGTCATTTATCATTACAGCGAGTTCCGCAACAAATCAACTAACTTTCTTAACTGACTTCGCGTTAAATAAAAGATCGATTCGCTCATTATAATTTGGAAATGTTTAAATTCAAAGGGAAAACAATGGAACCTTACAGTTTTAATGGAGTGTAAATTAATTTTGAACAAAATGACTTATCTTAAGATTGACGTGATGAAAGCGAATGTCATTTATTTTAAAATTATTTTAGGAAACGGACAAAAATGTTAAATAAGCGGGGTTAGAACGCGCGTTTCTTGGAAATTGTTTAAGAGGTTCGAGTCCCGATATACACATATCTAGTCTAGTAAGTAGTATCAGGCTAGGTTCTAGTTGGTAGTAATAGGCTGTCCTTTTATAAGTCCCACAGTACCATCCGTCCATAGGGCACATTTGTCTTGTGTGTAAAATCATTTCCTAGATATAAAACGAAAGAAAAAAATATTAAAAAAAAACTTGTTTTAAAAAAGAAAAATATAATATATAAAATTAAATTAAATTAAAAAAGGCCAGTCGTGGCGCAGTGGTACAAAGTGTGACTGTAAAACCGACTGGTTGTGGGTTCGATTCCTACTCGAGGAGATGAAATATTTACTTAAATTTATATTTTCATTTCTTCGCTCTGGTGTCGAGGCAAAGCGCGGCGTTAAGTTCTGCCACTCAACACGCAATGCCTACAAAATTCGGCAGAAAGTGGGGAACGAAGTGTCTTAAAACTAGGTTCCCTCTGCCTACCCTGCTGTGTGCGGGATATAGCGTGAAGCTAATATAATATATAATATATATTTTATTAAATATAATAATAATAATTATCTACAGGTACATTGTAAGAGTACACCAAAACCTACTAAACAGATTAAGAATATTTTTTTGGCTTCAGAAACCTGTAAAGTATTACATTTTAGGCCAAACATTTATACAATATTATATTTTCAATTATTTTTCATACTCATTCAACCCAATTTTAATGGAGATAAATTTAATACAGAAGTATACGTTAAATACTTATTTAGAAATTCAATTAACACATTAAAAATGATAAAAGTATACGTTATATTGATCTAATATCTTGTTTAGGCCATCGTGGCAAAGCGATTCTGATGCTCTTTCAAGTAATAAGAAAAAAACGCGGCGTTAAGCTCCATCAACACGATATCCATGTCCCGAAATTGAGGGGTACGTGAGGAACGAAGTATCTTAACATTAGGCTCATCTGTCTTACCTGCGGGATAAAACGTGAAACTGGGTTAAGTTTACATATACATATTTTTATGTAGATACATACCAACTCGTTAAAATAAATATGAACCGTTCCAATACAATCTCGTATAATATTCGAAATTTTAAAAAAATATACAAATTGAAAACCCCTTTTAGAAATCTGTGAATAAAATGCGGGCCGTAATGGAGGATGGCGGGGGAGGAGGAGGGGGAGGAGGAGGAGGAGGAGGAGGAGGAGGGGGGGGGGGCTCGCATTTGTTTCTCCAGATGAAAATGAATGAATTCTTTACAAAGTGCCCATGGGGTTGTATTGTATATTACGGTCGTTGTGACGCCCAAGTTTATTGCGAACAATGGCGATGCGCTCAGTTTCGAATTCCTATTCACATATTGCGATAGAGTTTTTTTTTCTATATTTTATAATAAAATTAACCAAAACCCGCGAAATTTTATATTTTTATGTATGAACCAGACGTTCGATTATTCAAATGTCAGGGATTTTTTATTGATTAAACATTGTAACTTTGCCTATCTTTTTATTTATCTTCTTATATCCACTGGAATATCGGGCCAAAGGTGGAGACGGATGTTTCTTGAAACTCTGCCTACCCTTGGCAGAGAAAATCTAATTCTTGAAATATAGTGCGTGTTGAGTACCTTATTTCAAAGCAACTATGTTTAAAAATGCGGTTTTTGCTAAAAATAATGGTTTTCCACTTTTTGTTCGATGGTGCTAAAGAAATTTAACATAACAGTTTTTATAAAACGCTTACAAATATTCCCTCAAGTAAAATTCGAACTCATTACCAACGCAAAGACTAGTCTGATTCCGTTTCACCGTAATTACTGACTAAAGTTAAAGTTAAAGAATTTAGGTGAATTTTAATCGTCGCAATATTAAAATCTTACTCTGATTTTAGCTTAAGCTCTCAGTACCATGAAGTTCCTTCAAATGTAAAGCTGGGTCACGACTTTATGAGAATTACGTACTAACTGGAAAAAGTTTTTTTAGAGAACAGTTTAGCAATAAGATGTAAATAAATTAAAGAGTAGCACAAGAATGTGTTTTTTTTTCTTGTAATTTTTGACTTCAGCCTGTATCCGCACATAGCAGGATAGGTAGAAAAGACCTGAACCCTGGGAATCTTTTTTTTTACGTGAGGAAATCCCGTTACGCATACCGGCCCGAGGGGGGATTCGAGTCGGTTATGTGGGACTCGCGGACTGGCAGATGTAGGCCGTCCGAATACCCACTAAAACCTCTCGGTGCTCCTCCTCGACTGCCACTGGCCGCGAGACGCGGGGACAATAGTCCTCCGCGAAAAACCTGGGGACCTAGTGTTGAGATACTTATTCCCCATTAAGAGACTTCCGTTCTGAATTATGAATATAGGAAATTCCGATGAAATTGAGCAGCAGAATTCAACGCCGCTTTGTCAAAGCGTTACCAGAGCGAGGAAGTAAAAATATTTAATTTCCTGCAGTGCGGGATCGTACCCACAACTTACCGCAATTACAGCCGCACGCTCGTTACACTGCGCCACGACTGGCCTCAATTTAACATTTTAATTATGATGAAATATCTAAATAAAAATGTAAATCTCATTTTACATTCTACAAAAAAAAATTAAGCCTCAAACAATAAAACGAGTCGGTATTTTATTTACTCCGCAAAAGTAACATGTGAGCGGATTTGAATGGAACCTTAATTATGTATTACGGAGCATTAAATATTCTTCACGTATGATCTCTCGAGCGAAATTATCTCAAATATTCACACTCGGGGCTGTTTTTTTTTTAAATTGGATTTGGAAAAAATATTTTTGTCTTTTAATTTTGCTTTGCTTTGCTCGAATTTTATTCAGATGCATAGAGACGTGAGTTTTGTTTGAAATACTGTCTTAATGAGTACCTTAAGAGTTTAAAAAAAGTATGTTTTTTTTTTATTTCTTTTAATTCAATGAAGAACTTTAAAGTAACCTTTTGATAATTTCAAATGAAAATATAAATTGCAACGTTTGAGAAAAATACCCCTTTTCGATCTCTATACTAAGAGAAAATTTAATGCTTGTACATTTCGTGGCGCACAATAGTGTGATTATAAAAGAAGAAAGAATTAAATATTTATTATTTTCATTTCCTTACCACTCAACACCCAGTGCCTCGACGATTCTGCGGAGAGTGCGGAACAGGAGTATCTTAATGGGAACGGACTGTCTTAATACTAGGTTCCCAGGTTTCCTTTGCCTACCCTGATATGTGCGGGATACAGCGTGAAGCTAACAGAAAAAAAATTAAATCTTGAAACTCTTGCCAGTATATATCTTTTTTAAGTTATTTTCATATTTTTATTTGTTAGATACAGCCAGTATTTGAAGTTTGAGCAAAATCTGAAATCTAGATTCATTAATAGATCATTACTATAGAAACTAGAAGAGCACAGTGATATAACTCTACTGAGAAGAACTATATAATAGAAACATGCACATTAAATGTTTATTTACAGGATAAGGCAAATTAAAAAAAGTGCCCTCCAGCAAAACGCTAACACCAATCTCGTGTTAAATTTCCCGTGAAACCGTTTTCGGGAAATCGCAACAGTGTGACAACATGGCGGCCGGAAGTTCAGCCATCTTGATTGTCTCGCCGGATATTGGGGGTGGCACCCGTCCGTATAATTGCTGGTATCGCCTATGTTTACTGATAGACAGATAACAGTCCGTATTTCCATAGAACATGCGAAATAGAAAATACAATAAATTAAAATTTAAAAAAATTAAAATTAAATTAGCTTCACGCTGTATCCCGCACACAGCAGGGTAGGCAGAGGGAACCTAATGTTAAGACACTCCGTTCCCCACTTTCTGCCGAATTTTGGAGGCATTGCGTGTTGAGTGGCAGAACTCAACGCCGCGCTTTGCCTCGACACCAGAGCGAAGAAATGAAAATATAAATTTAAGTAAATATTTCATCTCCTCGAGTGGGGATCGAACCCACAACCAGTCGGTTTTACAGTCAAACTTTGTACTACTGCGCCACGACTGGCCTTGACAATAAATTAATAATAATATAATTTTATAAATTGATTCTGTATGTAACCGAACAATAGTAAAGCTAATGATCACAAATTTACCAAAAAAAAAACATATTGCCCCTAACAAACATGGAAAACAGATGCTAAAAATATTATTTTACTTTGCCAACATTAACTAGGCAGAGGGAACCTAGTGTTACGACACTTCGCTTCCCACTTACCGACGAACTCTGGAGGCATTGCGTTTTAAATACCGGAAATCAACGCCGCGCTTTTCTACTTTGGTGCCAGGGCGAAGAAACAAAAATATTAATCAATAATAATTAATTCCCCCAAGTGGGAACCCAACCCACAACTGTCACGTTTACAATAACACTTGTGCTCCACTGCACTTTATTTAAACAAATATTATATAAACTATTATCGTCTGCGAGCCCTTATTAAAAACATTTGATCTCATCCAAGAACAGATACGGTTTAATTCCCTAAAAGCCCCTTTGCATGTGCAATGGAATATAAGCAATTCGACGTTCAATTTGCTTGAAATCTTTCATAATATCAAATGAGAATGGTATTTGTTGGTATTAGTGGTGTTGTAGACGTATTCGTGTGTAACATTCGCTCTGTTTAGTATGGATAGAAAGAATTGTTTGAAGTTTTATGTTTTTTTTTCTTTTTGTTTCGCAAATAATAGAGATAATAAGATCCCTACACTCCTGTCCCCAATTTCCACTGAATTCTCGAGGCATTGCGTGTTGAGAAATGAAAATAACAAATATTTTATTTCCTCGATTGGGAATTGAACTCGCAGCCGTCGCGTTATACTTACGCGCTAGTGCCACGGCCTTAAAATTAGTATTTTTTTCTAATAAATTAAAAATTAAAATAATCCTAAAATAAATGTTATGTAATATTCTTTGTAGTAATATAATAGTATCGATAGATATCCTGACAAATTGAGGCTAAATTGCGTTTTTTTTTACAAAGCACCCTGCTTTGTGAAAAAAAATAGGCAGAGACATCTGAGTGTCAAACAACTCCGCTCTCTACATATGATCTCTAGAAATACAAATGAATAATTTATCAGGATGCGTCTTGATCAATGTATCTAGAACAGAACTTAAATACAACACATTTTCATAATATCTAAATTAAACTAAGTTTTTCGTAAATCAAACAAATGCATTGCTTGCATCGTTTGGAAGTGGCACAGCGAGTTTTTGTACACACGATGGATGTGGGTTCGATTTCCATTGGGGGAAATGATTTATTTGATATTTTCTTGCCCATGCTATGGTAACAATGCGGTTAAGTTCCATCACAATGCAATGTCTTGAAAATTCGGCGGGGAACGCACTTTTCTGCCACAAGGTTCCCTCTGCCTATCTTGCTATATGCGGAGTACAGGGTAAAACTAAATTTATATATATATATATATATATATATATATATATATATATTCACTAATAAATCACTACTACTACTATTTAGTAATATAATAGGATGAAACCATTTAACTCTCGGGGAATAGAATCACGCAAACGTTTGTGAGCTGTCGCCCCGGACTCGCTTAATGGCTTAACCTTTATCTAAGGTTGCTGGGGCGAAATGTTATTGGATCTCAGACTATTAGGATATTTTTTATTTTATTTTCTATAAATTATATTTTTTTTTATCAAAAATACTCTATATTGCCACTTATATTTATTGTAAATCTTATGTATATATTGTTATTAGAGTTAGAGTTCTGTACCTCAAAAGGAAAAAAACAGAGCCCTTATAGGGATCACTTTCTTGAGCATTTTTCCTTTTTATCTTGAGAACAAAAAAACCTAATTATTAAAATCAAAACAATCTAAAGATAAGACCAAAAAACACTGCATAAATGTAGATATTTCATAGGAAACAATGTATAACTCATGAAATAAACAAAAAATATATTGTAGTCGATTTCATATAAATGAATTCCCGCAAAATTAACTTTACAATCCGATTCGCACTTAATTGATTTTACTTAGTTTATAATTTCTCATATTTATATCCACAAACATAGCTACTTAAAATGACATTTATTTGTTTATCAAAATAAATCATATATTAATTTGACTTCTTATTTGAAATGAACAGATGCTTATATTAGGACATTATCCCACTTGATTGAATTAGGCTGTGAAGCATGAATAGACAATGCGATAATATAGTTACAGTAAACATGGTCTTACTTGTAATCAAACAGTTCTGTGCTTATAAAATATATTATTAAATTTTCGCCATTCTTAATCTGTAGCCAAGTATCCAGGCGCGCGCGGCGTTGATCTCCGTCATTCAGTCACGTAATGCCTCCAGAATACGGCGGAAAATGAAGAACGGAGTGTAGCTTTCCTCTGCCTGACCTGCTGTGTCCAGAGTACAGCTTCAAGATAAACAAAAACTATTTTAATTTCGTTTTATATTTTTATTAATTTGACTGATTTACCACCAACAGAAGAGTTCTTATTGAAATCTAACTGTGTACTGAACCCACTACTGTCGCCGTAGTAAGCCGCGCTGCCAGTGCCAACCCCGTACATATATGTAATTAATTACATTATGCTCAACCCAGTTACGCCTTCACATTATTACATACGTCTGAATACACGCATTAATTTTCAAGTTGAATGAAAGCACAATGCCTATATGAAAATATCATATACATATTTTTTTTCTTCGAATTTTTTTTTAATAGGATCTATGTTTAATTTATTTAAGTTTATATTTCCATTTCTTCGCTCTGGCATCGAGGCAAGCGCGGCGTTGAGATCTGCCACTCAACACGCAATGCCTCCAGAAATCGACAGAAAGTGGGGAACGAAGTGTCTTAACCTTAGGGTCCCTATGCTTACCCTAATAAGTGCGGGATACAGCGTGAAGCTGATTGATTCATGTGTTGATGTTTAATTTTTTTTTAAGTTAAATCTTTTTATAGATTTGTTGCTTTTTCTCATTTGTGTATGAGCATTTTCACTCATTTTTATTTGACCAAGCGGGTAAAGAGACAAGGGATTTTTTTTACTTCACGCAGCATCCCGCACATAGAACTTCCGCTGCTCACTTTGAGTTGTATCATATTAGCTACACGTACTTCCCTTACATACATTGACTTAGAACAAAAAAAATAATTTGCAAAATAAGGAATATTTATTGAATACAGATAAAAAAACAATCATAATTTCTTGTAAATAAAAAAATATATACGGATGAATATGAAAAAAATATTATTACGACACTTTCCCAAAGTCGGTTTAATCTAAGGCTTTACCAGAGATAATGCCGTAAGACGCGGCTAAGGTAGAGTGATTTCTGCGTTATCTGGCCGGGACACCTGATTCCCATTAATTATTAACTTGGCTCTACCATTGTACTTATATTATGAAATTATATTATTTTCTCTTCATACACACTATTTTCGTTATAACTAAAATGCTGGTGGATTTTTTTTTGGTTTGATCTTAATATGGTTTTGTATATTTTTTTAGTTATTTACTCAATATTTACGTGTTAATTAGTTTTAATTCATTCTCACATGACAGTGAGATGTATTTTTATTTTAGCTGTAAATAGCAGGGTAACAGGCAGGCAGTGATAAACTTTCCACTGGAATTCGAGACATTGCGTGTTTGGGGCGAATTCAACACCGCACTTCGTCTTTCTCAGTGAGTCTGCTCAGTGGAAAATGTAAATAATTAATTGCGACGGATAGAAATTGAACCCGTAACACAGTGGGCCCCGCTGTACCAGTAAACGCAATCACGATTGGCATAATTTATTAGAATCATGAGATTAGTAATATTTAAACTATGGAAAAAATCATGTGAAATATCAATCATTTGTACGACAATTTTTCGACATCAACACAAATGGGTTTAATGATTTGTTCATCGAATATTACATAAAGTAAATTTTAGTAACTAATACAAGTCTTAAATAGATTTTTTTTTTTAAATTAATAAATTCCTTTTTTTTTCTCAAATAGATTGCATAATCTGTCTATAGTGAGATAGATGGTAGTCGTTTTTCGTACCAGAACACCATTACTTAAAGTCAAGCCTTATAAATTATTAAAACGCTCGACGAGCACCTGATATCGCGATAGCTCTTATCCAATGCACTCTTCTTCTTCTAAGTTTAGCAATTTGTAATCATTTAAGAACATTATACGTTTATTGTTTAAGAGCTACCTTATAAATTTTATAAAATCTTCTTTATTTATGTAAAGCTTAGTTAAAAGTTTGGTAAATATTTGTGTTATGGATTAAATTAAATTTTTTTTCAGGTTCCCGCTGTATCCCGTGCACAGCAGGGTAGGAAGGAGGGAACTAGTTTTAAGATACTTCAAAAATAATTAAGACTGTTCTAAATTGTTTTATAAGCGTTTATTTGACTTGCCGTGTTTAATATATATGTGTGTATGGGAAATCTTACAAACTCACTTATAGCCACCGTCTAGTATCATCATACCTACACTTTTTTATCTTTATACACTCACACAAATGCCAAGCTCTGCTTACGTCGACTGTAGAACTATTTAATACTAATATTTGAAGACGAAATTCGGAAGTTTTAACTGTGACAATTTCTATTAAATATTAAACAAATAAAATAAAATAAATAAATCAGCTTCACGCTGTATCCCGCACAAAGCAGGGTAGGCAGAGGGAACCTAGTGTTAAGACACTCCATTCCTCACTTTTTGCCGAATTCTGGAGGCATTGCGTGTTGAGTGGCAGAACTCAACTCAATGGAAATATAAATTTAAGTAAATATTTCATCTCCTCGAGTGGGGATCGAACCCACAACCAGTCGGTTTTACTTCGTGCCACTGCGCCACGACCGGCTTCTAAATATAATATAAATATTAAACAACGCGATTTAAAAAATTTTCCTCGAAAAGTAAACTATCTAACACAAGAACTTTATAATGTTAGTAATTAGGTGAAGCAAAATTAGAGCGTACAATACTTTCCAATGCAACTGAACTATTCAATATAACTGAACGGAAATACTAGTGTTTTATTGAATTTGTTGAACTAATGAACTAAATGAATGTAAATTTAAACGCTACCTCAATTTCAGTGAAATTTAGTTAATAATGTGTGAGCGCGCCCACTGCCTCGTCGTAATTAGTGAACTTAGACCCTTTAATCAATATTATGTTGCAGTGATCATATTACTATTATATAGCAATATACTTTTTTTAATAAATTCTTTAATATTTGTACATCAGGTTCACGCTGTTTCCCGCACACAGCAGGGTAAGCAGATTGAACCTAGTGTTTTTTATTTATTTTTACTTAACACTACAAACACTTGGTCCGTACCCTTTTTTAATGTATTATTATATGTGATTTCCTTATCATATATATTAATGATATTATTGTTTACTTTACATAGTTTTACAATTTTTTTTCTACCGGATTCTGGAGGCATTGCGTGTTGAGTGGCAGAACTCAACGCCGCGCTTTGCCTCGACGCCAGAGCGAAGAAATGGAAATATAAATTTAAATAAATATATTTGTAATACAATAGTAATATAGTTTTATTGTTTTATATTTTTGCAAAAAAGTAACATTTTGTCTTAATGGTTGCACCTTAGTTAGTTGATTTTTTTTATTTCTTTAAATGTATTTTCAATACCCATTGTGGTAGAGCAGACTGTTAACGCGACAGTTGTGGGTTCGATTTCCACTCGGGACCATTTTCTTGCCCTAACAACAGGAAAGAGCGCGGTTGATTTCCGCCACTCGACGCAAAGTGTCTAGAAAATATTTATGTTCATAAGTTTGTCTGTTTGGGATGTGAAACCACTTTTAGCATTGAACTATGGCATACAATTTTAATAGTTTATAAATTTAATTTTAAAAGTACTAATTACACAATAAAAATTACGTACACATCCCTAGTCGCCTAATTGACATTTCAAAGTATAATTAAATAACGTTTAAATAATGATAAAAATTAAATTTTCCCAATTTAATTAAATAAATTTGATATTCGTCCTTTATTAGTGATTTAGTTAAAATTTATGAATATTCATATAAAGGTGTGCAGCCGTTGAGCTTCAGTGGAGTTGATGCATAATTTGGAATGTAGGGCGCGGAAACTCAGCCATTTTGTTTTAAAACGACTTCAAAATGGCGAACAGCGAGAGTCGTTAGCTTGAAATATAACAGGTAATTATTGCAATGGTTTTACACCATTTTTTGTAAAGTATCTACTTATATCATTCTACGCCAGTAATATTTGTTTTAATGTTGTTATAATTGTGAGCATATTATTTATATTTCTGGGGAGAAGTACGGCGTTAAGTTCCGATATCCGTATTTAATATGCAACACTACTTGAATTCGATGGAAAGAGAGAGTGAGAAAAAATGTTTTAGCACTAAACTCGGGATGAAGTGTATATTATTAATATTTTTAATGATAACATTATATAACATTACATAGTTGTAGACAGCGGAAACCTAGTGTTAAGATACTCCGTTCCCATTAAGACACATCCGTTCCCTATTTACCGCTGAATTCTCGGGGCATTGCTAATTTAGTGGCGAAATTCGGCGCTTTACTTCGTCACCATAGCGAAGAAAAGAAAATATTCAATGTTTCGTTCCCTTGCATGGGAATCGAACCTACAATCGTCGTATTTATAGTATCACGCTTGTGCCCTTGCGCTATGACGGCCTTAGATATTTTTTTCATAAAAGGAAGATTGGAGAGGATGACAATTATTATTTCCGCCCTAAATCTTTTTATACCTTTCTGGAAATGATTTGAATGATTTGATTGAGAACTTTTCGTATAAGAATTTCGACGATAATGAGGACGAATGGGCCAGTGGTCAAAGCGCTTGGACAGTTTACTAGAGGTACAGATTGAAATCCCGCTACGTTCACTGTTTATTTATACTTTGCTTAAAAAAATATTAATCTTTCCCGAGAAAATGAAAAAAATATTAAAAACACACGATTTATTTTAAATCTAAAATATCTCCACATCACAAATCCACAGCATCGTTATATTGAAAAAACGGCAGCCAAGCGAAATTATTTCAATAGAAATTTGCGAAGTTTCATAATATATATAGTTCCTGGATCCGACGCTCGCACTTTCCACTCGACCGCGCCCACTCGGCAACTTACTCTTATATCAAATATGGCACATTCGCGTAGGGGACTCAGGTGAGAAATGGATAGAATAAAAATGTCAAGTATTTGGTAGGTAAGGGTTGAAAGGTAACTAGGGTAACTTATTTTACAAATTCTTCTTTCAATAATAGTCCCCCTATTTTTAGTTATTTTGTTTTGAGGCCAGTTGTCGCATCGCAGTGCAGGTTGTGGGTTCGATTTCCAATTAAGGACATTGAATATTTAATATATTCATTTCCTCATATCACGAAATCCTTCCAGAATTCGGCGGAAAATAGGAAACAGAGTGTTTTAACACTAAGTTCTCAGGTTCCCTCTGACTGCAAGTTAGCAAGCAGGATGCTTGTGCGATATGCAGAGTGGAGCTAGAAAAAAATATTTGGTTTAGACTACCTTACTATCCACTTTTTATAAATCTTAGAAAAAAATCAAACTTGAGTTGTCGTTATCATGGACAGATACTTCTCACCTACGTCCACAACATCGTATGTTATTATACGTTATATTCTTCTTGAGGCCGGTGGTGGCGCAGTGGCACAAAGTGTGACTGCAAAATCGACTGGTTGTGGGTTTGATCCCCACTCGAGGAGTGAAATATTTATTTGCATTTATATTTTCATTTCTTCGCTTTGGCGTCGAAGCAAAGCGCGGCGTTGAGTTCTGCCACTCAACACGCAATGCCTCCAGAATTCGGTAGAAAGTGGGGAACGGAGTGTCTTAACATAGGGTTATGCCTACCCTGCTGTGTGCGGGATACAGCGTGAAGCTGATATTCTTCTTTAAGGTTCATTTTAAATAAGAATTTTAGCATTTCTAATGTTAAATTCAAAAAGAAAAATGTCTCACACTGAAAAGCTCTAACTGTCTCCTGTATCGAGTTACAGTTCGAAGTAAATATATTATTCAAAAATAACTTTTCTCGACTTTGCAGCTACATTTTTAACTTTAAAATACCTTTATAGACTTCTAATGCTACCAATAATTCTATAAATTTAGAAGTTAAAAGTATTATAGGTACCTATATAATGTGAAATTGAAAAGTAAAAAAATATTATATTGTTATTTGAATATTAATTGAATATAATGTTTTCAAAATATCTTGCGTTGCTTGATTCTTAATTTTTTTTAGCTTCACATTGTATCCCGCACAGGGAACCTGGGAACTTAATGTTAAGACATTCCGTTCCTATTAAGACATTTACGTTCCCCACTTTCTGATTCTTACATGTTCATATATATTTCTTTATTACAAAAAAATTGCGATGACTTCTAAAGTAAATGTATAACTAATTACACATTAAACTAAGCGGAAAAATAAAACGGCTACTCAGATTTATCAAAAAACCGCCTCAACTGTATCCATCAAGGGTTCAAATCTGAAAACATTCTTATAACCAAAAATTACAATTTATTTCATAATAATGTGAATATTTGTCACAATTATATGATAAAGAAAAATACACCATTAAAATATAAACAATATACAAAGTTCAATTTAAGAAATATAAAATAAAAAAAAATACTTTAAAAATCACGGTTTCAGCTGTTTCCCACGAATTAGAATAGGTAAAAGGGAACCAAGTGGTACCCAAAAAAGCTTCCACAACCCATTCGATGTATTACAACTGATTATTTTCCATATACGTCACAAAAAAATATATGACAATAAAAACTCAAAAGTAAAATTCGATTCATCTCTCCTAAAGTCGTTATGCCGGCTGTGATGATTGATTTTTAATTACGTCGAACCATCCAGTGTACATTGACAGTGTTGGGTCGAACGATAGATGAATGGAGGCGAGCTGATGACTCGCTTAGTTCCAACTTGGCGATTTGTCTTTCATCTGTTCTAATAATAAATCTATTCAGGCCATCGGCTGATGTAATGGGTCTGGATTCGATTCCTATTTGAGAGAATGGATTATTTTTATTTCTATGGTCACGTGAAACAAATTTCAGTCAGTACCGCCAGTCGATACGCAATGACGCGCGGTAAGTGGTGAGCTGGGTGTGTTGACATAAGGATCTCTCCGCCTGTTATATGCGAGATAAAGCGTGAAGTTGAGAAAAATGTTATTAAATTAAGAGGTCGTCGTATTTTCATTCTCTAGTTTTGGAAAAGAGATAATAATTTCGATACTTAATGTTGCTAGATAAAAACTTTTTAAGTGCCTTTATTTTTTATATTATGTTCACACATTCTAAACTGTTACTGTGAATTCAATTTAAATTAATCATGCCTAAATAATTGAGTAAAAGCTTTAATACTGTACTTTTTCATCGGTACTAAAGATAAGGCGAGGGCTTTCAAGATGCGGCCTTTTATTTTTAGTTTTGTAATGATTAGCATGTTGTAACTGACATTGAGATGAATTGTATTTTACATTAAAAAAGAATTAAAATATTCGCTTCCCGGGCACAGCAGGGTAGGCAGAGGGAATCTAGTGTTAAGACACTCCGTTCCCCACTTTCCGCCTTATATGGAGTCAGGTCCACTTTATCATGACAATGTCAAAAGACATTGTCATTAAGTTATTTTTACATAAAACTATTTTTTTGAGAATTTTAAACATAAAACAATTTTTTTATATATAATTAAACATTCACATAACAGATTAATTGGTGCTTATTAAGTTATTTAATCATTTTGATAAAATATTGACTATTTATACAATATTACCTGAGGAAACAGATAATTTATGAGAATTAATAATAATAAAATATAATGGAGAGAATTTAAAACAACGTCTTAAATCATGTCAATTTTATAATGACAGACTATACTCATCAATCAAATGACATGACGATTGCGCGCGAAAACATCTATGAGAAAATCCTTATTATATTTATTACTGCGTGATTATTAAGCCTTAAATTAATAAAAACCAGCTTCACACTGTATCCCGCACACAGCAAGGTAGGCAGAGGGAACCTAGTGTTAAGACACTCCGTTCCCCACTTTCCGCCGCATTCTGGAGGCATTGCATGTTTAGTGGCGAAATTCAACGCCTCGACACCAGAGCGAAGAAACGGAAATAGACAAGTTAAATATTAAAGTTCCATATTTTAAGCTTTTAAATACATATAAAAAGCTTTAAAAGGCTTACATCACAAGGCTTATCTGACAATCAACTATTCTTTACTTTGACTGCACGAACCTGGAGCGGGATTATGTGAACCTAACCGCTTCGAGAACCCTTCTTACAAACTTGAACCAACGGTTCACAGTTAAAAATCAAATAACATGTAGGTTTTGCTAGTGTTGAAAGGATATATATTGATTTAGTTAATGAAATTAGTGTAATTCGAAGGCTTCGTCCCCTTCAATTTGTTACCTGCAATCTTATAAAAAATAAACTCTTGAGAGGACGATGATGTATTTTTATATAAGTAATTATAAGAAAAAGTTAAAAATATATTACTAAAACCAAGTAGAAAAAAAATAAATAAATAGGGCACTCTAGATACACCTACGTTATTATTTATAGTATTTACATATTATAAATAAATGTAACGCATATTTGTCAGTACATAAAAAAATTAGATTTTTTAAAAATATGTTTAATGATCTTTACTTACATAATGTTAATTTACTTAAGTTACGAATCATTGATCACACATACACATATCCAGTTTTCCTGTAATAAAAATTCAATGTAACTGAACAGATTCCATACAAAGCGGATGGTGAACGTTAAAATTTTCTCAGTATAATGTTAGATAGGGATTATCTCAGCCGAAGCCTTTGAATAGAATGAAGAGTTGTGGAACTAAAATCAGCCTGTTATAGTAATAGATATCGAGTTTACTTGTAAATACGTATATCAAGATAAAGTGGGGAACGGAGTACTATATATTGGGGAACGGAGTGACTGAGCAATGAGTTCCCGCTGCATATTGCATCCCGCATATTCCCGCATATCTGCTATATGCGGGATACAGCGTGAAGCAGATTTTTAAGATCCTACTTACAATTAATGATTCCTTAAAAATTAGAACGATTTGTGGATAATGTTATAGCAATTACGCCATTCAATTCAGTTTAGATATCAGCAAACTCTACTATAAGTCTACCGCGTTATAATATATGCAACACAATTTGATTAAGGTGTGGAGTTTGTTAAGTTCCCTTACATCGTTGAGGCATGTAGAGCTACAAACTTTAGCTGTATATCCTCTTGGCAACATTTTATATGTAAATGTTTTTGATAAGATTTCAGTTTTTTTTTGCAAGAATGTTGAGACAGATGCGTGCAGGGCTTTGAATGGACCAGATTTGGCTACTTTTATAGAAGCAAATATGGAGAAAGTCGTGGAGCAGGGGCCGTACGACGATGTGCAACTGTAAACGCGACGGCTGTGAATTAGATTGCCAGTCGGGGAATTGAAATATTTAATATTTCTCGTTCTCGTAACAGGGCAAACAGTGGGGTTGAGTTCCGCCACTTACCACGTAATGTCCTAACAATTCGGGAACAAAAAGTGAAAAAGGGAAGTGTCTTAATGGCAACGGACCTTCAGGTCTCCAGGTTCCTTCTGCTTACGCTGTGTATCACAGCAGGGGATGTGTGTGATATACAGCGTGAAACTAAAGCATATATCATTTAAATATATTATGACTCTTTTTTTTACTTTACATTATCTAATCTTTGTATAATGAAATATTATAAAATAATAATCAGATACTTTCAAATAGTTAAAAGTTTGTTGTTAATCGTTAGGACAAGTCTGATTGCCTACGCAGAATAACAATAGGTACAAACTTCAGCTTCACGCTGTATCACGCACAATTCATGGAAAGCAGAGGGAACCTGGGAACCCAGTGATAAGACTCTCAGTTTCCTATTAAGGCACTTCCATTCCGCACTCATCTCCAAATTCTGGAGACATTGCGAGGCTCTCTTAGTAGAGGTACTCTGGTAACGAGAAACAGGTTAAGGTTCTTATAATACCTCTATATATAATCTAGTTATATAACTATATCTTCGCTACAAATACGATTTATTAATCGATACTATGATAATAAATAGGAGAGCATCGATATAACAGTCTAATACAATTTGATACCTCGCGAATGTGCCGGAGCCTCACATCTGTTATAGTCGTAATGAAAGAATGGTTGGAGAGAACTTCTACCGTTAAAAGAAAACTTTGTTTTTTAAATTTGTATCGATAATAAAATATCACATCACGTTAAGTTTAGAAATTATATGTATTTCGTTAAATTACTTTTCTATGTCATTGTTATTAAAATAGTTACATATATTTTCAAATTTTAGGGGAATATAATTCATCTACTGCTACGTCTTTTTTGCATTTTTTTACCTCCACGCTCTTTCCCGAATATAGCAGTGTAGGCAATAATACAATCCGTTCCCCATTTTTCATCAGATTTTTAAGATGATGTATATTGAGCAGCAGAACTTAATGCCAAATATTTTTTAAAATTTCAATCAGCAGTTCCTGAGATAAGCACGTTCAACCCAACAAACTCTTCAGCATATATTAGTCGTATCAGTAAACCCAACACCTTTACACATCATACACAACATTAACGAGATCAATTTTAGTTATAAGACCGTAGTTTCACATTTTTGTTTGTATGGTCAGAATTAAAAAAAATGTTGTTTATTTTATATTAAGTTACCCTTAAGTTTCATAAGTATCCTATCCTTTTTATTAAGTAAATAATAAAAACGAACTGGCTGCGGTTGGCGTTTAACCCAAGGGCGGTCTATTGTCACTCGCCTTTTGTTCCCCGGTCCGTGCATGAGAATGTTAATAGGTCAACAGAGATTGGGTCGGGCTTAATTTAGTGACGCAAGACGGTGTTTATTTACGGTTAAGTTTTGCATATTATATTTTAAGTATGTACACATATGTAGTTATATTTAAAAAAACAATTTTAGCTAGTTTTCAATTTTACCTTTGCTTTCAGGATGCCGCGGGGTTTCTTGGTCATCACCCTTCTGCAGCAGCACCTCTACGATAGGGCAAGTAGAAGACGCTCATAGCGTCTTCTCCTACGCCTAGCCTACGGCAATGGATCGGGTCTGCATTAGGAATCAATAGCACCTAATCCTAAGTCGAAACAAATTCTGCGACACGATTTTTGTGCAAAAAATATTATATTATCATGTTCATGTAAAAAAAATATGTGATATATTTAGATGTTCAACGAGTTTTGTAACAAACTTTACTTTACAAGATATCGAATCCAAACAATCAACAATGTTTTATCTCAAAATTCATTAATAACATCGTCCTTTAAACTTCTACTTCCAACCATTATTTAGCTAAATTAAAAGATAAAACTCAATTTTAAAAAGTCAATTAAAAACAACTTTGTAGCCGATATTTAAGATTTGCTGAGATAATAAGCTGTTCTTTTGGGTCACAACTTTGATACGCCCATAAAAATAACTAGGTCAGAGTAAAAAAAAATATTCTCAAGCGTATCTGGAGTGCCCCGTCATCGAAGATGGGCATTGTGTGGCAATGCCTCGATTTTATTTAGCACTCCACTGGAGGAGTTTGGCCGTCAAAGGAACGATCTCATATAAGGAGGAATAAGATTATACCGTTAAAGTATTCACGAATTAAAATTTGTAAGTTGTTTAATTTAGTAATTTTTTTATTTTTATTTCTTTTTTACATAATTTATGTTATTTTTATAAATATATTAATAAAGCATCGTTTATATTGTTAACTACAATCAGATTAAAAAATAAATATTTATATAGGTATAGCGTTTTTTATCTATTAATTGTAATTTTTTTTTGGTATTATTTATATTCAGTTCCTTTTGTTGTAGTATTCGAATCATGAAATATTTTTTTATTTTTCCTCCACCGTAAGGAGACGTGAGTATTTTTAAACTTTTTAATTGGAGTTTTGGGCAATTTAGAGTTAAATAAATATTTTTTTTACAAAAAGTGCATTTTTTTATACACCCGTAATTTTTACGGATGCCGTACTGATATGTAGGTAGTATATAAGAAACTCAGGATATACATATATCCATATTATCCACACCAGCTTAATGTATATCCTGATAATAAATGAGTTGTGATAAAGGACTTCAAAATAGGTTATATAATCGAAATTCTCTATTTAAGGGTTCCTTGCCAATTTGCAATAAATTTAACGGTTACGGTTGGGGTCGCCCACGTAGCGTTCTATAATATATTACTTTATATTTTATTTCATTATAACTTTTAGTCATAAAAATGTATGTAATATATTTTTACTTCGCTGTATCCCGCATACAATAGGGTAGGCAGAGGGAATCTAATGTTAAGACACTCCGTTCTCCACTCTCTGTCGAATTCTGGGGGCATTCTGGAAGCATTGCGTGTTGAGTGGCAAAAGTCAAAGCCGCGTTTAGCCTCGACACCAGAGCGAAGAAATGGAAATATAAATTAAGTAAATTTTTCATGTCCTCGAGTGGGAATCGAACCCACAACCAATCGGTTTTAGGCACACTTCGTGCCACTGCGCCACGACTGGCCTCGTTTTTTTTATGTTTATACTTTTACTTACTCTTTTTTACGATGTAGGTTTGTCGTTTAAAATTATCTTAAAGCACGTAAACGTTGTATGGTTGTAAACGTATGATTCTTTTTAATAAGAAATATATATTTTCATAATAAGAATAAGAAGAGAAGCAATTTTTTATCAACGTGTTTTATCTTTAAAGATTAATAAGTTTAAAATATCAAGTTACAAATTAAAAAAAAAAAAAACATCCGTCCACATGATGATCATTTTAAAGTTTTAATGTCTTTATTTTACTTTATTTTGGACAAGAAGCGAAAATATTATTTATTATAATTGTAAATTACATATGAAGATATCTAATCAGTCAAGCGTGGTTTTCCTAAATTCATTCCCACAATACGGAATCAAACCCACAACCGCCACGTTATTGTCAAAAATTTGTGCCCCTACACCACGACGGCCTCTACCACGAATCACGGACGAATGAGATAAAGTAGTAAATTTTTCTAGAATTTTATAAACTAAAAAAGTATAAACAGGAAAATTTTCTAAATCAGCAGTTAAAATTATACGCTACGATGGTTGCTGTCAAAAGGTACGCCGTAATCTTGAACGTCTCGATGTCAAAATGACAGATCGAGCGTCCCATTCTTGTTAGACAGATCATATAAGACTAACAAAAATGAGAGACTTGACATGTCATTTAACGTCATTCTGCCAAGATCTTCACATGTTTATAAAAAATATATATTGATTATTTGTTATGATTATTATTAATTAAAGTTATTAAAAAAATATGTACCGGAGTTAATTTAAGAAACGAGCTTTTCAGAAGAATATTGTAAAAATATCCGACTCGTAAATGACCTATAATATGGTTCCGTCTCTAAGATTTATAGATTTTTTTTTAATATTGAAAGTATAAGATGTCGCATCGGTCTTAGTCATCTACCCTACATCTAAACACTCATTAATCTATGTAGTGTGTTTCTTGTTTGCTCCTAAAAGGATCCAGAAGGCTTTATCTTGGTAAATAGATAAAGTTGCTTTTATAAGTATTTACCAACATAGTCGAGACTTCGTAGTCATAGTCGTACCTATTTCTATGGCAGTATATATGTATATACATCTTTTATAAATCAGCTTCACGGTGTATCCCGCACGCAGCAGGGTAGGCAGAGGGAGCCTAGTGCTAAGACACTCCGTTCCCCACTTTATGCCGAATTTTTTAGGCATTGCGTGTTGAGTGGCAGAACTTAACGCCGCGCGTAGCCTCGACACCAGAATGAATAAATGAAAATATAAATTTAAGTAAATATTTCATCTCTTCAAGTGGGGACCGAACTCACAACCAGTCTGTTTTACAGTCACACTTTGTGCCGCTGCGCCACGATTTTTATCTTGTCTTTAAAGATATATTTAGGAAAACTAATTACATTTTCCTCCTACAAAAGAGTTTTTTTAGCAGGATAGGTAGAGTGAGCCTAGGAACTTAGTGTTAAGACACTCCGTTCCCATTAAGATACTTCCATTCCCTGCTTTCCGCTGACTTCTGGAGGCATTGAGTGTTGAGTGGCGGAAATCGTTGCAATCGTGGCGTTGCCTCCTTGGCAACGTAGATTTCCATTAATACCATAGCGAAAAAATTAAAATATGAAACATTTTTTTTCCTCGACTAGGAATCGAATTCATAACCTGTCGCAGTTTCAGCCGCACGCTTGTACCCCTATACCATGACTGGCCTCTTTGTATTTATTATTATATAAAAAAATATGTGTCAAGTGATTTTTAAAGTACCGCACGTATTAAAAGTAATCGGAGCATTAACCGATAATACACTTCTTACCTCTTTGGTGAAAACTTCTATAATATTTGTGAAGTCATATTTACCGGTGGCTAGCTCTTGAAATTTGATTACTTTTTACTCTCATTTATTTTCAAATCTGGCAATTTCAAAGTAAAAAAAGCTTAGAATCTAGAAGAAGAAAGAGAAAAAAGGAACGACTTTAACCGCTCAGTTATTTTTATCAAGACAGTGACAGGTTTTATTACGTATGGATTTTTTTCAACAAAATGTAGCGGAACGAGAAAAAACTAGCATTTTAAATCCAACACATATCATAAACGTTGATTAAAACCGTCACTAGGTGGTATTGAACAAAAAAAAAACAAAATATATTCATTACGAGTTCATTACACAAATGGGTTCTTAATTAAAAGAGAAGATAGAGCTTTGAGGCCGTCGTGGTGGAGGGGCTCAGGCGTGTCTTTAATGCGATGGTTGTGGATTCGATTCCCACTCGAGGAACAAAATATTTAATATTTAACAACAAGGAGTTTTCTCAAAACTGGAGAATCGTATTAGCTCCTTTTGCCATGCTATAAGCGGGATATATTGGGAACTGATTTTTTTTCAGCTATAGTCTTTGATCAACTATATAGTTGATCGAAGGCTTTTAAAACGTCAAAGGTCTGGCACCAGTTTATTAATATGAATAAAATTCCATTTTTAGCATGGTGTCTATATATCGTGTTAAAAATTAAACAATTCTAGTTTTATTACGGTCAATTTCGAGGTGTAAAAAAATATAAATGACAGATTAAATTTCAATTTAAACAACCATTATTAACTTAGAAATTTGAAGAAGTGGAAGAACACAATTGCGTGAAGACTTTGAAATTTGTTTTCTTTTTATTAGTTTTGTTTTTATGTATAGTTGGTTTTGGCTTTTTACGCGTATAAATCGACATTATATATATTTTTGATTATATTTTTTATTGAAACACCTTATTTATATTCACTGTCACTACTTTAAATATTTTTTTTTATATACAACCGATATATTTAGGCGATCTATACAAATTCTTAGTAATTAATTATCTTTGGATAACGGAAATTTGTAAAAATCTCTTTACAAATACGCTAACAACATAAATAAGTTGTAACAAGCGTATAAGAATTTTGACGTAGTTTGATGAGAGATGAGTTCGTACGGCTTAGTTCATCAGAGCGCTTGGACATATTCCAAAGAGGCGCTGGTTCAAATCCCGATACGTTCAATATATATTTATGTTATTTTTTTTTTTAATTTTGTTTTTTTAACTTCACGCTGTAACCTACAAAATGGGGTAAATTGAAAGAATCTAGTGTCTCCACGTTCAGCCTTAATTTATGTCAGACATGCTCGATTTAGTGGCGGCACTAAACGTCGCACTTTACCTTAATGTTAAATATGTATTTATATAAAAATATATTTTATAAATATATTTTATAGCACCATTTAATAATCTCCACACAAAATAACAAAAAAGAATCAGAGTTTAAACGAAGCTCAAAAGAGTGAATCTCTTTATAAGCACTAAGAATCACTTGTTTCAATATTATGCTTTGTTCAAAAGATGTCGGCGAAGAGATCTCGGCAAAGAATGTTTGAATTGCATTGTTGAATTGTTAAGTACGTATATAAGACGTATCTGAGTGCTGCTTTTAAAAGAAATAAGGGATGTAGGACGGGAATATGTGGTGTTTATATCTGTATATAATATTATAAAGCAGAACTTAGAGCACTTTGTTTGGCTGAACGCTTTAATCTCAGGAACTACTGGTTCGAATTGAAAGAATATTACGAAGCTCTGAGAACATTCGTCGAGAAAAGCGTGTTTCGTAGTTGTTTTTTTTTTAATATATAATATTACTACGCTAGAGCAAAAAAAACACGCATTTTCACGAGAATCTATACCAATATCATAACCAAATACCTCTTCAAGCAAAATGTTGTCAACCGTTTGATTGTAACGTTATTTGCGTGTCGATTGTGCACAACGACACAAAAGTGCAAACAGGGCTTAATTTAGATTGTGCCGAACATTCCGGGTTTCAGTTCGTTGTGTTTGTTTGTAAAATTGGAAATTGTTATGTAAATACCGTGTACGTGTCTAAGGCTTCGCCCGTCTAAATTTATAGTTTAATTATATTAGCGAAATCATACTGAATGTCGAGGCCAGTCGTGGCGCAGGGGCACAAAGTGTGACTGTAAACTCGACAGGTTGTGGATTTGAATCCCAATCGAGGAAATCAAATAAGTATTTAATATTTTGACTTCTTCGCTCTGGTGTCGAGCCAAAACGCGGCGTTGAGTTCTCAGCACACATTGCATTCAAAATTCGACGGAAAGTGGGGAAGGAGTGTCCTAACACTGGACTCCCTCTGAATACTCTGCTTATTGCGGGATACAGCGTGAAGCTGATTGTAAAAAATATCTATATAAATTATAGGTTATATACTTACGAGTATTATACTGATATATAAGCTATATTATTGAAAAGTTTCATATTAATCCGTAATAAACTTGCACATTTATAATATTAGTAAGACAGTAAGATTGGTAAAGATTATGAATGTACCTATAATATTAAATTCAACGCCGGCATTTTCGTTGTGATCCATTGCCCGATATAGCCACGAGGCAAGATATAATATTATTAACTCAGTTTTTTTTTCTTTTATATGAACTTGATGTGATGTACATATATATGTTATTAAATAAATTGGTTTGATATATAAACATACCAAAATTTCCATTAATTTTTTCATAAAGTGCTGAACCAATTGCGATAAAATTTATATGGGATCACCTCTGTAGGTACATTTTATAGAACTAAGTATTGAGTCAAAAAACACTCGCATGAAAACATAAAAATACACGTCGAAATGAGAATATATTTAGTTTTATCGTAGGTTAAAACTATCAGTAGTAAAAAAATCTAATATTTTTTCATAATATGATTTTTATTTGAGGCCGTAGTACCGCAGGGGGACAAGAGTGTGATTATAACGTGACGGTTGTGGGTACGAACCTTACTCTCTGCCTATTTTACTGCATGCGAGATACAGCGTGAAGCTGATTTATTATTATCAAATATACCACGTTTTCATTTGTTGTCAAGAATATGCATTTATTAAATGTCACATTCATATGGATACCCATTATAGTTTGGTCACGATTCTCGTTATCACTAGGATCTATTTGCGTCATTCTACAATATATTGTGAATATAGGTCATGTCGTTTGAATATATATTGAAGAAATATATATTTTTAATAATCTTCCTTGCTCATTTAAGTTATTTCTTAATGCGGTAATAATGTAGTATTTAAATTTGTTCTTAATATTTAAAAAAATATTAATATATTTACCATTTTAATAATGACAATGTTTGCGAGAATTTAAATCTTTTATTCATAAATTTTAATAAACGTAAACTGACTAACCCAAAACCGTCTGTTTTGAGTTACTCAGAGGATACAAATTATTTTCTTTTTTTCGCACTGGTAACAAGACAAATCGCGGCGTTGAGTTCCGCTTCTGAATACGCAAAGTTTCAAAAATGCAGTGGAAAGTAGAAAACGGAGTTTTAACACTAGATTCTCTCTGCCTACCCTACTGCATGCAGGATAAAGCGTGAGGCTGAAAAAAAGGTTGCTTTGAAAATAAAATTAATTTAAATAAACAATAGCTACGTGGTCTTTTCACCAATCAACTTGATAAAATACATTCGATTACAAAATCCGGTTACAGGGTGATCGTCATATCGGATCTATTGGAAATCTGAGTAAATCTCTATGACCCTCCTCGTTTACACACGCCTCTCACTGGCTTTCAGGATAATACCATTTGATGTTATATCCATTTTGATATGCTGAAATGCATTTTATAATAAAATAAATACTTATGTTTTAAAATAAAGTATAAATCTATAAGGTTATACTTATAATGAGAAAAATAAATTAAGTAAAATCAAAACCAAATTATCGTCGCACACAGCAGGGTAGGTAGTTAAATCCAACACATATCATAAACGTTGATTAAAACCGTCACTAGGTGGTATTGAACAAAAAAAAAACAAAATATATTCATTACGAGTTCATTACACAAATGGGTTCTTAATTAAAAGAGAAGATAGAGCTTTGAGGCCGTCGTGGTGGAGGGGCTCAGGCGTGTCTTTAATGCGATGGTTGTGGATTCGATTCCCACTCGAGGAACAAAATATTTAATATTTAACAACAAGGAGTTTTCTCAAAACTGGAGAATCGTATTAGCTCCTTTTGCCATGCTATAAGCGGGATATATTGGGAACTGATTTTTTTTCAGCTATAGTCTTTGATCAACTATATAGTTGATCGAAGGCTTTTAAAACGTCAAAGGTCTGGCACCAGTTTATTAATATGAATAAAATTCCATTTTTAGCATGGTGTCTATATATCGTGTTAAAAATTAAACAATTCTAGTTTTATTACGGTCAATTTCGAGGTGTAAAAAAATATAAATGACAGATTAAATTTCAATTTAAACAACCATTATTAACTTAGAAATTTGAAGAAGTGGAAGAACACAATTGCGTGAAGACTTTGAAATTTGTTTTCTTTTTATTAGTTTTGTTTTTATGTATAGTTGGTTTTGGCTTTTTACGCGTATAAATCGACATTATATATATTTTTGATTATATTTTTTATTGAAACACCTTATTTATATTCACTGTCACTACTTTAAATATTTTTTTTTATATACAACCGATATATTTAGGCGATCTATACAAATTCTTAGTAATTAATTATCTTTGGATAACGGAAATTTGTAAAAATCTCTTTACAAATACGCTAACAACATAAATAAGTTGTAACAAGCGTATAAGAATTTTGACGTAGTTTGATGAGAGATGAGTTCGTACGGCTTAGTTCATCAGAGCGCTTGGACATATTCCAAAGAGGCGCTGGTTCAAATCCCGATACGTTCAATATATATTTATGTTATTTTTTTTTTTTAATTTTGTTTTTTTAACTTCACGCTGTAACCTACAAAATGGGGTAAATTGAAAGAATCTAGTGTCTCCACGTTCAGCCTTAATTTATGTCAGACATGCTCGATTTAGTGGCGGCACTAAACGTCGCACTTTACCTTAATGTTAAATATGTATTTATATAAAAATATATTTTATAAATATATTTTATAGCACCATTTAATAATCTCCACACAAAATAACAAAAAAGAATCAGAGTTTAAACGAAGCTCAAAAGAGTGAATCTCTTTATAAGCACTAAGAATCACTTGTTTCAATATTATGCTTTGTTCAAAAGATGTCGGCGAAGAGATCTCGGCAAAGAATGTTTGAATTGCATTGTTGAATTGTTAAGTACGTATATAAGACGTATCTGAGTGCTGCTTTTAAAAGAAATAAGGGATGTAGGACGGGAATATGTGGTGTTTATATCTGTATATAATATTATAAAGCAGAACTTAGAGCACTTTGTTTGGCTGAACGCTTTAATCTCAGGAACTACTGGTTCGAATTGAAAGAATATTACGAAGCTCTGAGAACATTCGTCGAGAAAAGCGTGTTTCGTAGTTGTTTTTTTTTTAATATATAATATTACTACGCTAGAGCAAAAAAAACACGCATTTTCACGAGAATCTATACCAATATCATAACCAAATACCTCTTCAAGCAAAATGTTGTCAACCGTTTGATTGTAACGTTATTTGCGTGTCGATTGTGCACAACGACACAAAAGTGCAAACAGGGCTTAATTTAGATTGTGCCGAACATTCCGGGTTTCAGTTCGTTGTGTTTGTTTGTAAAATTGGAAATTGTTATGTAAATACCGTGTACGTGTCTAAGGCTTCGCCCGTCTAAATTTATAGTTTAATTATATTAGCGAAATCATACTGAATGTCGAGGCCAGTCGTGGCGCAGGGGCACAAAGTGTGACTGTAAACTCGACAGGTTGTGGATTTGAATCCCAATCGAGGAAATCAAATAAGTATTTAATATTTTGACTTCTTCGCTCTGGTGTCGAGCCAAAACGCGGCGTTGAGTTCTCAGCACACATTGCATTCAAAATTCGACGGAAAGTGGGGAAGGAGTGTCCTAACACTGGACTCCCTCTGAATACTCTGCTTATTGCGGGATACAGCGTGAAGCTGATTGTAAAAAATATCTATATAAATTATAGGTTATATACTTACGAGTATTATACTGATATATAAGCTATATTATTGAAAAGTTTCATATTAATCCGTAATAAACTTGCACATTTATAATATTAGTAAGACAGTAAGATTGGTAAAGATTATGAATGTACCTATAATATTAAATTCAACGCCGGCATTTTCGTTGTGATCCATTGCCCGATATAGCCACGAGGCAAGATATAATATTATTAACTCAGTTTTTTTTTCTTTTATATGAACTTGATGTGATGTACATATATATGTTATTAAATAAATTGGTTTGATATATAAACATACCAAAATTTCCATTAATTTTTTCATAAAGTGCTGAACCAATTGCGATAAAATTTATATGGGATCACCTCTGTAGGTACATTTTATAGAACTAAGTATTGAGTCAAAAAACACTCGCATGAAAACATAAAAATACACGTCGAAATGAGAATATATTTAGTTTTATCGTAGGTTAAAACTATCAGTAATAAAAAAATCTAATATTTTTTCATAATATGATTTTTATTTGAGGCCGTAGTACCGCAGGGGGACAAGAGTGTGATTATAACGTGACGGTTGTGGGTACGACTACTACTCTCTGCCTATTTTACTGCATGCGAGATACAGCGTGAAGCTGATTTATTATTATCAAATATACCACGTTTTCATTTGTTGTCAAGAATATGCATTTATTAAATGTCACATTCATATGGATACCCATTATAGTTTGGTCACGATTCTCGTTATCACTAGGATCTATTTGCGTCATTCTACAATATATTGTGAATATAGGTCATGTCGTTTGAATATATATTGAAGAAATATATATTTTTAATAATCTTCCTTGCTCATTTAAGTTATTTCTTAATGCGGTAATAATGTAGTATTTAAATTTGTTCTTAATATTTAAAAAAATATTAATATATTTACCATTTTAATTATGACAATGTTTGCGAGAAATTAAAAATTTATATCTTTTTTCATTCATAAATTTCAATAAACGTAAACTGACTAACCCAAAACCGTCTGTTTTGAGTTACTCAGAGGATACAAATTATTTTCTTTTTTTCGCACTGGTAACAAGACAAATCGCGGCGTTGAGTTCCGCTTCTGAATACGCAATGTTTCAAAAATGCAGTAGAAAGTAGAAAACGGAGTTTTAATTCTCTCTGCCTACCCTACTGCATGCAGGATAAAGCGTGAGGCTGAAAAAAAAGGTTGCTTTGAAAATAAAATTAATTTAAATAAACAATAGCTACGTGGTCTTTTCACCAATCAACTTGATAAAATACATTCGATTACAAAATCCGGTTACAGGGTGATCGTCATATCGGATCTATTGGAAATCTGAGTAAATCTCGATGACCCTCCTCGTTTACACACGCCTCTCACTGGCTTTCAGGATAATACCATTTGATGTTATATCCATTTTGATATGCTGAAATGCACTTTATAATAAAATAAATACTTATGTTTTAAAATAAAGTATAAATCTATAAGGTTATACTTATAATGAGAAAAATAATTTAGGTAAAATCAAAATTAAATTAGCGTCGCACACAGCAGGGTAGGCAGAGGGAGCCTAGTGTTACGACACTCCGCTTTCAATTCTCCGAGGAACTCTAGAGGCTTCTGGAACTCAACGCCGCGCTTACAAACAAAACTAATTGCTTATAAATAATCCATCTTAAACAATAACATAACATTGAACCTAATTTATTAATGTAATTTTGTTTATTGCTTAAAATAAAAAAATAAATAAAGTTCAAAATCGATTTTCTATCATCTGTGAATACGCACAGCTCTACATTAAGATGTATCTTAAGCGCACCTTATTGAAAGATATAAAAATGAACGAATATTATAAAAGAAATAGGATGTGGCAACTATTTAGGACGCTCCATAAAAATATATCTATATATCGATAAAAGTTAGCTGTAATGACTTTATATCGATATAGATCAGCTTCACGCTATATCAGCAGGGTAGGCAGATTGAACCTAGTTAAGGTACACCATTTCCCACTAGCTGTGAAATTTTTGGAGGCATTGCGTGTTGAGTGGCGGAACTCAACGCCTGACTTTTATCTTGGTGCCATGGCGAAGAAATGAAAATATTAATTAATAACAATTTGTTCTCTCGATAGGCGATTGAACTCACAACGTTAGGTTACAGTAACACTCTTATGCCCTTGCAGGAACTTGCGGAACTGGGGAATAGAGTGTCTAAGCACTATACCGATATAAGTTGGCTGTAATATATTGACATCGATATAAGTTAGCTGTAATCGCTCGCTATAGAATCTCAATCGAGAGCTTTGCGTTGAGCCTCGCGTGAATGTATAAAACTCCTTTGACGCTCATCCGCCCTATGAATATTTTACTTTATAAGACACCGCGATTTTAATAATGTGTGTTACGCGAAGCTTACCGTCTCTTCTCTTCTTTGATGTATTGTTGTACTGCGAGCTATATGGTAATTACAAAGTATTAAAGAACACGTATTACCTATACGTGTTGACGTTGATTTTTTGCCAAAAATTGGCATTTTAAATTGTGAATGAGATGGCTTTTTAGCTTCACCCTGTATACCGCTCATAGCAGGGTAGGTAGAGAAAGGTTAAGATATTCTATTACCATCAAGATATTTCCGTTACCCACTTTCCGCCAAGTTCTAGAGGCATTGCGTGTTGTGCGGCGGAACGAGGAGAGCGATTAAATGTAAAGATTAAATATTTTATTCGAGTGGAAATCGAACCCAAGACCTGTCGCGTTTTCAGTCTGGTCTAAAATGTGTTTTTGATATTACCTATACTAAAGTATCTATAGAGATCTTTTAGATTTTTAATGGATTTCTAGCATCATTTCATAACTTAGTAATAATCACTTTGTACACGACGCTCAGTGTATACTTGTAAAAATGATGTGGACGGTAAAAGTACGAAGACCGTACATTACATATCCTTCTGTTAAACAGACTAAGGAATACTCGATGGACTTTGAACTCCCTATTTGTAACTACAAACATATAATAAGTTATCATGGCAACATTGAACAAATGTAAAGTATATATATGCATTAAAGTAAAAATTACCAAAAAATCAATTTTATTATAATTATCATTGACATCAAAGCAAAGCAGAAAGCAAAGGCAAAGCGTGGCGTTAAGTTCTGCCACTCAACACGCAATGCCTCCAGAATTCGGCAGAAAGTGGGGAACGTGTCTTAACACTAGGTTCCCTCTACCTACTCTGCTGTGTGCGGGATACAGCATGAAGTTTAAGTTGTTGAAGTGTTATCATTGACATCTATACCTATAATTATAATGGCTGGCTATTAATAATTTCAATTTAAAAGTTATTTTATTTATTATATATTAAAAAAAACCAAATTACCAAATAAAAAACAATATTATTGAAATTTTGATTGGTAGCGCTATCACATATAAAATGACTAATGACTGATGAATAGTTAAATGAGCACTGTAGCAGCCACTATAAAAGCACCTGTGATAAACGAGGCCATGACAGAAAGTTAGTCATTTCATAAAATTGCAAAGCCTCATTCAGGGGAGGAAACGAAACGCGAGATCTATATGGGTAGCTCCTGTTCCATTTCCGCTATGCTACGTGCTGGGGAAGTGAACGTGTGTTTATATCAATATTCGATTATAATATATAACTAAATTGAGGCCAATCATGGCTCAGGAGCACATACGTATACGACTGTAAACGCGTTACGTTGAAGGTTCAATTCCCACTCGATGAAATGGAATATTTCACATTTAAGTTTCCTCGCTCTAGTAACGAGGCAAAGCGCGGTGTTGAGTTCCGCCACTCAAGGCATAATGCCTCCATAATACGGCGAAAAATAGGGAACAGAGAGAGGTAACAGTAGGTTGCCAGATTCCCTTTCCCTGATTACATAAAATCCTGCTATATGCGGGATGTGAAGCTGAAAAAAAAATAATAAATATGTAACTAAGATGTGATAATAGCGTAGTACAGAAATGTGATTAAAAATAAATTATTTTTATCTTTGTGGACAAAGTCCGACGTTGAGTTATGCTACTCAATAAACAATATCTCTACATTGAGCGGTGAGTGAGGAGCCAAATGTACCTTCTTTCTTCCATAAGGATCCCTTTGCCTTTAGCATGACAGGGTTACTATTATATTTCATGTTAAAAAAAACTGAAATTGAGGAACAGTATCAGCATCAGTATCTTAATTTTAAATTCAGGTTGAAAAGAGTGGAACATCGTTAATATAGAACATCAATCGTACGTACGGGTGTCGTTGCCACTAACGATGATTACTCCTGTGGTTTTGTATTTGATTGATTCAGTTTAATTTACGTGGTATGTAATACATTATAGCCTATTTGGTGTTATATTAAAGTATAATAGTGAAGGAAAAAACTTTTCTCTTTTTTTTTATTTAAGATTACCTTATTATTCGAGGCCAGTCGTGGCGCAGTGGTACAAAGTGTGACTGTAAAACCGACTGGTTGTGGGTTCGATCCCCACTCGAGGTGATGAAATATTTACTTAAATTTATATTTTCATTTCTTCGCTCTGGTGTCGAGGCAAAAGCGCGGCGTTGAGTTCTGCCACTCAACACGCAATGCCTCCAAAATTCGGCAGAAAGTGGGGAACGAAGTGTCTTAACACTAGGTTCCCTCTGCCTACCCTGCTGTGTGTGGGATATAGCGTGAAGCTAATTTAATTTTTTTTTTTTTAAGATTACAGTAAAGTTAAAGCAGGTTAGTTAGAGTTGTTTATAAGTTTGGGAGAAAAGTCGTAGTTGTAAACATCATTTAATGCTTATACATTGAGGCCGTCATGGCACAGTGGCCACTGTGATCATTCGGGGGAATATATTTATTATCTATTCATATTCTCATTCCTTCGCCCTGGTAAGCAAACCAAATAGCAGCCTCGGGAAAAGGGAACGGAGTGTCTTAACACTAGGTTTCCTCTGCCTACCGTAGTATATATGCAGCGTTAAGTGAAAATGTTTATACAGCGTATATTTTGAAATGTGCTCTAATTTCCAAACTACACTAAACTACCCTGTGTTTAGAAATTATTCGATTGAGGCACCCATCTAAACATTGTTCGAATAAACCTACAATTTCATGAACAATTTTAGTTCTAGACCAGCGATCTGCCACAAGTAGACACTGTCACAAAAACTATGCCTGAACTGACCACGCCCTGTTTCAGTTATGTCAGTTCGGTTCAAACACGCCCTTGTCATATTATGAAAGTTTTAGAATTTCATTTATGTTCGCTTTCCGGCAAAATTTTGTACATATTACTATTTGTTAGAAAACTTATGGGGGCAAATCTGCGTTTGTCATTCCGAGGCATTTTGTATATTTTTTGTAAGCAGTCACATACATTATAACACTATCAGTTGCTGCATTCTACTTATGACTAGCCTAATACATTTTGAATTACTTGAAATCTTAATATGTTATATGACTGACTAGCAATTCGACCGAGGCTTCGCCCGCTTGAACTTCAAAATTGTTTATGCTATACACTGAATTACTTGGTGTTCTAATATATTATGTTTGCAGCGCACTAACTTACTTTAATGACTTCTGATGTGAAAAAAGTGTATTTTTTTTAGAGCGCTTTTGAATATAGTGACAAAATTTACATACATTCACCACGTCATGTTAAAAAATAATACAGTAATTTAAATTATTTAAACAATTTCCAAATGCGTAATAAGATTTATTGATTAAATAATTTGCTTTAATAAGGATTTATTCCTGATAGGGTTCCGATCACGTTTATGTAAATTTTTGTTACATTTGTGAAAATGTTTAATATGTTTTTTTTTTGTTTTTTTGCCTCAACACAGCAGTAATGCTCACATTGCAAAGTAGACACTTGGGATTTGGGAACCTAGTTTTAAGATACTTCGTTCCAATTAAGACATTTCCAGTTTCCATTACTCAATATGGCTTCCGCCATGGTAGTTCAACCAGTGACCAGGGCCCAGGCATCATACGGGGTACTGTTCACATCATGAGGTTTGTGCACCTATGTGTAACGTAGAACCACATGTTCGCATAGAACGTAGAGCCGTTTGAAACGGTAAGGATCCATAATCTGTAAAAATATAGTTAAAAGATGTTATAACTTAAATCCCCAAAAACCCAAGGGTCGAATTTAAAAAAAAAATCTAAATCCATTTTAAAATCCCGTCTAAGGTGTGCTACCTTATAACGTAAAAAAATCCGTATGCAAAAATTGACATTGTAAGGAAGTTTCATATTTACTATCAACACCAAAATCAAATACCTTAGAGATAGAATTTAGCAAAATCCCATCTTAGTTAGCACTATGGTCTATAAATAACGCCCATGCAAAATTTCCGAGATTCCTAGCACTTGTAGTAACGAAGTTTCATACAAAACTATCAATCCCAGAAACAATCCTTTAAAGGTCGAATAATGCAAATTCTCGTCTTAGTGAGCATCTATCTTCTATAAATAGCATATTATATCAAAATTTGAAACTCTTGTGGTGTCTGAGATTCATGACGAGTGCCCTTTTAATTTTATATATATACATACAGACGGATACTTCCAGTGTTTATTTTTTATTTTCCAAATATTCCTTTCACACAAAACATATTGATTTTCGCGAAATCTTAATCGGGAAAGATATATATTGTACAAATCGACATTTTTATATTTGTAAAATTTTTTGAAATTATTATTAAGATCTTCATATTTATAGTACCGCTGTCACGCAAACTAAATTGTAGGCTACATTGTGGGCTCGTATACTACATGTTTTTTTCTCAGCTCTACGCTGTATTCCGCACACAGCAGGAGAGTGCCTAGTGCTAATACATTCCATTCGCCATTTTACGTTTCCAGAGCGTAAAAATTAATATATTGAATATTTTCCCTCGAGTGGAAATCGAACCCGCAAACTGTCGCGGTAACACATACCTGTATCTCTGCGCCATGCCGGGCCTCAATGCATGTCGCATATTGTAAAAGCTTTAAACATACTGTCCATTTTAAAAGCAAACTTAAGGAATTCAATCAAACTATTACCTCAATGGGATTTGATGACCACTCAATTAATTGGAATGCAATCGTATTAATTAAACTAATTGAATAACTTCAAAGCAATTTTTCAATAAAATCTATAAAAGTAAATTTAAATGCAGCCGTTTTTTTAATAAGCTTCTGGAAACTATAAAATGTATGCGATTTTTCCGTTAAAAACCATGAAAAATACGTATAATGCATTTCGTGAATGAAATGGAATTTTTATTAAAAATAAAAACAAGACATCATATTCTTTTAGTAGTGAAAGCAAAAATAAGAATCGTTGACTATATAATGAGTACATTTAACTTTCACAAAGTCAAATTCGATTACTTTGTATTTATAATTTGACATAAATGCAGATATAAAGCGTGTAAAAATATACGCTACTAGATACTAAAACGCGGCTTCGCTCGCTTAAACTCATTTTTATTATCCATCAGAAAAATATTTATTAAATATATTTTTTAATAAAAAAAGTATCCTGTGTCCCGTCTTATTTTAAATAATAATTATGTGTACAAAGTTCCATCATAATCGGTTGAGTAGTTTTGACGTGAAAGCATAACAAACAAACTTCCATTCACATTTATAATATTAGTACGATTAATATATATATTGTAATATATATTATTTAACTCTGAATCAAGTAAATCACTAGAAGTTTTAATTAAAAAAACTCGAGTACGTGACTGTAACTCTTGACGGAGGCTTAGCACGAGAGTCGATGATTGTTGTTTGCTTATTTTTGTTCTCTCCGCCCTTACAGGATAAAAATAAGATAGAATTGCCTTTGTTCTCGAATATTACGGATACAACGCCAACTGTCCCATCAAACACAGCGAAATGTAAATATTTTATTCCTTTTATCATTTTTTGGTTCACTCGTAAATGTAGGACACCTCCCTTTATAGAAGTCACTGCTTCTGTAGTAAGCCCAAAATGTAAAAAAAACCTTTATAGGTTCACTTTGTTCTCTCTGTCCCTCTGTTTAGGACATTAATCTTGGGTTACGTAAAGGTATCAAGCTGAATCATCAAATATATACACATAACTTACAACACAAAGATAGAACAAAAAATTTTTCATACAAGAATAAAACATTTCAAATCCCCCCAATTTGACTCTATCCACAAGGATGTGTATTAATAGAACCAAAGTGTCTTAACTCTAGGTTCCCTCTGCCTACCCTGTTATAATCAAAATATAACATAAAATTTATGATTTGAGAGAGATCTGACATTTTTTGTTAGGTTATAAGTTAAAATGTTCTTATTTCAGTTGGTTATATTAATAAGTAGTAGTTTCATAATGAGTTTTACACAAAGGTACAAAATAATCTAAACAAAAAAAGCAGCCGTTGGCGAAAATTAAATCAGGGAACAAATCGACTATTTCTTTTACCCAATACCATTCGTATTGTTTGTTTGTAGTGCACCGAAACTTTGTTAAGGTTTCCAACTCGATACAGAACTCGTTTGTGTAAATTGGATGCTTGCTACGTCGAATGGGACGTCTAAAGTGCTTACTTAAAAGAATCCCTTCCGTGTTATACTTGAGCGACCTATAAAACAAATATATTATGCAAAATAAAACTATATTGTGGAATTAGACGTTTTGAACAATTATAATAGAAAAACACTGCTACAGGGTACCGTGATTTATCACATTCGCAAATAGCCAGAAAGGACCCAGTCCCAAGACAATTCGTTCCCCATTTGCTGCCGAATTATGAAGGCATTGCGTGTTGTGTGGCGGAATTCAGTGCCGCACTTTGCCTCGACACCAGAGCAAAGAAATGAAAATGTTAAATGTTTCATTACCTCGAGTGGGAATTGAACCCACTAACAATAGTCACATGCGTGTGCCCTTGCGCCTCGATTTATGCCAATAATGTACTTAATACAATCAAATTATTTGCGATTTGTGTTTTATTAAATAACGAAACTTTCATTTTAAATAGATCTATTTAGTAAAAGTCGACGACGTAATTGTTCGATTTTCGAGGTATTACATTCTGGAATTCACAATTATATATTTACCTTTCAGTTGCTATGAGCCGCCCTTCACCTCCATGTTCTGCCCGACGACGATGATCAGTATGATGAAGACGAGCAGCAGCACCAGAATGCAACAGATGGCGACGGCGAGCATTGCCGCGTGTTCGCCCAGCTTGGCGCCGCCCTGCGCGGCGCTGAGCGCCGCAGTTAGCGTCGCCGCGACTACGCGCGCACTTATTGTGTCTTATGTCGATATTCGAATTTTAAATGTTCAATATTTCTTCACTCATTTTTATGTGTTGCCAGTTATTTTGAATAATAAAAAGGAAAAAAATGTATTTAACACCTTATTTGATTCATTTCGTAATTTATTTGCTGGCTATTTTATTTATATTGTTTTTTTTTATTTTATTTTAAAACGGTTTGGCACTTAAGTTATATCTGTTCTAAAACAGCCCTTTACACTATATCAACTACGACTTGATCAGTCTTCCTTCTTTAAAATTATTGTCAAAGATTGGAATATAATTTTATGATTTACTATGATGCACAGACTCGGAGCTATAATTAAAGATAAGATAAATGTAGTAACATTTTTATTGTGGGTGTTTAGATACTTCTACAGATTATTATATTTTTTTTTGTAAGAATTAAAGAAAATTGCTACGATAATAGCAAGGACATTACGTCCTTGATATTTCCGGTAACGCTTCAGGCGTTTTAGATTTAAGTCCAATTAGAAGTTACAAAAATCTAAGAACAACTGCGTACAAACTTTTAATATTCATCCAGAAATTTCTCTCAATGAATAATTTAAGTAAAAATTATTCAAGTATTTTATAACGAGTGTTGCCGCAATTTTATTGTTTTAAATCAACGCTTTAAGAACTGGTCACCCCATTGAAACCGTGCCTGAGCACGTAATTATAATTTTGAAAATTCATTTTATTTTTTAGACCTTAGTATCTAAATATCAAATATTTTTATTAATATTTAATGTAGCCGAAAACCTCCAGAATTCAGCGAAAAGTGGAAAACGAAATTGTCTTAAAAGGAACGCGGCGTTTTAACATTAGGTTCCCTCTACCTGCTCTGCCATATATGGAGAACAGAGAAATATAGAAAAAGATATAATTAATAAAAATAATACGAAACTCAACAAAAAATTAAAATCTAAACTAAGTCCCCTAGTTAGTACCTACTACACTACCGCAAAATACCATATGTTAACTAATAAAACTATAAAACGCAATGTTCTTTTCGGCGGGACTACTCCCACCGGCGATAGAGATCAATGAACAACGTCAAGAAAGGCAGTGGAATGATCTGATTTACGAACAAATGGCACCGGAGCGCGCTCAGATGGAAATTGAGTCGGGGTCGCCGTCGAATACATACTAGCCGATCTCATATAAAACAACGTAACACACAATCCTTAATAAAAAAATCTGTAGTTAGTTTTCATTAAGAATAGTGTAATAATGTCTACAGATGACAAGAAATTAAAATTAAATAATTTAAACTAAAATATTACATTACACAAACATAAATTAAGTATTCTTTTTAATAATACACAATAGACCACTGATCTTTGGAATGATGGCTGTCAAACTAATTTTTTTTAAATGAATTTTGTTCAGCGTTGAGTTCCGCCGCGTTTAACAACAGGTTCACTCTGCTCACCCTGCTATATGCGGGATAGAGCGTGAAAAAAGAAACGATATACTTATATAATATGATCATTAATTCATTCCATTTGTTTTTATTACAATAAAACATCCTGCAACTTATATTCTTTGATTAACGAAATAAGATACATATTTTCATAAATATTATATTAATTATATGAAACTACAGCCGCAACAGTTCCTACTGTCAATATTGGTCAGAAGTTTTTGCACAGTAATTAAGTAGAGCACTGAGAATGTTTTTTTTTCAGCTTTACGCTGTATCCCGCACACAGGGTAGGCAGAGGGAACCTAGTGCTAAGACACTCCGTTCCCCACTTTCCGCCAATATCTGGAGGCATTGCGTGTTGAGTGGCGGAACTCAACGCCGCGCTTGTTTTTCGACGCCAGAGCGAAGAAATGAAAATATAAAATGTAAATAAATATCTCCTGGAATGGGGATCGAACCCACAATCAGTCGATTTACAGACACACTGTGTGACCCTGCGCCACGACTGGCCTCTATATATTAATGTTATATTTCGTCTTAAATAACGAACAAAATATATATATAAAAATTAGATTTATTTTATGCAAATTCAATGAGTAATCAATTTATATTTTCTTAATATATATTTTATTACGCGATAAAAATCGGTTAAAAAAACATTTCGCAAATGCCTGACGAAAATTCATAATATAAATATAAAAAATAAAGTAAGCAACAGTGACTGAAAAAGTGTATTACTGTATATTTTGTTTAGTTAAATAAATTAATATTTACTTTTCATTTTATCAAATTGAAGTACCGCTCAAGTTTTATGAAAAACAGCTCAATTTATTTATTTATTACACTAAAGCATATCAATTGATTTTAATACAGTAGCATCCAGAATTTCCATATTAATTTAACACCGCAGTACTAAAACTTCCTAGACTACACGCGTTGACTATAACCGTTGTACAATATTCCGAGAAAGCAATCAGGACTTGGAAGTGATGCATGCACCGAGCACGCCTTTAGTATAGGGCAAAGGAAATTAATTTGCATCTTCGGCGCGTGTCGAGTTTCATATAAATAATTGAATTGCGTTATAATATTTGTGTCATATATATTTTTTTTAATTTTTCCCACTGTTTCTCGCATTAGCGGGCTAATAAAAAAGACAGAGTCAGGTTACTCTATCCGTGTACTAACTTTTCGCTTAAATTTGAGACGTTACGTGTTGAGCACTGGCGGAACTCAACTCCGCACTTTAACAAGTCAATTGTAACAAGTGGTTCGAATTGGGAATATATTTTGCAACCTACAATCATCGCGTAAGCAGGCTGAAGCCAATATATATGTATAATATATATTGCAGTTAACGTTACAAAAAAAATATGACACGATATAATATATTTTTATAAATTTAATGGCGATAAGTATAAATTAATAAAAAAAAATGTATTCATAAGTGTATTCATTTGTAAAAATTATCATCAAGTAAATAATTAAATATTAATAGTAAAACAACATTCCCTAACATTTCTCTCTTTTGTAAAAAAAAAATAATATTAAAACCAACATACACTAACAGTCGTATTGTAAAAAAAAAATATTTAAACAAAAATATATTTACTCTCCATCTTGAGCATATTTTTATACTATAAAAAAAAATTCTATTTCGCAACGAGAAAAGCTCCTTCATTCTTCTAAACTAGTCCATTAACATAATTCGCCGAGGTCTTTTTACAGCTACTCCTAGGGCAAAATAAAATATAGTAGTCAATTGTTACATCTTGCAATCAATACTAGGTTTAAAACGCTTGAGGTGACTGTTTCTATTTATTACTTTTTTCTAGTGAATTTGCTCCCGTGGTCAAATAGAAGTGGCTAGGAGTTATGTGACACAGTTTGTGTCAAGAAGACATAATTCTGGCCATAGATACAATAGGAAATGAGGAACGTTGTGTAATATTGTAATATATCCTTTAGTCTTTTTTGATAAATGGACTAATCTTTAAAAAAAAAAAAAAATTCGCGCTGACGCCCGTACATTGTAGGGTAGGGCTATTGGAAACCTGCTCGCCTAGTGTTAAGACACTCCGTTTCTATTAAGACTTTACGCTGAATTCTGGAAGCTTTGCGAATTGAGTGGCGGAAACTCAATGCCGTGCTTTGCATCATTGCCAGAGCGATGAAACGAAAATATCATTTCCTCGATTGGGAATCGAACCACAACCTTGTCGTGCTTACAGTAAAAAAAATCAAAATATAAAGTAAAAGAACTGAGTAACTTGTGAAATCTATACCTATAATGTAAAAAAAGCAAGTTCCAAAAAAAAAGCTCAATAATATGATAAATAATTTTGTTTAATTATTAACTAATAGTGTTGTAGCGTTGTAACGACGAAAACGTAACTTAATATAAGGTATCGACTATCGATGCATCGCATCACTATCGATGTTTTGATAATTAATTAGATACATCGAAATTCGAATTAGCATCAATAAATACATCACCCGTATTATGACACAGCACAAATAACATCAAGTTTATGTTTCATACTATATATATATGTTTCTATATATATATATATATATATATATATATATATATATATATATATATATGGATTGTTGTATTCGATATTGTGTTTCTAATGGCAATACGGATATATTAAATGGATCAATCATTTTCGACATTTGTGATAATAAATGTTTTTCTATTATGTAAAAACATTTATGGGTGAACGATTTTTTAATCTATGTAATATATTATTAATTGAGGTCAGTTAGAGCACGGGGGCTCAAGTGTGTAGCTGTAAACGCTACTGGTTGTGAGTTCGATCTCCTATATGAAATATTTATTTAAATTTATATTTTAATTTGTTTTTGACTCTGATTACAGTATGATATCAACAATATCGTATCTTGACACATAGCTATTGTAACCTATTAACGATGTAAGATAAAAAAACACACAAAATGAAAAAATACTGGGTCCCCAGGTTCCCTCTGCCTACGCTGTTATGTGCAAGATACAGTATGAACCAAAAAAAAATCATATACAAAAGCAAACATGCATAAGAGAAACGTAAATTAAGAGTTCCACGAACGTTCCACGCTAGATATTGTTGAGGGAAATAAGATTTTTTTTTAGAATTACAATCAACCACTACGTAGTGGAAGTACTTAGTACTACCGTGCATTGTGAAATGCACTCGACCCATTTCGATATTTATTCCCGCAGTTAGGCTCTCTACCATTTTAAATATTTGTCGCATTTCGAAAAGTTCTGAAAATCTCGAATTAACATTGCGATTGGAACAAACAACATCTCTTATTTGTATTTGTAATAAATAATAATATGAAATAAGTAATTCAATTATTAAATACTGCTGTCGTACATTCAAATCATTTATACGGACAATTTTCAGTCCGTCAGTTCAGTAGGAGCAAATTTTACAAGAAAACAGCTGAAGATTATTGAGTAGCAACTTACATAATTCTGCCTCCTTAACATTTTATTTTATTTTTTTTAGGTAGGCAGAGGAAACCTCGTGTTAAGACACTTTGTTTTCCACTTTCTGCCAAATGAGGCATTGCGTTACCGCGAGAGGAAATGGAAATATTAATAAATAGTCATTTATCCCCCCCGTGTGAGCATCAAACTCGTAACCGTCGCGTTCACAGTCACAAGCTTGTAGAACTGTGCCACGAAAGCCACACATTTGATTAACCTAATTTACTACTGTAATGCACTCCTATTTGATAATTAGATTGATCACCAATCAACGTCAACCAGATTAAACATTCATAATATCAAACGCAAAATGGGTATAAACGCAATTGAAATTTCAAGACATTTTAATAAAATAATATATATTTTTGTAACCTTTAACCATTGTCTTGTATTTACGTAATTCTTTACTTAAATTAAAGGAACCAGACGTCTTTATAAACGAAATACACCCACGTTTAGTGTATAAATGAAATATGACATGTATTCTTTACATTTCATATGAAAAATAAATGTAAACGTAATTTCTTCTATTATTAATTAAATATTTAATATTTTGATTTGTTCGCTCTGATGTCGAGGCAAAGGGTGGCGTTGAGTTCCACCACTTAACGCATTGCTTCCTGAATTCGACAGAAAGTAGTGAGCGGAATGTTTAAACACTAGGTTCCCATGCCCACGCTGCCTTGTGCGAAATACAGTACAAAAAAGTAATTTTATTTAATCTACGTCCGCTTGATCTAATATCAAACTATTATTTAATCTAATTCCCTTAAGGGTAATGAGTATCGTTCCCAAGGCAAATTTATACCGGTATCCGAAAGGAATCTCCAACGTTTAATAGAACTAGAAAATCAAAAGTTATATCTCTAGTTTTCTTACTGGAACTCATTAACGGCGATAGAGAGGCAAAGTCGTGTCTATTTAGCAAAAGGAGTTTGAAAATAATGGAAAAAGATCCAAAACAAAGTCTTTGTAAGACTTTTAATTATGATCTTATCTCTAATGCAAAGAACAGATTTTTATCCGCCTGCAAAGGAAAGGTTATGTTTTTCGTGTGAATCTCGTATGTATGTAAAATTATTTATTACCTCATATCTCCTGAACCGCTAAACGGATTTTCTAAATTCTATATAGATTTTTTCATATATCTAAATAGGTAAGGTAGGTTGAGGCCAGTCGTGGCGCAGTGGCACAAAGTGTGACTGAAAACCGACTGGTTGTGGGTTCGATCCCCACTCGAGGATATGAAATATTTACTTAAATTTATATTTCCATTTCTTCGCTCTGGTGTCGAGGCAAAGCGCGGCGTTGAGTTCTGCCACTCATCACGCAATGCGTCCAAAATTGGGCAGAAAGTGGGGAACGGAGTGTCTTACACTAGGTTCCCTCTGCCTACCCTGCTGTGTGCGGTATATAGCGTGAAGCTAAATTAATTTAATTTTAATTTAAATAGGTAACGTTGAAAAAATCTAACATGGCGATTGTACCACGCCATATGCGTGGAACAACCGTTCTTAGTGATTTTTTTTTCGAATACTACAACAAGCCGCGTTTTGTCAGCAGATCAGGGAAAGGAAAATAAATATGATATAATTGCATACCATCGAGAGAGGATCGAACCCACAACCGTCGCGTCTATATTCACATGTCGTTTAATAAGTCCAACTTAATATATTTTAGAAAATTTAATTAAGATGAATAAAACAAAAATTAAATAGAATAGCTGAGCCGTTACTAAAATTTCACAGCAAAAGCTAATTTCACTTTTGGTACATTTTAGGACTCCCAAAAGTTTGTGATTTACGGGCGTGTAAGATAGCCTAGTAGTAATAAGGACGCGAACCGTAAAATAGAGAGATAGGTAATTATATTTTTTTTTACGTACACGTAGGTGTTCTGTAGCGCTGCCATGAGTTACAACATGGTAGTTTTAAGTTCTAAGCACGTTTGGAAGGACATTAATATACATTTTCTTAGCTACACGCTGTGTTCCGCACAGAGTAAAGTAGGCAGAGGGAACATGGGAACCTAGTGTCCAAACACTCCGATTTTCGATACTACCGTTTACCACTTTCTGCTAAATTCTGGAGACATTATGTGTTGAGTGGCGGGACTCTCCATTCTCACATAATTATGTAAAAAACTAGCAAAATACAGTTTATTTAAAATTTAACGAAAATGTTAAAAGTGAATGTGAGCTTTGATTAACTAATGCTTAGAAAGATTGGACTCATTGATCGGATTCCCAGATATCATTATGAACTTGGTAAAAGAGTGGCCAAGAAAATATAAGTAGAAACTATTGCGTAAATACTTAAGAAGTTCCTTTTAAGAACTCGACGAACTATTTAATCCAAGATAGATTAGCTCATTTGGTTTATTTTTAGAGTTCCATATCTTTTAAGGAAAATCGACTCGCGCTTCTCCGGTTTTTTTTTTTTCGGAAAAACTTAATAATCTTTTTTATTATATATATTTATTGTAAAGTAATTAGGCCTGATAAGACCAGATGTAGAAATACTCTAGTTCACATAAACTGTAAGACAATGCATGCCTCAATAAAAACTAAATAGTTTACCGTGATAAACATTTTCCAATGTCATAAAAATATAAAGAAATCATCGCATTGATTAAAATGAAAAGATTATGATATTTCAACCCTAAATAATTAAAACACTCCCGTTCTCCATTTTCAAATTATTGAATTGATTAACGGAGTTTCTTGGTTTCCAGATTATTTCTGCGTTCGTCAATAATAATAATAAAACCGATAAATAATATCCTTTTATCGTAAAACCGCCTCTAGCGATGGCCAGTAATAAATTTCCTTACATATAGGTATATATTTTTTATATGCTTGATATTAGCGGTATTCAATGCAAGGGACAGGACGGGTCGCTGTTGACAAGGGTATGGCATATGGAAGCCACTTCACATCGAGTTAAAATATATCTTCAAAATCTCTTCATGGAGTCACGATGTCTAGTTCTAATAAGATGAGTCAACCTATTTCTGTTATCTGATATCGTAATTTAAGAAAGGGCGATTTGAAAATTTATGTACATATAATAGAAATTGTTTTTTTTTCTTTAAATATTTATTTTAAAGTTGGAATTATAACAAGTAAAAAAGGTAATCTTTTTGCTTAAAGTAAGGGTTAAAAACCTAGCACTAGAGGAACGGAGTGTCCCGTTAGCCACGGACCGAACAATTTTCAAGATATTCCAGTATGTAAGAGTCAATTATTATATGGCGGAACTCAACGCCCCGCTTGGTATTGCTACCCATTCATTCGATTTAATAAGTGACTTGAAGAATACAATATTATTACAATAATACAATCATTATAATAATTGATTTAAAAACTGTATTTAAGTCTAAGCGGTGGTAGTCAACGTCTTTCACGTTCATCTTTACTTTTAAAATTTTTGAAATAGATTATAGTTTTTTAAAACTTTTTTTAGACTAATACAACTATTGAATTACAATTACATAAAAAAGTGAGTGAAATAAAAAAAGAAGAGAAAAATTTAAGTAATTAGAAAACAACTTTCACAATTATCAATTATTTAAAGTAAATCAACATTTTCAATTCAACAATAAATTAATTGGAAAAATAATTTAAAAATTCTGATGAAGTATCTAATTTAAAAAAAAGATATATTATATTCACCTTAACTTTCAGCATATAAATGTTATATGATTTTTAATAATAGCAACACTCAATATAAATTATGGTATATGACAACAACACTATAAACATCTACAACAAATATATAACACTACAACATTTGGCCTATTATAGTAATATATTAAAAAAATAATACTTTAAATGGTGATTATTATAGATTATTTTAATAATTAGAATTGTTGTTTTTGTCTTTTTATTTTAAATATTCGCGCGATATCATCCGCTAGGGACGTGCTACGTCGATTAGTTTCCGACTGAAACTGAGCGAGTACCGAGCGTAGGGCGGGCGGGAAACCAGCCAATCGTAACCGCGCATCTCGGCTTCGTTGAATTGAGATAAAACACAAAAAAAACCCCAAACATTTCCCTAATTTTTGTGATTAATATTTTTACTTAGTGAGTATGAATTTTACTTTTTTGAATGATATTTAAAATATTGTTTGTTTACTCGTCGTTTGTTGTAAGCATTTTATTTATACAAAATATGATTTATGAAAAATTTAGTTCTGATGGCATTGTTTGTCGGCCCCGACTCTCACTTGACCAGGATTTTTCCAATTAATTAATTTTTCTTTTTTTTGCTATCTATATTAATATAGGAACAAAAACTAAGGTCGAGAATATTAGAATCTTCGACATACGATACTTAAAAAATCCATTAACCTCAACATTCATCCATCAAAGTCTTTCGTACTAAGAATGTTAAGGTAATATGGATGGATAAACACTGTTCATTTTTTCTGTTTTTCAGTCCTACATTAATTGTATCTTAGGATAGCGAATTCGAAATTATTAATTTTATTAATCCCCATATTGCCTTCCCTTGATTTTTCTTTTTTTGGCTTATTTTTTTTTTTGCTTTTCCATGTTTTTGATCGAGGACGTGAAAATCGAGCTCCTAGTGCCCCTGCACCAAGCCGCGACAAGCCTCAAAAATAAATGATAAGGTTGTAAAAGACTATATATTTCTCATAAAACCATAACATAACCAACTATCTAAAATGGGCTGCATATTAGTTTACATCAGACCAATAGGGTACTAATAATAACGACTATTAACTACAAAATTATCCAAGCTGCTCAGCTTAAGTATACTAAACGTACCGGTGAAGCGTAACGTGAAACTAGAGTATTTAACTTCAGAATCAGTTGTGACCGAACGTCCGGGATAATCCGGGATTTTCACAGAGACCTATACTACGTTTCTACTCAACACCTCTGGACATTTTTCAAAAACAAATTATTTTAATATTAGGATATTTTCGTTTTAATGTTCCGTGCCTCAAAAGGAGAAACAAAACAAAACAGGACCGCTTTATTGTCCGTCTGTCAATACTATTTATCTCAAGATCGCTGTGAACTATCAAGCTGAAATTTATATCAAATATTTAAGTCTACGGTTTCTGGTAATAAAGGAAAAATCAAGCTTTAAAGTCATATCTCTCTCTCTCTCTCTCTCTGTGTCTTTCTCAATCAAAACATAGGAGCAAGGCATGTCACTGATAAGCATAGATAGGCCATAGGCCATTCTTGAGAGTAAATCTTCTCTATAAGTTAATATTATTTGAGTGGCGTTAAAAATAAATGAAAGGTGTAAAAGTGAGTTAACAATAAGATCTAAAAAATATTCCTAGATAAACGGAAAAAATCTCAAATAAAAGTAAAAGTGAAGTAAGCCAAGTTTGAAATATTAGGCTTTAATTCATCACAAAGTTGGTTTTCTGTGAATGAAAATGATCTCGTTACATCATTTTTATTCATAGAATTTTCATATTTGAAAAGTTATTATATAAGATTTTTTTTCCAAATATTATTTAGATTTGTTTCAAGGTTTGTTTCAAGGAATGTAAATAATAATTATTTAATTATATGTTTAGTTTATAAGTTCTGATTTATGGTGCGAACCCACTCAAAAAAAATTAAATATTTCATTTTTCTCTGTCTCCCACACGGCGTTTAGCTCCGTCATTCAATACGCAATGCGTCCAGTATTAGGCTGAAAGTAAAGAACTGACGTGTCTCAATGGGACCGGAATATCTTAACCGTAGGTTCCCACGTTCCATCGGCCTACCCTGCTCAAGTTAAAAAAATGTAGAAGACTTTATAGAGTAGAAGGAATAATATTTAGGAACTAATATTTTAGTGACTAAATTCGCTTTTACCTCCAGCCTCACACGATGACATGTTCTAAGTTCCCAAGGTAACTATAACTGCAGGTTCAGTGTACATTGAAGTCATTGAAGCAATTACCTATATATATACATTCCTCCATAAATAGACTATCCGATACAAAAATATTTTTTTATTCAAATCAGTACTTCCTGAGATTAGCACGTTCAAACAAACACTTCAGGATTATAATATTAAGTAGACATTTTAGTATTATTTGTCTTTTATGACAGGTACAGCCCGTAAAAATATATTTATTACACGTATAAAATAGTCTATATGTACCTATGGGTATGTATATATTTTTTTTTATTAGCTTCACGCTGTATCCCGCACACAGCAGGGTAGGCAGAGGGAACCCAGTGTTAAGACACTCCGTTCCCCACTTTCTGCCGAATTTTGGAGGCATTGCGTGTTGAGTGGCAGAACTCAACGCCGCGCTTTGCCTCGACACCAGAGCAACGAAATGGAAATATAAATTTAAGTAAATATTTCATCTCCTCGAGTGGGGATCGAACCCACAACCAGTCGGTTTTACAGTCACACTTTGTGCCACTGCGCCACGACTGGCCTCAAATATCTGTATGATATGGTATGTATCTATGTAAATATATCATATAACGACACGGAAGACGTGTTTTATGATATGTAAATATTATATTGGCCGAAATATTTTCTTGTGTGATCTCTGATTTTTGATCCTCACCAAAATTATCTATAGATAAATTTAAATAAATGCAAAAAAAAAATACGACTGCTACTAAGATGTGGTTTTCGTGAAGATTTATATATTTTATTTTTAAGCCACGAAACGATTCTTTTTTCCTTTTTTAGAGATATTATCGCAATTATTAAATTCTTCCGTTAACTTGTTAGACGGTATGTGAAAAACCATATAGGTATATAATTTTTTTCCTTTCAGCTTCTCAATTTATCCCGCATATATAATAGATAGACCTAGTAACCAAGTGATAAGACACTCCATTCTCCATTTTCCGCAGTATTTTTAAAGCATCATTACCGCGAGTGGGAACCCACAACCGTCGGGTTTTACACACACGCTTCTGCAGTACGACCGCCTCAAATATAGGAATATTATTGGTTCATTAGAAATATAAAAAAATGTTATATATATAAATATATACCTGTAAAACCTGGTACTGGACCTGGTATTGCAACCTCGTAACAGAAATCTTACTTACGGACAAAGGTAGACGTGGCGCAGACGGTAACTGCGGCACAGCGTATGGCTGTAAAATCGGCAGTTGTGGGTTCGGTTCCCACTCGCGGTAATCGCGGTAATCCAACCAAAACGCGCTGTTTATTTCTGCCACTTAACATGTAAAGCATCGCAACTTGTGTGGAAAATGATGAACATTACGTGTGGGGGGCGGACCCAGTTACCAGAGCGAAGAAATGAAAACATTTAATATTTAATACCCCAGTGAGGGAATCGAATCCACAACCGTCGTTTATACAGTCGTAGTCAATACTCTACCATAACGTCCAACATTTATACCCAAAAGAAATAGTTTTACAAAATGGAAAATATATACTGAATTCCACTTCCATCTCCAAAGAATTCTTGTCGACTGTAAATATTTGAATAGGTCACAATACGAATCACACAGATATCTACATAGATTTACCAGAATTGAAAAAGAAGTATGTGGATTTAAAGAGAATTTTGCTATTTTGTTACATTTAGATAGAATACTTCGCTAAATAATATAAGTTTATATCGAACAAAATTGGGAAGTGAAGAGGGGGGTATTGCTTGTGTTGTAGATCTACAGGGTGTGCCATACTACCTAACTCACTGTAATGTTTACCATCCAAACGTACACACTCCTTGAATCTGAACCTGAAATTCGTAAAAACTCACTGGCACATCGCTGTGTTGTATATCATATTCCCTTTTGAAAGGAATAATATAGAGTTATAATATTATTTTTTTTCTCAAAATATTGTAAATTTTCTGAATTAATGCTAATATCGTGAGATAATACGTTTTATATTATATGCAAAAGTTACATATATCTTAGCTACCTATAAAAGAGAAACAATAAATATGTAAATTATAGTTTTTTATACAAGAATGTCGCGAAGTAATAAATTTTTTTAAGTCTGTGTCTTTGCCCTTGCGGGAACCATAAATATTTATCTTTTTGAAGTTTGTGTGTATTGCCTTGTTGTCTTCTAATATATACTTATTAAAAAAAATAGTATATTGCTTTAGTTTACATAGTGAAACCGTTGAGGCCGTCAGTTGTGGATTTGCTTCTCACTGGGAGCGAAAAAAAATATTTCAATATCCGCTCGTTATAAGACAAAACAAATGGTCAAAAAGAGTGTCTCAACACTAGCCTTACTAGGCAGAGGCACGCAAATGTGTTAATTGATAAGTATAGTAAGTAGTACATAACGTAACTTAACCTAACTTAACTTAGCTTCACGCTTTATCCTAGCGGGGTAGTCAGACAGAACGGAGCGACAAACACTACGGTCTCTACATACCTCTTTTACCTCTTCCACTGTCATCAAACTTTTCATACCTTCCTCCTAGTATCATGCTTTTGACGTGAACTACCCCCAGTATCTTTGAAACTATGTTTTCAAAGGTCAAACGAGGTCTCCCCTATACGAGTATATAGTAAATCATAAAGATGATTCGCGAAAATATAACTAAAATGTATGTATCATCAATATTAATTCCAAGCCTTCCCACGTTGCACTCAATGTACCATAAAACGCTAGAGATGTCCCAGCACGCAACCTATAAAACATCATTAGGCGTTTTCATCCTTTCAGCTCATAGAGTGGCGTAGAAGTGGTATACGGGGAAGTGGTAGTTTCTGTACGACGAAGTGGCATTTTTGTATAAAGTAGGTTAATAATAGTAGGAGAGCCTAAAAGTAATTTAACCAACATAAACAATTTTATGACAAATAAAATGAAATTCAGACATATATGTTAATTTCATTATTATATAAATATTCCGGGTGTCGAACCCACGACCTTCGGTGTAGTCTCACCAATTAGAAAAACAAAGGATCCTGTTATTAAAAATAGTAAATATTTATTTTATTAATGATAAAATATTAATTATTTTAAGTTTTATTACTATATTGAATTTAGATTAATTTAGGGAAATATAACAATATTTATATGAAGACTTTATATCACTTCTATTGAACTTCGTAATCTGCTAGCTCCTCAAATTTACAATCTGAACCCTTATTGATCGATGCCTGATGTGGGAACGGGATGCAATATATCCTTATGCCGTGAAAGACAAGGACAGGAGGAAGAGAGCTCCCTCAGAGAGTATCTGTATCGTTTCTACATACATCCAGTCAAGTATGCACAATTATAAGTATGGCCAGTCGTGGCGCAGCGGCTGTGGGTTCGATCCCCACTCGAGGAGATGAAATATTTACTTAAATTTATATTTCCATTTCTTCGCTCTGGTGTCGAGGAAAAGCGCGGCGTTGAGTTCTGCCACTCAACACGCAATGCCTCCAGAATTCGGCAGATAGTGGGGAACGGAGTGCCTTATGACACTAGGTTCCCTCTGCCTATCCTGCTGTGTGCGGGATATAGCGTGAAGCTGATTTAATAAGAAATGGTTGTATATTTAAGTAATCTTTATTCATAATAAAATCGTAACGGATCTTTGTCTTTACATGGAAGATATATAAGAAAAAATGTTATTGTATTTATCAATATAACAAAACCCAAAGCTTCGAATTTTCAAATATGTTGTCTGTTTGTTTGTACTGTACCGATTTAAAGACTTTACTTCACTGTTTGTGTTTAGGTTTAATTACAATCGATAGATAAATAAAAGAGTTACCTCAATTTAAAGTACCTAGTAATTTTGCTCTAACAGTTATTTTATACATCTATTTTACTGAATTGACTAAATTTTTCAATTTGTATGATGATTGAAAAAAATCGAGATTTTAAGATTTAGCATAGAGATTTGAATTTACTCCGGAAAAACTGCAATTACCGTACGCGTACCTACTTTCTACCTAAATAATCTATTCCCACTCGGGATAATGAATTATAATTTATTAATATTTTCATTTCCTCGCAAATAACAATGCAAAGCGTGGTTTTGAGTTCCACCTCTCAATACGCATTTCCTCGAATTTCTGTGATTGCTACTCTGCTATATGCGGGATATAGGGAATAGCATAAAGGTGAAAAAAAAACTTAATTTACTGTTTATTTTATATACACATATGTATAAATAAAAATAAAGATTCTGTCTGTGATATCGATACAAGGTAAAAACAGAACCCTTATAGGACAATTTACTTGTCCGGTAGTCCGTCTCTCAAGACCATTTTACTTGAGATAGCGTTGAAGTATCAATCTGAAATTATATCGAATGTTGAGGGTTACAGTTCCTTGGAGCACAGAAATTAAGCTTCTAATACCACGCAGCCAAGAGATATGAGCGTTTATATATCGTTTTCGCTTCATTTTGAATGAAATTCGCCAAGTAATCAAAACCTATAGTGTACTTTCCGTGGATCTGAAATTTAGTACGATATTACAATACAAATTAAGGAAAAAAGTATAAGTATTTGTATGAGACCAGTTGTGGCGCAGTGGTACAAAGTGTGACTGTAAAACCGACTGGTTGTGGGTTCGATCCCCACTATAGGAGATGAAATATTTACTTAAATTTATATTTCCATTTCTTCGCTCTGGTGTCGAGGCTAAGCGCGGCGTTGAGTTCTGCCACTCAACACGCAATGCCTCCAAAATTCGGCAGAAAGCGGGGAACGGAGTGTCTTAACACTAGGTTCCCTCTGCCTACCCTGCTGTGTGCGGGATAAAGCGTGAAGCTAATTTAATTTAATTTTATTTTAGTATAAATATTTCATAGAAAACATTAGAAATTGTAATTGTATTTCATTTCATGCAATATAAATGTATATGGCTGCTAATTTGAATTTGTTAACTTTATTCACCGCATCATCAAAACCTATATTTAGGTACTTCTGAATCACTATTTTGAAACTGGTGCAGAATACTCGGGGGGCAAGTCCGACTCGCGCCTGGCCGGATTTTTCTTAAATACACTTAAGCATTCCAAGCGCAAATTCCAAGCAGACGTAGCCGTAGGGTCCGCTTGTTGATTAAATAAGTCTTTCTCACTTTAATTTTGCTTTTGCTTTTTAGATTTAAAACAGTGCGATACTACTTCTTAGCTTAGGTTTTTTCTTTAAAAAAAGCTTAATTAGGTAATATTTTAAAAATTAAGCCAAAATCAAAGTCTACGTCCTCACCAAGATTGATAGTGTTAATAGAAGCAGAAGTCCAAACATCATAAACAAAAAGACAATTGCAATTGAATATCCTAGTTTCATCAGCTCCAATGCATGCGGTGGACGTCACCGATCAATCTTACATGTTATATAGCAGCTAAGTACTAAATTGATGATGAATTTAACCTACATTAACAAATGCTACTTCAAACTGATGGTTTTGATCAGTTTTCGCATCTTAAACATTTAACGGAGTAGGCGTTAGTGAGAATCTCTATATTATAATTCCTTTTAAGTCTTTCTTTATGCTTATATTACAGGCATCGTACAGTGGGTGCAGAAATGGACTTGTATGGGGCACAAGGGAGTAACGCAATAGATTGTGGATTCGTTTCCCACTCGAAGAAATAAAATATTCTAATAGGTGTTGAGACAAATCACTGCGTTGAGTTACTACCTTTCAGATACAGTGTGAACCTGAAAAAACATATATGTTTATAAATATATAAAATACATTTAAAAATTAAATTAACTTCACGCTGTATCCCGTACACAGCAGGATAGGCTGATGGAACCTAGTGTTGAGACACTCCGTTCCTCACACACGTATAAAATAGGTGTACAAAATATAAATTTATTTTCATATCTACAACAACCAATACACTAGATTAAAAAGCAACTCATTTAAAAATAGATTTTTTATAATACTGCATTGTAGCATTAACAAGTTAGAATCCCTATCAAGTAGGAACAGTATTCAGAAAGTTTAACGGAGTTTATAATTTCCAAGCGAATTGCAATGGAAAAAAAGATAAAAGATATAATTTGATGCACGCTTCGGAAGTTTTCTAACAACTGCATACAATTGTACATATATTTTTCAATATAATAACTAATTTTGAATATAAATGTTTTGTACAGACCAGTCGTGGCGCAGTGGCACAAAGTGTGACTGTAAAACCGACTGGTTGTGGGTTCGATCCCCACTCGAGGAGATGAAATATTTACTTAAATTTATATTTTCATTTCTTCGCTCTGGTGTCGAGACAAAGCGCGGCGTTGAGTTCTGCCACTCAACACGCAATGCCTCCAAAATTCGGCAGAAAGTGGGGAACGGAGTGTCTTAACACTGGGTTCCCTCTGCCTACCCTGTTGTGTGAGGGATACAGCGTGAAGCTAATTTAATTTATTTTTTTTTTATGTTTTGTACATTTTTATAATATATATAAATTGAAGTGTTGGAGTGCCTTTTGCATTTCATAATAAACATTAATGAAAGACGATTGTAGTTCAACTTCAAATCGAGTACATATTTATAGTTGACATATAATGTATATATGTACAACGCGAAAGTTACGGATTCGAATTCTAATTCGGATATCTCGCATGCAGGATATGAACGTAAAGCTGAAAAAATGACACAATTTTCTTTCCGGTTTTGTTGGATAAAGTCTGATTTTGAGTTGTGTTAAGTACTAATTTGGTCCACAAATGTTTCGTGTAAACATAGCTAAAGCAAGTTTATCCTGTAATAAAATATAAAAAAAAACTTTGAGATAAACGATGGCTAAAGAAAAGTTTTCAATAACTTTTTTTTTCTCACAGCTGGATAGGCAGAGAGAACTTAGTGTTAAGACACTCCGTTCCTCACTTTCCGCCGTAATCTGAAGGCATTGCGTGGTGAGTGGCGGCTCTCAACTTATTAATTATTAACACCCATAAACGATTTCTTCTGCAATTTCAAGAAATTGTAATAATAACTCCACCACTGACCACCACCACCAACAACCACGTTATGAGAACGGGGCAGTAGAATAATTATGTACAAAATGTTGGATATAACCAAATGTGGTTCTTCTTGGTTATTTTTGATATAGAAAACGCAATTTGCACTTTTTTTTACAATTACAGATTACATAAATATAATTATAATATGAGGCCAGTCGTGGCGCAAGAGCACAAAGTGTGACTGTACATAAGGAAGGTGTGGATTCGATTCCTTTTCGAGGAAATGAAATATTATGTGTGTATCCATTTTCATTGCTCTAGTATCGAGCTATATAATACGTGACGTTGAGTTCCTGTACTCAACACGCTACACCTCCAGAACTCGGCGGAAAATGAAGAACGTAGTGTCGTAACACTAGGTTCCCTCTGCCTACCCTACCGTAGACGAGATACAGCACCAGCACACTATATATAATTATAATATCAACCCAATCTTCATCAAATCTAAGACTACAGATTAGGCTACCGAGAGCTAATTTAAATAAACCTATGCTTTCAATTCCTTATGAATAGATTCCATTCATATTGGATGCACTTCAAAGTATTTGCTGACATGTTATAATGGAAAATTGATTAACTTTTCCTTCGAGTTCTTGCTTATCATTTTATATAAAAATCCTACAACTGCAACAAAATATTGACTTTTAATATTATCGAGCCATTTTGCCATGTACGTAATTTTTTTAGAGTATCTTTTAAAATATACAAATATTTTCTAGTAATATCTATGTAATATACATTGAAAACTAAATTAAAATATAACACATGTATACATAGTACGAGCTCTCTATTCTGTCATTGAGTATAAAATATATATTCAATTTATACGTGAATGTTCTGCAAATTGGCAGTCACGTTGAATCACTTTGACGGCATTTTTATAATTTAGCTTAGTATCGGAAGTTTCCCTACCTTTGACTTTTATGTATCACCAACAAATACTTGCTTTGCCATTTCCTTAGTGCTAAAAATATAATAACGTGGTATATACTAAAATCTATAATATTTTTTTAAAGTATACCTAATTAAATATATTTGTACAAAATTTTATGATAAAATGTTATAAGGATAGTCAACCTTCCATAGCAAAAAGTTAATACACCATCCAAGACCCGTCTCACGAACAGTTTCGACATTCCGAGACTTGTTAAGTTTAAATTTATATACGCTTTGAAAAAAAAAACAGCTTTCTAAGCTTTATAATGCAAAAAAAAAATTATTATTATATAGATCATGTTAAGTGAAGAGAATGAAAAACAAAACCTAATTTAAAAGTTAAAAGTTTACTTACTCAATTTAAAAGTTTACAATGTTGTGAATGAAAAAAACCAACAAATAATTGCTATTATAATTTTTTCCTTGTATACTTTCCCGATTCCTATTGATTGTAATTTAATAAAATTATAATCAATAATAAATGCATTAACTAAACTTTAGTCATCATTTACGACTATCTAATGTGAATCCGTTTATTTATTTGCAAAAGTTATACGTTTCACCGTTCTAAAGAAAGAAGAAAACTACACATACACAAAACAAACACACAAAGTACGTACCTGTTAGTTTCTATAAGAAATATAAGAAGAATATACAAATATTATAGGACAGATTAGCTATTTTTATTTTTTATCTATAAAAATACTAACCGCTTGTGACTTGGAGGGTAGTGGCGAGGAGACATAGCAGCGACAGCGACAGGTATCCGAGCGAGTTGAGCCAATGTGCCGCGGCCATACTGTATCCTAGCAAAAGAGAAGTTATTTTTGATCACTTTTATAATATCTTATTTGAAATCGTTAATGGGGAAAAATCTGCTTATCTAAAATTTTATGAATTTCATTAATAATAATAATGATGATGCGCTAGTTCTATCTACTCCACTGAAACAGGGAATGGAAAATACAATATATAGAAATAAAAGTTTATAAAGGAGAATATAAAAGTTAGTATAGAAATCATTTTTTTGCTCTGCCTTAATCCAATAAATTAAATTCCTGCTGAATTCGGCGGAAAGTGGGGAATGTAGTGTCTTAATATTTGGTTCCGTCTGCCTACCCTTCTTTGGAATACCGCCTAATGCCAGTCGGGGAAATTAATTATCTAATATTTTATTTTTTCGCTCTGATTTCCGCCACTCAATACGTGTAATACTGAAAACACTAGGTTACTAGGTCTTTTTAACACTAGGTTCTCTCTGCCTACCCTTCTGTGTGCAATATACAGCTTGGCGCTGAATCATATGTATCATATATATTTTTCCCAAGAACATTGTAAATAAACCAATTAAATTACAGCGACATCTATGGAGTCTCAACAAAAGCTGACACGCTGCAATTTTCTATCAAGAAGTGCGTACACTGTAACATAGATGTCGCTGTTAAAATATTAAATCAGAATATTTGTCCTTACGTACATTAAAATAAAATATAAGCTTTTCGTTTTTTTAAACAAATAATTAATTGTATATATCAATATTTATACTATTTATTTATTTTAACAGAATATATTTTATAACTTCACTTTATACAGATATATGCGCCATCTCTTGGCAATTGATTAAAATGTGTCACTGCCATCTATGAAGAGAAAAAATAGGTTTTTCTATATATATATATTGTTAGCTTTTTGGAAGCGGTTAACCTTTATTAAAAAACTAGCGGCCCGCCCACGACTTCGCCCGCTTAAAGTGCATGATTATTGATCTAATAAACAGAATTGACTGACAATTATATTAAGTTCTAATAATAATATGATTTTTTTACTACATTATCGTAATTTCTATTAGGACATTTGATTATTTTGAAATAAAAATATATATATAAAGCTAATTATTTCTTATACGTATATTTTTTTGTAATATGACCGTTCGTTTTACCTATGTAATGTAAGTTTCATCATACTTTTAAAACTCTGTTAAATTTGCTGATGTCACTGAATTTTTTAATTTACCCTTTCAGAAAATGCCTCACGTGTTAAATTATTGATTTGAAGGATTCATAATATTCTTTGTAAAATAACTGTAATGATTGTACATTATTTGTTGCTATACAGTTTTTAAATTAGTTACATATATTATTAGTTAAATGTACAATTGATAAAAAAATGTAGTTATTACAAAGTACACGTAAAAATAATGTTTTTAGACATTTTTATATAGATTTATTTCAAACAAACAAACGACTATGTAATTACTTAATATTTCTTTGAAGATCAAATCGGTCTTTATCTATCTGTTGAATTAATTACGACTAAAACTTAACTGTTATGATTTATGAACGTAACCTTCTCTAACAATTCAGTTTTGTTTACTTTACTTTATTGTTTGTACTCTGAACGATAGTGCTTCAAAAATATATATTTTTATTAACAGTCGTATAACCCAGACGATTCGAATGTCATTCTTTAGCCAAGAATCTTACCAGCGCGATTGCTATGTAATATTCGCAGGCAAACTAATGCCTTAAGTTCATTCAAATGACGATAACTTTTTTTTTAATGAACCGATTTTGACGAACTAAACTTTAGGACTTAACTTAAGTTAAAACAAAGCAATTGGTGAATTTTCAAGTAAATTGGTTCAGTACTTTTAGAGAAAAATGCGGACAAAAAACTATCGACAGACAGACAGACAGACAGACAGACAGACAGACAAGAAATTCAAAAAAAATATTTTTGCTTTCTATTATTCTTTTTAAGTATCCCTCTATCCATTCCAGTCAAAATTACTAAATGTACAGACAAAATATTTTTACTGTCTTATTATATATAAAGATAACATAAAAACACAAAGGAAAAAGATTCTACGTTATTGCAACAATTTATATGTATCACTTAATAACAAAATGTCACAGGAGTTTTTTTTTAAATACGCCCTTATTAGTCAGTTGGCGGTTGCCTACAAGCAACCTATATATACCCTCTTTTACCCAAGTTTGCTAACAAAGTTTGGTTAAGCTGTTTCTGAGATTATGATTCACAAATACACAGACGAACTGGTAAGAACTTAAATAAATATTGTTTTGGTTGTTATTATTGCATTTTTTTTCTTCAACTTCACTATATATCCTAAAAACAATAGTATAGACGGAAGGAACCTAGTGTTAACACACTACGTTCTTCATTTTCCGCTAAATTCTGGTATTGTGTGTAGATTGGTAGAACTTATAGCCATGCTTTGCTACGACACCAGAACGAAGAAATGAAAATATTAAATATTTCATTTCGAGGGAATCTAACAACGACCTATCGTGTTTCAATCACACGCTTGTGCTCAAGACTGGCCTCTATATAATATTTTTTCTATAAAATATTTTTTATTACCCGACTGGGGAGGGAAGGATTATGTTTTTCACGCGTATCTTGTACGTATGTAATATACTTTACACCTCCTGGAAACCAATCAGGCATTGTAACCACTGAGCCATACGTTCCTGGTTGGATTGCAGGAGGCGCGGATTCGAATCCCGCTACGTTCAAATTTTTATACGTTTTCTAAATAAATATTTTTTTTTCTAAGTGTGGAATAACAAACACTTTATTAATTGTTAAAATATTAATATTTGCAGTCTCACAATTCTCCAACGATGTAGGTATGTATATCTTCAAACATTTTACTATTTTTGTACTAATGCCATCTATTCCAATGCCTACGTTTGTGTTGATGATGATATTTCATTTCCACTACAATGTGCTAATGTTCACAAATTATTATTATATTTATGATTTCTTGCGGTAAAATTTGTACTATTATTTTTAAATTTATTAGGAATTCTAGTCGAATTCTCTCCAACACGGGACCTATGGTGGTCAACAATATATTTAAATAAATAAATCAGCTTCACGCTGTATCTTGCACACAGCAGGGTAGGCAGAGGGAACCTAGTGTTAAGACACTCCATTCCCCACTTTCAGCCGAATTCTGGAGACATGCGTGTTGAGTGGCAGAACTCAACGCCGCGCTTAGCCTCGACACCAGAGCGAAGAAATAGAAATAGAAATTTAAGTAAGTCGGTTTACAGTCACACTTCGTGCCGCTGCGCTACGACTGGCCTCAACGACACTGTAAGTCTCATTCTATTATCTATAAATAATATCAGTGAATCACCACTTCCTGGCGAACTTAAACAGATGGTTTCAATGTAACCTTTAAACAATAAATATACAAAAAAAGCGAAATTTAAACTTTATATTTTTTTATTCTCCAAAAATAAAACATAAATGGATCAAGCGGGCGAAGCAGCACGGAGGTCACTAAAATGAAATAAAAACATTGGATATTAACTCTTTATATTTGCGATCCATCCACAAATTAGGAATCAAATATCAATAAAATGTAATGTAGCGATAGCATTTGTGGATACAAAATTCAAATTATATATTTTTTTTCACTTTATGAAAATTGTTTGAAAGTAGTTGTATAAAGTAATTTAAACGTAAGTAAGGAAAAATATAAGTGAAAAATCCCGTAGTGTTTTAAGTGAACCTGATAAGTGTCCTTAGAGTGTGGCGGAATGACCTCTTGAACCCTCCGCATGTACGCTTAAAAGGTTTTTATATAGGACTTTATACTAATAATGCTATTTACCCATCTTTTTGTGCATATTGTACACAACTACGTGAAAAATATATATTTTAGCTTTATGCTTTTAGCTGAATTCTGGAGGCGTTGTTGGGTTGCGGAACTCAACGCCACGCTTTGCCTTCTCACGACAGCAAAGAAATGGAACTTATTGAGTAATTCGCAACCCTAAGTGGCAATTGAACACAAAACCATCGCTTTCACAGCCGCACCGCCGCGGTCACTAAAATATATTTTGATTTTTTTTTAAATATCGTATTAATGTAAATTTTTATGGTTTTTAAACTTTTCTTGAGTATTGCTGCGATGAAAAAGCCTAATGATAAATAATTTATTGTTCTTTGTCTATACGTATAGATTTTTTCTATTATCCCGATTTAATTTGCAACCATAACCAACGTGTAGATTAGACGTGTCTATTTATTGCATCAAATATTAGTGAAAAATATTAAAATAAAATTAATTTCACCGAATAAATTACAATTTTCTGTCAACAAAAGTCATATATACTCACCATATCGTCAGCATGTGTGATTGCGCCGCGGCCTTGTGCTGCCAACAAATCACCTGGAACAAAATGTCACGTGAAAAAGATTCTATTTTTTAGAAATATTTTGTAGTAACTGAGAAAACAAAAATATGTATACTAGTATTAAAAGAAGGGACTTTGTTCTACTGGTACAAGAATGCTATAGGCTATGTACATCAGTGTGCAACATCGAATATCTCTTTAAGAACACGAGTGTTTGAAATTACCAAACTTTATTGTAAAATGATTATTTATTAAGGTCGCATCAGCCACACACGTTGTGACCAAGTATCCAGTTTGTGTCTAGTGTAATATTTTAAATTCCATTATATCATATACATATATACATATATATATATACATATATAGGAACCTATGTTAAGACTACTATAATTTCCTTAAGTAGTGAGTGAAATTTTATATATATTACAATATTTTATGCAGATACACTAATTGGTTTACAAGTGATGAAGGGCCCAAAAGTAGCTTGAAAAGATTCATGTAAAGTACACATGTCCAGGTTTTTAACTTGGCTGTACACGCAGGCGCGTGTCTGGATTATGATAAAATTGTATTAAAATTTATTTAAATAGCAGAATTCAATATTTTATATAGTTTTATATGTAGATGGTTATTTAATAAAATTGAAGTATGCAATATTGCATAAAATAATATAAGGTTCGAAGTGTAAAAAGCATTTTTTTTTTAAAAAGTAAAAAAAATCGAGCATATTCAAAAGTATTTTTTTTTTCAGTTCATATTGCTTTCATTTTGTTTTATTTACAAAACAATTTAAAATAAATAAAACAATTGGCTTCACGCTGCATTCCGCAGGCAGCAGGCAGAGAGAACCTAGTGTTAAGACACGCCGTTCGCCACTTTCTGCTGAATTCTGGAGGCATTGCGTGTTGAGTGGCAGAACTCACCGCCGCGCTTTGCTGCGACACCAGAGCGAAGAAATGGAATTATAAATGTTAAGTAAATATTTCATCTCCTCGAGTGGGGACCGAACCCACAACAAGTCGGTTTTACAGTCACACTTTATGCCTCAAATAATTTAGTTGTTCGATTATATTTTATATATACATATGTAAATGATATGGAATGATATATAATTATATGATGATATTAATTTAACACTATCGCTTAAAATCTTTGCAAAATAAAAACAAAAACAAATACACAAATAAAATTGTCTCAATGAGATCAAACGTCTACAGTATTAGTGAGTTCGTTGCACCGAAGTGCGATTGACGTCGCGTCGTAGCTTTGTGCTACGCCGCTACGAATACGATTCTATTTTTTAGTATGACACGTTTCTATTTTGCGGAATACAACATATTATGAATAATCTAATCAGCTTCACGCTGTATCCCGCACGCAGCAGGGTAGGCAGAGGGAACCTAGTGTTTTTAGACACTCCGTTCCCCACTTTCTGCCGAATTCTGGAGGCATTGCGTGTTGAGTGGCAGAACTCAACGCCGCGCTTAGCCTCGACACCAGAGCGAAGAAATGGAAGTATAAATTTAAGTAAATATTTCATCTCCTCGAGTGGGGATCGAACCCACAACCAGTCAGGCCAGGTTGAGGCCAGTCGTGGCGCAGCGGCACAAAGTGTGACTGTAAACCGACGGGTTGTGGGTTCGATATTATGAATAATTTTTAGAAAAATAATAATTTATAGTTTAACATTATTATTTTGAGAATAGTACTATATAAATACAAACTAAATCAGCTTCACGCTGTATTCCGCATACAGCAGGGTAGGCAGAGGGAACATAGTGTTAAGGCACTCCGTTCCCCAGTTTCTGCCAAATTCTGGAGGCATTGCGTGTTGAGTGGCAGAAGAAATGAAAATATAAATTTAAGAAAATATTTTATCTCCTCGAGTGGGGATCGAACCCACAATCAGTCGGTTTTATAGTCACACTTCGTGTCACTGCGCCACGACCGGCCTACTATATAATTTAAATATATTTAATTAACATTAAAATACTGAAAATTAATTATGAATTATTTGAAATATTGAGAGAGGTTGTAAGACACTTGATTTACTTTCCGCAATTTTTTTGAGGCATTGAGTGATGGAACTCAACATAGCTCTTCGCTTACTAGAGACTGGAAAAGAGCAATATATTTCTTTTTGAGTACTAAGACATGTATCTCATCCACCTAATCAAGATTAGCAGTGTCTCTAACACCCGACATTCCTCATTTACAACAAGTTTAAAAGAGACATTTATATACAACATCTTCAAAAGAGAAGAATAAAAAAAAAGATTAGAGCATGACGTTATTTAAGTGTCAAGTCAAACACAATTCTCTATAACGTTGTTAGAAGCTAAAGAACGTCAAAAGCTCTCTTTGGCTAGTCTTTGAAACCAATTTTGTAACACCTGGTCTATTTATTTTGCTTTTAAATTATAAAACACAGTCTAAAACTTTTCTGCTTAGAACTAAAAGCCTAGTATGTATTATGTAACATGGATAGTTAGTTAGTTTCATTTCTTTTTATGCTTAAAAGACATGATGTCTCGTATCACACGAGTACAGCTATTACAATCCTATCCTACTAATATTATAAATGTGAAAGTTTGTGAAAGTGGCTGTTTGTTCTACTTTCACGCAAAAACTACTAAACGGATTTAGATTAAACTTTACAGTAATATATCTAACATCATCATCATATCATCATCAATTAAAATAAGAACGAACAACGGCCACATTCAATATATGTAAAGATTTTGTATAATTTAGCTATATATATATATATATATATATATTTATATATTAGTATTTTTTATGTCACTTAAACCACTTCACACGTCTAATCTACACAATTAACTCCAAGACATTGAATGGCGACATGACATGGCGAATTGTGGGTCTTAACACTAGGTTCCCACTTTCCCATTGCCTTCCCTGCTATATGTGAGATACAGCGTGACGCTAAAAAAATATGTGGACATGAATAAACATGCGTCCAGTACTTTGAAATAGAATAGAATCAACAAAGGAAAGAAATCGAGTTTTGCGCTTCGTTAAGTCAGCTGGCGATGGAAATTAACCAGTTCATTGCACTGCGACTAAATGTATATAGCATTCTGTTTGCGAGCTCATATTTCTTGATTACAAAAACGCTTCGTACTATATCTCCATTTGTTTATCTGACTTGCCGTATTAGTATGTGTTAGTGTGTGTGGCATCGTGAAAGCTCAATGGCTTGAAAAGTCGGCGGAAAGTCCCTTAGGTCTTAACACTAGATTAGTAGGGAACCTAGCGCCACTCTGCTATGTTCGGGATACACCGTGAAGCAAAACATACAAAAAACAAACATACGTGTATTTTTTTATGCCAAACAAACAATGTACCTACATTGTGAAAAGATCATTTAAAAACATTCGATCTCACAATAATTAGGAAAATAGTCTATTATGAAAGATTGCCTAGATGAAACTAAAAGTATTTTGATTATGACTACTCATGTAGTTCTTACTGTACCAAAACAAAAAATGAATAATACATATACTTATATTTTAGCTAATATAACTGTAACATTTTTTATTATGTTTCCTTTAAAATTATAGAGCAAACATATTAAAGTAAGAGGCCGTTGTAGCGCAAGGGCACAAGCGTGTGACTATGAAGTCGATGGTTAAGGTTCGATTCCCAGTCGGTTAAATAAATTATTATTTATTTATTTTTTAATTTTCCCGCTCTGGTAACAAGACAAAACGCAGCGTTGAGATCCTCCTCTCAACACATGCCCAACACTCAACTTAATAATTCGGCAGAAAGTTAGGAACGGAGAGTCTTAACACTAGGTTCCCGCTGCCTACCCCGTTATATACGGGATACAGAGTAAAGCTAATAAAAAAAAGAAAAAAGTATATTAAAGATTATGAAAATATATTTCCCAGAAAAAGCCTACGGAGACTTCACACCCATATACATATAATAAACTTGACATTTACACATACAATATACAACTTTTAGTAACATTTATTCAATGCTTCCCGTTGCCATCTAAACAAAGCGTCGTGTTACAATAAACATACGCTATAATTATAAGTAGCAATTTACATTCGTTATTTTTTTTTATGTTTTATTATGTTATAAAGCAAATCACTAAAAGCTAGAGGTTCGCCTATGGTGATATTTTTTTTATGATGTCTGCCGCTTAAACGTAATATTATATTATAGACAAACTATATATATTATTTACATAAATTGTAGTCTATGTGTTATTCCGATATAAAGTTATATTATATTGAGTTCGAGCAAGGGTCGCCAACGAATTTTCTACATTAATACTACTATCACTACAAGCTTCAAGTTGTATCCTTTGCGGAATAGCCAGAGAGACCGGAGCGCCAAACGCTACGGTCTCTGCATACCATTTTCGCCTCGTCCACTCTCATCAACCTCTTTACACATTCATTCTTTTTACGAGACCACCCTGAAGCACTTCGCTACTGTTTTTTCGAAAGCCAACTGATGTTTCCACCTGCTTTTCTTGCTGCTAACTTTTCTTTCATAAATCTTATTTGCCATTCACTCATCATTCATTCGTTCGACGAACCCAAACCAACTGACCATGTTCTTCATTCTCACAGTGACATCCTCGCTAGTACCTGCCATTTTGTGTATATTTTCGTTGCGGATTCGATCAACAAAGCTGACTCTGCATATCCTACAGAGAGATTGCATCTCCACAGCATTCTTTGACTCTTCTTCTGTAAAACCTACATTTCACTGCCAATCAATGAAGTTAAGGCACTATTAATGGTTTTACCGGCAGCAGTAAGCCTTTCCGCATTCATCTCTTATCTTTCATCTCTGTTCTACTTCATTTATATACTCTAATGTCTTACCATTTACACTGATCTCGCATCCTTCACCGTCCTTTCTTCATTTCTTTCAAATACTATGACCTTTATCTTACTCGCATTCAAGCTTAAATCATTATTTCCCACCTTTCCTGACAATCGTGACTAGTGCCTGCAACTCGCATTCTGATTATGCAATGAGAACTGCATCATCTACGCAACGCATCACCTACTTTAACTACAATATCATTATCTTACACTCCTTGGAGACCGCTATCCAATTACAAATTGAACTTAAACTTAAACTTGCAGTAAGGGATCGTTCATATTGTACCGGGATACTATATCCTATAATTTCGTTCAAGTCCACAAGAGCACAGAAAACTTTTTGGTTAATGACAATGATTTTTTCCTTGACCATGCGGAGGAAAGAGATCTGATCTATACACATGGTTAAAGATGAATTCTCATTTTGAAGGCCTTTTATATTTAACAGACCAAACACTAGAACAAATTTAATTTTCTTTTCAGCTTCACGCGGGATCACGAGAGATCCTAGTGCCAAGACACTTCGCTTTCCACTTTCCGCCAAACGTACTAAATATTAGAAAAAAAAAAATTTTTTCCTTACAAATAATTTAATTTAAACGATATTTATAAAATTAAAAATTAAAAGAAAGTTGAACAAATAGAAATAGCTTCTATAAAAATACTAATTATTATAAAAAAAAGCACAAAGCTTTGTCTCAACAAGAATCGCGTCAACAGAGTGCAAAATGCCGATTCACGCAGTCTTTTACAATACTTTTAATCTACCTATTGTCCTATAACGGGACCGATGTGCAAGGCAATTAAACAAACAATACCACACATCCTCATTCCATGCATACATATTAATGAATTAATGTGTACATTATAATAGAGAGTAGTTAATTGTTAATATCTTTTAAAAGTTAGGTTCTTTAAAAGTTACTATTAATTTATACAATTGTGAAAAAATTCAGTTAGCAATAAACGAAATAACAATCTAATTTTAATAAAAAACCAAGTGAAACTACGTGACAAGATATGTGACTTCTGTGAAAATTGCCTGCTGTACGCAGATGAGGAGAGGCGAGATGCAGTGCTCATTGTACCATCACAATGCGAGTTGCAGGCATTAGTCAGGACTCTGAGAGGGGTGTGGAAATTATGATCTAAGCCTGAATGCAAGTCAGACAAAGTTTCTGGTAATTGAAAGAAATAAAGAAAATACATAATGCAATATAGTAAATGGTAAGATATTAAAACAATGAAGTGATATATGTAACAAGTATATTTAGTAGATATGGAAGATACGAGATGGATGCGGAAAGTCGTATTGTTGCCGGTACCAGGATTAAAGGTGCCTTAGCTGCATTGATGAGATGGCGAACGACAGAGCGTCAGCTGCTCGTTTGGCCGTACACAATGCAGTGTTGGTACCGACGCTCCTATACGGCGGCGAAACGTGGGTATTACAGAAGAAGAATGAAAGACAGATGAATGCTGTGGAGATGCGATCTCTTCATAGGTTATGCTGATCGAATCCGTAATGAATAGATACACAAAATAGCAGGTACTAGCAAGGATGTCACTGTGGGAATGAGCAAGAACGTGCTCACCTGGTTTGGGCACGTTGAACGAATAAATGATGGAAGAACGGCAAAATAGTGAGCGGTAACAGAGATAGGGAGAGATAGAGAGGGAGACCTCGGTTCACTACAGTATCAAAGGAAGGTCACGTAAAAAGCATGACGACCCTCCGTAGGACATGGTTAGAAAATGGTGGACAATAGAAGTATGCAAAGACCGTAGCGTTTGGCACTCTGCTCTTTCTGATTACCCCGTTAAGGATACAGGGTTATTTTCAATAACTTATGCTTACACCGGATCATATATTCATTTTTAATTCGCCTGTAGAAGCGTAAGGTAATTTAACAGACAATAGGCGTGCCTATTGAGAATAATTAATATGGCCTGGCTGTAGTGTACTATTATTATAGAGGCGTTGCATCGGATTGTTCTTTGAGGTTTGCTGTAAATGCTGCCTTTTTACTCATTATACTGCTTTTCTAGCATAATAATGAGGCTCATAATTTAAAAGATTGTTGTGTCGTAACTGTAAACGCGATGATTGTGGGTTCAATTTCCATTTGGTGGAATAAAATATTTAATATTTTCTTTACTTCGCATTAGTAACAAGGAAAAGCGCAGCGTTGATTTCCGCACGCAATGCCTTGAGAATACGGCGTTGTAAGTAGAGGTTACACTACAACAACCCACACACATACAACCCACAAAATGCATATAGGATTTTGAACGTGACCGAATGTGTGATATGAAAAAATGTGGAAAGGAACGGAAAGAGGCAGAGGGGACCGAGAAAAAATTTGGTCAGTACAAATCTGTTAAGATTTTATTCAGAAATGCAATAAAAGGTGATATAATAAAAGTTTTAATCCATTTAGTTATATAAAATATATAAACAATTTAAACGTCAGTTTTATAAAGTACGGCGTTGAGTTCTGCCACTCAACACGCGATGCCTCCAGAATTCGGCAGAAAGTGGGGAAAGGAATATCTTAACACTAGGTTCCCTCTGCCTACCCTGCTGTGTGCGGGATACAGCGTGAAGCTGATTTATTTTATTTTTTATTTATATGAGCAGAAGAAAATCGATGATTATATATAATCAATATTCAAAGTTATGGAGGTGTGGCCATCCTTTTAAGTATAGCCTTTTTTATTCTTATTTCAGCTTCACACTGCATCCCGCACACAGCAGGGTAGGCAGGAGGAACCTAGTGTTAAGACACTCCGTTCCCCACTTGTCTGTCTGCCGAATTGTGGAGGCATTGCGTGTTGAGTGGCAGAACTCAATGCCGCGCTTAGCCTCGATACCAGAGCGAAGAAATGGAAATATAAATTTAAGTAAATATTTCATCTACTCCAGTGGGGATCGAACCCACAATCAGTCGGTTTTACAGTCACACTTCGTGCCACTGCGCCACGACTGGCCTCCTTCTTCATTCTTATTTTATATTGGATTCTTATCCTGATGCTGTCTTTTGAAGTAAATAAAAAGAAATCAAAGTAAAAAAAAGAAATGCATAGACTAAAAATCCAACCAAGTTTAATTTCGCGTATTAATGTAGGAGTCGGAGTTCGTTTCGAGCTTTATATAATTTAAATAGTCAGTCCGCAGTACTATAATATTTATAATGCCAGGAAGTCGCGGAGATTGCAAGCTATTCAAAACTGCATTAAAGGATATTGTTCGTAATACAGACAGAAGATCCTTTCAAAAGCTGAATCGAGAATTTTCTTTTGTGAAAGAAAATTACGCTAAGAAGACTTTATAATGACAACTAAAAGTTAGTATTTTATTGTTGTTGTAAAGGAACCGCAACTAGCAGAGAAGGCAGAGGTAGCCTAGTGCTAAGACACTCTGCTTTCCATTTTCCAGCGAATCATCGCATTGCTTGTTGCTTTAGTGCCACGATTTTGCTTTAGTAACAAAACGAAGAAATTAAAATATTAATTAATACCGCCGAGTATGAACTGAATACACAACCGCGTTACTCTACAGTGCCCCTGCGCCACGTCAACCTTAAGTAAAAAAAATATAATTTTAAGTAAGTGGAAAAATAATATGCTTAATATACACACAGCAGGGTAGGCAGAGGCAACCTAGTGTTAAGACGATCCGTTCCCCACTTTCTGCCGAATTGTGGAGGCGCGCTTTTCCTTGACACCATAGAGAAGAAAATGGAAATATAAATTTAAATAAGTAATTCATCTCTTGGAGTGGGGATCGAACCCACAACCAGTCGGTTTTACAGTCACACCTTGTGCCCCTGCGCCACGGCTGGCCTCAATATATATATTATTAATTAACTATATATACAACAATATGTCTATATATTTATAAATCATGCTTCATGATGCGCGACACAAGGTACCCACACTCGAGTGGCACAAGGCCGCTTTTACACGTAAAATAAAAAATAAAGCAAACATATTAAATAGAACGAGCGGGGGAATGCAGGAATCCAGGAATGTAGGTAATGAAAATTTAAATGGCAGACAAGGCGCTTAATTAAATACCCTGATGAAGTTTGAATAACTTATCAAAACGATGATACGTATCTTGAATTGCGCAATTATCTATATTTGAGAATAGAACATTTTTGGTAAAAAGTTTATATTAAATATTTTGATAATATTTGCTCAGAAGCAAAAGCGTATGACTGTATCGTGACGGTCGTGGATTTGATTCCCATTCGGAGGATTTTCATTTCTTTGCTCTGGTAACAAAGCAAAGAGCGGCTTTGAGCTACACCACTCGACACACATTGCCTCGTAAATTCGACGGAGAGTAAAGGACGAACTGTATTAACATTAGGTTCCCTCTAAAAACTATTCATTATGCGAGATACAGCGTGAAACCGAAAAAAGTGCTTTAAAAAAGTGACTTATATCTATGTATGCTAATATTACAAAACCGTATCGTACGCGCTAATCTCAAAAACAACTGATATGAATTGGAAAATAATTTTGCATTGGATAGTGGATTTATCAATAGGATAGAAGGAGGACATTATATATATATAGGCTACTTATATCTATATAAATGATTAACGTGATCATTTTTATGTAACTGCATTCGGGTTCACCTCAATAACTTAGCTATTTCCGTCAGTCCATGAGGACGAAGCCGCATTTATAAGCTAGTTTTAAAGAAAAGGCGAGGTAACCAAGTTATTAGTTAATTTTTAAATGATTTATTTAAGGCTAACAAACTAACTCGAATGCTTTGAATTTTGTTTCATGCAAAAATAAAATCGAATAATTTGGCTGCCAAAATAGAAAAAGTAGAAATTGCCATGCTATACATATATCGAGTAAAGTAAGCTGCTTCCATGCTAGTTTTGTATTTGATTAATACTACCTAGAACGGATGCCGTCTTCACAGTTTAACGAACCGTTTCTTTCGCGATGCAGTCTGTCTGTAAAACTTATTTTTTGATAAGTGTATTATAATATATAATGTACCTATATAATACATAGGGTTAACCAGAGCGTGAATATGCATGAATTAAGGAAAATATGACCAGATGATAACTATGTATATATTTTTGAACACAAAAGTTGTCGGTTCGATTCCCACTCGAGAAAAAAGAACATTTGTATTTAATATTTCTATTTTCATCGCTCTGATATCGAGGCAAAGTGCGGTGTTGAGTTCCGCCACTCAACACGCAATGCCTGACATGCTGTGTGAGGAATACAAGTGACATTAAAAGTGAAGTAAAATATATAACAGGATATACAGACAAGAGTCAATGTCAAGACTGTAGACCGCTTATTTATGAGTCACTGCGGGATCATTTCGTCATCAGGTACAAGCTTACGCGCGATAAGTGTGTTTACGTACTTTTTAGTTGTTTTTATATACCCTGCTGTACAAAAACAGAATAAATATGCTGTAGCCAGCTTTTTAGGATTCCCTATCTCAATAAAAACCGAACCCTTATAGAATCATTTCGTTGTCTGTCTGTCTGAACATCAAAATCATAGAAAACCTAGTGTTATAACACTTCGTTACGTACACTGAATTGATAGATGTTTGATTTTCAAGACATTGGGTGTTGAGTGGGACAAATCACTTTGTTATCAGAGAGAGGTGATGAATTATTCTTCTAATATACCTCGATGCCTTCAAGAAATATAAAATGGTATATTAAATATACATGCTTTGATATTTATAAAGAGTAAGAGCATGTACAACTACGACAGTGATAGTCGTATAATTGTAGAGATATCATCAATTTGTAACATTCAAGGTATTTCTGAAACTTTCAGTGAACAATAGAGGAAGAAAAGTAGATAACATCCTTCGTTATATCATGAGTGTCGATAACAATGAATACTTGCGACAAAAATACTGAAAAAAAAATTAAATTAAATTAGCTTCACGCTATATCCCGCACACAGCAGGGTAGGCAGAGGGAACCTAGTGTTAAGACACTCCGTTCCCCACTTTCTCAACGCCGTACTTTTGCTTCGACACCACAGCGAAGAAAATGAAAATATAAATTCAAGTAAATATTTCATCTCCTCGAGTGGGGATCGAACCCACAACCAGTCGGTTTTACAGTCGCACTTCGTGCCGCTACGCTATGACTGGCCTCAAAAATACTGAATCACAAATAAATCTTACCACAACAATCTTTAACAAAAAAAAAAAACAACTTCCACCGGATCTTATAATTAGAACCTAACCAAACTGTCCTTTAAGAGTATTCTTTTCAATAAAAATTATCGAAAACGATATGTGCCACCACTCAACTTGAACATGACTTCAGAATTCGGCGGAAAGTGGGAATCAAAAATGTCTTAATGAGAACAGAGAAGAGAGATCAAATATTTATTTTTTAAGAGTAATAAGACATAGGAAATAGAAAAAGCCAGGGAAATATAAAGTAGAAAACGAAGCGTCTTTTTTTATCAACTCTTTTATATGAAAAAAGTGTAATGATGCTATGGCTGGCTTAGTAGAATTCCGTTCCTCAAAAGGTAAACACCCTTGTAGGATCACTTGACTGTCCATTTGTACCTCTGTCAATTATCTTGAGATTGCGTGGAGATATCAAGCTGAAGTATCAAATATTCCAGTACATGGACATAGAAAAAGTCTTACTTCTAAACCAACGTAATCTAAATCAACGAGAATTTGTGCATACTATTTATTGTATGGAATTCACATCTTTATCAAAACCTAAACCCAAAATTTGGCACTAAATGAGAACTTCCCATACAATAAAATATAAAGCATAATTAAAAAATATATATATAAACAAAAACATTCGAAACTTAATTATATTTGTAGTTCATTTCACACAATTTCAGTATGTCATATTTTAATAATCATACTTGCAGCTGACCGACAATTCTGAAATTGATACGGAACCTCCGATGGGCAAGTCCGACTCGCACTTGACTAAATTTATTTTAAATATTATTGTTATCTGTGACAGGAAACACGCACAAACAGCACTCGCACTTTCCTTCCTGATAAGTTCGGCTTACAAAATTGTTTTATTACAACATTTTTCACCAGCTTCCGTTCTTTATTTGGATCTTTTTTTTACCCTTTCAGGTCGAATGTATACAAATCCAATGGTATAAGATAAAATCGTGACTGAAATTTTCATGGGATAGATTCATATGCGAGGCGGTAATCGGACAAAGCTTTGGGAGCTTTGGAAGAAAGATTATTTATATGTTTCTGCGGCGGCGTATAACGTTTTCTTAAGGATTTGTTAGCGGTTATAACTTAGAGCAGTTTATATCAAAAAGTGAGAGACGTGAGGATATTAAAGCGATATATAGGGAGGTATATATACTCCGAAATAAGCTGATGTATATTATAAATAATTTATTTAATGTTACGATATTGTTGTGGCCAGTCGTGGTGCAGGGGCACAAAGTGCTACTGTAAAACCGTCTGGTTGTGGGTTCAATCTCCACTCGAGGAGATGAAAGATTTACATTTTTTCATTTCTTCGCTCTGGTGTTGAGGCAAAACGCGTTCAGTTCTGCCACTCAACACGCAATACCTTCAGAATTCGGCAGAAAGAGGGGAACGGAGTGTCTTAACACTAGGTTATTCTGCCTACCTTGCTGTGTGCGAAATACAGAGTAAAGCTGATTTATTTATTTCTATATATATTGTTGTGAGTTGTGTTGGATATAATTTATTTTATTTAATCTTGGCAAAATTAATTTTAAAAATTTACCATAGCAAGCGATCTATAATAAATTTCAAATTCGCAGGAGTCGCAAAGTGCAAGAAATCTAAATGCAATTTATTTTTCTCCAAACAAAGAGCTATATCATTGGCCACAAAGTTTTACGAAATTGGGTTATCATTATACGATAAGAATCACAAAAGCAGGTTTATGTTTTTTTTTTTATTTTTACCTCTTTTAGACAAAATGAACCTAGGTATAGTGTTAAAACACTCAACTTTAAAGACGTTCCATGGATATTGAAAACAATTTTAATATAATACCCCTAATGGGGATCAAACCTGCAACCGTTATGTTTACAATCCACGCTGTTCCACGGTGGAACAGTGTGGTGTAAACGGAATGGCCACGAATACCTTTCATATAATAATCGAGCGTAATACAAAACATTTTAAATTAAACAAAAAAACAACTTAAATTACAGAAGAAAAGAAGAAGTAAAAAGTTTATATACAAATAAAATCAATAATTTGCAGCATAGTATTCGAGTGTTTATAAAAAAAACATTTAATATCAACTTCATTGGAATCCCTTTTCATTCGAACGAGGATGGAATTCACTATTAAATCGGAGAAATCCAATAACATCGTGTATATTCACATTAACTACATAGATTATCCGTTTTTTTTGCCTTTTGTTACTGTTTTGGGCTAAGAAATATATAGCAAGTTCAAATCCCCATAGTATTAAACTTTCTTAATAAAATCATAAGGTTGTGAAATTGGTCTTCTTATTATCTTAATAAATTAGCTTATAAATCCTAACTAAGTTACTCCTACTGTTAATCATAATAAACAATTTTTTTTCTTTTTAGTGTTTATGTAGTCTGGTTCTTTTTTTTTTTCGGGAATATTTTTTTGTTATAAGTGAATGGAACGTTGTTCGAGGGAACCTAGTGTTAAGACACTCCTTTTCCCACTTTCCGTCGAATTCTGAGGTTGGGGGGTATGATATTCATATCATACAGAATAACTACTAGAGCATTTAATAATAAAATTATATTCAAAAGAGTAACTGTCATGTTTTTCGCGAGTTTTTCTTAGCAAAATAAAAAACAGAAAGCTGCATATTGTATATGAAAAATCATCTACCTCATAACTCATTGCAACGATGATTAAATATAAATTTGCAAATAAATAAAAAGAATAAAAAACCCTCTATCTCGTTTTTTGTGATCCGCTACACTTCCCAAGGAACCTCCTACATGATGAAATTCAGCGTCCTACATCGCGTATTTGCGTCTGTGCATTGTCTGTCAGTTATTCGGTAACCTAAAGGTTCCTCTGTTCCTCTCAACCTTATGAAATGAGATTTTTTATATAATAATAGAAGTTCCATCGGGATGGTAAAATTGTTAAATAAAATATTATAGAATAAAAAAGAAATGTACTTAGACCTTAATACGCCAACAATATAATAAGATATATTTTAATATACTATAGTCCATCCAATTTATATAATTCTTTTCATGGAAATTTATACAAATAAACCTCACCCGTTCCAGATTAACTCACAGAGAATGGAAAAACGAAACTGCTGGACTTATAAATTCATTTGCAAGAGAGTAGAGTTTAAGACAGCACTAAGAAAAGACTCTTGAAATTCCAACGGCAACGTTAAACACAGAATTTTCTGTTCCATACATCTCTATCTCATAGTCTAACATTTCATACATAAAAATCGAGAGCAACGATTAGTATATATAAATATGCATGTTAAATTCCACACTAACGACCTCCGATTCAAATGCTTTTGGCTACGAAAATATATACATTTATAAGTACTTAAGTTTTTGGTTTTGACGTAAAAATTTGAACAAGCTCCAACTGCATAATATGTAATGTTTACTTAACTTCATGAAATATATTAATTTTAAATTTCGGTAAGTGGATTAAATATAGTTTTACCACTCTTTATATTGAGTAAAACTCGGATAACCGCCATACGAAAACATAAGTCTATTGTATGCGTTTTTTTAACTTAACTAATAATTGTGAACGTACCTAAAAATTTCAGAAAGAAGAAATCTAGTGCTAAGGCACTCCGTTCCCATTACGACACTTCCGTCTCCCACTTTCCGCCGAGTTCTGGAGGCATTGCGTGTTCCGCCATTCAGGCGGAACTCAAAGCCACGTTTTTCCTTACCAGAGAGAGAAAATGAAAATATTAAATTTTTAATTTATAAAGTGTGTTGTTTTACTATCGCTAGAGGTACGAACGAAAATAAATAACAAGTATATTATCCATATTATACTTGTTATTTATTTTCGAAGTAGAGTAGTTATTTATCCACTGTATTTATTGTAAGCATAGAGTCACTATGAGGTAGATAAAAGACCAAAAGAAAAGAATCTGCAATTTACCTTATGAAAGAATATAATATTTATACAATTGAACATAATATGGCGTCAATAAAGATATATTTAGTACTAACTTTTTCATTCGACTTCGCTCGCGTGGTCACATGGAAATAATTAGAGAAAGTAGTAGAGGCGGTGGTGGCTCTCACGTGTGTAACTGTAAACGCGACTGGTTGTGGATCCCCACTTGAAGAATTGAAATATTTATTTAAGTTTTATATTTTCATCTCTTCGCTAAGTGTCTAGGCAAAGCGCGTCGTTGAGTTCCGCCACCCAACTGCTGTTTGGATACGGCGCGAAGCTGATTTATTTATATTATGTTTATTTATTAAAACGTTTAACGTGATTTAATATAACCTATAGTTGTACGATTCCCGAAAATAAGATTATTCTACAGAAAAACCATTCAATTCAATTCGAAATGGTAGTTCCTGAGATTCCTAAAATAAATCTTCAGTTTGCAGACGTGGATAGCTAGTAGCAAACTTTCCTACTGCAACTTTTTCGATATACATACATATGTATATACTTTGCTACGAATGTACGTAGCGCAGTCTACGAATTAGGTATTTGGTTTTGTATGATGTTGAATGTAACATAATATAATAAAGTTTTAGTAACCTAATTTGATTGTTCATAAACTAATTTCTTAGATCTTTACTCCCGCAATATTATAAGTTTTTCATACCGTCTTATTTTATGTTTCTTAACTAGTAAAATTTCTGTTTTTATGGTTCCGTACCTCACTTTGTTATCCGTCCGCCCGTCTGTCCGTCTGTCAAGACCATTTATATCGAAATCTCGTAGATGTATCAAGCGGAAGTTCACAATAAATGTTCAGATCTACAGTTCCTTGGAGCACAAACCAAAATCAAGCTTCTAATCTCTAGTTACTGAATAAATTTTAATGTATGAAAATTGGCAGAAGCAGGGACTACCATGCATGTAGGCATAATAAACGTTAACTGTGATAATCAAACAGAAACTTCGCCTCACCATTGGGGAATCATAAAATTAAAATCGGCCGCGGACCATATGTAGGCTTCTGCGGACCACTGGTTGGGAACCACTGCTCTATATGTTTAATAAATATACAGAGAGATAATTATATAATATTGTTATAGTGCCAGTAAATCCCAAAATATGTTTATTATATGTAACTAGTAAAAATGTTCACGTTCCACGTTCTTCATTTTCAGCTTAAATAAAGACGTCAAACAAAAATAAGTAAAGCGAAAGTAAGAATTAGAATAAATATTGTAATCAAACTAATCTGTACATTATTAGCTGATATTTTATGAGATCGAGGCCAGTCTTGGTGCAGCGGCACGAAGTGTGACTGTAAATGCGACTGGTTGTGGGTTCGATGTCCACTCGAGGACATGAAATATATACTTAAATTTATTTTTAAATAAAACTATTTTAACCGGATTAATCGCGTATATTTAGTTTTGTTGTACATTATATTTCCATTTCTTCGCTCTGGTGTTGAGGTTAAGTGCGGCGTTTAGTTCCACTGCCAGTCTGCCATTCAACACGCAATGCCTCCAGAATTCGGCAGAAAGTGGTGAACGGAGTGTCTTAACACTAGCTTCCCTCTGCCTACCGTGCTGTGTGCGGAATACAGCATGAAGCTGATATAATTTTGATTTTTTATTTAATTATATGAGATTGATCTTAAAAAACTTAAATAGAAAATGTCAAAATAAGGAAAAAAAGTAACATTAGTGGTACACACTAGGTTACTCTATTAGAGCGGTATTATTAATGAAGATTAAATGAAGTGTGGGAGGATAAAGCGCAAGTAAATCGCATAATGTATAGTACAACGTAACTAATGCCTATTTAATACATAAAATTCAACCGAACTATTAAAATATAAATAATTAATAAACTCTATTATTATATTATTAATTATTCACAAATCAAATAGCCGGATAACGTTTTAAAATATATACAAAACACATATTAATATATCTATATAGTCTAGTTCTAAAAGCATAAAATTAGGTTAACGTAATAACCTGTCATGGAAGAATGAAAAGAGAGTACGTATGGAAATTAAAAGCGAAGTAGAGCGCTTCGTTAAAAGTTAAATTTAGATTCAACGGCTTAGGTAATGGCGAGGCGAGATGATAATACTATCAGGACAAATTGCAAAATGATATTAGCGACTCTCAAACGTTGGCTCGCCTCCTGCATTTAAGAGTACCACGACAGCATACATATATGTAACCATGCGGGAGGAAAATCAATAAGCACTTTGAGATGAATCCACTTCTATGTTTAACAGTTTATATAATGACAGGGTTTGTTGACAGTGGAGAGTTTCTTATCAGCTCGATACGCCTCCGCCCGACACCACGCCCTCGCAGCTTCCGGACCGATGGACCACAGTTACCGTACTCACTAAACAGCCAAGTAATAAGTGATGATTAGATCATGTGGTAACAGACTTACCCGCGGTAACGGGGTCCCTGTTTGGGCGCCATTTATCACGTGATGAGGTCGCGTTAATAGGAACGAATTACCTCGTACGCGGCAAAGGCCAGCGCGCGACTGACGTGCAACGAGCAGCGCTTGCGTATGGAGAGTGGAGACTAGCGCACGCGCGCAACTCTCCACGGTTTGTTTTGCTCTCGAACTTTATCGGTGCAAGAAAATGAGATTACGCCGCGCCGGTGGAAATGCGACACGCTGCGGGGCATTCCAATGTGGAAAATTCGTGGCATATTTATTAGGGTGAGCTTAGACATGTTTGTTGTGGTATGTAGGTTGCAAGATTTAGGTATCCTTTTAGTGTGATTATGCAAGGTGCTTGAGGTAACTTTAGTTATTAATACAGTATATACAAATTTGTGGAGTAAATTAATTTAACATGACACAACTTATAAGTAAAGGATAAAAAAAAATCAGCTTCACGCTGTATCCCGCACACAGCAGGGTAGACAGAGGGAACCTAGTGTTTTAGACACTCCGTTCCCCAATTAAAAAAGTAAAGGATCTATTTAGATATATACTTAAAATCAAGTTTATCGAGTGTATATTTTTTTGGCTAAATGTTTTTGAATTCTTGGCACTTTGTTATATTATCATTTTATGATCGTTCGCTATGAACAGATAGCGAGCATGGTTTGAAGGTTGATATCTGAAACTTGATTGGAATATTAAGTGGAATGTTATGCTTTATCGCTCATTTTTTGCTTTTTTTTTACTTGAAATACTTACTTGAGAAACAATATTTTTATTTGGTAATATATACTTTTACTTACTTCTTATATAATGTGTTTCGTGATAAAATACAAATTTTTAGCGTCACATTTTAGCCTGTAGTATTTTTAGTCACACTGCAGGGGAACTTAGTGTTAAGACACTAACTATTTTCCACCGAATTTTAGAACCGAGTGGTTGAGTGGCGAAACCCAATGACGCACTTTGCCTCGACACCTGAGCGAAAAAAATTAAAATATTTAAAATTTCATTTTTTGAATGGGAATCGAAACGAAAATGTGTCGTGTTAACACTTTGTGCCCCTGAGCCACGAATGGCCCCATAAAATACATACCTAATATACATTTACTTAAAACATATTAACATTTTGATGTATAAATATTTTAACCATTTTTGATGCAGATCCTTTTGCTTACTTTTATTAAAAGGTACATGTATATATGTATTTAAATACAGTATGATATTTTTACTAAGATTTTTTAGGAGCTTTTTGTTCTTATTTTTTTCAAAACTTCAAACTTATTTTTTTCTAATTATGATTTTATGACGCAAGTCAAAAGTGTTTTAAATCTTTATTATTCTGCTCTAAAAGGAAAAGGCATCGTCGCACAGGAGCACAAGCGTACGACTGTAAACACGATGATTGTGGATTTTATTCCCACTCAGAAGAACGATATATTTAATATTTTTATTTCCTTGCTCTGGTAACAAGGCAAGCGCGGTGAAGAGTTCCGACACTTAATACGCATTACCTCGAGAATGCAACGAAACGTGGGTTATAGAAGTGTCTTAATAGCAACAAAGTGTTTTAACTGCGGCACTTCCCGGCTGTGCTCGGGTTCCCTTTGTCTACATGGCTATTGACGATCTGATACACCATGAAACTAAAAGTAAATATCTAAAAACAAATCAAATATTACCAAATAACTATCTATTTATTACCATATATGAAATACATTTAAGAATATCATCAAATATAGACAAAGTAACGTAATTTCACTAATTTCTTTGTTTATCATTAGATTATCGGAACCACTTTCTTATATTTTTGTAACTGGCAATGCGTATCTGACATAAAATGTCAAAAAGTTTCTATCAATATATAGTGGCAACATTGTCTTTCTTCCAGAATTAAAAAAGTGTGACGAGCGTTTGTTTTAACAATTTCTAAAAATCAAATTAACAAAAAAATGTCGACTCTTGCTGCACCTTTGACTGTTGCGGGGACCAGATATTCTGGAGCCCCAGTCAGAAGTCAGAATGGTAAGTAGATTTCATTACACTCAAAAGGTGTACCCCGGTAGATCACATGCGATGCTTATGGTTTTAAATTTCCAAAAATTTGTGTGAAAAACCAATAAATATTACTTCTATTTACCATAAACCTTTTTATATCTACGCAAATTACTATATTAGCACTTATTTTTTTAATATTATTTCGTATTATCTCATTTTCGTAGGAAATAACCTCTTTGTATTAGTCATTCAGGCGTTTAGTTTGTAGCATTTTATAGTTTTTTTTCCATATATTAAGTAGTGTTTATTACACTGCTACTTACTACTGCCACTTATTATCTTAATAAGTCAGGATAAGCAAATTAGTCTTATTTGTTTATTGTTATAATAAAATTTAAATATATACTAAGCTTTAAGGCTTTAAATATGTATGCGTAAAATATTAAAACAATTTTTTTATATAACTAGTAATGGCAGCCGCAGCAATTGCCAATATTGTCAAAAGTTCTCTGGGTCCTGTGGGTCTGGACAAGATGTTAGTTGATGATATTGGAGATGTCACAGTAACTAATGATGGCGCTACTATTCTCAAGTAAGTGAAAGATGCATGTTGATTTTTTAAGCTTTATATTTTATCAATCTTATTTTACAAAATTATTTTTTACACTATTTTTTGACATTAGCTTTTTTCTGCCTGCCTTGTTATTTGTGGGATATAACATGAAGCAAGAAAAATATATTTACTTTTACTGTGTGCCTCCATTATCCACCAAATTCTTAAAACATTGTGTGTTGAGTGGTGTAACTCATTTATTCTGGCTTATCTTAAGTTCCCTATTCTATCAAGACAAAATGCTGCATTGAATACCAAGCAGTGTCATGAGTTCTAGCTGTAAATTGAGAGCAGTGTTTTGACACTAGCTCTCTCTGCCTACTTTGCAAAGAGGACAGAAATGATGCAAAGTGGAGGATAACACATGAATGATTTGGTAATTAAAAAAAAATTTCCTCATGATGTATCTCCATTCCCACCCAATGTCTTGAGAAGTTGGATGTTGAGAGGAGGAAATCAATGCTGGCAACTCTGTTGTTACCAAACCAAGAGTTTAAAAAATTTATAATAAGCTCAATCAGCTCAAATAGAAAAATGTATTATATAATTAATGAATATGTTTCAGAATGTTGGAAGTTGAACATCCTGCAGCAAAAGTTTTAGTAGAGCTGGCTCAACTGCAAGATGAGGAAGTTGGTGATGGCACCACATCTGTTGTTATTATTGCGGCTGAGTTATTAAAGGTAAAGATTTTTTTACCTTTACATTTCTTACTTTGGTCATTGTGATACAGAAGGAAAGCATTTGCCTTTGTTTCTTTTACAAGCCTATCCTAAAAACCACTAAAAAAAATGTCTCTAAATATTATGTAAAATTAGCTATGTCAATTTTTTTACTAATATTTGTCAATTTATTTAATACTATTGGATATTAAATGCCAGAATACTTTCCTAGACTGCCTTGGCGTGATGATTTTCACAAATATAATTGTAAATTACCAATGCATATGATCTCATTTTTTGTTGGAGTGTACACAGTTAATGTAAGTTTGACTATGGCTTGACAGACAGCAAATCCTTTGCCTGGTTTAAAATGTGTTATGCTGTTTTCTTGCTACTGGCCTGAAGCTGGCACCTTTTGTCACTAGTAGCAACGTCACATGTGTAGATTTGAATATTCTTCTTTTTTGATTTATTAATAGTGAAAAAATGATCACTATAAAAATATATATATATACATTTTTATGGAATATAAAAAATAAAATAAAAATCTTCGTTTCACTTTTAAAAAATCCAAAAAAAGAATATTCAAATCTACACATTTGAACTTAACTAAGCAGTAAGAAAAGAAAAAAAGTCATGGTCATTTGTAAGTTCATCACAACACTGTTCTTGATGATATAAAGGAACAATTCAAAATGATGAAGACTAGTCTGGTGTTAAAGGATTGATATATTTTTTGTTTCATTTTTTATTTATTCATGACTTGAATGTATTTTAATTTTTTTTCTTATATCTCTTTTGATGGGCACTCATAACACAACAAATACTCAGCTAACTACTCGCGGTAATGTGAGTATACTTGTATAATAAAGCAGTTGTGGATCAGTGGGACAGCATCCTACATTAAACATGACAATTGACTTTGGTTTTACTTGATGAAATGTGTTATTTCAATTACCTTTGTCTGATAGATAACAAGACAAAGCGCGTCGTTTAGTTCCGCCCCACAATACACAATGACTTATGTCTTTAATGTCTTTCTTATAAATCATAACATTTCTTTTCAGAATGCTGATGAGCTAGTCAAAAATAAAATTCACCCAACCAGTATTATTTCTGGATACCGTCTTGCCTGTAAGGAAGCTGTAAAATATATCCAGGACAACTTGACAGTCTCTGTAGAGTCTTTGGGCAGGGCCTCCGTCATCAATGCAGCTAAAACCACCATGTCATCTAAATTGATCGGAGCGTATCCTTTTTGAAAATAAATGTGTTTTATTATTTCTTTATCGTAGGTGATAGTAGCTAGGTTATATTTAATATAAATTCTGTTTCTACAAAATTATCTTATTGAAGTTAGGTTATTTAAGACAAGCCATTGGATTTTACCAACAGTATAGTTAAAAATAGTGTTCTTAAATGTCTATCAATGAAAGATACTCAAATTAACGTTTAACAGGCTTTGTGAAAGCTTGATTAAATTTATTAGTTTTTTATATGGGTGATCTGAAAGAGAGAAATACATTAAATAATGTAGAAAATTCTTCTATGCTCAATTTTGTATATATTTTCTAAAAAAGTGAATTATCTTTATGTCCTCAAATGTTTCAATGTTTGTATTGTACTTTGGCGGCCTCACTAAATAAAATATAAAAGAGGATGTCGTGAACATGGCACATGAGTGTTGCTGTAAACGCGGTGCTTTATTTCGCTTAACAAACAAGCTAAGCGCTGCGTTGAGTTTTGCCACTCAACACGTCACGTCTCGAAAGTTTGGCGAAAAGTGCAGAATGAAGTACCTTAACACCAAGTTACCTCTGCCTGCCTTAGATGCGTGATACAGCGTGAAGTTGTATAACATTTTATAAATTTAATCAACACATTCCTTAACCTCCAAACAGTGATGCCGATTTTTTCTCAGAAATGATTGTAGATGCCGCTCAAGCCATTAAAATAACTGACGTCAAGGGAAATTCATTATATCCTATTAAAGCTGTCAATGTTTTAAAAGCCCATGGAAAAAGTGCAAGGGAAAGTGTTCTCGTCAAAGGGTATGCGTTGAATTGCACAGTAGCGTCTCAAGCCATGCCTAAGAAGATTGTGAATGCTAAGATTGCATGTCTAGATTTTTCATTGCAGAAGACTAAGATGAAACTTGGTGTTCAGGTATTTTTTTTTTATGTTTTGCAAGTTTCTAGTACAAATTTATTACTTTCAAAGTCCACTCAAACTCAACAAAAGTCGAGTGTTAAGACTATGCTGCACTTCTATGTCTACTAATGTGGGGATGTGAAAATAAATTATTCCCCCAAGAGGGGACCTAACCTCCGGTTATTGTAAAACCGACTGTTTGTGGGTGTTGAGTTCTGCCACTCAACACACAAAGCCTCCAGCATTCGGCAGAAAGTGGGAAACGAAGTGTCTTAATACTAGGTTCCCTCTGCCTACCCTGCTGTGTGCGAGATACAGCGTGAAGCTGAAACCTATTTTTATACTGATCCATATAATATATTAATACATTTTACATTTCAATACAATTACTAACACTACTATTATTTACTGATTTAGGTGTTGGTATCAGACCCAGAAAAACTAGAAGCTATCCGCGCCCGCGAACTCGACATCACGAAAGAGCGTCTGCACAAGATACTGTCGACTGGAGTCAATGTGATTCTATGTTCCGGTGGTATAGATGACTTATGCCTCAAGTACTTTGTGGAGGCCGGAGCGATGGGTGTCAGGAGATGTAAGAAGGCAGATTTGAAGAGAATAGCGAAGGCCACTGGTGCTACGTTCTTGACTTCTCTTACTAATATGGATGGTATGTGAACATTTGTTTACTTGCACTTACATGAAAAAAATATATCATCTATACTTCTATATTTTATTCTAATATTATTAATGTTAGTTTGTTTGTTATACTTTCATGTCAAAACTATTCGATTGATAGATAGAGAAGACATTTCGAAAAGGTATTAAAAATTTACACAAACAAAACTTATTTTTTATTATTACTAAATTTATCTTTTGGTTATAATATAAAAATAGGTTTAAGCGAGCGAAGACGCATTTGAGTTTCTAATAATATTTTAAAACTGAAGATTTTGCTTCTTGTGTTTGGCCAACAATAAAGAGTATTTCACCTTACTTAACTTGTATTTTTTTCATCTTTTCTTTATAGGTGAAGAAGTGTTTGAAGCCAGTATGATTGGTGAAGCAGCTGAAGTAGTCCAGGAACAAATATGTGATGATCAGCTCATCTTAATTAAAGGGTATGCTTATGATAGTATATTTATTTTATTATCATTTGGGTAGCACACCTTTTTAAAATATCTAACTGTAATTACATCTTCTGGTTTCTTCAGTAGTAATTTTTTTTTTAGTTGAAATGTTAATGTAATAACAGGAATACTTGAGTACCAGTTGTAAAATTATATGCATTTTAGTTTTGTGTATTTGTTTATTAATTTTTACACATACAAACTTAGTACAAACTTGGTACAACAAAAGTAGAAAAAATATGTCTTTGTCTTACCACCAAAAACACTATATGACCATTTACTACATACACTCCAAAAAACAAAAAAAATGGCGCATCTTCTGACTGTAAGGAAGTTGCAGCTTACATTCGCAAAAAAATAAATAAAGAAAATATTGTTTTCATCTTCTTACTAAGAATACAAATTTGGACGTTGAGTTCTGCCACTCACTATAAATAAAATGTTCTTTAGACCAACAGCCCGTACAGCGGCCTCGATCATCCTCCGTGGTCCAACAGACGCGTACTGTGATGAGATGGAACGGTCGGCCCATGACGCCCTCTGTGCGGTGCGAAGAGTACTGGAGTCGGGTAAACTAGTGCCAGGTGGAGGTGCCGTGGAAGCTGCTTTATCTATATATTTGGACAACTTTGCTACTACTTTGGTAAGTTATTGTGAAAACATACAGTATGGTCAACGAGTCGTGGCCGCATTGGGTTTAGGCCATGGCATTGTTCTCTTGGGAAGAAAATCATTGAAAGTATTGAATAAATCCTAAAAAAAAAATCTACCATCTGTCATCCATCAGCCATCTACAGCTAATTCAAGGCGGCTCGAGATCCGAAGACCATACTGTATGTGTTGTAAAAAAAAAAACATTTTAAGAGCCTCTCTTTAACTTATTACCAGATCAGTGTCATGAATAAATAAATCATTTAAATATAATAATCTACCCTAGTAGAGATCGAACTCGAAACCATCGCGATTAGAACTAGACGCTGTCCCACAGTTTCACAATGGCTTCAAAATATTAATGAGTGATTGTTGTACATATTTATATTGATTGATATAATGTTGATTTAGTGCTGACACTGTCAATGCAATGAAAATAGTAAAAGTACGTAGTTACAAGATTAAACATCAATGTGGAGTGGAGAAAAAATATATTTCTCTAAGTAGTAAAGCATTAAAAAATTTCTAAATATATGTATCTTTCACAGAGCTCCCGCGAACAATTAGCGATCGCCGCCTTTGCGCAGTCTCTATTGGTTATACCCAAAACGTTAGCGGTAAACGCCGCGCGCGATGCTACCGACCTCGTAGCTAAACTACGGGCCTACCACAATTCTTCACAAACCAAGGTACGATGTTTTTTTTTATTTATTTTTTACTTTTGTTACTTTTGTTGTATACAGCCTAAAGCGAAATAGATAAAGAGATCTATCGTCAAAATAGTTTGTTGTCAATTTTTTTTCAAAATTAATCGTGTCCCAACATAATATATTTATAGTTATAGCTTCACGATGTACCCCGCATATAGCATCATAGGCATAGAGAACCTAGGGTTAAGACACTCATTTTCTACCGAATTGCCAAGACATTACGTGTCAAGTAGCGGAACTCAACGCCGCGCCTTGACTTAAAACAAGCAAATGAAAATGATTGATTCTCTCTAAACCAACTACGATAGTGTTTACGGTATTAGTACCATCTTAACATTCATATTTTTTTAATATTTTACTTATAACGATTAACTTATACTTAATCATTTGTAATAATTTATTTTATCATTACAGGTTGAACATGCTAACCTCAAATGGGTAGGTCTAGACTTAACCGAAGGTGTTTTAAGAGACAACCTAGCGGCCGGAGTCCTAGAGCCAGCCATATCTAAAATTAAATCACTCAAATTCGCAACGGAGGCAGCCATCACGATTTTACGTATCGATGACATGATTAAATTGGACCCAGAACAAAAGGGGAAGAGCTATGAGGATGCGTGCAACGCCGGGGAACTTTAATATTTAATTTAATACTTGTTAAATTAATATAGTCAGTAATTATTGTAAAAAGTTTCTTTTGTCTTAAAATTTATATGTTTTGTTTTTACCATTGTAACTGCTGTCTGTGCCTAAAAAATATAAGTGGAAGTTTTATAGAAGGTATTTTCATACACAACAAAATACGATTTATACCATACAAATAATTGTCTATGTAAATTTTAAGATAAAAGAACTAGCTTATATTAAACACACCATTGCTTTATTATTTAAAGCATACAAAACAAATAGTGTTTAATTGCACTTAAGCCTTATTACAATTAACAAGAAAAGGATAATGTAATGTTTTAAAACACCCAAGTATTTTTACTAAATAAATATCCGTATTGTTAATTAAAATTCTATTAATTTCAACAAACCTGTCACAACTGCATAATTATTGCATACTTATTTTCAAGTAACAATAAAAATTAGTTATCCTTAAATTAACTTTTATTATGTGTTTATTTATAACTTTAAATTCAAACATTAAATATATATGTATAAATGTTCGCTTCTTTAACAACTATATAAAAATTATTCAAAATTCAAAATCTACAATTTTAAAATTACATGTTATAAGGAATTATGCTTATTTTTGTCTTACTGCCTTAACCAAAATACCCAAGTAATTTTTTTTTTTAGTAATGTCATACAATACCTTTCTTTACCGTGTAATGTGATGATGTAAATGATTATAGGGTATTTCTAAAAACACCATAAATAACTTTTAAATGGTGGTTTTGTTTTTTTTTGCTTACAAATGCTAGTTATTGTCGCTAGGGCCGTATGGCATATTATATATTGTATTAATAAAGTTAATTTTTAATATGTAATGTGTTTTTTTTAAAAATCCCATGAATTTTTTAACTTGTGTTCCGCGTTATCATTTTTTTAAGCTTCTTTTCCTAATAATAATAATTACTAAATAACAGGGTAGGCAGAGGGAACTTAGGAACTTAGTGTTAAGACACCCTGTTCTTAATGAGACACAATAATTGCCGTTTTGTATTGCGTTTTGAGTGGCAGAACTCAACGACGCGCTTTGCCTCGAGCGAAGCATTAAAAATACTAAAAAATTCATTTCTTTGAGTACGATTCGAACCCACAAAGATGCTGGCACCGACTTCAATCTATTAGTAGTTTTTTTATTTAATTCTTACTTACACTACAGACTTATGGTCCGTATCTTTTGTTATTTTACATTTCTTTTAATACTTTTTTCTATAGATATTACCTAAAATTAGATTTATGTTATTACATACATAAATTTTATACAACCATACAAATATTTCTTACGATGACATGACCGCTTCGTTTCTATCTTTTATGGCCATCTTTAAGTTATACTCCACAATACCTTTTGGCGTTGCTTCGGTTGCTTTCCGAATAAGCCTTTTTATTACATCGTCGTCACCACTGGTGTAGTAGGAACATCTGTCTGTGTGACGCGTTATTGCTACAATTGCGTGTGAAACGCTGTGATGTAGTTGTAATTTCGTCGACTTTGTGTTCACTATTAAAACCGCTGCATTTGACAGGTCTTGGGCTTCAAGAATAGTCAACACTTTTGAACCTATATTTACCCCATATTCCTGGTGTATTAAAGATTTTTTTTGCTCCACTTGAGTAAATGTAAGGTGGAGTTTCCCTGAGGTCCCGTGACGCTGTTGTAGTTCTTAAATTTTCTATTCGGAGGGAGTGTACTACTTTATTGGAAGAGTATATACCAAAGTATATCTCTTGAGGTGCATAAGCGACGTCCATGGGGCTTCTATGGGCACACAATAGGTCCTGGTCGTTTTTGACAATTTGTGATAGACTATGGTAGAACATGTCGAAGAGATTGTCTCGGCCAATATAAGGGAGTTGGTTTATATCTCCAACCAGTACAATTTCTTCTGCTCCAGAGATTCTAGCAGCCCCCACTATGGCTCCAAAGTGATTCACCAGGGCTTCATCTACTATTAGGCGTTTACACGTTTCAGAAGTATCTAACCCATTAATACGCATTGATGCCATAGTGCGAATTTTACTATTCACCAAATTTCCTATAGGTACGTACCGTGAGCTTCCCCCAAAGTTCATTGGCTGATTTTATTGTGTTAGTAGTAATAAAGTCCCTATCCCTATCCCGTGTTAAAGTTCTCAATGATCCAGGTTGTTTTACTACATCCAGTAACCCCGTTAACCCACTGTATACACATATAGCACATTCATTACAGCATTGTATTATCATAATGATAGTTAAGTTTGCCTAAGAAGTGTTCTAAATGATATCTTCATGAAGTGATTTTATGCTTTTTAGTTCTCGAAGTCGGTTCTTTTTTGTTATCTATTATAACTCACTAAAAAGAAAATTGTAAGAATCAATGGGTAGGCAATTCAAAACTATCGGGTGAAAAAAATTTGCAAATGAGATCAGAACTCTTTAAACAATTTGTGTACCTATATATAGAAAGTATAGTGAAATTAGTTTCGTCCAAGCTAATAAAAATGCTCATAAAATAAAAACTATTGGGACAAACTGAATAAAACTTATATGGGACTAAATGGCAATTATTCCACATCGAAGAAAAAAAAGTTTGAAATCTCGGCGTAATAGGTATACATATTTTTTTTAAAAACACCAACTGAATGGAGAATCTTCTTGCTTTTCACGTCTGTTAGTAAACATTTTACATTAATAATACATAACAGTTTTGTCTATTATATATAAGAAGTGATATTTGATTCATAAATCACTGTCATAGCTTATCTATGCTGGCCATAACCTTTGGGTATATGTGTTCTGTGTATATGTGTTCTGTAATGTAGATAACGTTTGATTTTGACCTATTTAATCGACAGATTTTTAAATAATAAACATATAATTATATATTTATAGAAAATAATTAATAATTATGTTCTATTTAAGGAATCTTGTACCTCGCACGTATATATTAAAATATTCTTGTGTGCATTTCTCGTCTGCAGCTTTACCAAAGGTCAATAAATCCAAATGTTTTTATACATTTTCCTTATTTTTTGTACATTTATGTGTCGTTGTTTCATATTAAATATTTAGGTCAACTTTTTTTGTGTACATAATTATATAAATGAATGTATATTTTTTAAAAAATAACATTAAAATGTTTCAGGAAGATAAAATCAAAATAGGAAAATATGTTATAAGTTACGTTAAAGTTGGCAATGGGCCCCACAATGTATTTTGCGCTCCTGGTGCTATGGGTACAAAGTGGACTGACTACAAACTACAAATACAAGGATTTATGCATGACAAGTTTACTTTAGTTTCATGGGATCCTCCTGGTTGTGGAAGTAGTTACCCTCCTGAAAGGGAATTTGGTGATGGTTTTCTAGAAAAAGATGCAGACCTAGCTCATGAATTAATGAAGGTCCATACTAGTTCACATAAGTATTCTTATTATTGAAATTGGTAATTGGAATTTGTTCAAATTATTAAATTAAAACTGCCGTTTTGTTAAGGTCCTGGAAATACCAAAGTATTCAGTTTTGGGATTCAGTGACGGTGGCAATACAAGTCTCATTTTAGCAGCCAAATACCCAAATGTTGTTGACAAGTTAGTTATATGGGGAGCAAATTCTTTTATACTCCCAAGTGAACTAGAGGCTTACCATAGTCAGTATATTTTTTATTAATATGCTTTTCTTAATTTTCTATATGCAATTAATGTGAAATAAAAAAAACTTTATTAAAAAATATTTGTTTTGAGGTCATTATGTTGATAGGGGGACAACATCTGACTACACATTATGGTTGTGGGTTTGCTCCCCACTTGAGGGAATGATTTATTTTTATTTCTCCATACAAATTAGGTTCTCTGTGTCTACCCATCTTTATACACAATAACATGGAAAGTTAATCAAAAATGTTGTATAGAGTTGATCTATATTGGAAGAGCTGCACAGTTGTAGATTCAATTCTCACTCAGGATAAACAAATTACTTACATGTCCTTGCTCTGGTAACAAAAAGCATGGCACAAGCTATGCCACTCATCATCATCACTATCTCACAAAAAGCTAACATTAGAAAAGTACTAATATATATATATTTTTTTTTCAGGTATAAAAGACATAAATAAATGGTCAAAAAGATTAAGAGAACCATTGATTGAAATTTATGGTGAAGAAAGATTGACCGATTATTGGAATAGATGGCTTAAAGCCATGGTTCATGTATGTGTGACTAGGAATGGAAATATTTGTTCAGAATATCTAAAAAATATTAAGTGTCCAACATATATTTTGTATGGTGAAAAAGATCCACTCGTTGATAAAATACATGCATCACATTTACATACACATATTGATGGATCAAGGTAAAGTGTTTGAAGAGATATTTTTATATATCATTTATTATATTAGAGAGGCTGTCATTTCCATTTTTCTCACTCTGGTAATGAGGTAGTATGGTGTTGAGTTCTGCTACTTAGCGGGTATTGGGGAATGGAGTGCCTCAAAACAATGTTCCCAGGTTCCTTCTATCTACCCATATTTGCGGGATACAGCATCAAATTATAAAAAAACATATACTATACAGATATGAAATAATAGTATTTATACCTTTAATCATATTAAGTTTAATTAACTGGAAGCACTTTGATTTTTTTTTATCGCAATTGCAATGCAATAGCAAATTATACAAAATCCAAATGTTTAATTTATTTTATATTTTATAATTAAAGTTTATAAACATTTTATAATAATAAAATAGTCACTGTTAGCAAGGACATTTTTTACTAAATAATAAATTAACTTTAGTCTTAATTATGAATATAATTAAACATATTGATGAGAAAAATTAAGATATTTAATGTTTAAATTCCTCGGGTGGGAATCAACTCTCAACCTGTTGTGTGTACAGCTGCACAGTTGTGCCCCTGTGCCAAGTGCGACTGCGACTGCCAGGTTTTGCATTCGCTTCCCACTCAGCTAAATTAAATGTTTAATATTTTCATTGTCTCGCTCCGATAACGGAGCAAAGCGCGGCGTTGAGTTCCGCCACTCAACACGCAATGCCTAAGATTTCTCCTCGTTAGTTAGGAATTCCAAATTCAAATTTGTACAACTATTTACACAAGTATTTGTGTTTCGATAACCGTAAATGTTTTTTTATGAATATTTTATTTGTTTCAGAATACATCTTTACCCAGAAGGGAAACACCACATTCATTTAACCTACACTGAGGACTTCAACAAGAGAGTACAAGATTTTTTATTAAATTAATAGTGTAATGACTGATTTATCAAATAACAACAATTATGAACATATATAACATAAGATTGTTATATAAATAACTCATAATATTTTCCTGAATATGTAATGTTAATGTTAATGCATTCAGTCGTTAAAGTGTATTAAATTAGATATAAACTGGAGATGTAGTGAAGTAGTCACTTGTTATTTTTTTTAAATATATTCTTTAAAAAAAACAGCTTCACACTGTATCCCGCACACAGCAGGATAGGCAGAGGGATAGGCCTAGTATTAAGACACTCCGTTCTCCACTTTCTGCCGAATTCTCGAGGCATTGCGTGTTGAGTGGCAGAACTCAAAGCCGCGCTATGCCTCGACACCAGATCGAAGAAATGGAAATATAAAAATCTAGGTAAATATTTCATCTTCTCGAGTGGGATCGAACCCACAACCAATCGGTTTTGCTGTCACACTTGCGCCACGACTGGCCTCAACATATGGCCTCTTTAAAACATATAACATATATTCTTTAAAACGGATAGGAATAACGGAATGGTCCTTTCAATGTCATAAATTTGAAATTATGATTTATTACCTAAATTACAATAAATAGTTTTTACTTGCACATGATTTATTAAAGTTTTTTTTTTATTTTATACGACAGTAAAAATTATCAGGTCTTAATTTTAAAATAATATATTCTTATAAATGGGAATATACGTATATAGTATTTTTTTTTCTCAAATATGACCATTTGTGTATATTATATCTGATAAAAATATAAATCCTATTATTTCGTTTTAAGTTAACTTAATTTATTTTTGAAATGTATATAGTAACGTTTCTTTTTAAATTAAATTTATAATATAACAATATTAGTTGTATTTTAATTATACATCTTCCCTTACATATTTCTCAATAAGGTCAACAGGAAGAGAGAGAAGGCAGACACAGCCTAGTGTTAAGACACCCCTTTCACCACTTTCCATTGAATTCTGAAGGTATTGCGTGTTGAGTGGCGGAACTCAACGCCGCGCTTTGTCTCGACACCAGAGTGAAGAAATTAAAATATAAATGTAAGTAACTAACACTCAGGCCAGTCGTGGCGCAGTGGTACAAAGTGTGACTGTAAAACCGACTGGTTGTGGGTTCGATCCCCACTCGAGGGGATAAAATATTTACTTAAATTTATATTTTCATTTCTTCGCTCTGGTGTCGAGGCAAAGCGCGGCGTTGAGTTCTGCCACTCAACACGCAATGCCTCCAAAATTCGGCAGAAAGTGGGGAACGAAGTGTCTTAACACTAGGTTCCCTCTGCCTACCCTGCTGTGTGCGGGATATAGCGTGAAGCTAAAAAAAAACTAACACTCACTGCGCAATGAAAGTCCAGTCAGTATAAAAAAAGTAAAAAATAGACAGTGTCTATTTTTATACAATTTTTTAACAATTTAATTAATATTTTCTTTCTTTTTAGTGTTAAGAAGGAGAACGGAGTGTTCTAGGCACTAGAATTGCGTGTTGAGTGGCGGATCTCACAGTTACGCTTTGTCTTGTTACCAGAGCGAGGAAATAAAAATATATTAATAAATAATAATTCATTCTCCCAAGTGGGAACCGAAGCCGTTATGTCACACACGCTTGTGTCACTGAGCCACGATGGACATTACACAGAATATTACCTCCGTATTAGTTTATTTGATTTTGCGGTAACCTCCCCAAAATAGCATATAGGTATTGGCCCTAGAACTTTAATAAAAATATTATCAACTTGGATAGACGTAGGTAGGATAGGATTGGATAATAATAGTAATATCCTACGAAGAGATCGCATCTCCACGGCATTCTTCCGACCACTGGTAGTCCGCGGACCACTGGTTGGGAACCAGTGCTTTAAATGGACGACTGTGAGAACAAAGCTGTCTTAATAAAAAATATTCCTATTAAAAAGACCTAGTGTTATTTAATTTATGTTAATCAGTAAATATGTAAAACCTCATTGGCTGGTCACCGTATTCTTCTACCTTCTCTATAGCTGGCTTGGGCTGAATGCCGTTCACTGCCTACTGTATTTTATTTTTAATTTTTTTTGCAAACTAAATTTATCGATAATAATCGCAAAATTTTCTAATAGATACATTTTTATGTGAGCAAAATCAAATAAAATACCAAAAGATAATGATTCATTACGGGTTTATTACGTGTAAAATAGTATCGATAATCATACTAAAATAAATAATCAACCAATTATCCATACCACTTAAATAATATTAAATGAATATTCGTATTTTCAAGCGGGCGAAGCCGCGTGGGGGTCGCTTGTATAATAATATGTAATTATGTAAAGTTTCACTTTGCAAAATTGCAGCTCATCGATTGGCTAGACCTGCTCAATAAGTATAATTGTTGAAGTAAGCTTCGTCAGACGTGTCTTAGAGTGTGTAAACAAAGCATTAAAACCATTCGAACAACTTATATCGACAAAGTGCATTTATTAAGTAAACACAGGTCGGTGACGCATTTGTTGTTTTAAATAATTTATTTTTATTTATTTATAATCTTCAATTTCAAACAATTTTGCCAAATCACAATCTAGTTTTTCATTTATATTATGAAAATATGGGAAATAGATTATTTTTTAAAATTATAATAAGCCTATATTTTTTAGCTTCACGTTGTATCCCGCACAAAGTTGGGTAGGCAGAAAGAACCTGGGAACCTAGTGTTGACACACTTCATTCCCATTAAGCCGCTTCCCTTCCCCACTTATATATACACTCTAATTCTTGAGGCATTGCGTGTTAGAGGCGGAACTCAACACCGCTCTTTTCACCATTACCAGAGCGAGGAAATGAAAACATTAAATATTTAATTCCTCTAGGGAATCGAACTAACAACCGTCGCGATAACAGTCGCACATTGTGCCTTTGCGTCACGACGGATTCATAAGCTTTTTAATAATGAAGATAATGCCTTAAATGGATAATAGTATAAATTATAAATATTTCATTTTATAAACAAAAAAGAAAAATAACGAACCAAATTTACTTTATTTATATAATTAGAAGAACATTTGAACGATACAACATTTTGACAATAAATAATGATGTTATACAAAAATATATATAGATATCGCGGGATATTTTACATAATATGTACATACATACAGACCAGTCGTGGCGCAAGGGCAGAAGTTGACTGTAAACGCGATTGGGTGTGGGTGCGATCCCCACTCGGGGAAATGTTTATTATCATTTACTCAAATTTATATTTTCATTTCATTACTCTGGTGTCGAGATAAAGCGCGGCGTTGGGTTCCGCCATTTAACACACAATATGTCTACAATTATGCGGAAAGTGAGGAACGGAGTGTCTTAACACTAAGTTCCCTGTGCCTACTCTACTGTGTGCGGGATACGGCGTAAAGCAGTTTTTTTACATACATACATTTATTATTAATGTAATTGGTAAATAATGTTAAGTACATTTTATCCCATGGGTGTTAAGTTAAGTAGTGTTTAAAAATACTTTATAAATGACGAAACTATTTCATTAAAAGCATTATCTCTTGCCAATAGTGGCGCAGCGGCACGAAGTGTGACTGTAAATTCGACTGGTTGTGGGGTTCGACTCTAGGCGATGAAATATTTACTAAAATGTATATTTCCATTTCTTCGCTCTGGTGTCGAGGATAACCGCGGCGTTGAGATCTGCCACTCAACACGCAATGCCTCCAGAATTCTCTGCGTACGCTGTGCGCGGGATACAGCGTGAAGCTGTTCTTTTTTTATTATCTCTTGCCAAATGATACTTCTTTGCAATTTGCCTTTGGGAAGCAGAAATTTGTAAAAATCTCTCTACAGAGATGCTAACAACACAAATTGGCTGTCACAATTTTTTATACGTTTTCTAAAAAGTAATTTTCCCCCCAAAGTGTGGATGACCAATTGTTAAATTAAGAAAATATCAACTGTACATATTTAGATGGAATTTTACATCTTTTAATTTTTATCTTATATAAAGATTCTGTATAGTTTGTCTATAACTATAATTTATAAATATGCTTAACTAAACACGAGTCGGGCTCACTCACCGAAGGTTCCGTACAAAAATTGAAGATCTCAAGCTTTTTCTGATGTTCAAGCTTAACTAGCCTGAGTGAGACCTTTCATCTAATACCTCACTTGAAATAGCGGCTTTAATACCTGATTTTGCCTCACTTTTAAAGTAATTATTTATTAGAATTTAGCAACAAATGTATAAGTATAAGTTTTAAGATATTTTTTTGAACTAGTACTTCTTGTGATTCTAGCTGCCAAATTTCAAATTCAACCGGTAGTACTATATTAACTTTGATTCCCTTTATAGTGTCGAAATACGTGTTTTTTTTTTGCAATACAAACGGCCATATCTTTTTTTTATATTATTGTTCAGGAAATGATGGGGCTGTAGATCTGAGTATATGGTTGGAAATCTAACTCGATATTCCCAAGGATTCCTGAGATAAAGACTCTTTAGACATACAGACGGACGGACAACATAGCGATCTTATAATGGTTTCTTTTTTCCTTAAAAGAAAATCTTAAAAACACTTTAAGCAGACACAACTTATTTTATACTAATAAATTAATGACAAATCTATATCTGTACTTATAATAAATCTGTAGAAAAGTCGTTTCTGTACATTGAAAATAATTAAAAAAAAATAGCTAGGATGTTAAAGGATAATTAACAGAATCCATTTCCAACATTTTTTGGAATTTTTGTCTGTTTGTCTATTTATCGGCTTATGTCAACAAGCAACACGTAAAAAGTACACAATAAATTTAAGCAACTTTTATACATAAAAATTACAAGTAAATCAAAGTATTTGAGGCCAGTCGTGGCGCAGCGGCACGAGGTGTAACTGTAAAACCGACTGGTTGTGGGTTCGATCCCCACTCGAGGAGATGAAATATTTACTTAAATGTATATTTCCATTTCTTCGCTCTGGTGTCGAGATTAAGGGCGGCGTTGAGTTCTGCCACTCAACACGCAATGCCTCCAGAATTCGGCAGAAAGTGGGGAACGGAGTGTCTTAACACTAGGTTCCCTCTGACTACCCTGCTGTGTGCGGGATACAGCGTGAAGCTGATTTATTTATTTATTTTAAATCAAAGTAGGTTTTAGTGTTTATTTAATTGAAATCGCTTCACTCTATCAAAGTTTATATTTGAGATAGTAAAAAATCGATACAAGTAACGCTATCTATTGACAAATAGTAGGTACTAAGGAATCTTGATAACGCAAAAAACGTTCTGTGGAGTTAAACACTAATTACGACGGGAGGAATATTAATCATTTTAATATTTTAGCACAACATCGTTTTTGGTAAATATAATTTTATGTTAGGTGAAATTTAACATAAAAACACCATTTTTAAACTGTCTTTAATTTTAAACCTAAATAGATGGCCCTTTGCATACAAAAAAAAAAATTTTATAGTTTGGAAAGGTTACCGCTACACTCTATCAAAAAATAATGTACTTAAAGTTTTAAAGATATTTATATTTGAAAAAAGAAAAGAAGAAACACAGGCAACGATATCTATTGACTACATATGGTAATGAATGTTGATAACGCATAAAACATATTGTTGAGTTATTATTTGCTAAACGTTAATTACGTCGTGTAAGTGTAATCCATCCATACCTATATTATAAATTCGAAAGTAAGTCTATCTGTCTGTCTGTCTGTGTCTGTCATTTACGCAACCAGGGCCAAACGACTAATTCAATTGTGATAAAATACTTATATAGAGATACTTGAGGGTCTTTGGATGAACATAGGTTACTTTTTTTCTCATATTTGTAATATTCTAGATATATACTAAGATATTAAAACACGTTTCGATTTGACATGTAATTTATTCTGCCATATTAATAACAACCGTCGCTAAGTAACCGTTGCTAGGCAACGAGGAATTATGTCGTTTTAAGAAAATGTCGCCCAAAATGAGTTCCTGAACACTTACATGGCGTGCGCGTAATATATTTAATATTTTTTTTTTGGATTATTGTTAATATATTTTCTATAATTTCGTATTCAATCCTTATCTTAATAAATATAATAGACACAACAAAATTATATTTTACTGTAAATCTTTCTAACAACCGTAACGTTTGGCGCTCCGTTCTCTCTGACTACCCCGCTCAGATGGGGATAAAGCGTGAAGTTAGTATAGTTTAGTTTAGTTTTATCTTTCTAACAAATACTGAAGGAGATATTACCGATTCAAAATGAGTTTATTATACATTTTTTTTTTGTTTGGTACTTCGCTTATTCGAGTAGTAGATTAGTTAGATTTTCATTAATTTCTTGGTGTGGTGTAAGTTTCGGCCCTGCGCAGTATTGGCATAATGATATTTAAGTATAAAGGAAAAAAATGTCGGTTACTTTAGTTAGTTTATCTATACCGTTGTTATACATTTAATAAATCATAGTTTTAGTTTTTTGGGATTTTATTTGATATTGCTCGCAAAAATTATCGATTTTAATTTCATATAGTATCTATGTACGCGCGCAAGGTAAACGTGTAAAAAGATTTTTCCCGGCAAAATCGATCACTGAAAGTCGGTTCAGTTGTTCTGGGCATTAGCACGGCGAAATAGAAATACAGACAAAAACAAAATACAATAATACTTTAAATATTTATTTTACTTAGATAATTGATAATTTAACTGGTTTTGTTTAGTATTTTGTTATTAATATTTTACTTTTGTTACGTTTACTTATTGTTTTTATTAATTTAAATTAGCTACATATTTTTTCTAATAATCAGAATTGTTATTATTATTCTTTTTAAGATTTTTATGATCATTTAGGTTTATATTTTCTTACCAATCCTATTAAAAACTAAAATCAATTTCATAAATATATTTAATAAGCATTCGTATAGTTCAAGCGGGTGAAACCGCGTCCGGGTCCGCTAGTAATAAATACATTTTAACGCAATTAATCAATATTTATTTATTTAATTATTTATTTATTTATTCATATAAAACTTAACCTAATACAATGATGGCTTATATATTAGCGATATTACAATTTTGAAGGTTAAGCTAACAAAAATCAATAAAACACTACCCTCCGAACTAGTTTTACTGTATGACGGTAGGATAGTATTCCTCGCATGCTTGTTTCTTACTTCGTTAAAAAAAAAAATAGCTTCACGCTATATCCCGCACACAGCAGGGTAGGCAGAGGGAACCTAGTGTAAGACACTCCGTTCCCCACTTTCTGCCAAATTTTGGAGGCATTGCGTGTTGAGTGCCAGAACTCAACGCCGCGCTTTGCCTCGACACCAGAGCGAAGAAATGGAAATATAAATTTAAGTAAATATTTCATCTCCTCGAGTGGGTATATATATATATATATATATATATATACTTTAAAGTCGATTTTTCAATGAAGAAATTTACTTTAAAATTTATAAATAAATGGTATAATATAATAGATAATAAATAGATAATAAAATAGATATATGCAATCTGAATAATGCCCATTTTTATTTGCAGAAAGAGTGGAGTTTACAAAAATATTATATATATATAAGTAATAGAGTTTGAAGAAAATGGCAATAGGACATACTCTACGTCAGATGGTAAAAACTACAACAACCGCCGCTGTTCCTGCTCTCAAGGTATGTAGGATATTATTTTTTAAAAAAGGATATTGATGCATAAAAATAATATAGTTTTTTTTGCAATAAAGAAAATAATAAGAGGCCAGTAGTGGCGCAGAGGCATAAAGTGTGACTGCAAAATCGACTCGTTGTGGGTTCGATCCCCACACGAGGAGATGAAAAATTTATTTAATAAGTTCTTTGATTTTCACGATTATTATACATTTTAAATAAAACTATTTTAACCGGATTAATCGTGTATATTTAGTTTTTACATTTTTGGAAACCCGACGTTTCGAACACTTTGCAGTAGTCCGTGGTCACGGGTCTACCCAAAAATGTAAAAACTAAATATACGCGATTAATCCGGTTAAAATAGTTTTATTTAAAATTTATTTAAATTTATATTTTCATTCCTTCGCTCTGATGTCGAGGCATAGCGCGGCGTGAGTTCCGCCACTGAACACGCAATGCCTCCAGACTTTGGCGGAAAGTGGGGAATGGATTGTCTTAACGCATCTGTAACTCCTCTGGTGTTGCACGGGGCCGTGGGCGGCGGTAATCACTTACCATCAGGTAACCCGAACGCTCGTTTGCCGTGTCTTTTCCATAAAAAAAAGTTGAAGATTGGTGTTGGATTTTGCCACTTAACACAATGACTGATAGCCCACAGAATTTCTCATGAATCCTTCGAGAACGGGAAAAACAAAAATTTGGTACACAAACGAAACTACAACTCCTAATATATAACACCGCAAAACACAAGTAACTTAAAAGTGAACTATTCTGTAGATATAATATGTACATACATAATTGTCAAAATATCAATCAAATATTTCCAGGAACAACAAATTAAAATAGGAAAGTTCAATATTAATTACACGAAAGTCGGTCATGGTCCCCACAATGTGGTAATGATACCAGGCGCATTGGGCACTATCAGGTCGCACTATCAGTATCAAATAAATGGGTTTAATAGAGAGAAATTTAGCCTTGTAATATTCGACCCCCAAGGATATGGGAAAAGTGTCCCTCCAGAAAGAATATTAACAAAGGAAGGCTACCAGAGGGATGCAAATATAGCTTACGAACTTATGAAGGTGCGTCTCAACTTAAATTATTTAATAAAATAAGAATTATTATATATAATATTCATCTATTTAATTTGTTATGTAGTTATTTGTATATATTGTTATATATGGTTTACATTTTTATGCAATTTATTTAGGATTTAGGTGAAATATTATTGTAATTGTATAATATATTATATTTATAATCATGTACTTAACACGCAATGCCTCCAGAATTCGGCAGAAAGTGGGGAATGGAGTGTCTTAACACAAGGTTCCCTCTGCCTACCCTGCTGGGTGCGGGATACGGCGTGAAGCTGATTTATTTTTATTTTTATAATCATGTATTTAAATGATGTAAATGTATGTATATGTATGTATATTTTACTTTTGCGCACCTGCATACTTATTATCATACCTAAGTTGGTTGGCTGGTAGAGAATGCTATTTAGCGTTAAGCCCGCCATTTGTACATTTTTTATTTTGTTTGTAATTATGTGCAATAAAGTACCTAGAAATAAATAAATAAATTTCTTTCTTAGCTTAGATTTCACGCAATAAGATTTTAAATATTTAAAAAAATATTAAGGCAATTGAGGCCAATCGTGGCGCAGCGGCACCAAGTGTGACTGTACACTGACAAAAGCGACTGATTGTGATTTCGATTCCCACTCGGGGAGATGAAATATTAACTTAAATTTATATTTCCATTTCTTCGCCCTGGTGTCGAGAAAAAGTTCGGCGTTGAGTCCTGCTACTCAACACGCTTCCAGAATTGGGGAATGAAGTGTCTTGACATTAGGTTTCTTCACTACCTGCTGTGTGCGGGATACAGCGTGAAGTTGATTTATTTTTTATTTTAAAACAGTAATCTTTACCTTGCCTTGTATATTTCCATTTTAGTCCATTATAACCAAAAAATATATAAAAACAGTTTCCACCTTTAAACTTAAATATTTTTATAACATATACGACCAAAAGTGAAAGAAGGCCCATTATAAAGACCGCAAGAGACCGTCTCGACTACAGTAGGGTAAAACTATCACTTCGAAACGTCAGATCTAAATACTTAGGCGTCCTACTTTATTCGAACAACAACTTTATAACACAACAATATACAATATTAACATTCACTCTAGTATACCCTTGCGTCGTGTTCGCATATACTAAGATAGACCTTATCAGAAGATTTTAACAAATTCCTTTCCACGTCCATGGATCTACGGTCAACATCCCCGCACCTACAGGAATTTAATTTCCTCCGACTGACTTCCTGTTAGATGGATATTTATAATCGATTTTTTTAAGGGAGGGGGAAATATTTAATAAATCAACTATAAACAATCTTTTAATATTGCTTTCCAGTATTTAAACATATCTAAGTACTCTGTTATGGGGTGGAGCGCAGGCGGCGGGGCCAGCATGCTCCTCGCCGCTCAACATCCGGATGAAGTGAAAAAATTAGTGATTTGGTGCACCAATTCCTTTTTGCACCGAGACGACATTAGCAGTTATAGACGTGCGTATTCTTACGTTTAATATAAATTTTGTTAATATATAAAAAAAAAACACATGTTGGAAAGATCAAAGAAGGATGAGAAATGAGTTTTTAATATAAAAATTATCTGATTCATAGAATATGTAGGAAGAAGAGAAGAAGAATCAGATTTTTTTGTAACCATTAATTAATTATTTGTTTCAATCTCTATAATGCGAGATACTTAATCACTTCAGCTTTACGCTGTATCCTGCACACAGCAGGGTAGGCAGAGAGAACCTAGTGTTAAGACACTCCGTTCCCTACTTTCTGACGAATTTTGGAGGCATTGCGTGTTGAGTGGCAGAGCTCAACGCCGCGCTTTGCCTCGAGACCAGAGCGAAGAAATATAAATATATATTTAAGTAAATATTACATCTCCTCGATCGGGGATCGAACCCACAACCAGTTGATTTTACAGTAACACTTTGTACCTTATACCTGATAACTTCATCATAAAAATTGATAACTAAGAACAGTAAATACTATTTAGTATATAGTACAAATTGTATGACGCTAATTATAGATTTTTTAGAAATAAAAGATGTTACTACATGGGGAGATCAAATTAAAAAAACGATGATCGAGACATACGGCGAAGAAGGATTTCGCAATTTTTGGAAAAAATGGGTAGACAATATGGTGGATATCATGGAACTAGAACCTGATATATGTAGTGATCAGTTAAAAAATATAACATGCCCTACATTCATATTGTATGGGCAGAAGGATAAACTTGTCCATCCAGGACATTTCCCATTTTTATGCTACCATATCAAGAACTCTAAGTAAGTATCATTTTTTAATCTTGTAGTATGTTTTCGCTGGCCTGTTTTCTTCTTTCACTAAACCTTTTCCCACTGTCCGCCGAATTCTTGAGGCATTGTGTGTTGAGTGGTGGAACTCGCGCTTTGCCCGATACTTCCGAGTGGGAATCAAATCTACAACCGTCGCATTTACAGTCCCGCCCTTGTTCCCCTGCGTCACAACAGCCTCCTTAATGAATACCAACTACAAATTGTAGTTTGAATTGTAAATAACCCTTCTGATAATGTATACACCTATCCACCCAGGAACGAATAAATGAAGAACGATTTCTTATCACAAATGGGGTAACTTTTATTCTTGGCTGCGCCTAACTTTTATTAATATTGGTAGCCGTAATTCAACTTTAAAATACATTTCGACCCCACATAAGGTGTCCAATTCCCCGAACGAACATTGAAATCCGATGACTAAACGTCATTTTAACACAATTTAAATAAAAATATATATATACAATTTTAGCTTGTGCACCAAAAATGTCCATACACGTCGTCACTCTGGTATTTAAATATACGTTATACTTTTTTGAGGATTGGCCCAACGACTTATAACCTACACAGCATCGTGGTTGCGTATGCACAAAAAGTCAAATACATGAGCAGTACGACAGGTATCCAGGGGTCACGATTTTCCCATATAGCCGGGTAAGCAGAGAGTACCTAGTGTCAAAACACTCCATTCTCGGTATAAATGGAAACACTTTGTCTACCACGGCTGAAAAATAATAATGATTGAAGTATAATAATTGCCCGAGAGTAATGGAATCCACGACGAGGTTTCTGGTCATTGGATTTTGTCAAATTATATTCATTCATAATTTAAAATGTTATCAACTTTATAAATAAATAATGTCCTTGTTCCATTTTTTTATATTTTAAGCATAAGCTTATTTTTATATTTTTTTTTATTTTTATAAAAAAATAATAAAAAAAATATTATTACACAGGTGATTGGACTTGCAACTTTTTTTATCTCAATAAATTGCTTGAAACTTTATTTTACTTGTTTTTTCATGAACTTTGAATTGATGTATTTGTATGCTCTTATATATTCCCTATTTAATTATGTAGCATGAAACTGTTTCGATATTGTACTTTTCTCTTTATTGGGCAACAGAGATTGAAAATGTAATTTTGTCACAAGCCGTAATTTTCAATAGATGATTGTTTCTACATTTTATACCAAAAAAAATATATATTGGTGCAGCCTTTGTGAAAACACATTCTCACATTTACCTTCTTTTTACCTTTTTGATTGATACCAAATAATTAACAAAAAAATTAAATATTTTTACTTTTAATCGTCAAGATATAGCGCAATAATATATAGTGGTGGATTTTTATGAAATAATAAAGAAAATAGTGTAGAAAAAGCTCTTGATGTCGAAGTGAACTAATTTTAAAATGTATTTCCACGCGATCTTACCATATCTGTACTTATTCGGAGCATACGCCTTTTTCTGCCTGATATTGTCTTGTCTCATTTTTATTATGCCTTACGTCCTTGCCTGTCTTGCTGGTATTTAGAAAAGATTATTTACTTTTCTTTAAGAAACCAATAATTCGTCGTTCGAATGTCAACTGTGACAGTAGTGACATAAAATTTTCATATTGAATTTTAATACAAAATATTACATAAATCGTATTTATCAAGCACAATCAACTTTCGCAAGTTAAATTCGAGAATAAAAAAGTGTCAGCCAAACGTCCGTACTATTTACAAAAGTAACATTATAAAAAAATATATTTTATATATTTTTTTATTATACATGGATATGTCTTCGCCAACACATTCCAACGATGCTCAAGACATAAGTTTTACATCACTTACCGATGGATCACCCGTAAATTGCGTGACAATTAGACGTGCTCGTGCTGACATGGAAGGTCCTCTTAATCCATTGTTAAAAGAACTACGTGAGTTCAAGGAATCATTGGTTAACAAAGTGGACAAATGGTTCGCCAGACAGGAAAATATGATATCCAAGGTTGTAAAGGAATTCAACGAAATTAAGCAAACGGTGAATCAAATGTCAAATTATTTTGATGAACTAAACAACAAGACCACGGCATGTCTCAACCGTCTAGCTGAAACAGAAAAGAAGGTAAAAAGTCTAGAAGAACACACTAAAACAATAACTCGATTGGAAGCGAAAATTGAATCAATGGAGCAACATTCACGTCAATGCAATGTAGAAATTCAGAACGTACCTGAGAGACGTAATGAAAATTTAATAAAAATAGTTGAACTCATCGGAACGTCTATTAAGCAAAGCATAAGTCCAAATGATATAGTATCTGTGCACCGCGTACCTCATGCTGATACAAAGAGCACACATCCCAAGAGTATTGTCGTAAAATTATGTTCCCGGATTCTGCGTGACAATATACTGTCAGCTGCTCGAATGAAGAAGGGTTTGTACACAGATGACTTGCATATTAATGGTGAAAATCGCAGAGTTTACATAAACGAACATCTTACATTACGAAACAAACAACTTTTTAGAAGTGCTCGTGAAACTGCTAAAAAGTGTAATTTTCGCTTTACTTGGATTAAGCATGGTAACATTCTTGTGCGCGAGTGTGAAACATCCCGAGTTATTGCTATCCGTTCGTATGAAGACTTATCTAAAATTAAATCAACTAAGTCCTCCTAGTAAGTTAGTTAAAAAAATTCATCACCTAATAGTTGATATTATTATACTACTTATTACAAAAGATTATTGCTTGTCACAATGTTTACACGAATTGCTCTGTTCTGTTATTTACTCTCAGCAAGTGTTTTTAGTGTACCTTACATTTTTATTAGTATTGTGTTTATTGAATAAGATTTCATATATAGTTTTACTTCATAATGCCAAATATGTATTCATATTTTATCATTTATCAGCAATATTATTATATAATACTTATATACAGTATGATATTTATATTTATACAAAATATTTTATATTTCACAATATAGTCAATAGTTTTTTCGTAATGAATCGATTGATTTCTCGGTGCAGAAATAACAAACTTATATTCAATTTACTGATTAACTCAAGTAAGTTATATTCTTATACTATAACTTCGTTATATTGTTGTTTAATAACAATAATATACCAAGTTTCTAAAGAAACGTTATTTTTTTGCACAAACAAGTTAAATTGCAAAATAATGTATCTACTATTTCTTGGTGCTTACAATGCTCTTAAAATATATTCACCCATAATACGATATATCTTAAACATAAAATGTGAACATAATACCAACATTCTATACACAATATGCAATATTATTCGAATTCGCAGGTGATTTATCATTTTATTATCAAAATTGTGGTGGAATAAAAACCAAACTAAATACCATCTATATGAACATCTTAACTTATTCTTATGATATTATCGTATTAACCGAAACATGGTTAATTCCTAGTATTGCGGATAGTGAATTTATAGACAGTAGGTATATCGTATTTCGATGCGACCGGGACCGTGCCGCCACAGGTAGGGAGGAGGGCGGCGGCGTGCTGGTGGCCGTGCGCCGCGAGCTGCGGCCCGTGCGCCGCGCGCTGCCGGGGCCCGTGCCTCCTATTGTCGATTGCGTCTCTGTTGAGATACCGAGCGCGTCCCGAGGTAAGCAATGCATTGTGAATGCAGTATACATACCACCTAATCTATGTTCGAACACTTACGTCGTATATCTCGACTTAGTTTGCGACTTAGTTTTGTGTGACAATGTAACTGAGCATTTTCTGATAGGGGATTTTAATCTACCCAGCCTTGAGTGGGGAGTAAATAATGGACTTTGTTTACCTTTTATTAGAAATGACACTGTTTACGCTGGTAAATATCTCGTTCAAATCCTCTCTTTACTGAATGCCACTCAACATAACATTTACAAAAATAATTTAAACCGTACTTTGGATTTGTTCATATCGAACACTGATTGTACTTGTCTGACGCCTACTTCGCCTCTATCACCACTGGTGCATCATCATCCATATTTCTATATTCTCAGCAAAATAACTACGGCACTTATACCTATTCCAAGACAACCACGAATCAAATTATGTTATGCAAAAGCTGACTACATAAATATTAACGAAGATATTAATAATGCAAACTGGTGTGACATTTTAATTGGTTCTATTAACGAAATCATAAATATATTTTATGAAAAACTATTCTCAATTATAAAGTTGTTTACACCGGTCAGTGTAATAAAAAACAGTAATTCTCCATGTTGGTTTACCCCAAGTCTTCGACGGATATTTAAGGCAAAAGCTAAAGCGTGGGTAAAGTGGAAAAAGTATAAAAATATTGTTGATTATGAACTCTTCTCCATGTATCGAAGAATATTTGATATGGAAAGTAGGAAATGCTTTGACAATTACATATCATTTACGGAACAAAGTTTAACTAAAAATATAAAATCCTTTTGGAATTACATATCTTGTCTTAAAATCAAACCGGGAATACCGACAACTATGACCTATATGGGAAATTCATCAAGCGATCCTGAAATGATATGTAAAATGTTCGCGCAATTCTTTCAATCTGTATATGAGCCGTCTACACTTAATATAGAAACATGGGAGTCATCGGTAGGCGATACTAACTCTAGTAATAACAATATATGCTCTTTATCCTTTTCTGAATACGATGTATATAAGGTGTTAAGGGCACTTGACTCAAATAAGGGTGCTGGACCTGACTCCTTACCACCCTCGTTCATAAAACTTACCGCGGGTACACTATGCGTTCCACTTAAAATTATCTATAACAAGTGTATGCAAGAAGGCATTTTTCCTGATTTATGGAAGATGGCGCATATAACACCCGTTTTCAAGAGTGGAGACAGAGACAACATTGAAAATTATCGACCGATATCGATTTTGTCCACGCTAGCAAAAGTCTTCGAAAGATTAGTACAAGCCCAACTGTACCCTCTTGTGCATAATGATATCTTACAAGAGCAGCATGGATTTGTACAACAGAAATCGACTACTACTAATTTATTGTTATATGCCACTTACTTATTTGAGAATATGGACAACGGGGTGCAGGTAGATGCTGTATACACGGATTTTCGCAAAGCATTTGACAAAGTGGACCATGAAATACTTTTAAAGAAATTGGCCTTCAACGGCGTGAGAGGTAATTTGTTGAGGTGGTTTGCTTCGTACATTATCAACAGGTCTCAGAGAGTTGTAGTTAGAGGCTTTGAGTCTGATACTTTTATTACATCCTCCGGTGTACCACAGGGATCTATACTAGGGCCATTGCTTTTTATAATCTTTATAAATGACATAAATAAATGCTTCAAACATAGCAAGTTCCTGTTGTACGCGGATGATCTAAAATTATACTTAAGTGTGCGGGATTTGTCGGACTGCCATGATTTACAAAGCGATCTTAATAGGCTTAGCGAATATTGTGTTCTTAATAAATTAGGTCTTAACTTGACCAAATGTAACACTATAACAATAACTAAAAATAAAAATATAATTATGCAACAATACTTTCTGAATGGGACTCAATTAAATAGAGTAAATCATGTACGTGATCTTGGTATCATTATAGATTCGCACCTTCATCTCGATCAACATGTTGATCATATTGTTAATAACGCATTTAAAATGTACGGATTTGTGATGCGTTCAGCTAAAGATTTTAAAAAGCCGTCTACGCTCATATATCTATATACCAGTTTAATCAGACCTCAACTTGAATATGCATTACAAATCTGGAACCCCATTTACAATAAATATGTTGATCAGATAGAAAATGTGCAACGTCGGTATTTGCGATCATTACATTACAAATTTTCACATTCTTATTTGTCATACTCTAAGTTGCTCGATAAATATAAATTAATGAGTCTTGCATCGAGAAGAAAACTGTTAAGTACAATGTCGTTATATAATATTTGCAATTCTAATATAAATTGTCCTCAATTGTTAAGCAACATAGATTTCTTGGTACCTAATCGAGTTTCATTGCGTAACACACGAACACCCAGATTATTTAAATTGAAAAAATGTCGAACTAATGCTGGCAAGCGAGCACCATTGTACCAAATGACCCAAACGTACAATGCTGAATTTTATAATACTGATATTTTTGGGTTAACAATAGGTGCGTATAAAAAAAGAATTAAAGCCATTACCGAGAAAGTAAATAATAATAATTGTTAAAAGTAACAATAAAATTGAACTATATATTATATATATATATATTATTATGTGAGTATGTGTGTAATTGTGTATGTGTATTTATATCTGTTATGTATATATTTAATATGGTTATAATTATTTATTTATTTATTTATTTATTTATTTTTTAAATATTCATTAAAATATCTCCTATAGTTAATTTCTATTGTTATAGTAAGTAGTGGATAACGGTGTGATTTGTACATAGGTTAAGTTTATTATATTGTACAAGATATATTTTCTCATATGTACAAATGTTTGTTGTCCCAAATAAATAAAATAAAATAAAATAAAATAAACTTATTACACTTTGCATTCTTTAATTTCAGGTACTTCTTATACCCACAAGGCAAACACGACATTCATATGAAATACGCTGATGATTTTAACCAGAAAGTTCAAGAATTCTTAGTGGAAGAGTAAATTTTAAAAAATATAAAAATTATACCTAATAGTAACATTTTACTTATAATAACTACGATTAAATGATATTAAGAAACATTTTCAAATAGTTTTATTCATCGTCATCATCTTTATCGGTAGAGAGTTAAAGTTGCCGCCACCCAATACGCCATGCCAGAAGCGGCGGGAGGTGAAGGATGGAGTTACAAATCCGACAAGTGTAACCGCTTGATAGTGGACAAAGCTTTTAATGAACCGCTTTGGAGCGATAGTGATGGCACGCAAAATCTCCGAAGCAGAGAAAATTATATTAATTGGAGATGTAAATCAGCTACCCTATATAGACCGAGAGAACTTCTTCGAAATGCTTTACCGCAGACCGTCAGAAGTCTTCATCAACCAAAACTTGTTGTGTACTCACAGATGCCCCATGGACGTCACCCGGTGAAAGATACATACCTGGTATACATATACTCGCCTAAGAGGGCAGTACGGTCCCTTTCTATGAAAGATATCAAGATGACACCGAGAAAGAATATCTTAATCTGGGAGGAGAAACGGGCTTAAAGATGCTGACAATCCACGAGGTTTAGGGTCTGAACAGCGCGACCGTTGTAGTAGTAAACACCAAACCGGTTAGGCTGCAATTGCGTGATAGATTTCGGATGCCGTCGTAGCAAAATGTTACTTCGGAACGCGACGGTGGCTACGATAAAACGTTTTATGAAATATAATTTAAAGATGGCTTTAAAAAATAGGAACGCAGTAGTCATCTCTTTCACCATAGCGGTCATGTTCTTATCCTAGTACAAAATCCCTTACACCCAAATCTTATATTAATAATAATTATTAACATTATTTTTAGTTGGATCAATTATTTTAATAATTCAGTGCCATCCCCAAACCCTATAAGCTATAAGCGCCTACGGACAAATTAGGAGCCAATATTTTTTTTTACAATATTTTATATTACTTAATATATTACATTCGTAAGCGCTTGTAATTTATTACAGGTTAGAGGTGTCTGATGGGGGGTTATAATCATGGTCAGTGTCTGGCAACGTCATTTATAATATCGTTGTCAAGTAAATATTAATAATTGAATTGTCATTGACTTTGTCTTGGATGACCAAACTTTATTACTCAATGTGTAGTCCTTAAATTTGACAACCATCGAACGATACTGCTACTGTGCACAAGACGATGTATCGACTATAAGAACTTAAACGAAGCTTAGAAATTTGCTCCCTATTGTTCCTCATTATTATTAGGTCTTCACTATTCTAAAGAAAAGCAAGTATGCTTTTTTTTGACAGCGCATCGAGTAGCCATAAAACGTTTTACGGTTAAAATTTAAAGGCCCAGAAGGCCACGACAAGGTGTCATAAGGACAAAAACCCAAAGAAGCGCAAGGCTAGCGGCCTTAAAACGTTATACTGAAAAAATCTTATAGTACCAATTCGAAGAAACTTGATCTACAACTGGATTGATTGCAAAGAAAAATATCGTATACATTAGTATAGGAATAACATAACTAACAAACTAAAGGACTACATTTTAAAGGATTAGAAGATAAAATAAATGTAAATAATATTATTATATTAACTTTAGTTATCTATAACTAGCGACCAGCATGCGGCTGGACCCGCTTAAATTTGTGAATTAATTACGTTCGTGTTTTAATAAATAATGTATACTTGAAGCGCACTTAAGATTTCTAAAGTGAATTAAAGTCATAGGGTGGCATTTTCGATTTTCATTAGAAAAAAAATTATTGGAGGCATTTAACAAAATAAATGCCGGGATAAATGGACAGAAATGGAGGAGGCCTATGTCACAAGACAACCTGACCTGGTTGCATATAATGTGCAATGTAAATAATATACTAAAGCTATATAGGTTTAGTAACATAATAAAATATAATATATAAAATATTGTATAATTAGATATAAGAAACTTGGGTCAGAGAATAAAGGCTATTTTTTATTTATTTTATTTTATAACAAAATAAATAGAGCCAGAAGCAATGAAATTTGGAAATTTTGTGTTTGTCGACGCTTGTGTCAGACACGGCTAAACCGATTTAAGGAGCGAAAACGCGAGCACGGTGCAAGTAGCGATAAAATCAGTTTAATTGTTTACATTGTAACATTCGTCGTGTATGAATGGTGTAATAATTAAAAAACTGTCCTTTATCACTATTTCTTTTTATCCTCATAGAGAAATGATCTCTCATTTTCTTAAAAAAATAAATTATATCAAAATACATTTATTTATTTTAAGATAAAAATTAAAATAATATATAATGTTATGTATACATTACAATAGAAATACACCTAATATATTTATATAAATGACAATGTATTTTTTTGTTTAACAGCTCCCAATAGTTATTACAGCGCATGCAGGGAAAGAACATTTTAGAAAGTTGTTTAATTCTATTGGAATTATAAAAACTACCAACATTTTTATAGTGATTAAAATATTTTCTCAAATAAAAAAAATTGTATGTTTTCAACCTGAACAACACTAAAGTGAGAAAAAATATTAAATATATAGATAATATATAAATATATAGATACCACATTAGTATCGATACTCTACTAGTTGGTAACTGACTGTACATAATTGAATAAATAGATATACTATTGGATATATATGATTTGTATGCAAAGTTAATAAGTTTAATAATAATAAGAAGAATTATACAATAATACATATGTTTTTAGATGCCCCTCTATACTACGACGGCGGCTCTGTTCTAGTTAGTTTCCACATTTTCCTTTGAAAATTTGTTAATGTGGCATAATTCTATCAGTTACACATAAAATCGTAAACTTTTTGTAGATATTGATGTCTTCTATAAAATTGTAGTACATTATTTTGTTGTATTGTCAATAATTTCCAGAGTGTAGGCGATATAAGGATTCTTTTTTGATATTTTTTATACGTTAATCGTCTAATTGTAAAAGAATTTTCCAAATCGGCCCATTAGTTCCGGGGCCTATTCAATTCAAATAAAGAAACAAAAATCAAATCGATTGCAAAACCAATTAAATAATTAATATGATTTATATATTCAATAATTTTGAGAAAGTGCAAGCACTAACATGGCTGCTCGCGAGGACGAAATCGGCGGCAAGGGCGCCCCCCGCTGGACTCGTGCGGCCATAAACGGAGCGTTGAATTATTTAAAATTTACATTTTCTTAAAAAGTAAACATACTTTTAAATTACATGCTATAAAAGACCAAGCATTTCTTTAAAAAAAACACCTTGACGATGGAATAACTTTCGCTCGTGAGTTTATCGCTTTATCAAATAAAACACGTTGACCTTGTAATTTTCAATAATTTTTTTGTCACAAAATATCTTATTGTGACTTATTTATAAGAGATAAATATACCGGGGACTTTTTTAGAACTAATAAAATAGAACATTACTTCCATACAATGTACTGACATACATTTTACTATATTTGCAGGGCACGCGTCTACTGCAATTCGATGGAGTTCATTATCATTGTTATTTCGTTATTTAAGGCTAGCTAATACGTATATCATAATATTATATAGTCAATAGCACTTCTGAAAAACTTAGCTTTCAAACAAAACTAAAAATAATCGGACCAGTAGATCCAGAGATCCTAGTGTTTAAACAAACAAACAAACTCTTCCGCTTTATTACACCACATCCTCGACAGTCACACTTCGTGCCGCTGCGCTACGACTGGCCTCATACATATAGTACATATGAATATATATATATATATATATATATATATATATATATATATATATGTATGTATATTATATAGTAACTAAAAAACACGTTTTATTCAATTTTAACGTTAATATAAACGTTATTATAGAATACTGTAAAAATGGTAGTAGTAATTGATTTAAAATCTTCTTTACTGTATAAATGAACAAAATGCTTGCCGCATCTACAATGTTTTTTTTTAATCGAATTTTGTATTTTTATATTTATTATTTAATTAATTTACCAAATATTCAAAAATATCCAAATACAAAATCGAATATAACTGATATGTTGGCACCTATGTTATATGCAAGTTTAAGAAACAATAAAATTTATTTTTCAATTGTTTATGATATTTTTTTATGGTAAATGCATAATAAAAAATATGTATTAAAATATGTTTTTTACTATGGAAATAATTATAAAAAAATATAAAAGAATAATAAAAAATTTAGTATTATGACGAAAGTACTTCATTTGACTAACGACCTGGACCTTACTCTTGAAACTAATTTGAATCCCATTTTGACGTCAAACATTGACAAACCTGCGACGACGTAATTTTGGTACTTAAAACCAATATTCCCAAAGTCGGATTACTATATTTTTGACCAATCCTAACGCCGTTATTATTTTAAACTTTATAATAACCATCCATTACTCACTGAAATAATTTATTTACATGCTCATTTTTTCCAAAAATAATAACTATGAATCACATTTATTTTGTTTTACTTAAAAAGCAATGAAATCTTTGAAGTCGTTCCAAAAATGGTAAAATTTTAATTTCTATATGTATTATGTAGAATGTTTCAAAAACACCATTTGATATGTATTTGTATTATTATGTTATCTGTTATAATAAATATATTAATAATTATTTTATAATTGAGCAAAATATAACAAAGTGACAAAGGTTAAATGCTATTGAAGTTCACGCGAAAACTAACGGTTGTATATTTGAAAGAAACATACATAATTTTGTATGTTAATTAATAACGCTAAAATGTGCATATTTAAAGAAAGAATTATTAAAAGTCCTTTAGTTTATAAAAGTGATTTATTTTAAAAGTGTTAATAAAAAAATGCGTCACTACTGAATGTATTTTTATTGTAATAAGAATATGTATACCATTATCATACCCCAAAGTAAAATGCCGTAGGACATAATCCTATGAAAATAGCTAAAGTAAACAAGGCGAGCCGTTTCCACGTCAATTAGTCATCTGATTTTTTTAACCGACCAGTGGTACCTCATCCTAGATTTAATTTGCAAAATATAGCAAGTTTGATTTGTTCGGTATGACATACCAAACCAAGGTGACTGGTCCCCGATTAGCACTACATTGCTAGGAGTATACAGTTCCATGAGCTGCAGAACCATGTCGGCAATAGCAGCGGCACAGGCACTACCACCATTATCAGAAGAGAAGCAAATCGGTCTGTAGGAATAAGATGAGTAAAATGTATGCATACAATCCGTATCTGCTATTCCCCACATATTCTACAATTGTCTATGTAATAGAAGTCAAAATGATGATTTTTAAAATCTTTGTCTGTTTTTCTGTGTGTAATTATTATATTTTAAAAAACTGCCTTAAAAATTTGTATCTATGTAAAAATAAAGTATTTTATCGGCAAAAAGCCACAAAATAACTGTTATTGAATTGTCTTATATTTTAGTTTTCAATGTATAGATATCTTCTATATAACGTATAATCTTTAAAATGATAATATTATTATAATACGAAAAAAAATCGAATTAGTAAATAAATAATTATTTATAAATATATATAGTGGTCAAGCGGGGAAAGCCGCGAGCAGGTGATAGTATAGAATATAATAAATATATATTATTTTTAAATAATTTCCATTTTATACCTTTTTTATTAATCGTACTGTGAAGTTACAGTGATTGTCACGTCGACTACGGACGTTAGAATAAGTATTTTATCGTCGTTACGTAAGTAAAATATAAAATAATTATCCACTTTGATTTTACAAGTACATGAACAAATAAACTTAAGTTATGTAAACTGTTAAAAGTTTAAATCAAATCAAATCAAATGGGACCAACAGGCAGAACTCAACACCCCGCGCTGTGTCTCGACACAAGAGCGAAGAAAATGGAAATATAAATTTAAAGTAAGTAAGCAATTTAAGTTAAGTAAATATTTTATCTCCTCGAGTAAGGATCAAACCCATGACACGTCGGTTTTACAGTCACACTTCGTGCTCCTCACCACGATTGGTTAAAAGTTTTTAATTTTTATAATTTAGTTACCATACCTCAATTTCATTTGGAGTTCCTAGAATTGAACGTGATATTTCTAACCCTTTAAGTTCAGAAAGTGTTCAGCGCGAATTTTGGCTTAATAAAAAATTTAAGATCTACTTAATAGATGCCTAGCAGCCTAGCTTATCTTCAAGGCATACAAAAAAATAAAATCAACGTCTTGCATATAGTAGGGATGCACACCCTAGGTAGTAGTAATCTAGTCTTGAGAAATTCCATACTCTACTTTCAGCTGACATTTTCGGCGCGTGTTGAATGGCGGATCTCAATGTCAAGATTTTGACCTAGTGCCAGAGTCGTTTGCCTCGAGAAGAAAAAGAAATCTATAAAATGTATAAAAAAAACATATTTTGCTATATGTGATTCATTAACTTTGAAGTGCTTCGCATGTGTGGTCGTTATATAGAATCAAAATACAACTACCATATTTATCTAGAGAAATATACTTACTTGTTCTGAATATTTGTGTAATTGAAATAAGGCCAGTCGTGGCGCAGTGGTACAAAGTGTGACTGTAAAACCGACTGGTTGTGGGTTCGATCCCCACTCGAGGAGATGAAATATTTACTTAAATTTATATTTTCATTTCTTCGCTCTGGTGTCGAGGCAAAGCGCGGCGTTGAGTTCTGCCACTCAACACGCAATGCCTCCAAAAAATCGGCAGAAAGTGGGGAGCGAAGTGTCTTAACTTAACACTAGGTTCCCTCTGCCTACCCTGCTGTGTGCGGGCTATAGCGTGAAGCTAATTTTTTTTTTTTTTTTTGAAATAAGTTATTTTTGCGGTTTTTGAAAATGCAGCTGACTTAAAAATTACTAACTCTTTATGGCTTAAATCAATTTTCGTTGAAGCTACTCATTAAAATCTACTTATTGCTTATGTTATTTTAGGTTTATCCTTCCCTAGTTTGCAAAATTTTATAAGTCATTTTAATTTGTTATTTCCTTTGGTTAGTGGATATAACTTGTTAAAATAATTAACAAGTACAAAAAAATAAATAAAAATTATGATAAAACATAGATTTTTTTTTAATAGAAAAAAACAAGGCAAATGAGCGTTCGGGTCAACTGATGGCAAGTGATTACCGCCGGCCACGACCCCGTGTAACACCAGAAGAGCTACAGGTGCGTCGGCCGGCCTTTGAAATTCCGATTTTTTTAAGTAGACAAAAAAAAGTAGTAAAAAAGATAATAGTCACTATACTTCCCATTTTTCGCCGAATGTAGACAGATCTGTGGTGTATTTTTGTTTTTAATTATTAATATAGATACAATTAATTTTATGATCCCATATCGATACCGATCGAGAAAGGTTATCTCTCTATTAGTACCACTAATCAAAATAATTATAATGTGTCAACAATCATTTTATCAAGATTTAAGGTGTCGTATTGTTAATCTATATATACTTTTTTTTACATAAGTGAAATAAATTTTACATTTTTAAATATAAATTGTTATAAAAAATATATTTAAAATAAGCCACGTCTTCCAAGAGTAGGACAAGGGTCCAAACCATCGGAGGCTAGGGCTCCAGAGAGAGGAACTTCCTCACAATACGCGCCGTCTCAAATAATACCGCCTTCTGCATCCGGTTCTTGATTCAACAGCTAAGCGATAACCGCTTAAGATGTTGGTCTAGGCTTTTAGATATTGCTGTACTCTTTCCATTATTTATATGTCATATAGCTTCAGCTTCACGCTGTATCCCGCACACAGCAGGGTAGGCAGAGGGAACCTAGTGTTTTTAGACACTCCGTGCCCCACTTTCTGCCGAATTCTGGAGGCTTTGCGTGTTGAGTGGCAGAACTCAACGCCGCGCTTAGCCTCGACACCAGAGCGAAGAAATGGAAATATAAATTTAAGTAAATATTTCATCTCCTCGAGTGGGGATCGAACCCACAACCAGTCGGTTTACAGTCACACTTTGTGCCACTGTGCCACGACTGGCCTCATGTCATATAGCGAAATGTTTATATGTGAAATGTTTATGTCTAAGGAAAATTTTTACCTCCAATCGTTAAAATCTCAAATTAAAATACAAATGTTCATTTAATTACTATTTAAATTGATGCTTATTTTTCTTAAATGCTTTATAGAAGGAAGTTTGAGGAATTGTGTTTGAAAAATAAACAATAGATATTAACAATGGGACACACTTTACGTCAGATAGTGAAAAAAGCAACTGCCACCGCCCTTCCTGTGTTAAAGGTATGTGAAGGACATAGAGAGCAAGACAATCCTATCTAGATAAAGTTATATTATAACATACATTAATAATTTTAGGAACAAAAAGTTAAAATAGGAAAGTTTGATATAAATTACACGATAGTTGGTCATGGCTCCCATAATGTGGTAATGATACCGGGCGCATTGGGCTCTGTTAGGACACATTTTCAATACCAGATAAATGGGTTTAATAAAGAAAAATTTACACTTGTAATATTCGACCCTCAAGGATATGGAAAAAGCGTTCCTCCAGAGAGGATATTGACTAAGGATTGCTACTACATTGATGCAGATACTGCTTATGAACTTATGAAGGTATGTATTTAGATCATAATTTTTGCTGCACATAATAATTAATTTAGAATTTTATTATAGGTCTGAATTCCAGTTGGGAGCAGAAGGACTGGAATTCCCAACTGTTCGGAAGTTAGTAGTAATAGTAGAATAATATTTCATATATATATATATATATATGTATTTAGAAGTATTTGTATTCTTAATAGTTCTTAATAATTTCTTTCAAAGTGCCGTAGGTAACAGCAAATCCAGTGGGTTTCATTAAAAACGATAAATGTAATATGATAAAACCCACCTAGACCATTCCAACACGACTTCTCAATAGATTATACAACTCTTGATGTTTCGTAAGATTAGCGGCCAACATCGCTCAACCAAGCACAATTTTTAATATTGTTGTAGATGAGTATAAATTGTATAATATACGTGGGGTAATGATTACAAATATATTTAAATAAATATTTTATTTCCTGTCCTTTTCCTGGGATCGAACCCACAAACTGCGTTTGCAATTACACACTTGTGCCCCTGCGTCACGACTGGCTGATAAATATTATATTGAAATTATTTTGGTAACGGAGACTTAACTTAAAAGTGATAGATATTCCAAAGTATTTAAGCTCATTAAATAAGATAATTATCAACATTTTGTCTATTTTTTTTTCAGTATTTAAACATACCTAAGTATTCTGTTATGGGGTGGAGTGCAGGTGGCAGTGCCAGCATGGTCCTTGCCGCCCAACATCCGGATAATATAAAAAAACTAGTAGTTTGGGCTACTAGCGCTTTTACACACCCAGATGACCTTGATATGTATAAAAGTGTGTTTTATTTATATATAAGGTCGGGGCAAAAGTATTTTTGTATTGTTCATACAAAGGAAAATATTTAAGGTGTATTTTTTATTTATTTATAATATATATGTGCCATGTGGCGTTGTCATGGTGGAATACCACGCCCTTACTATTCACCAGCTGAGGCCGGTTTTTCTCAACGGACACGATCTGTAAGGCTTGTCCATGCTTCGGCCATGACCTTTTTCGCACATTCTTATCGTAAGTCACCCGTTTTTCATCACCCATAACCAACTGTTTACAAAATGGTTCGAAATTGTTACGTTTCAACAAAGAATCGCAAATGGAATCACGCCGCATTAGGTTTCTCTCAGTGAGATCATGTGGTACCCAAATATCAAGTTTTTTTCCTGTACCTAGCCTTTAGTAAATGCGATAAAACTGTTTTATGATCAACATCCAGTTCTTCAACATTGTTGTAGCTACTAATATGACGCTCAAGCTCCATTTCCTCAAAGATGGCCCTGATTTTATCTGTGACAGGACGTCCAGAGTGAACATCATCTTTCACACAAAAATTTCCAGACTTGAAACGCTTGAACCACATTTGTGCTACTCTTATTGATACCGCATTAGGTCCACACACAGCACAAATTTTATTTGCGGCGCTCATCGCATTTATACCTTTTATTGTAATAAAACTTTAAATGTACCGAATGTCTTCGTCATTTACGTTCATTTTGTTTGCTTGAAAAACAATTGAAAAATGTCAGGAAACGTCAATGTTTAATGGGATTACAACCAGCCAGTTACATTCAGTATAGCCAAAGAGGTTTGATTACTAATAATACGAAAATACTTTTGCCCCGGCCTATTATTTATTGGTTTAGCATTACATTAACCGTTAAGTTTTACTGGTAAATACGTAAACGTAAGCGGGGACCACCAACGGCGGGGCCCCACCAGCGGGGACCGTAAGGGGTTCCATGTCCGGAACGGTGGGAGGTGGAAAACGGTGCTACAAATAGCTACGTGAAAAGTAAAAGGAGGGGTGGAAGAAATGATAAATGAATTATATGTGATATCTGATGATAGAGATTTGGACGTCGTCAGTGTGACTGAGACCAAACGGAAGGGCAATAATACTAACGATTTACTGGGCAGTTGGGTGGCTTTCTGGGCCGGCGTACCAAAGAGTGAGCGAAGCTATCAAGGTGTAGGTGTGTTATTGTCCTCTCGATTGGTTAGTGCAACGGTTGATTACATGACGATCAACCCGAGACTGCTTTGGATTCGCTTCAAGCTGGCGATAACAATATTATTATCGGCGTACGCGCCAGTATCCTCAGCTCCATAAGGCGAACTCGAGGAGTTTTGGGAGAGTGTCAGGGACGTTCTAGGTAGTGCTAAAGGGAATGAAAAATTAATAATATGTGGCGATTTGAACGTATGGATGGGAACTGCGCGTAGCGGTGTTTAACCACAAACAATCAATCAGCGTATTCGAAGCCAAGTTATGGACACGCGAGTATTTAGGGCTTCTGAGCTGGCAACAGACCACCATCTAGTCGTTGCTAGAAAAAGGAGTCTGTTTGTAGGTTGGCGCAACCACACAAGGTGTCCAAACTTGGAGTCGAATTATCGCATAAGAAGCTGGAAGCTTCAAGATTCACCGATTAGAATTCTTCAAGAGAACTACCCCAGTATAATGTGAACGGACCCTTGCAACAGGCCGTTAAGTCTCTTTACAGAGATCACTCAGCCTGCGTGCGAGTAGAAGCTGGCATGTAGCCCTGGTTTGACACAACAGATTGCGCCATGTTAGCTTGGTTGCTCAATTTGCATTTGGATAGCTGTCTCCAAGGAGTGAAACAAAGTGATATGGGAGTGAAAGTACGTGACCTAAATGTGAACTGTCTGCTGTACGCAGATGATGCAGGGCTTATTGCATCATCAGAATGCGAGTTGCAAGCACCACTCAATTGCTATTATAGTACAACAATTAACCTATTAATATAAGAAAATTAATAACTGTACTGTAATTAATGTAGCAATTTTTTTTAGGAATACAGGAAATTTCTACATGGGGTGAACATATAAAACAAAATATGATCGAGACATACGGCGAAGAAGAATTCCAGCGTATTTGGAAGGAATGGGTAGGCACTATGGTGCCTTTTCTGAAGGTGGATCCCGATATATGTAGCGAGCAATTGAAAAATATAACATGTCCTGCATATATATTATACGGACTAAAAGATAAGGTGGTCCATCCAGTACATTTTCCATTCTTATGCCACCATATCAAGAACTCTAAGTAAGTTTAATTTTATTATATAAATTAATATTTTTCAAGCAATATACAGCTGGAATTTCCACACAAACCATCAAATGTTGAGAGCAAAGCTATGCATACAAAAAGTTACCAAAAAAAGACGAATCGCTATGAATAACAAATATATCGCTTTGCATATTCCAAAAGATATGTTACAACAACTATCTAGGATAAATACAAGGAGGATAACAGCACAGTCCTAAAACAGTATGACTTGCCGGAAGACAGACTGAAGCAGCTGAACAAGAATTGTGAAAGAACTTAATAAAAGACAAAATAAGAACAAGAGAGATTCTGATAAAGGAAAGAAGGTTTACTTTTCGAGGACAAGAAAGGAAACACAGGGAAGATTGCTAATATCTGCAAAAAAAACCAATATTGAGCAAAAATTGCAATTTTTTGCGAATGACTTCGTAAAATTAGAAGTAAACTTACGTATAAAATATAATAATAAAAATTGTATATAGATTGTTTTTTGTCATTGTTTTTAATTTAGAATTTACTTTTATGTCCTTTTACTGTGATTAGTTTTGTTATTCTTCTTTCTCTCACGCAAAAATATTGGCATGTGTTCAGTATTACAATACAATACAATATATAACTTTGAATAACTTTTTAACATAATTACTTGTACTTTACTTATGTGATAAACGAATAAATAAATACATGTAAAGAATGTTCTTTCACGAAATATAAAGTATAGTGTGTATGGTAGTTAAAATATTGGTAAAACAATGAGCATAAAAAGATGACTTGTGAATGTGAATACCTATATGAATTCGAGCGTACCTGTGAGTGTAGGCGGTTTCAGTGAGCCAAGAAACCTTTTTTCAGCGGCAATTTAAAATTGAGTCACCTTTGGAACACGGAGTCACTTTTGCAGCGAATGTTTGGCGCTGAGTCTGGTGCTGCGAAGGTATCAAACATATTTACGGCGGAGAAGGTTTCTTTGTTATTAAAAGTATTATGAGAAATGTAAAATTAAGAAAATAAAGATACGTTCATCCGGCTCTTACACTGCGAAACGATCTTATTAAAATGATGTTATTAAAACTACAAAACAAAATAGGTGTTAAAGCTAAAGTAATTACTTATTTTTTTCTTATAATTTCAGATATTTCTTGTACCCAGAAGGCAAACACGACATCCATATGGCATACCCTGACGATTTCAACCAGAAAGTGCAAGATTTTTTATTGGAAGAGTAAAATGTACTTATTAACGGATGAATCCGAAGGTTATATATATACCTTCGGATTCGTTCTCGTTATAAAGAAGAGTAAAATGTACTTGTACACAAGCAATATACAAATAATAATAAATAAAAAAATATTTTTGGTTTTACACATGAATCTGCAATCTGAATATAGATTGCATTAAAACAGTATAAATAATTTTTTTATCGTTGGAATACTTTTTGAATTTTCACTATATGTTAATATTATATTATAACCTTCGGATTCGTTTTCGTTATGTCCAACGTGTTTCTTTTTTTTTCATCAAAAATAAATAAATGTGAAAACTGTACCTTTTTCTTCAAATAAAAAAATATTTCTCCTGAGCCATCTTTGATTAACTAAATATACCCTAGATTACGGATTACAGTCCAAAAAAAGCCTTTAGAAATAAGAGTTGTGTTCTTATTTGATTTAGTATCGATAAATTATAATAATAAACTGAACGAATAACTCTAAAAAAGTAGGGAAGTCCAAAAGTTCGTGGAATGAAAGGGTTCTAAATTAAATGAAACAATAAATCATTTTTTTTTTTCAATATAATCACTCATAAGCTGAATACATTTATTGGATCTGTGAATTTTTTTTTTTTTAACCGTCGAAATAATATTTTTTTTTCGCCTCAAAATGAGCCAAAATTGCCTCTTTTACCTCATTGTACTCGGAAAATTTCCTTCCCCTTAAGTCTTTAATTAAATTAGAGAACAAATGAAAATCACTAGATGCCAGGTCTGGACTGTAAGGTGGATGGACTAGTGATTCGAACGAAGCCTTTTGTACTCTTGTGAACTGGTGCGTTTTCTTGCAAGCAACACACCCTCAGCCAACTTTCCTCGACGTTTTTCTTTAAAGGCCTCCTTTAATTTATTTAGTATCGATGCGTAGTATTCTCTGGTTATGTTTCAAACCTTTTTTTTTGTAATCAATCAGTACAATCCCAAATAACAGTAGCCATCAACTTTCCAGCCGATTGTGACCCATATTTCATCTCTAGTAACAATCCGTTCCAACGTCTGTGCCGGCACATCTCCACACAACTTCAAAAATTGCTTTGAATCATCAACGTGCTGCCGTTTCTGAAGCGGTGTGAGAATTTTTGGTACCCATCTTTCAATTACTTTTTTCATACCCAGATGGTCATGTAGGATCCGCAGAATGGTGGTATCTAATACTCCTACTAATGCAGATAATAGTTTTTTTTTCAAACTACGGGCGTACTCCAGTACAAGCTTATCCAGTTTTTTAATGATGCCTAATATGGTGGCCATGCCACGTACCTGTATGATAATACAGGAGGAGATGACTGGACATGCTAATATGCTTATTAAAAAATGACGTTATCTATGAAAAATATGTTAAGCAACGAACTAATTTAAAGAAATTGACAGTCCGTCTTAACAATTTACAACAACACACACGAGCCAACAATCATGAAATTTAATGTGTCCCCAGAAAAAAATGAAAATTTCATCAACATTGTGGCACAATATATTATCATGCAGGTACGTGGTATGGCCACCATATCAGACAACATTAAAAAAGTGGATAAACTTGTACTGCAGGACGGCCGTTGTTTGAAAAAAAAAAACAATTATCTGCATTATATAAATATATATATATATATATATATATATATATATATATATATATATATATATATATATATATATATATATTTTCGCCATATGAACTAAGGTATTGTTTCTTGTGCGTAATGGAGAGAGCGAAGGCTGGCTAAAATTGCCACGTGCAGCCTTCGAGAGCGGCTAAAACTGATGTGTTCCGGACATTATAGAGCTTCTCACCGATCTTAGCGATATGCCCGGACCTTGCTCTGGCAATTTGTTACTTAAGTATCTAGAAGTCCGTTTTGTTTCCTCATTAAGGTTTTCACCTTCGGAACCATAGTGACCACTGCCGCAGCCTAGATTTAATAGATCTCACATTTGCTAAATGAAGCAAAATTTGAATGACATATCAAACCATAAGGCTGTGACTTGCGCCCGATTGGAACTACATTGCTAGGAATATAAAGCACGGGTACTTGCGCCATCAAAAAGGGAAGAAAACCAGCCTCCAAGAATAAGATGATTAAAATATATGCATCGTATGTGTTAAAAAATAAAAACTTCTGCTGGTGATTACGTCGTTAGATTACCACCTACCCTATCCTCCATGTCATCAAATATAAGCAAAACAAAGGCTTCCCCATCACCCTTATAGTGCTTATGTAAAACTTAGACGGCCCTATTTAAGATCCAGCTCCACCCGCCGTGCACTGTATCCTAGTTGCATTTTGGATAACTTTCCATAAAATTTGTGTTTGCTGTGTCAAAATAAAGTATTTTATTTGGCAAAAAGCTACAAATTGGCTAAGCTCTGGTGTCGAATTCGGCAGAAAGTGGGGAATGGAGTGTCTTAACACTAGGTTCCCTCTGCCTACCCTGCTGTGTGCGGGATACAGCGTGAAGCTGATTAAAAAGCTACAAAATAACAGTTTGATATCAGTATATTCATATCTTTGAAATATCGTATCATCTTTAAAATGATAATGTTATTGGAATACGAAAGAAATTCAGATTAGTATATTAAATAAATAATTGTATAAATGCTTGACCGAAAGCTGCGTTGATGCTGGAGCACAACCGCGAGTCACAGTATAGAATATAGTATATAGATATTATTTTTAAACTATTTACATTTTATACTTTTTTTATTAATCGTACTGTGAAATTACAGTGATTGTCACGTCGTCTACGGACGTTAGTTATGTACATATTTTCTAGACTTAGTACTTCATTATCATTAAGAAAGAATAAGTATTTTAGCGTCGTTACGTAAGTACAACATAAAATGATTAATTTAATCATACATAAACAAATAAACTCAAATTATGTAAACTGTTAAAAGTTTATATTTTTAAAAATTAGTTACGATATCTTAATTTTCCCGATTTTATTTTGACGATTTTAATCAACATCACATTGCACACGTTCCCCACTTTCTGTTAAATGTGCTGTCTTTTGCCAATCCTTTAAAGTTTACATCAATTTTCGTTGACGTTACTCATTAAGAATTATATATTTCTTATAAAAAAAAAAAAAATCAGCTTCACGCTGTATCCCGCACACAGCAGGGTAGGCAGAGGGAACCTAGTGTTTTTAGACACTCCGTTCCCCACTTTCTGCCGAATTCTAAAGGCACTGCGTGTTGAGTGGCAGAACTCAACGCCGCGCTTAGCCTCGACACCAGAGCGAAGAAATGGAAATATAAATGTAAGTAAATATTTCATCTCCTCGAGTGGGGATCGAACCCACAACCAGTCGGTTTACAGTCACACTTTGTGCCACTGCGCCACGACTGGCCTCATATATTTCTTATGTTATATTAAATTTATCCTTCTCATATTTGAAAATTTAGAATAGTATTTTTCATGTCTATTTCTTTTTTATTTATTTTCGTTTGCTAGTGGATATTAGATACTTGTTAAAATAATTAATAAACACAACATAATATCAATTATACATAGCCGTTTGAAAGTAAACACCGCTTGTGTAGTATATGTACTTAAAATAAAGAATACATTATGATCAAAGACATGAAATGTTGATTTACACACAGAAAAGAAAGAGAAAACATACACATTGAAATAACAATAAAGAAAAAGTATGATAAAATATTAATTCTCCCTTAGCAATTCAGCATTATGAGAAGTAGATAAAAAAAGTAGTAAAAAAAGAAATTATTTTTTTTCTCAGAATCAACAATACTTGTACCAAATTTTAGTGTCATATTGGTCGTATTGGTTATCAAAATTTACTTTTAATCAACAAAAAAAGAAAAAATAATTTATCAGATTTAAATATAAATTATTACAAAAATTACATTTAAAAGTATTAAAAAAAACACTTCCATCGGCAAGACAAGGGTCCAAGCCATCGGTGGCTAGATCTCCCGAGAGAAGAACCTCCTCACAATACGCGCCGTCTCAAGTAATTCCGCCTTCCGGTTCTGTATCCAACAGTTAAGCGATAACTTTTTAAAATATTGGTCAAGGCTTTTCGCTATTATTATTTAATGTTATACTCTCTCCATCATTCATACAGATAGGAAAAAAAATAATCTCCAATCGTTAAATTCACAAATTAAAATATTATTACTATTTAAACTTATGTCTTATTATTCTTAAATAATTTATAGAAGAAAGTTTGAGAAATTGTGTTTGAAAAATAAACAATAGAACATAACAATGGGACACACTTTACGTCAGATAGTGAAAAAAGCAACTGCGACCGCTCTTCCTGTGTTAAAGGTATACATAATATTAATACTTTATGATAGGCAGATGTAGTAGATGTAGATAATGTAGATATGTAGTTTAGATGACTTATAAAAAGATTTTCTCTATGAAGAACATAGAGTGCAAGACAATCCTATCAAGATAAAGTTATAAGATGAATTAATAATTTTAGGAACAAAAAGTAAAAATAGGAAAATTCAATATAAATTACGCGAAAGTTGGTCATGGCTCCCATAATGTGGTAATGATACCGGGCGCATTGGGCTCTATTAGGACACATTTTCAATACCAGATAAATGGGTTTGATAAAGAAAAATTTACCCTTGTAATATTCGATCCACAAGGATGTGGAAAAAGCGTTCCTCCAAAGAGGATATTAACTAAAGATACCTACCAGAGGGATGCAGATACTGCTTATGAACTTATGAAGGTATGTATTAACGTTAAGTGATTTTTTGCTGCACAAAAATAATAAATTTACTTTATTGTACGTCCGATTTCCAGATAGGGGCTTTCATTACCAGTTCTAGAAGGTAGTGACCTACTTCTTCTTTCTGTCTACCTTGCTACATATTGCATATAGTCGATGACAAATTAATTATAAAAATAAGAATTTCATTTATATAGTATAAAACAATATATTTCACTACCAACTATTATTTTAAATTTAAATGGATACCTACATAAAAATTGCCGTTATTTTTAATAAATATACTGAATTAAACGTGTAAAATCATTGTAGATTTTTTTGTAATTTGATTTTCTCACAATCCACCTATTTCCTATAATATAGATACACTAAAAATTACTGTCTAATCGTTAAATAAGTACTTGTATAAAATAAATAAAATATAAGCCAGCTAGCTTTAACTTGCGATGTGTCGTGTCTTCGTTCGAGTAGTCAAATAAAAAGTTATGTATTCTTAATAATTTCAAGAAAGTGCTGGAGGTAGCCGCAAGTCCAGTGGGTCTTATTGAAACGATAAACGTAATATGATAAAGATTTCCCCGACCATTTCAATATGACTTCTAAATAGATTATAAAACACTTGATGTTTCCTAAGATTAGCGCCTAACACCGTTCAACCAAGCAAAATTTATAACATCATTATAGACTAGCGGCCCGCCCGCGGCTTCGCCCGCTTGAACTACATGATTATTCCATTATTAAATAAAACTGACTGGCTATATATGACTATAATGACTTCTAATATGAATTTATATTACTTTGATTAGTAATATTCTAATATGATTTTTTTACTATATTATCGTAATTTTATAATATCTTAGTTTGGGCATTACCTAATACATAAAGCTAATTATTTATTGTATTATATATTTTCATCAATGCTACGTATCTACGTGTTATCATCAATTTAAAACTCAGTTAAGTGTGCTGATGACAGTAAATAATTTAATTTACGCGTTCAGTTTTAAATTATTGATTTAGGTAGGAATTTATAATAATCTTTGTTATCTTAACTGCAATGATTGCATATTAACTCCTGTACAGTTTACATATACATAAAACATTTATTAGTTACATGTACATAAAACATATTCGGGCAAATTGAGACCTTTCTCTTTTTAAAATCGCTCAAAAACCTGAACATCCTCTTTTTGAATTTGGTTGAAATAAAATGCAACGATTGAGGAATCTCACTTCTAGCTAAAAGTTTTAACAATATTTTTCCTTATACATATTACAGTAAAAGTAGATATTACAGACAGACAATTACGTAGGCTATTTATGGTCTTTATCATCGGTTCCACGTTATCATGGAACTAATATCAAATTATGCTTTCCTAAACACACACGAGTGCAAACACAAGAGTATTTACAAAATATACCCAAATCCTTGTAAGTGTGCCTATAACATTTAAAGAGTTCCCTCAATTTCTCCAAGTTCCCATCATCAAATCTTGATATGACTATATCAAGATTTCCCATTTTTTTTCCTGATTTCCAAAAAAAAGTCAATTGAGAACCTCTTTTTTTAAATTTGGTTAAAAATACAGATTTATTACTCAAACAAATACAGATTTAGTAGTACAGTAACAAATACAGGTTTAGTTTACAAGGACGTAGACAAACTAATGCCTTTGGTTCATTCAAATAACGCTAACTTATTTTTTAATGAACCGATTTTGATGCTATTCCGAACTGAACTTTAAATGTTATTCATAGTTAAAGTAAATTGTTGATCGGAGATAAACGTGATCATAATAGGCAAGAAATTCGATAAATATATTTTTGCTTTCTATTATTCTTTTTACGTGTCCGTTTATCCATTTCAGTCAAAAATACTAAAAGTACAGACAAAATATTTTTATTTTACATTTATTAAATAAATATTTTGAATTAATTAAATATTTTTTTTTATTAAATAAATATTTAATGTTACACACTTGTGCAAATTATTTTGGTAACTTGATAGATGTCCTCAAAAATTTAATCTCATTAAATAAGATAATTATCAACATTTTGTCTATTTTTTTTTCAGTATTTAAACATACCTAAGTATTCTGTTATGGGGTGGAGTGCAGGTGGCAGTGCCAGCATGGTCCTCGCCGCTCAACATCGGGATTATATAAAAAAACTAGTTGTTTGGGCTACTAGCGCTTTTTTAAATCAAGATGACCTTAATATGTATAAAAGTAAGTTTTATTTATATTTTTATTGATTCAGCATTGACAACAAATGAATACACAAAGAAATTATTATTTTATAAAACTTATTTAAATTGTTTTTTCCTTTTCTAGTTCATTGCTTTTAGCAGTTGGATTTTTTGCTTTGATAATAATGATTTTTTTTTACACTTTGTAGTATTATTATTATTTAGATAATGATGATACATAAATAGATCAAATGTTACTGGGTGGAAAAAACAGGTGAGAGAGATATAAATGGACAAGATCCAACTAGCGAAACTAGAGAAGAGGAAAAAACTTATATAATGTACTATATTGGGACTATCAGAAACCCAGCCTGTTATATTGTCAGGGTTTTTTGGGTTTGTCAGTCATACTCTCTAATTCTCTGACCCAGATAATGAAAGTAGCAGCCCTGTAAGCGACTGCTGACGGTAACACTTACATATCATAATTAAAAACTGTATTGTAATTAATGTAGCTAAATTTTTTTTAGGAGTAAAGGAATTCTCTATATGGGGTGAACATATTAAACAAAATATGATTGTGACATACGGCGAAGAAGAATTCCAGCGTATTTTGAAGGAATGGGTAGACACTATGGTGCCTATTCTGCTGGTGGATCCCGATATATGTAGCGAGCAATTGAAAAATATAACATGTTCTGCATATATATTATACGGACTAAAAGATAAGGTGGTCCATCCAGTACATTTTCCATTCTTATGCCACCATATCAAGAACTCTAAGTAAGTATAATTTTATTATATAAATTAATATTTTTCAAGCAATATACAGCTGGAATTTCAACACAAACCATCGAATGTTGAGAGCAAAGCTATGCATACAAAGCGCGGCGTTGAGTTCTGCCACTCAACACGCAATGCCTCCAAAATTCGGCAGAAAGTGGAGAACAGTGGGCAGAAGGGCTTCCTGAAAATGAGCTGATATTATCTAAATCATTTGCATTTTTTAGCATTTGATCAAGGTGAAAACTAGTTTATATTGTTAAACTTGGGCTGTCATCAGTTTTTGTAACATACTTAAAAATTGATCCAGACATACTACTAGCACCAGAGCTACATCCATTCTAGCTTGTTTGGCTTTCCTTTGCTGAAAACGACTTTTTCTTTCGGATGTATGATGCACTCCCCGGGGCATTCTTCACGTAATTTCTGATTCTTATACTATAATATAAAACCGAAAGTAGATTAAATGGGCTGACTTATTATATTGCAATAATTTTATTTTATAAGAAAATATATTATGTTTGTTAAAGGCCGGTCGTGGCGCAGGGGCACAAAGTGTGTGCACTGTAAAATCAACTGGTTATGGTTTCGAGCCCCACTCGAGAAAATTAAATATTTGTTTACATTTATATTTTCATTTCTTTGCTCTGCTGTGTGCGGGACACAGCGCGAAGAGGCTGGTTTCGCGCTGGGGATCAAACCCACAGCCAGAATCACCGAATTATACATATATGCGGACCGCCCCCGTTGACCCCTCCCTCCCCCCTGCTGCTACGCTACTACTAGCTCTATTAATAAGTCAGTAAAGTTAGAAGTGGTGATTATATACAGTATTTTTGCTCTTCTGTAAAGTTAAGAAAATGAAGATACGTTCATATGACTCTAACAATTCGAAATGATCTTATTAAAATAATGTTTTTTAAACATTTTTTTAAAGTGTTATTCCACACTTAGGTAAATTCTAAATAAGTAAAATAATGTTATTAAAACTACAAAATAAAATATGTGTTTTATTCTTATAATTTCAGATATTTCTTGTACCCAGAAGGCAAACACGACATCCATATGGCATACCCTGACGATTTCAACCAGAAAGTGCAAGATTTTTTATTGGAAGAGTAAAATGTAATTATTAACGAATTGTTCTAGTTATGTCGAATGTATTTCTTTTGTTCATAAAAAATAAATAGATGTAAAAATTACCTTTTACTTCAAATCAATAATTTATTTCCCGTGAGTCGTGTGTATCGGATATATCGAATTACAGCCTAAAAAACTGCTCTAGAAATAAGAGCACAAAAAGAGTTGTGTTCTTATTTGAGTTTAGTATGGTCCAACTTTTGCCAACATTTTTTTTCAGTCGCTTCTAACACTTTGCAGTAGTCTGTAGTAATAGTAGTAGTAGTAGTCACGGGTAGACTGAGGTGTGTCAGCTGACAGACGAATGCCACCAACAGTGTAAAATAGTCCCGAAAACTTAAAATCCAAGGTACATCATGGCCCAGTCCACTTCTACTCTGACACCGCCGATGACGTTGTCGACCTGTGATGGAGGAACCTTCTCGCAGTATTGAAGTAGATTGCCTTGTACTTATTGTTCAACTGTTCCGGAGATTGGCTTAGACAAGCAGACAGTCAGACAAAATTTTTAAATCGTATAATTGTTTTAGTATCTTGTAAATCATTATATTGTTATTTGGAAATCACAGACACTCAATTTTCTGTGGAAAAAATGTCCTTGCTTACAATTATAATTTTTTATGACTTTTATTTATAAAATATAAATTTATATAAAATATTTATAACAAAGTCTTTTAAATTATTTAATTGCATTGTTATCGCAATAAATCAAATCAAATGTACATTGTCTTCATTAGTAGTAGTGGAAACCTTTCATGATGGGAGAGCATAAGCGTGCGTACTTTAAACGCAACAGGTTATGGGTTCGATACCCACTTGGGAGAACGTAGCATTTAATTCTTTTCTATGCTCTAGTAAAGAGGATCTGGTACGAGATTTTTTTTTTATCCTAAACGTTACCTGGCAAAATCGCCCTCTTAGCGATAAGTATGCCTATTGCAAGTATTGTTCCAAATATTATCAGCTTCACGCTGTATCCCGCACACAGCAGGGTAGGCAGAGGGAACCTAGTGTTTTTAGACACTCCGTTCCCCACTTTCTGCCGAATTCTGGAGGCATTGCGTGTTAAGTGGCAGAACTCAACGCCGCGCTTAGCCACGACACCAGAGCGAAGAAAATGGAAATATAAATTTAAGTAAATATTTCATCTCCTCGAGTGGGGATCGAACCCACAACCAGTCGGTTTTACAGTCACACTTTGTACCACTGCGCCACGACTGGCCTCAAATTCAATTCTTCTGAACCATCTTCAAAAGAACACTAAGTAAAAGGTGGACATAGATATAACCAGACCATAATACCAGAAACAATCGATTTTATGATGACAAACTGCCCAAAATTAGTTTCAAACTATGAAGTCATTAATAATATAAAATACGTAACGGAGCTTAGGCTAATAATAAATAAAAAAAAATACTTTAATGTACACCACAAAATAAAGAAAAGTAAAAGAAAAATAATTTACATAAGAAAATGCACAGCAGGCCGCCTTATCGCTATAAGTGATCTCCGCCAAGCAACCTTAAGGTGTTGGAGTATGTAAATCGGTAGGCGGTGTACTTGCTTTATATATTTATACATACATACATACATATATACGCAATAGTACATATTTTCTAATATTATATTGAATAGAATAATTAAAATAAATAAATAAGCTTCACGCTGCATCCCGCACACAGCAGGGTAGGCAGATTGAACCTAGTGTTAGGACACTCCTCTTGCCCTTAGGGCAGGCAACGTTGGAAAAAAAACACACAAAGCAGCATTTAAAAAATAATAAAGAAACTAAGTCAAAATTTTACCATGACTTAAACAGAAGTCGAGGTAAAGAACGCAAAGACACAATAAAGCAATAAAAAAGATGATAAAAGTAAGTTGTTCACAATTTCTTACAATTAATTAGTAATTTCATTTCTATTAAGAATGTTTTTATAGCCATTATGTTCTCAGTGAGTTATGTAACTCATTATATATAAATATTTTTGCTTTAACAAATTGCAATTTTAAGAATAACGTTATATTCATTTAAAATATTGAATTGTCAAAAATAAAAATATTATTTAAATGTATTGTAATACTGTCTTATTTAAGGAATCAGGAAGTGTTATCATTTAATAAGTTGTAATTCGAGTAATATTGTGATTATTTTTAGTTTGTATTAAATCTTCTCAAAAAAAAATCCAATGATTTTGAAATATAGTTCTAAATTTAAAACACACAGGAAGTAAATGTACTAACTATTTAATAAGTTGCAATTTTATTAACAATCTGATTTGATGTGTTTACTATTAGTGTAGTTAAGAAATGAATTTGTGTTCAATGTTTTCCATATAGAAATACTTTTATGATTGCCTTGAATTCTGAAATAAAATGAGATTTAGAAAAAAATAAGTAAATAAAATATTATTATTATTATTAAATTAATTAATTACGGGAAAAATATTGTTTTATACTATATTGGTAGGACGATCGACGGCCCCAAGCCGAGGTCCGAGACCCACAGGTTCCCTACTCACCCGGTGTCCCTGTAAAGACCCATAAAGCTAACAGTATTGAACTTATGAACGAAAAAAAAATCAGAGGACATACTTGGTGAAAACTGAGGTGAAAACATTGTAAATACAATCTATGTTCTATTTTCATTGAAACTAATTAATATATTTAAACTTACTACTTCTTTTTATGTAAAAGCATGTAAAATTTGCTTACTTTGCCCTTGAAAGTTGCTTTAATTTTAAAATCGTTTAGTTATATTTTCATTTATTATTTACAAGTTCATCTATCTCTCTATCTTATTTTATGTTCACAAATGTGAGAAGAACCAATGACTAGATTATGGTCGGAATTTAAAGCCAAAAAATCTTGTATAAGTGGCAAAGGTAAAGCTGTAAAAGAAAAAAAAATAAGTCATATACTTATTTTTTAACAAACTGAATTCCACCACTCAACATGCAATTGGAAGTGTCTTAATGGGAAACGGAATAACTTAACACTCGGTCCTCTGGTTCCCTTTGCCTAACCTGAAGCTAAAAGAAAAATTTAAAGAACTTTTAGTAATTTCCAATTACTTTATTTTTAATACGCATTAAAATAAATATAAGAATCACAATTTTAAACCTTAGCTGGTCTTTATATATATATCTACTTTGTCAGATGTTTTAGATTTTTTTTTGATTGTTAAATTTAAATGTCTACTATGTCTACTATGGTGGTATTTCATTATTTCGTATAATTTAGCTGATTATGGTTCTTCATCAGATGTTCCAGACCTTTACTTTTTTATCTCACCTTTAGCATTTCATTGCTATTATGCTTCAGCTGGACTACTACGTGCTGGACTCTTCACCAGTGTACCATTTTTTAAAATCAGTTATAGCTGGGCTGGGCTGGGCTGGGCTGTACAAAAAGCTATAATATATTGAAATTATCATTCAAATTGAACAGAGTGTATTAACACTAGGCTACCTCTGCTTACCCTGCTGTGTGCGAGATATAGCGTGAAGCTGACTATTGTTCATAGTACAAACAATAAAGTAAACATAATTCAATGGTTGGTGATGGTTAACTTCATAAATCTTAAAAAAATCCAAAAAATCCTTATAGAAATTACGATAATGTATTAAATAAAACATATTAGGAGTCATTATAGTTGTCAGTCAATTCTGTTTATTAAATCAATAATCATGTAGTTCAAGCGGGTGAATCCGCGGGCGGGCCGCTAGTAATATATAATATATTTATATAAATGATAATGTATTTTTTTGTTTAATCGCTTCTAATAGTTATTACAGCGCTTGCAAGATAAGAACATTTTAGAAAGTTGTTTAATTCCAGAATAATAAAAACTAACAACATTTTTATAATTAACAAAATATTTTGTCAAATAAAAAAAATATATCTATGTTTTCCACCTGAAAACACTAAAGGGTAAAATAATATTAAATATATAGATACTACATTAGCATCGATACTGTACTGGTAATAATAATTAAAAAAAGAAATAGATCTACTACGGGATACCTTTTGTATGCTGTTCATTATTACTATATAAAACAGTATATCTATAGAGGAATTACATACTCTTTTTATTCTTTCACAATAATACATATATTTGTTAGATGTCCCTCTGTACTACGATGGTACCTCTGTTCTAGTTAGTTTGCACATTTTCCTTTGAATATTAGTTAATGTGGCATAATTCTAACAGTTCCACATGGTAAATTGTTGTACATCCCTTTGCTCTATTGTCAATAATTTTCACAGCGTACGCGATATAAAGTTTTTTACACGTTAATCGTCTAATTGGAAAATAATTTTCCATATCGGTTTCATGGTTTCGGGGTCTATTCAATTCAAATTAAGAAATAAAAAAAATATTGATGCACCTCCCCCCACCCTCACAGACTTACTCGCCACGGTTCACGTGGCACCACATACCGCATTTTTTATTATTACATGATTTTTTTAAGATTGATATTTTTAAATTCGGTAAATCTTTTCAATGGAATTTCCGATTTTATTAATTTAAAAAATAATTTTACTTACTTAATTTGAAATTATCTTTAATAAAATGCCATTTAATGGGATAACGATTAATACAGAGTTATGCATTATTATGCATACCATACCATATTTGGTTTGATTGTTGTCGGCCATCAACTTGTAAAATATAAAAAAGTTGTTATATTGTCATAAGTAGTTGGATATATGGTGTCGTAGACCTTTTTAAAAATATTGTTACTGTAGAATATTGTTTTGTTCTATCACCAATAGTTTTCGAAGCGCACGCGATAATAGAATTTTAAAGATCAATTTTTTCACACCTTGGGTTATAATAATGCATTTTTATTAGGGATCCCTATTTATTTGTGTGTTCTTGATGTAAGCGCGTTCAACTAAATAAACTCTTCATTTTATAATACTAGTATAGAAGAATAGATATGTACATGTATTATTTTAAAATAAACTCCATTTTATATCTATTATATTAACAGTACTGTGTAGTTACATCGATTGTCACGTCGAGTACGCACGTTAGTTATATAGACACTTTCCAGAAAAAAATATTAATTATTTATTTTTTTATTTTATTTTAAATATACATCATATTTATTCATCACGTTATATTAAGTAGAATCGATCTTATATAATTAACGCAAGTTTTTCACCACCGTAAAGTAAGTACAATGTGCAATTATTACTGCAATTACGTTTATATTAAGAGCGAAATTCTAAAATTATTTATAACAAGAAAATGAAATATTTAATATTCTATTTAATTTAATATCGAGGCCAGTCGTAGCGCAGCGGCACGAAGTGTGATTGTAAAACGGACTGGTTGTGGGTTCGATCTTTAGCTTCGATCATTTTTCGCTCTGGTGTCAAGGCTAAGCGCGGCGTTGAGTTCTGCCACTCAACACGCAATGCCTCCAGAATTCGGCAGAAAGTGGGGAACGGAGTGTCTTAACACTAGGTTCCCTCTGCTTACCCCGCTGTGTGCGGGATACAGCGTGAAGCTGATTTTTGTAAAGAGGCAATCCGCGGCGTTAAGCTCCGTAAAAAATCTGAAGCCTTAGCAACTTAGCCGCACTTCACGAGATTGAATTATTTATATTATTTTTTTCAGCTTCACGCTTTATCCCGCAAGTAGCAAAGTAGGCAGATGGAGATTAGTGTTAAGATACCCATGTTCCGCCGAATTTGGGAGGCAATGCCTAGTGAGTGACGGAATTCAAGCGTGGCGCTATGCCTCGCACACCAGAGCGAAGAAATAAAAATATTAAATTTTTCATTTCTCGAGCGGGGATCAAACCCATAACCACAGGTTGCAGTCGCATGCTTGTGCATTATTCGTTATGATTGAGTTAACAACAAAAAATGGCACATTACCGATGGTTGCATTATGTGATAGGCATTTTCGTTCATAAATAAAAATATTACGTTAAATACTACTACGAGTGTGTTTTAATTATATCTAACGGAATGGTTGTAAGGTTGATTACAACTGTAGCGAATTATAATATTTAAATTTGTTTTTTTTTCCGCTGCGGTTAAACGATAACGACCATTCGACGCCGACATTGAGTCAACACAAGCTGTCTCCATTTTTTTGACAATTTTAATGATAATATATATTGTATGGATGGCAAAAGAAAGTAATATGGTTATAAAATCCACACAAACGTCAGGTCGGGTAAAGTCAGAAGGAGTGACAGTCAGGAGAAGGACACACATTATACCACATTGAAATTGAGGAAAATATGCTCTTAGAGGAGCGGGTATTTTTGGTTGTATATATTTTTTTTAAATGTCACAGATAAATCTGACAGACTTAATTAATTTATAAGGTTTCTATTTTTGACTATTTGGTTACGGATCCCAAGAAAAAGACTAAAAGAAAATAATCTTAGAACTTTAATCAAAATCTTAGCACAATTGGCATTCATACGACTACAACGGTAATAATCTAAACAATGGAATATTTCATATTAATAATAAATAATATAAATAAATGTTAATGAGCTAAAATTAAGTCAGAGAAATGTTTTACATTAATTACATACGTGTTCACTTGTTCTGGCTATACAAAGCTTACCATAGATCCATAGTCGACGGAAAATGGAGAATTTGTTGAATAATTTATTACTCATTACTATAATAAATTAATTATTATGTTCCTATTGGCTACTCCACAAAATACGGAATACCTTAGAAAAAATTAAGTCCCCAATCTCCCAAAAAATGTGTTTTTTTTTCACCATGAAGACTTATATCTATTTTCTTTAATAATTTTTAGGACGAGTTGAGTTTGGAAAAATCTTTGTACAAACAAAAATTTGAACTATGGGGCATATTTTACGTCAGATAGTGAAAACAGCAACTACCGCCACTCTTCCTGCGCTTAAGGTAAGCAGAATGTTAGTTTAAGACTTATTTATCCTCATAAAGTATAAAGGACACAAAATACAAAACAACTTACCTTAATAAAACTATTATAATAAATCATAATTAAACATTATAAATTATAATATAAATCCATTTTTTTTTAGGAACAACAAATAAAAATAGGAAAATTCAATATAAATTACACGAAAGTCGGTCATGGTCCCCATAATGTGGTAATGATAGCAGGGGCCTTAGGCTCTATCAGGTCGCACTTTAGATATCAAATAAATGGGTTTAATAAAGAAAAATTTACCCTTGTATTATTCGACCCTCATGGATATGGAAAAAGTGTTCCTCCAGAGAGGACATTGACCAAAGAGAGCTACCAGATAGATGCAGATACTGCTTATGGACTGATGGAGGTACGCACGAAATTTAGTTATTTATGAATTCATACTGCAAAGAAACAAATAACTTGACCATTAGTGCTTCGACTGGTTCCGCTGTTTTAGCTCTTAACTCCAGACATCGGACATTACAAAGCCGGTGTATTCTTGAATTAGGAACCCCTTCGGGTCTTAGAAGCGGGTTTTGAGAAATACTGTAGAATCGCTAGGATGTAGATCATGTTGATTCTATCATTATATCATATACGTGTGTATATCATCATAGACTCCAAATTATATCCGAGACACCATATTGATGGATTGGCGAATAGATTTAGCTCAGCAGCTATCGCGGTCAAAAAAATTTGATCATTAACAGACGTAGATACGGCTTGACTTGTTTATTTCAACTACTTAGTATTATGTCCTATAAGATTTTGCTTTGGGGTAATGCAGCCGGTATTCAACCAATATTTGTCCTGCAGAAGCGAGCTATTCGTGCAATCTTTAACTTAGGTCCCAAAGAATCTTTAAGGCAACAGTTAAAAAAATATATTGACCCTTGCATATTAATATATTTTTGAAAATGTTATGTCAGCTTCACGCTATATCCCGCACTCAGCAGGATAGGCAGAGGGAACCTAGTGTTAAGACACTCCGTTCCCCACTTTCTGCCGAATTTTGGGGGTATTGCGTGTTGAGTGGCAGAACTCAACGCCGTGACCTCGACACCAGAGCGAAGAAATGGAAATATGCATTTAAGTAAATATTTCATCTCCTCCAGTGGGGATCGAACCCACAACCAGTCGGTATTACAGTCACACTTTGTGCCACTGCGCCACGACTGGCCTCATTTAAAAAATGTTAGAAAATGTTATGTATGTTAAAAAAGAACTAATTATTTTACCAAAATTGGTGATGTTCATAATATTAACACCAAGAATAGGCTTAATCTTAGCGCACCTGTAACTCGGTTGCATGGAATCCGCAATTCTTTTATGGGACAATATGTACGCTTTTACAATAGGATACCAGAAAACGTCAGAGAATTTTCTATATCACGATTTAAAAAAAATGGGAAAAGACGTTTTTGTGTTAAAGGTTTAAATTAATGATTTTGTAAATGATAACACGCCTTGGGAATGAAATGCTCGCTCCAGTCTGTTTCAAAGTATCATTGTCACAGATAATTAAATATGTATTTGTGTAAAATTGATTTTTAAAAAATAAGTCCTGCTTCCCGACGAGTTTCTTGCGCCGGTTCTTCTCAGGGATGAGGCATTAACTTTAATGAACTGATGGTAAATTATTTCCCATTCGGGGAAATGCAGTACTTAATATTTTCAGGGGCGGCGTTGCGTTCCGCCACTCAATAGGCAATGCTTTGAAAATTCGGCAGAAATTGAAGAAAGAAGTGTGTCTCAATGGGAACGGAGTGTCTCCCTACCGCGCTATGTGCCTATGTGTGGGATACGATGTGAAACTAAAAAAAAAAATAAAAAAAATCTGTCATTTAATAATTATAATAATATAAAAATGTAAAACAATTGTACAATTGCATTGATATGTTAATTAATTTAATTGTTTTATAGTAAACAGTATTTTCTCACCCTCACCGTGTTTCCAATGATGTGGAAACAATAAAAAACATAACTTAATTGTTATTAGTTTAAGTACCTAAGTATTAAATAAAATACAGGTACAAACTAGCTTTAACTTGAGCCTTTTGCGGTCCGAGAAACAATGAAAATAACGGTACGAAATTCGTACTACGAATAGTCTACGAAATTCGTACTACGAATATTGTACGTATACGAGTGTCGCTAATCGCAAAACTTAATGTGACACAATAATTAGTGTCGCATCAACCGCAACTCTTTGTGTCCAAATGTATACAGTGGTTACAAATTTTTCGCAAAACCCGTTTTTCGAAAATGTAAAAAATACTTACTACCTACGTTAAGCTTTGATTGACCTTTATGACAGAATTTCTTTGTCTCTGTCTATATTCTAATCTATAATTTTATTTTTATTGCCTACTCTTTGCTTTTTCCTATACTATTATTCTTTAATCAGCTTCACAGAATCAGAATAGGCAGAGGGATAGTGTTAAGACATTTCTTTCGCATTTTCGACCGATTGCATGTTGAATGGCGGAATTCAACGCGCTTTGCCTCTACACCAGAGCGAGAAAATAAAAATAAAGATTTAAATAAATCCCTCACACACAATACAATTTACAATCCCTCACTTATGGCTGGTGCCTCTACTAGCCTTAATATTATTCTTTCTTTATTTATATTCATACTGTAAGAGAAAAGAATTATGTATGACACATGACTCATTTTGTGTTTAATAAAATAAACGTTTTTTAGCACATTTACACCTTCCAAGATTATTTGACTCGACTTCATATTCGACTATACAACACCAAAACAACATGAAATGTATGAAAAGTAGTGGCGGTTCTTAACTTTATGCAATAAATCGACAGGTGTCTCAAAAGCTTCAAGCTTAACATACTTGCTGTTTCTTTTCAGTACTTAAACATACCTAAGTATTCTGTCATGGGGTGGAGTGCAGGTGGTGGGGCCAGCATGCTCCTTGCCGCTCAGCATCCGGATAGAATAAAAAAATTAGTGATTTGGTGCACTAGTACCTTTGTTCACCAAGAAGACCTTGAAACATATAAAAGTTCGTGTTATTTATATATTTATTTTATTATATTTTTTATTATTAGCTTCACGCTATATCCCGCACACAGCAGGGTAGGCAGAGGGAACCTAGTGTTAAGCCACTTCGTTCCCCACTTTCTGCCGAATTTTTGAGGCATTGCGTGTTGAGTGGCAGAACTCAACGCCGCGCTTTGCTTCGACACCAGAGCGAAGAAATGAAAATATAAATTTAAGTAAATATTTCATCTCCTCGAGTGGGGATCGAACCCACAACCAGTCGGTTTTATAGTCACACTTTGTACCACTGCGCCACGACTGGCCTCATATATATTTATTGTTTTCGCATTTAAGTATTATTGCAACAAAGTACTAACTCTACTGTTGTAAAAAAGGTTAAACAACCTTAACCCTAATAATTTATTATTATAAAGCCATTTGAATAATATAATTATAAATAAATTTTAATAATATAATTGATTTCAAATCTTTGCTTATATGCGCAAACTTAAATAAAAAGTATCTATACTTTGGGAAAAAAATGTTTTAATTACTTCAATGTAAAAATATCTATTTACTATAATTGATTCGGATCCCTATAACATTTAAAATATTTAACTCCTTAATTCCTAATCGCTTAGAAGGTGGGTCTTCTCTGGTTAATGTCATAAGGTGATGGAAGTATAAGATTATAACAAGAAATAACATTCTAAATAGCTATAAAATTCCAGGGTTTCCCTTGATTTTCATAGGATTCCATCATTAAATCTCCGCCTGGTGGTAATGGGATAACATTTTTTTTAAATCAGTCCATGAATGAGAGATCGACAGACATACAATACACAAAAATTACAGAAATATAAAAAAAATCTAGTGACTCAACAGTGATAAAAACTTCTCGTTTTTTAAAAAGGAAACGGTTAAAAAAATTATTTAACTTGTTATTAATTAATTAATCATCAGCTTCACGCTGTACGCCGCACACAGCAGGGTAGGCAAAGGGAACCTAGTGTTACGACACTCCATTCCCCACTTTCTCCCGAATTCTGGAGGCATTGCGTGTGTGGCAGAACTCAACGCCGCGCTTAGCCTCGACACCAGAGCGAAGAAATAGAAATTAAAATTTAAGTAAATATTTCATCTCCTCGAGCGGGGATTGATTCAAGTACTTTTTTTGATGATTCAAGTACTTTCATTGACATGTTACTGAGCAGACAGACAGACAGATAGAGTGACAAACAGGCAGATAAACAACGAACAGACAGAAAGACATACAACGGACAGACGACAGACGGACGGACTACGAAGTGATCTTGTAACGTTAAGTCTTTTTTCCTTAAAAGGTACGAAAATCTAAAAATTGCAAGCGCATAAGCAACTTTCAAAATATATTTGTCAGTTATAAGAATTAGATTTCTTTCCAAAAAATCACAAATTTCCAAATATCTGCCAACCACAAAAAACTGCTACTAATAGACCACCGTCAATCCGTCGATATTTACTGATTACTAATTGTACTTATAAAAATCAATAAACTTAAAAACCGGTTACATAATTAGAACATAAAACATACAACAAATAATATTTAATAGTAATAACATTAAATATCATATAGACATTAAATATTATATACAGAGGCCAGTCGTAGCGCAGCGGCACGAAGTGTGACTGTAAAACCAACTGGTTGTGGGTTCGATCCCCACTCGAGGAGATGAAATATTTACCTAAATTTATACTTTCATTTCTTCGCTCTGGTGTCAAGGCAAAAGCGCGGCGTTGAGTTCTGCCACTCAACACGCAATGCCTCCAAAATTCGGCAGAAAGTGGGGAACGGGGTGTCTTAACACTAGGTTCCCTCTGCCTACCCTGCTGTGTGCGGATATAGCGTGAAGCTAATTTAATTATTATTTTTTTTTAATATTATTTGTTACAATCACTATTACAGTGATAAACATGTAAAAACTTCACAATTTAAATTGTTGTTTTTTTAGAAATAAAGGAAATTTCTACATGGGGCGAACATATTAGACAGATTATGATTGAGACATACGGCGAGGAAGAGTTTAGGCGTATGTGGAAAAAATGGCTAGACAACATGATGCATGTCTTGGAGGTGGAACCCGATGTATGCAGCGATCAATTGAAAAATATAACATGCCCCACATTCATATTGTATGGGCAGAAGGACAAACTTGTCCATCGAGTACATTTCCCATTTTTGTGCAACAATATCAAAAACTCTAAGTGCGTATATTTTTTTTATCTATTTAAAATTTCTGAAGAGAGGGGACGCCCTTGCCCCACGATGGTTTCAACAAATATTAAATCTCAAATATAAGCAGAAAATTTGAACCAATTATATTTTATTTATTTTTATGAGGCCAGTCGTGGCGCAGTGGTACAAAGTGTGACTGTAAAACCGACTGGTTGTGGGTTCGATCCCCACTCGAGGAGATGAAATATTTACTTAAATTTATATTCTCATTTCTTCGCTCTGGTGTCGAGGCAAAGCGCGGCGTTGAGTTCTGCCACTCAACACGCAATCCCTCTAAAATTCGGCAGAAAGTGGGGAACGAAGTGTCTTAACATTAAGTTCCCTCTGCCTACCCTGCTGTGTGCGGGATATAGCGTGAAGCTAATTTAATTTAATTTTTTTAATTTATAATTCCAGATATTTCTTGTATCCAGAAGGCAAGCACGACATCCATATGAAATACGCTGACGATTTCAACCAGAGAGTTCAAGAATTTTTATTGGAAGAGTGACACGTGAAAGTTGTTACACAAAAATTATAAAAGTTCATAACAGCACTTTTAACAAGCACAATTAAATCATAATAATGATGGATATGTTTAAGTGGTTTGATTTATCATCATCAGTCTTCGTCCACTACTGGACATCCAATGGCACGCTATCGAGCTGAACTCTTTCAATCACTTTGCGTATCCATATCACTCCACTTAGCTGGACACCATTTATATTTCTTAAGCTTCTTTAAATCAATTGCAACTATTACAATGTTATATTTTTATTTCCCAGCTAAGTTTTGTTGTGTTTAACTTATTTTGTTCGTCTTTACACTTTTACGGAAGCTGCATATAGGATAAAAAATTTCAAACCAATAGTACCTAAAAAAATATATTCGAAATTCCTCAACGGTTTAGTCCCAGGATTATTATATCCATGTCATGATTTTTATCCATACTGAATTGAGTGTGACGCAGTAATGAATGCCAAAACCAATGATGTAAACATCTTCTACTACAAAAAACTAAACTAAACTACAACAAAACTTAGCAGCGAAGTTATGTTTTGTTATAGTTCACAGTATATGGTTGTGCGATTAATTAAAATATTTCTTCACGCTATATCCCGCACACAGCAGGGTAGGCAGACGGAACTTAGTGTTAAGACACTCCGTTCCCCACTTACTGCCGAATTTTGGAGGCGTTGCGTGTTGAGTGGCAGAACTCAACGCCGCGCTTTGCCTCGACACCAGAGCGAAGACATGAAAATATAAATTTAAGTAAATATTTCATCTCCTCGAGTGGGGACCGAACCCACAACCAGTCGGTTTTACAGCCACACTTTGTACCACTGCGCCACGACTGGCCTCGAATATTTCTCGAACATATTTTTTACTTTTTATTATTATACATTTGTTTAATACAAAATCGTAGAAAAATTAAATAAAAAGAAGTCTTATGATATACGTATGTTAAACGGAAATCTACGAAAATCGATACGAAATAAATGATTATTTAGAAATTATTTCTACATAGTACTGACAAATTTATTAATTATTGTTATATAGAATCATGCAGGAAAGTGTAATCTACATTTATTATGAACATATACTAGGCAATCATTCCTGCTCGCTATAGCAACACTGGCGCGAAACACAAAAGGGGCCGATCTTTGAACGAAGTAATGGCAACACTCACCATGTTATATTTTAAAATTATAAATTTTCGGAGATTATTAACAAATTGAATTATTTAAAATCCATAATCCAATTATTTAATATTGCAGGATAAATAATTTTTTGTAATATTATATCTTTATTTATAGCTATTATGTGAAACAAGACAGTGAAAAATACTGACTTGACTTAAAGTCGTAACTTTTTAGATAATGAGTAGTGTCAATAGTATCTAAATGAATATTTTATTAATTTTACTTTTATTAATTATTAATATTTACGTAATTGAAATCTTAAATGAACTAGTATTCAGATTGTGGGCCAAAATTATGATTTTTTTTAAAAGAATTACTATTGGTTTTTGAATTAACCAAATAGTAATTGATATATCTATGGTATGGTATGGTTCTTTGATTATGGCGTTCCAAACGTGCCAGTAGAGCACATATCGCCAATGTCACGTTGTATCGAGAAAGCATGAAGGAGGTTGTACGGTAAAAAAGAGATAATGTTAAACAACAGGAAAATGTATTTTAAAAAAAAATCATTGATATATCTAAGTATTTACCCTTAGTGGAAATAGAAATGCCAATTTTTGTAACTTCTATCAAGAAATTGACAGTATTAGTTTTAGTAGGCACTACTAGTCTCGTGTATTGCTTTGTGTGTAAGTATATGAGGCTCGTGCGACGTTGTTGCTTTGAGTATGACAGGTTAGTCTCCGTTAACGTGATTCTTTACAAATAGCGTTCTTCTCCATACAACGTGACGCTGGCGAAGTGACATGTGCTCCAAACCAAACAATATAAATGGCGTATTATTTTAAAATTATTTGGATCATTTTATTATTTATTTTGTTTACGATGTATACGATACACACATACGATATGCCAATCAACACGTAATGTTCCAAATCGGATCAATCGGAGCGATACGCCATGTTCTTGAAAGAGGAGAGTTAAAAATTAAAAATTAGATGGCAAGCAGTGGACGATTATAAATTAAAACAATTTTTCAACGAAACACTTTTATAATTATTTTTTATTTATATTTTTTTATAATTTTTTATATTTTTATATTTTTTATATTTTACTCTTCCAATAAAAATTCTTGCACTTTCTGGTTGAAGTCATTAGAGTACTCCATATGAATATCGTGTTTTCCTTGTGGATATAAGGAATACCTGAAATCATAAGAATGCTAAATTACATTACCTTATTGGTCCCTTAGTTATTCTTTTTTAAGTTTATTATTTATTTTACATCATACATACATACATACACTTCACAAACATAAATATCATATATACTTTTATATAGAAACATACTTAAAGACATACATACATGTATGCATAAAAACAACAATCAAATACATAGACCACAACGAAAGACGGCGCTTAAAGATGTTAACTGATATTAAATGCTGATGAACTGGGGTAGCTCGTTCCATCATTTTACCGTTGTTACGGTGAATGATTCACTATAACACTTGGTGCGACATAGTGGAACCACCGATGTATCGTCATATCTTGAACGGAGATTAAAAAGATTGAGAGTGGGAATACAGGAAAGTAAATCTATGTTTGAGGTATGAAGGAGTTATATGCAGAAAAAAGATAAAGTAGTTATAGGCAGAAAAAAGATAAAGTCAACCATTTACGTAGAACTCGAGATTTAATAACATGGTCATATGGCCTAAGGTAACATTGCTTATATATAATTCATTAAAAACACATGACGCAAATATTAGCATTAAGCGACCTGTTTAAACCAGGCAACCCTGGGCTTGCGGCAGACTGAGAGCTGGCAACCAGAGTTTCCCAATTCCTTATGCGATTTCCTTCAAATGAAGTGTGATTCATATAAAAACATATGAGTTCAATTTTCTCAAAAAACGAGTTACGAAAAACATTAATTAAAGGTGATTGCGGCAGGATTCTTTTAGGCAACCCTAGTGTTATCTATTCTACTATTATGTACCATTCTTAAATATGAGTTTCATTAGAAAAACTGATCCCTACAAATTTAACAATGTGATCTGGATCTGGAACATTTCCTCAGTTTAAAAATGAACCGAATTATTTATTACATTTTGGAGACGTTCGAGCTTGTTTAGCAATTTCTGTAACAAATCTAAGTAACAGGAATGTGAATAATCCAGCATGGGGAAAAGAAGAGATTGAGCTAATGATGTTTTAGTTTTAAGCGGCAATAATCTTTTTCCATTTCTTTACCCTTTCAATAGCAGTAAAAGCTTTTCGCTTAACCTCACACGAGTACTCCACTCCATCTTGCAATCATCAAAAATAACGCAAGGAAGTATGGAGTAATCAACCTTGAATAGTTGTTTTGATACCAAGGATGCACATGATTTGCTGCAGGTAGTAATAATGCTTAATTAAAAATTGACACGGCGTATAGCCTTTATTCAGGAACGCGTGGAGATATCTAGCTGAAATTTATATCAAATACTTAAGTTTACTGTTCCTTAGATTTGTGAAAAAATCAAACTTTTAAGCCAACAAAATCAAAAGATTTACGCTACAAAATTTTCACAACTCACAAGGGAATCAAAACCTACAGCGCACTTCCAGTGAACTCGTAATCGTGAAATTTAGTACGAAGCAACGTCTTATAGCACAGATAAAAGAAAAATTGCGAAAAGTGGAAAACAAAAAGAAAAAAAGTAAGTGGACGGCGGTACTTGACCATTTTTTTGTTCAAGCAACGAATTTTTTTTTACTTGTGCATAAAGTAGCTATTGATACGTATTGCAGTTTGAAAATTTAAATAGCGTACAATTTTGGTGCACCCATGCGCAGTGATTTTCATTTATATATATAGCCACATATGTATATGTATGTATATATAATTATAAGCTGATAATTCAGCTTCACAATTTTTCAGAACTAATGTTCAGATTTAAAAATGATACTCACTTAGAATTCTTTATATGATAGCATAAAAATGGAAAATGTCCTGGATGGATAAGTTTATCTTTCTGTCCATACAAAATGTATGCGGGACATGTTATATATTTCAATTGATCGCTGCATATATCGGGTTCCATCTCCAAGATATCCAACAAATTGTCTACCCATTTACTATATAAACGTCTGAATCTTTCCTCGCCGTATGTTTCAATCATTGTGTGCTTGATTCGTTCGTTCCATAGAGAAATATCCTTTATTTCTAAAACAAAAACACTTTATTTAAAAATTTAATTAAATTGGAAATGGAAGTCGTAGCGCAGCGGCACGAAGTGTGGCTGTAAAACCGACTGGTTGTGGGTTCGATCCCCACTTGAGGAGATGAAATATTTACTTAAATTTATATTTTCATTTCTTCGCTCTGGTGTCGAGGCAAAAGTGCGACGTTGAGTTCTGCCACTCAACACGCAATGCCTCCAAAATTCGGCAGAAAGTGGGGAACGGAGTGTCTGAACACTAAGTTCCCTCTGCCTACCCTGCTGTGTGCGGGATATAGCGTGAAGCTAATTTAATTTTTTTTTTTCTCATACTTTCTTTTGCCTTACCATTTCTTCTTTCTAAATAATAATATATCATTTACTAAAATTTATTCTTTCGTATACTTTTAGATTTATCGTAACAATACGCACTTCTAAGACTGTCAACATCTTCTTGGTGTAAAAAGGATTGAGTGCACCAAAGTACTATTTTTTTCACTTTGTCCGGATGTTGAGCGGCGAGAATCATGCTGGCCACGCCGCCTCCACTCCACCCCATAAGAGAATACTTAGGTATGTTTAAACACTGGAAAGAAATAATAAAAGTTTGTTCAACTATTGCTTTATCAAGACCCGCAGCAGCGTGTCCAGTCAAGTTAAAAAGCTGGAAACATTTCAAGCTACTCTAATACGAGTTACTCGTAAACCTATTAGTTACGATCGTGATACCGGCAGTCACTCGAAACGTGCGCGACTTTAAGAGGAGTTTCCTCGAAAACTGGTGACATATTGGATTTTTTCAGTGATTAACGCGCGAACTTATGTATGGGGTCCGTGTCACTCTATAAGGAAACATTCCCGAGGCATCTCCCTCAACAAAAGACATAAGTTTATTTCGGCATTAGACGAAGTTTTCTCGACAAAGACTTGCACGTCCGGCGTTTACAGCGTCTACTGTACTATCATCTGGCCATCTTGCGCCAGTGGGGACTCCCTCCAGGTTCAATGCAGCTATTGTAATGAGTTTCTTTACAAAACTTGCTTGAGATATATTTTATCCAGTCGTAGAGCAAGCCCTCGGTGCATCTTTTTCAAATGAATTAGTACTGGCGAGTACTGAGAGCCCTGTTGAGGCGAAACTGTTACTTTTTATAAAGCTTGCGTGCTAAGTAAATATGAGATTGAGGATACCTTGCTTCACGACATTTATAATTTCCTTCTGTAGCTCGTTTCAACGTATTCCAGCTTTATCTCGGATTGCATGTGATGACGATGTTAATTTTTAGGGTTCCGTACCTTTTAAGGAAAAACCCTTACATGATCAACTTTGTTGTCCGTCTGTCTGTCAAGAGCTTTTATGTCAGGGAAGCTTGGAGCTATCGAGTTGAAATTCAAACATAGACCTATATTTACGGCCCCATCACTTACTGAAAAAAACGTATTTCTACATTTACTTAAAATATATATACATTGCCATTTATATAGCAAAAAACGCGTAGTTCGACACTATAAAGAGAATCTTTATTAATTAGGGTACTTCCGTTTAACCAAGAATTATGAAATTTGACATCTAATATCTACAGATAGTACTAATGTAGGAAAAAATCTGAAACTATACATTTGTAGTTAAAACCCTAAAAATTAATAGCTTTAAAAGGGGGAGGGGGGAATATTTGAAGTTAAAAGCGCTTGTCAAGTGAGAAATGGCTCTGGCCTCTTTTTATTGTTTCTATGTATTTTTTTACCTGTTTTATAAAGCTTATTATTTATAAATTATTTTTTATTTTTATTTATATTTCCAAGTTCGTGTTATGCTATGCTGACCCTAGCCAGCGTATCCCATTTTCGTCTGACTGACTGAAGATAGCCCAATCTTTGATTTATTTTAATGTACTGTATTCTTCTAGTCAAACTCTTTATTTTAATACCCATTTCGAGTTAGATTTAAAAAATATTTAATCCGCCATTTTTTTGTAATGGCTATCTTAGATAAATTTCAATGTGCTGTATTCTTCTAGTGCTGATTTAAGAAACATGTAGTACGCCATTTTACTGTGGTGGCAACAATAGCACCGAATAGTCAAAAAGATTGAAATAAAAAAATAGTTTGACTATTTGTCGTATAAAAGTGTACAGTATGATCTACAAAAACATTTTTAAAAATAAAATAAATACATGCCTTCATAAGTTCATAAGCAACATCTGCATCAATCTGGAATCCTTCTTTAGTCAATATTCTCTCTGGTGGGGCACTTTTTCCATAACCTTGAGGGTCGAATATTACAAGGGTAAATTTCTCTCTATTAAACCCATTTATTTGATGCTGATAGTGCGACCTGATAGTGCCCAATGCGCCTGGTATCATTACCACATTGTGGGGACCATGACCAACTTTGGTGTAATTTATATTGAACTTTCCTATTTTGATTTGTTGTTCCTAAAAATAATTAATTGATATTATAACAATTTTAGTTGTACATATTATGTAGAACATTTAACATTTCAGTTTTATGTAGGATTTCCTTATATTTTGCGTCCTTTATGCAATAAGAGTCGTAACCGGCAACTTCATGTGCGTGGTGTTATAAATGTAAAATCTCATTTTTTGAAAATGTTCTTTTAGTGCCCAAACAAACCTACATTCTAAGCTTCAGCATTACGCGTACTTCCGACGGTTTTTATATGTAATAGCAGTGAGACCTTCGTTATTTTGTAATGCCTGAAAGTTTCTATGCGCACACACCCAACACTGGTAAGTACAATAAGGAACGTAACTAAGATGCAAATAATAGTACCTATATTCTATTTTCTTAAATTATAAAGCTATTTTTTTTTATATTTTCTTGTAAATATTATTAGAAATTACGTTATCATGTGGGTTTATAACACCGTGTCTTGTATTATGTGTTGTAACATTCTGCAGACACCACTAAATTACAAGCGCCTACGAATCTAATGAGCACTACATTAGATTCGTAAATATAATATTAAAAATATTATTTGCATTAAAATTCGTAGGCGCTCTAAGTATTACTTAGATATGTTAATAACCGAGTGATTAAAAAGGGCATTATTCATAATATCCGAGCAGCTAAATCGAACCGATTGATTATTTTTTTTATCTAAACTGCATTATTTATCACATAGTATGGTCATTTTGAATATTGCTAAGTCACTATAAGGCAATTTGTTTCTCATTTTTCTTATTTTGCTATATAAGTTATAAGAATTATGTATAATACCCGAACAATTTTATTATTTGTCAAATTTTTATAGTAATTATTCCATCAATAATAGTACACAGAGATTATGAAAAATTCTCCAGTCTATAACAGATACATTCTCACAAAAAGTTTAAACCACGATTATCAGACACATTCGGACGAATTCGAACGTATGGCTATGTAATCAGAGCTCTTGAACGATTTCCATGGGGCGCGGGTTCAAATCCCGCTACGTTTAAATTTTTAAACGTTTTCTAAAAAGTACATTCGGACGACTTTTAACTGCGCCATAACAGCAATTTATTACTAATGTTTGAGATGATGACTAGTTATTGCTATTTTTTGCAGCTAGGTTGAAAAAGAAAAGAAATTATTTCATATACACACATTCTTTATTCCAGGCCATCATGGCGGAGTGGTAAAACATCTGACTGTAGACGCGATGACTGTGGATTCGATTCCCACTTAGGAGATGAATGTTTTTCAGCATCATCTAAATCTAATGATATTAATAAGTTGTAACAAGTTTATAATAATTTCGACGTAGCTCGACGAGAGCGCATTCGCTTTTTTTAATTTTTATACACTTTCCGATTATTTAATAAATCATTTTTATCTCAGAGCTCTGTTACTACAAAGTTTAGCGTTGAATTATACCAATCGACAAAATGTCTTAAATTTCAGCGGAAAGCTCCCTTATACGAAGTTCTTGTAGCCTATATTGCTATAAGCTCGATAAAGCCTGAAGCTAAAGCAAATTGAAATATATACACCACACCACACTTGAAGTATATAACCACGACAAAAGCATCAATATACCTTTATAGCATCGACAGCGGTGGAAGTTGCTGTTCTCACTAACTGACGTAAAGTATGTCCCATTATTGTTTTTTTTTTAATTCTATTAATTGGCTTATTATGATATTTTTTTCAAAATCACTCTTTCTGCACCACTTCTTCTGTAAATAAATAAAAAAAATTACCGTACATTTTGATCTCATTCAGATTGCATTTACCTAATTCTTCTTAGTAGAAAATAAGATTTACATGTGTATGAAGTTATTGTTATAGTTCTAGCCATTTTAAGTTAAGTATACAAGGTTTGGCAGAAACATTTTTTAATAATATATTAATTAACTCAATGCGCCGCCCTCCAAAAGGCTATTATAACTCATATGCATAATATGTCAGAGCGTAGTCGTCTATCGCGGTCAACATGGTCAGTGTGCACAACCGGCACTTGTGTGTGGACCCGCACTTTTTTATTTTCTAATGGACTTTATTGGTGTTGACCTGGACTGATCTTGACAGCGTCACCGGGCGGGGAGGGCCGAGGGTATTTCGCCACTAAAGAAAAAGGAGCTTTGATAAACGCTAGTGAAAAGGCGCAGGGGAACGTCTTGCGTACGCTGATCAGGGGGGTTTCGATCGTTGGACCTCGTCGCGCCGAGGCGCCGGACTTGCCGTGAGACTGACGAATCAATCCTGCCTTTGTATTGGGTGCTTGCGGTCGTAATGGAATCGTTGGGATCTAGAAGGACGCTACGAGGGCGTCGAAAAAACGGGTGTGGATGAGGAGCGTACTTACGCTTCGCCAATGAGTAGGTTGGAGTGGGAGTCTGTACGCTCATTTACCAATTCTAATTTGAAATCTTTGTTTAGGTCCACGTTGCGTACATACCATGGGCATCCGGATGCCATTCGGAGGATTTTTTTTGGGATCCTGTATAGAAGGTCCATCTTGGTGTGTGCGAACACGTAAGTTTGTCAGCTTTTTGTTGTTTATTTTAGATATATAACATTTTACGATACATTATTTATAACATTTTAACTTAACACCCGTGTGTGATTTTTTTTAGACATAGTTACGTTAATAATAAATTTAAGGGAAGCGAGCGGGAAATCGCCGGGAATAAGTAGTGCCAATACAAATATATCGAAAACAGATTAAGCTAAACATACATACGTCCATTTTATGTCGTGTAATAATATTCCGGCCAACGCAATTGCTAACTTAATTGCACCAGTAGCACAGACCACCACGACTCAAACCACGTACCATAAGTAAACGTTTTCATGCCAATACTGTATGGACTTTTCGGTCGTAATTATTTGGGAGTTAAAATAGCACCTTATCTTGAACACAATAGACAAAACAACCATTCTTCGAGATTGCATTACAATTGATTTAGGATTGTTAAGTAAAATAATTTTGCATATTAATTATCTTCGCAAAGTGACAATTGAACCGATGACATCAACTGCGCGTGCATGTCCCAATAAAGACTTTGGTACTGATGCTTGACTCTACATGGTGGATACAGCGTGATATGATCAAATACATAGTTTACATTTCCATAAAGAACATACAGACGAATATTTATTTTTATATATAAATAGCGTAGCGTTTGGCGCTCCGTTCTCTCTGACTACCCCGCTAGGGATAAAGCGTGAAGTTAGTTTAGTTTAGTTTTATATTACGTATCTATACTTTTTAGCTTTTGAAACTAAAAATAATTTAAATAAATAAAGAATTACCTACGACTTCACATTGTGAATGCAATGTAAATAAGTACTTGAAACCAATCAAATGCGTATTTTTCTACAGTTAAGATTTACGGGGCGTGAATCACTATGCATTGTTCTCCTAATTATATAATTTAATATATTTAAAATAAAATATTATATTTTTTCATATTTATTATTTTTATTTATACATCAATTCTTTTAACTCAATTACAAATAGCGTCACGCTGTGTCACGCACATAGCAGGGTAGGTAGAGGGAACCTAATGTTAAAACTCTGCGTTCCCCACTTTCCGCTGAGTTCTGCAGATATTGCGTGCTAAGTAGCGGAACTCATCACTGCCTTTCCATTAAGACACTTCCGTTATCCACTTTCCGCCGAATTCAGGAGGCATTCCGTCTTGAGTGGTGGCAAAATTAAAATATTAAATATTTCGTTCCCTCGAGTAGGAAATAAACCCACAACGTCACACGCTTGTGCCCTTGCGAATAGGCTTAATAATTTAAAATTTAAATTAATATATATTATCAAAAAGAGTAAATAATGTAAACGAAAAAAAAAACTAATGTGAGAAAATAGTTTTTATTGTTTAAAATCCGCATTCAAAATTAATAATAATCAAATTATTAAAAGTAGCAATGTGCCAGCGGCTTCGCCCGCTTGAACTGATTTGAACGATTATTTTTTACAATACACTGAATTACTTTGTGTTGTTAATATTTAATATATTATTCTAATGTGAAAAAGTCTTTAACTTTGGCATCATATTATCGTTTTACTTATTAATGTTTTTTAAATGTTTTATAAGAATATACGACCTACAGTGCTATTTAAGGTCGGTTCAATATTTTCTTATATATATATATATATATATGTACAATTTATTTTCTTAGAGCTCTTTAGAAAATGTGACAAATTTTAATTTGATACATTCACCACATGTTAAAAAAAGGATATACGAATTTGGATTATTAAAACAATTTATAAATGCGTAATCAGATTTGATAATTAAAACAGGCTTTGATGAGGATTTATTCCTTATAAGAACCTTATCAGGAATAAAAAGTTCTCATGAAAGATTACATTTTTGTGAATTTTTCATATAGAGTACTAATTTGAACAAAATAAATTTGTTTTAACATATCATATCATATATTTAACATATATATTATATCTATATTTATGAAAAATTATTAATATATAATATAAATATTTTATATTTTTTTGTACCACAGATGGACAGACAAAAATTCTGCCAAATTTTAGCCTGTGTTATCAACATATTAATATTAGGTCCATAAATAGGTCGAGACAGTAGCAGGGTAGGCAGAGGTAACCTAGTGTTAAAACTCTGCGTTCCCCACTTTCCGCTGAGTTCTGCAGATATTGCGTGCTAAGTAGCGGAACTCAACGCCGCGCTTTGCTTCACCAGAGGGAAGAAAACAGAAATAAAAATTTAAATAAATATATCATTTCATTGAATGGGAATCGAACACACAGCCAGTCGCGTTTACAGTCACATTTTGTGCCTCTGCGCCACGACTGGCCTCTCAATATTGTATATATAAATATATTTTAATATATCATAACAGCGTACTTACGTAAAGATAAAAGAAATACTCGTATTAATTATATTTTATGTAAACGTTAATAAAATTTGTAAATAAATTTGTAGATTTCAAATAAAATATTTTTTCTCAGCAGTGTCTATACAACTAACGTCCGTACTCGACATAACAACCACTGTAACTTCATAGTATTTTGAATAAAATATTCTTTTAAACATGAGGCATATACTGAATAGCGTTGCCATACTATGTCTATCTATAAGCCTGGTTTCCACCGCAAGCGTAGCGGGTCCATCAAGAACTACTTGTATTTCCACCAATAAATAGTCAAACAAAGGGTAGAACAAACAGAAAGGGTTTAAATTAACAGTTCCAGGAAGTGGAGCGAAATAATGAAAATAAAAAATAAGCTATTATTCAAAAGGTTAGTAGTTCTAACCTTTCCTACCTTTCTTAGTTAATATGACTCTTATCTTTCAGCTCTACACTTGACCCTAATTGCCTTGTAGCACCAAAATATCAATTAAAGTAATCGATAAAATAAAGTCCATCCCCCTTACATTCGATATTATATTGTTTTGGCGTTTTTATTAATAATAATACCGATTATATATATATTAGAAATCAAAAAGATAAAAACACATATTTTTTATATGTTTCTAAATTATTCGGGAAGAGATTCTATGTAATCGCTATAAGTAATATGTATTACTCAATAACAATACTTCACACGAGTTTCTGACTTGGGGTTACTGCTGTTTACTTGGGGTGGTCTTCACAGCGTCACCGGGCGGGGAGGGGGGATATGTTAGCGTTAAGAAAAAGTAGAAGTAACGAAATAGTATAAGAATTAAAAATATAAATGTATAATATTTCACTTCCTCGAGTGGGGACCGAACCCACAACCAGTCGATTTTACAGTCACACTTTGTGCCTCTACGCTATGCGCTACAGTGTCGAACTGCGCGTTTTTTGCGATATAAACGGCCATATCTTTTTTTTAAATAAATAAATATATTTTTTATCAGGAAATCATACGGCCGTATATCTAAGTAAATGGTTTGCATTTAACTCGACATCTCCAAGCGTTTCTGAGATATGGTGTCTTGACAGACAGTCAGACGGACAGATAGACCGCGACAACTCTTGCATGTTGTCATCGTGGACTGGTAATTGTAGGCCGCCCGAATACCCACTAAAACCTCGCGGTGCACCTCCTCGACCGCCACCGGCCGCGAGACGCGAAGACTAGAATCGTACGCGAAATACCAAATCTAACCTAACGTACCCTGCACATAAAGACATTTTGCAGTTTTTAAGTGGAGCAGCTAAAGATTCGTTTCTGAGATTACAGGCATAAAGTTTATAAAAAAAAAATTAGAACCTACATACTGCCTACAGCTTTCTCACCAAAATTGATTCAAATAATGATTCTATCTAATTATTTGCCTTGGTGTAATTTTTTTATGCTGGCTTCTATAAAAAAAAAACACAATTGCAACAGAATTTGCAGCAAAATCCGATCCTTAAGAGCACTTATGGTCGAAAACTTAAGGACGCGGCTGTCGTAGTAACTGAAATTATCGCGTCCTTGGTGTCTCACCAAAAGCGATGAAGCACGTCAACTGCGTGAACAAAATCGGCGTCTTAACGAAGAAATAAGACAAGAAGCCGGAAAACATATGTTTTTTGAACTTAACAAAACATTGTCTAGCAATTCAAAAAAACTGCAGTTTTCTTCGCTTACCACCAAGTCCTTTAGTTTCGGATAAGTTTTAAAAATAGTTCTGACGTTTTTACTTCAAGAAATTAAAATTGAAAAAATATATATAATTGTTCTACAGGAATAACTAAATACTAGGAATAACTTCAATAGTTCTTGATAATTTTTAACATTAGTTCTCTTGAATTCACTTTTTGATTTTAAAATTATATAAGACGATATTTGAAATAAAATTAAAAAACGATAGTCGAACTCTTAAAAAAAAAACATACATTGTTTTTTATAATAAAGTATTTTTTACACAAAAACAGTTAACACACAAAGGATCATTAATATAAATCGTGTTATGAGAACAAAACTCGGGCTTAGGGGCAGCCGAGCATAGTTATATCGAAAAAAATATTAATTTAAATAGTTTATACGAAAATAAGTGGATAATTTTAAAAACTGAGATCATGCTCATAAAAGAAAACTCTTTGGTTTCTGAGGGATTACTAAATAATCTTTTATACAATAATTTTATAATAATTACATATTGTAATATATAATTTCTAATATATAGAGGCCAGTCGTGGCGCAGCGGCACGAGGTGTGACTGTAAAACCGACTGGTTGTGGGTTCGATCCCCACTCGAGGAGATGAAATATTTACTTAAAATTTATATTTCCATTTCTTCGCTCTGGTGTCGAGGCTAAGCGCGGCGTTGAGTTCTGCCACTCAACACGCAATGCCTCAAGAATTCGGCAGAAAGTGGGGAATGGAGTGTCTTAACACTACGATCCCTCTGCCTACCCTGCTGTGTGCGGGATACAGCGTGAAGCTAATTAATTTATTGTTTTATAAATTCTAATCTTCATTCTTCACCTTTCTCTATGAAGCGGTGATTAGCAAAGATTTGTATAGTTCGAAGGTACCGTACTACTTGAACAGCGACAACTTTGCCAGTGTACAAGTATTTCACGCAGGCGAGAGGTCGCGAGGCGTGTAGTCGTCGGGTGGATCAGGACGCGAGAGGACGAAATCTTTATCCGGCGATAAAGAGAGTACCTGTGGTCCCCGGTGACAGGTTAAGAGACGGTGGAGGCAGCCCGATTAGCCCGAAAGTTTTGGGGTCCTGGTGTCCAATTTTTTTCCAACTTTCTTGGTATAATTATATATATACGCAATTGATTATATTTAAAAAAATCTTTAATATTAACAAACTTAATATATATATTTAAAAAAAATTAATCCGCTGTAGGGTAGGCGGAGGGAACCTAGTGTCAAAGACACTCCGTTCCCCACTTTCCGCCATATTTTTCGAGGCATTGCGTGTTTAGTGGCTGAACTCAACGCCGGGCTTTTCAATTGGTGCCAGAGCGAAAAAATGAAAATATTAAGAAATAATAATTCATTCCTTCAAGTGGGAATCGAACTCACAGTGTTTCGTTTTTACAGGCCTCAAAAGACAATTCATTTGTTTCGACGAGGCAACAAGTAATTAAGTCTAGTCATTATTATAATAACATCATAAACTTTTTCTACTGTATAAGTTTATATGAGTTTCCCACATCTTGTTTCATTTAACCATTAGGGTAATTACAACACATTTTTTTAAAATCAATGTGATACTCATGAGTTTTTTTCCTAATAAAATAAAAATATTTGTGCTTAAATTACTTATTAAGTTTTACAAGACAAACGTTAATAGTTAGTTATCTTGTTTTTTTTTATGTTTAATTATTAATCATTAAAAAAATGAAGGTAACATATTAAATTTTAATATGTTATTGTGTTATGTTTGATCTTCTTCTTTTTTGATAAACATATAAAATAAAACGGTTTTCTAGAACACTGACAGTCGTATCTCCATATCGGGCTCTACAAATTTTAACTCTACTTTTAATATCTTTATGATATTTTTTCAAATTCTGCTAATATAATTTTAGCATTGAAAATATTCTAGTAAAGAACCATCTTGAAGGAAGGAGACTTTTAAATTCTTAAATTAGTCGTTATTATGTATTTTTATTATTGTTATTGCAATTGGTCTTTTTATTTCATCCCATTATCAATATCGAATTACTAATATAGCCCTTAGGGTTCTTGGAGATGCATTATGTAATTATTTCTTTTAATTACGTTACGTTATTTACTTTATTAAAAATAATTAAAATTTTAATTAATGATAATTTTACTGTAGCATTTGTTATGTTAGTTAGTAGCGAGATCATCTATATGATAAACATCTCGAGAAAAATACGATCTATTGTGTAATTTAAGAATTGTGACACGCCAGTACTGACGCTTTGAACATGATTACATGATTACAATAACTCAATATAGAAATAAAATACCAAAATTTAGTGGACAGCTAAAAGTAACTTGGATTAATTGAAATATTTAATAAAATAAAAAATAATCAGCTTCACGCTGTATCTCGCACACAGCAGGGTAGGCAGAGGGAACCTAGTGTTAAGAAACTCCGTTCCCCTCTTTCTCTCAACGCCGCGCTTAGCCACGACACCAGATCAAAGAAATGGAAATATACATTTTAGTAAATATTTCATCTCCTCGAGTGGGGTCGAACCTTCAACCAGTCGGTTTTACAGTCACACTTCGTGCCGCTACGCCACGACTGGCCTCCAAGTTTTTTTTTAAAGAAATATTTCTGGAATCGATTAACGAGCACTGCAAACGCTTAGCGAAGCGCTACTTTGAGCGCGCAGGCTCGCACGCGAATCCCCTTATTAAAATGGCGTGTGATTACACACCCAACGCGCACCCAAAACTAAGACGCCCGCGTAGCGTCCTCTTAGACCCCGACGACCCCATTGCGTTAGCAAATGCCCCGTATGTAGGTAGGAATCACACTACTCATACATGACACAAACACCGTCGTCGACGGAATCGACGACGTAGTCCAGCTTTTTCCACGGCTCGGCCACGTCTCGGCGCGGTCGGACCCAGCGGTTAGGGACCGCTAACTCCCTTAGATTAGTCTAATTTTTGCCCCCAGTCGCGGCTTCACGTCGCGACTGGCTTTGCGTAGCATAGGGAAATTCCCAGCCCGCTCGACGGTTGTGGGCCGAGGTTCGAGTCCCGCAGGGGGCGCCCTCACAATCGTCTCGAGCAGCCAGGTAGTGCTTGCATTTCTTCTGGGACAGAGTACCCTCTTCCCTACCCACCCGATGTCGCTGTAAAAGTATTGGCTTTTACAGCGACACCGGGCTAACAGCGTTAACCTCAGTTCGAAAAAAAAAAAAAAAGAAATATTTATATAATTTAAGAAAATGTGTGTTTTATCGACGGATGACATAAAGTCGCTCATCTTTTGTAGGAGTACCTATAACAGTTATTTAATACAACTGTTTTACTGAATTAGCTGAATCTTTGTCTTTCAATTTGAATGAGGGATAAGTTTATATCTTTCATGTACAAAATCATTTTTTTTTTCATCTTTTTATTACATAGCGAGCTATGATACTTACACTTACACTTATCATATTATCTATCAATTCAGAAGGTGATTTTTAAACAAATCAAACCCACATTAAAAAAAACTTCCTTATTTTTTAGTAATCAACATCAATGTGTTATATATATATATATGGTACAATAATAAGTTAAATATATGAGGTTGGAAACAAAAAGTCAACAGAATTCCCATATTTTATTTTTCATTTACTTAAAAGCATGTTTCATTTTAGAATAAAACAATTTACATTCAATAACACATAATTTAAGGTGAAGTGACTTGTTTATAACATACTGTACAAATGAAGTCCAAAGACCACAAACAAGCTAACTCATAGCTGCTATGTCACACAAAACTTTGTTCACAGATACAAATTGTTATTTGCGACTATAATATATAATATAATAAATCTGACGCGGTTAGTTAAAACAAATATATCGTCGGTGTCAGTGAAGGAGCTTCTAATTGCAAGTTTTGAAAAAAAATGGCAGGTCACACGAAAACTCATTGTCACGTTCCGCCAGAGCCGAGCGTTGCAAGCGAGAGCGAGAGGAGCAAGCGATAGAGAGGCACGATCGGCCTAAGCCTATAATTGATCTGTTTAATTTAAGTAAAAAAATATTTGATTTAACGAGTGCAAATAAATGTAAATTTAAATTTTAAAAAAATCATTTTCTTTGCATTATACAAAATAAGATAATTTAGTGATAATAATTAAATTCATAAAAGTTAAAAAATTTTCATCAAAGTTTTCTTAAGACATTATAGCATAAAATTATTGTATATAAGCCGACGTTTACCAGTTTTTTTTTTCATGAAAATGTTCACTTGAATGAAGTTCCCTCTATCTAGGGATGCAATGAAATATGCTCGGTGGATCGATAAAACATTCACCACAAATACCTTTATGAAGTAGTCACAGGTCGCTTTTAAGACAATTTTTACTACTCACTATAAAAAAAAATATTCTTGCAGCTAGAAGGCCTGCACTGACGCTGACGATACGTATAAAAAACTAAGATTTCTTCAATAATATAAATCCAATCTAAGAAGCTTTCGCACTTCCGCTGTTACAGGGCCGCCAACATCTAATGTCAAAAATATACTTTACAAAAATATTCCACCCACACATTAAATTACTGGAGATCGTTTTGTTTTCTAAATAATGGCCGCTCACAACCGGAAGTGGATATTAATTGATATTCAAATTATCCAACATAAAAAAAACGCTTCAACAAAGACAAGTGATTTATTTATTTATATTTTTGTTAATAAATATTTATTGCACTCGCTATATTAAAATGAGTTATCTATCAGCTATATGTATAAAATTGACTCGCCTAAATGTATGTATGTACGCGTATAATTTCCGAACGACTGCACCAAATTAAATGATTGTTTCGTTGTGTATATTATTGTCAGGACAAGTTTAATATAAAAAAATTATATGGCTTTTTAAAAAAGGAAATACGTTTTTTTTTAAATGTCCGTCAGGTTGTGGGGATTGGTATTTATATAACATATTTGGGCAGAGTTGAAACCGCATAACGACGCAGGCGAAACCGCAGGCAAAAGCTAGTACGCAATAGAAAAAATCTGTTTTACACTTTAGTAACATATGAAGTCCCTAAATATCACTGTAAACAGGTTTACATTGAATAAGGCACTGTAGACTTTGGAAGCACTCCCTTACAACCTTTTCGTACGCCGATTAACTCCCATGTTATTTAGATTTACATAAACAAACACACATTAAGCGACCTACCACGATAAATACAATATGAAAATATAGTGACATATCACTATCGCAAATCCTATCTCATAAATAATTTCTCTAGATACAAAAATAGTACACAGTGTATATGAAAACGGCATCCCATCGGACTCAGCACCATGTTTGCACTGCTTACACTAATATGATACATTTAACTTTAAAAAATACATAACGATACAAAATTACAACATTATCACCGGGATTATTAACAGTTCACTACTATTATTTTCTTTGATAGAGAGTCGAGGCACTCAAAACTCAACGCAAGTGTCCAATCACTCATACATACACCGGGCCCTGGTTGTCGTTGTCGTCTAAATTTATTTTGTTCGTGTAGCCATCGTCGAAGAATCTTCTAAATGTAAATTCGAAGAATCCATGGAAAGTTTTTCCATTGTCCAACAATTCACTGTCAGATTTGTTTGAGTCGGAGCTACCAGAGTTACGTAACTTGTCAGGATCTATAGGGTCAAAGTTTGATGTGTCAGTAGGATAGTCTATCCTTGGTATGTATGGGGCTATTTGCCTTCTCAAGCCCTTTTCGAAATCGATGCTTTTTAAGAATGGGTGGTTTTTCACTTCATTGGCATCCTTCCCGAGTCTTATTTCTTGCCCGGAGCAAAGTTGCAGTATCAGATCTTTACTCTCTCGTGAAAGATTCGCAGCATCAGGTATAGAGAGTGTATTCTCCCAATTAATTACCTGTAATTAAGAATTGTATATGTTATATAAAAATTAATTATAAGCTTAATCCTATAGGACCTAGTGTAAAAACACTTATTTCTCCAGTTTCTAATCTCTTTTAGTATCTTTATTTCTTTTTGTCTTCTCATTGTATATACTGCACATAGCAAGTTAGGCAGAGGGAACCTGGGAACCTAGTGTGTTACGACACTTCGTTCCCATTAAGATCAAACTCTCCATGGAATTCTTGAGACTATTCATCTTTTGTATTTCAGCGATCTAGTACAAAACACGTCATAGGATTCCTTCCGCCTACATGCCAAAAGCCCAGTAATTTAAAAAAAAGTTAAAAATAAAACAATATATAAACAAAACCCTACCTTAAGTTGAGTTTCTGCCGGCGTGGCCGCCAAGAAGGGTGGGGAACCGACCAGCATTTCATACAAGATCACTCCCACCGACCACCAGTCACACAACTGCGTATACCCGGTCCTTTGCAACACTTCCGGTGCTATATAATTAGGGGTGCCAACTAGGGAATGCGCTAAACACCGCTGATGTTCCCTTTTACGCCGCCTTTCTAAGGGTTTTAGCTGGTGACACCGACATTCGCCCATGGCGCCCCATTCGCCGTCGACGGGATCCATGGAGTCTTGTCGCCCGTGGTCTGGAATTTGTAAATATTTTTATTAGAAACTAGTTTTTAATAAAGATTCGATCTCGTGAAAAACATTATTATAGATAATAGTAAGAAATCAAATATGTTATATCATGATCATATGACTTGTGATAAGTGTAAAGCTGCTATTATTAAGCAAATTATCGGGAAAAACAAAAACCTTTTTAAAAAACTATGAGTGTATTAATATGAAGTAGAGTATCTTAACACTATGCTCTCTCTCTCTCTCTCTCTCTCTCTCACTGCCTACAACGCTACACGTGAGATTATCAGGTTTTTACAATTACATAATAAAGCCTATAGCCGGTAGTAGCCTAAACCCAGGTGTTTTGGAGAGTAGAACATTCATACAAACGTTCTTTGTTTGTAAGTTTTTTGTATGGACTGATTGGAAGTTAAATGACATTTATTTATAAACAAATATATCACAATAAATGAAATAAATACTACCAATTAGTTAATAAAAAAATACATATTAACTAACCATTCCTCTGATAATATTTAGAATTGTGCGTCCACCGGAAGCCCGTGCACAGACCGAAATCCGTCAACTTGATGTGACCATCGCGGTCTATGAGAATATTATCAGGTTTTATATCCCTATGAATAAATCCCATTTTGTGCACACTCTCAACCGCGCACGTAAGCTCCGCTATGTAAAACCTCGCCAAGTTCTCTTCGAAAATGCCTAATTTTATTAAAAGCGACATCAAATCTCCCCCCGGTATGTAATCCATTACGAAGTATAAATTATCTTTGTCTTGAAAGCTATAGTACAGCTTCACGACCCACTCGTTGTCGGCCTCAGCTAGGATATCTCTTTCAGCTTTGACGTGAGCCACTTGGTTTCTCTTTAAGACATCAGCTTTTCTAAGGGTTTTCATGGCATAGAGATGACTAGTATCGATCTTTCTCACAAGCGTCACTTCCCCGAACGCGCCAATACCAATAGGTTTGATTTTCGTGAACATAGACTTGTCCATCTTTGCTCGTTTCAATCTTATGTAATTGGATTCCTTTTGAGATAACATTTTTCTCATTTGATCCTGAGCCTCCACACTGAGGCCAATTTTATTCATTTCTTTCTCCAACTGCATACGGCGGTACGTACGCTGCTTGTAACTTTTGAGAATATTCTCGACATGCTGTTCCATAAAGAATTTGAAAGCTTGTGGGGAATAATTTCTAACTTTACAGTCCCTTCTTTCATCTTCTTTTTCTTTACTAATGTTCTTTCTTTCAGGGATGGGCGATTGGTGTCTGATCTTCTCCGAACCGCCCTTTGGTCGTCTTTCTGAAGACCCGTTCGAACTTTTATCTGAACCAGATGGCGCATCTTTTAGTAAGCTGCAGTTTTGGTTGGGACACTTTATTTCCATTTGGGACGTTTCGCCTTTGACGTCACAGTTGTTCGAGAACTTTTTATGTAACGGCGAATGGTGGGAGTTGACTGTCGTGGTGTTATCGCTTGGATTACCATATGGCGGAGGAGGAATGGGATGCATGCCTCTCTGTACGGCCAGCGCTTGCATGGTTATCGCGTAGCTGGGAGGTTCCGTGGTGGGGACGGTGGGCGTAGTGGCAGCCGGTATGACGGGTGGAGTCGACCCGGGAGAGGAGGGTTTAGGCGCTAGAGGGTAGCTCGGAGGCGTCTGCGCCTGCTTCTGCTGTATCGAACTAGCGTAAGACGGGGGCGGCGGTTGGACTACAGAACTGGCCACGGGCGGAGGTGCTACCGGGGCTATTGCCGTTTGCAACACTGGCTTCTGGACCTGCGTGCTCTTTACCGATTGCATTATAATCGGGGGCTGGACCGCTTGCCTCGCTGTCCACGCCTGGATAGGCGTAGGGCGAGTCATGCCGGATGCGGAGCCCGTGGACTGGGTCACGGTTATAGGACTGGGCGAGCCAGCAGATGTCCCACCGGAGTAAATCCCTGACGACGGACTTTTTCTATAGTCCTGGGACTGCGTGGGGCTTTGCCGGCTCTGAACAGACACAGAGTAGGGAGGCGGAGGAGGGACTCCAGGAAGAGGGTAGGGAGGCGGTAATTCCGCCCCTCCTGCAGTTTGAAAGATGCTGAGCGCCTGTATTTGTTGTGAGAATTGTTGCTGAGCTTGAGGTCCATTTTGGACTATCATAGGTTGCCGCGCGGGGGGTGCGGGGGCTCCGGAAGCAACCGGACTCGTTCCTCGCGCGGGTGGCAAAGGTGGGGCAGGTGATATTCTCTTCATATACTGTTGCACGGAAGGTGGTACAGGAGGTGTAGATGGACATCTTGGTGGCGGAGGTGGTGGAGGTTCTGAAAACCCTGACGGCGAATACTGTCTACTTAATTTCTCGTGAGGTAAAGGGGGAGCGTCTGATTGCCGCGGACTATCCGATCTAGAACTACCCGCTCCAGAGTCGAGAGCAGGACTTCCTCTATGTAGATTTATTTCCCGTTCTAAGCTAGGTTTCCTTATTAGTTTCGTACTTAGAACACTTAAATTACTCGATTTCAGCACGCCATTGAGAGGTTCTTGCTTCTTTGAAAGATAATCGAGTGCTGCATCAAACCGCCCACCTGTATACTTAAGGGCTTTGACAGAGTGATCCTGAAACATAACGTAAATTAAAATAATATACTAAATCAAAATCATTCATTTATTTTATAGAGATATTATATACTTAAATATTTTTAACATTTATAAAGTGTTATTTGACTATTTGATTGAAAATAATTTGTAGAATACATTAAAAAAATTAACACAGCAGGACTTGAACCTGTGTCTCTTGGTTATTCATTAGACAGTTTCCAAGAGGATATATAGAACATTTTTTTATACATGTTCAAAAAAAGAAATACTAAAAACATATCAATTTAAATAAACATTTATGTATGCGCAAAAACACCAGAATAGTTCAATAAAAATAATACATGTTTCTATTTATGTTTTCCATGGAATATGAGTCAATAAAAATCATATTTATTGTTTTAAAATTATATCACCCAAAGTTAATTAGATTTTATTAGACTAATTAATTTGTTTTATTTTAACCCTACCCCCCTTTTTTACCCCTTATTTATTGTAGAAGAAGAAGAAGAAGAGATCGCTATCATGGCACAGTGGCACCGGATTGATATGGGGAATGAAATATTAAATATTTTCATTACCTTGCTCTGGTAATAAAGTAAAGTGTGTGAGGTTCATTGATTTCTTATAAAGAAATTTTAGATAAATCTCTAATAAGACTAGCTAATATATAATATATGGTTGCCAATGTATGAGAATAATCTGAGCTCTATTTATCACAAAATACATTCTAAAATATACTTATTAATTGGACACAAAATTATGTTCTGTCCATACTCTGATAGACAAAGTGGTAGTAAGTTTGGCCACAACATTTGTTTGTACATTTTACATACAAACAATATGCAGAAAATTAAGTTTTATGACATTAGGCTCTTTCTGGCTCCTATAATATATCTTGGATACAGTTTAACAGTAATATAATAAAATTTGACATTAAAAGAATAATTATAGGATGTCACTCTTAATATAGAGACAGGCATTGAAAAACCCAAAAAATTAAAAAAAAAAATGAAATGGAAAGGACCCCGTATAGTAAAGGAAGCATATGCTGACAACAAAGTAATCTAATGTTATTTAAATTCATTTTTAAATTTAATGTTTACATTAAAGTAAGATTTAATAAAGAAATAAAGTATAAAATGCCAAAGTACTAAATATATAAAAAAGTATTCATCTTGACATCAATTGTGTCTAAATTGTTATAGTGCTATTAATGAAATTGAAAAAAAAATAAAACTATTAAGCAAATAATATTTATTAGGTTTTTGTGTCACAGTGGGCAGATCTGGCTGTATACATGAGAAGTTATGGGTTTGAACCCAACCCAGGGGAAAAATTATATACAAATTATTTCCCAGTTCCAGAAGAAAAGGGCAGCAATAAGATTCACCATTCAACACACAATGTCCTAACTAATATTTGAATAGTACTCACTTCATCATAACCCAAGGCTATCAGCTGATTAAGTGACTGAGGCAATACACTTAAGTCCTTGTCAAGTCCATTTCCAGACGTTGAACTGAAGCCAGAACTGACGCCCGAACTGACAGTGCTGGCAGCGGAAGAACCAGGAGGTTCCAAGCTCCCATTATTAGCAAATGGCAGTAATGAATTACGTATTTCGGCAAGCGCTTTCTGGTTGTACCCTGATGAGCGCGTAGCCGTCTTGCCGGGCGCCGGCGGGTTCATGGCGCCCGCGCCCGTGCGCCGCACTTCTCACCCCACCCCTCCCATCACACGAGCACCCTGCTCCGCACACTCACAGTTCGCATTTAATACTCAATATTAACACTTTTATTATAATTTTATTCGAAAATGTTATTTCTTGCTATGTATGTATATTTCTTTTCAAATGTTTACTTCAATTAACATTGTATTTCGATTTTATTTGATTGTCACTGAAAAAGAGAAATAGCTATATAATATAATAATAACCTTTTACTTATTTAAAAACATGCAGTTTTTTGGTAAATAGTTATCTTATAAGTTTTAAAAATAAATACTAGAAAATGCGAGAATAATGAATAAATACTAGAATAAACAGAACTCCAGGATAAATAATATATAAATTTCAACCATATAACGTTAGTCTAAAGATTATTAAGTAACTAAATGTCAACAAATTAATATTATTTTGTAAAGAAACGTAATTTACAGTAGCAAACTCTTCGTACACTCGACACGATTCAATCTGACATACAGCTAAGGAATGCCAAAATTAGAGTCAGCTTTGTTTAACATATATTAGCGAGCAGAAGTTTTAATGTACTATGTTGCAATATAAACTAATTACCTGATTTTCTTTATTCTTTACGAATCCAAATGCAATTCCCAAACGTCATAATCCCGTAAAATGAAAATGTATTAGAATGCTCTCACATTACCGATGACATCTTTCTTGCACACCACAAAATATGATTACAGCATAAATTTTCATGCATATACAAGACAATACTGAATAGAATATATTTTGCCCTTAATGTTAGAGTACGTTGAACGAATTATGAAAACAAAGAACTCTAAAACACAGACATGCAAGTTGGCAAACCATACAAAGCGACCATTTTGAAGAATTACCACATTCCATAGTGTGTCCGTAAAAGCTACGCCAAAGTGACATTTACGATTCATATTTATTTTTACGATTCATACATATATATTTACGGTCTTTTTCTTTACATTTATTAAACTTTAATATATTCTGTTATATCCTTAAAAAATATTAACATATTTACGTTAATCACATTTTGTATGATATAAGACACGTATTGTGTGACAAGAAACAAAATATTTCTGCGCACACAACAAGTCTGCGCTATTAATAAAACATATTATTAAATTTTTAAGCATGTAAAAGTTTTTACGAAACATATTAGTGTTAAAATATTTATATATTTAAACCTAGAATTAAATAGCACTGTTAACGCTTTCATGTATTATAAATATAGACTATGTACAAAGATGTAATCTTTACGGTTTTTCAACCTTCATTAATTTAAATAACAATTTTCTTTGCGCATTATGCGATAAATGATTAGCAATTTAGTAAATATAACGTTTTATATGTTATGCCTCGGAATACCAAGTTCTGATAACAAACTATAAATATCTGTATTGCCATAAATATTTTGATTTATTTATAACGTTTGTCAATTTAATGTCAAAATCAGGTGTTCACAGCGTTCCGCGTTGACGATGATCAATATTTAAAGTTTAGACTCATATTGTGAAAAATGATATTACATTCAAAATATTCAATATAATATACAAGTTTACTTGCTTTACATAAATAACATTTAATTATACATTTTTATACAATAATGTTTCGAAACTTTATCTCGTTTACCATTTTGCTATTTTTAACAAATTATGTGGCACCAGAAGAAAGTGCCGTGTATGAATATGGACCAGATAATTTTAAACAACAAATAGAAAATATGGACGGAAATTTTATTATGTTTTACGCGCCATGGTACCTATTGCTTTTGAATTTTTCAAGTGTTGTTAAATTAATGATATTTACTACAAAAATTGTATTTATGTGCTACAGGTGCAGTCATTGTACAAAATTTCACCCTATTTGGTCGGAGTTGGCAGAACTAGTAAATACGAAAGAGTCGAAATTTGCAATAGCACAAGTTGATTGTACAATATATGCTAAATTGTGTCATGAAAATGATATAACAGGTACAGGAGACTAATAAATTTATAATGACTATAATTAAATAAATTATTATATATAATTCTATATTCTTTATATATTTTTAATTAGGGTATCCAACACTTCTCTACTTTCATAAGAACTCATTTTCCCCTGTGGAATATAAGAGTGCCAGAGACCTACCATCACTGACACTTTTCTTAAGTGAAGTTTTTACTATGAAATCTGAGGTAATTTGCTTAACATTTAACATTTATTTATTTAATTAGCTTTTTAAAAAAATACTTTTAAAATAATTCTATTTTGTTAGGGTCTGGAAGTGGAAGAGACTGAAGATGTGAAAATTTACAGTGGTATGGCATATTTACATGATCAAAATATTGAAAAGTTTTTATCAAAAGGACAACATTTTGTTATGTTTTATGCTCCATGGTGCAAAGCTTCACAGGTGTGCTTTTTACTTTATAGCTTTGGATAAAATGATTTGTTATTAAAAACATTTTAAAATTAAAATTATTATAAACCGTATTTAAACTTATTAGTTTAAATACATACAGTGTTAATTTACGCAAATTTGGTCAACTGAATAACCATATGCACACCCAACTGCCAGATTATTGCTCTCTCTCATGCCCCATATTAATATTTAACTACTTATTTACACTTGGTATAATACTTTATTAGAGATGTTAGACACTAAACTAGATTTTGCATAAATCATGTTTGAATTATCCAAAAAATAACAATAAAGTCTCATCATTTTTTATATTTATTACAAATTTATGTTTTGTGTTTCATTCCTGTTCATTGTTAAAGGGGCCATTGCAGCACAAGGGCACAAGAGTGTGACCGTAAAGTGACAGTGTTGGGTCGATCCCCACCACTTGAGGGAATAAATTATTGTTTATTAATATTTTCATTTCTGTGCTCTGGCATCAAAGCAAAAGCCTGACATTGAGTTATGCCACTTGACTCACCACAATGCCACGAAAATCTCTATGGATAGTGGGGAATATAATTTATAATTTATGGGGAAAAGAAATTATACTTTGTAATATACTACTTACTACAGGCCAGTCGTGGCGCAGCGGCACGAAGTGTGACTGTAAACCGACTGGTTGTGGGTTCAATCCCCACTCGAGGAGATGAAATATTTACTTAAATTTATATTTCCATTTCCTCGCTCTGGTATCGAGGCTAAGAGCGGCGTTGAGTTCTGCCACTCAACACGCAATGCCTCCAGAAATCGGCAGAAAGTGGGGAATGGAGTGTCTAAAAAAAAAACACTAGGTTCCCTCTGCCTACCCTGCTGTTTGCGGGATACAGCGTGAAGCTGATTTATTTATTTTTTATTTTAATATACTACTTGAAATAATTAAAGTGTCTTTTTTTCAGAGATTAGCTCCAACATGGGCAGACTTGGCAGTACATTATGCTCACAATGAATATATTCAAATTGGTAAAGTCAATTGTTTAAACAGTGAAAACAGCTGTAAAAATTTTGATATAAAGCAATTTCCATATTTGCTTTGGGTGGTTAATGGAAGAATTGTAAGTACTTATACCTATATATATATGATTATTTATTTTTTATTCTCCTTATATATTTTTTCAAATATTAATCGCAAAAATTGTAAATCTTAATCGAAAAACATACTACAAGGGGTGTTGATTTCCACAACTCAACATACAATATCTTAAATATTATGCAGAAATTGATAAACAGAGTGTCAACATTACATTTTCCCTACCTTCCCTTTTATTTAATAAAGAAGCAGAAATTAAAAGTTATTCAAACAATTATTTTATTAATACAGATGGGTGTAACTGAAGCCGACACATTTGAAGATCTAAAGGCTTATGTAGAGAAAATGGCGCTTGTAGAAAATCATGATCCAGATAAATTTATGAAGAAAAAGAAAACATTGCCAGTGGCCAGAATATCTGAAGAAACATTTGAAACATTCTTGGAAAATGATTTAGTTTTTGTCAATTATTTTGCCCCTTGGTAAGCAATTTGACATTATTGTTTATTATTATTGGTATTTTAATTTAAAATCTGCATGCGTAATTGCAGAATTCCCCATCCATATAAATTTACTTTTGTATTTGTATCTGTGTTGCTTAATTTTTTTTTTTTTTTATATTAAAAAATAACTTTAATTGTGAACAAACTTGAAGCTGTCGTGGCGCACTGGCACAAGCGTGTGACTGTAAACGCGATGGTCGTCGATTCGCTTCCCACTCGGGGTTATGAAATATTTGACATGTCTATTTTCCTGCCCTGGCAAGAAAGCAAATCATGGTGTCAAGTTTTGCCACTCAACACGTAATGCCTCGAAAATTCGGCTGAAAGTGGGAAATGGAGTGTGTTCCAACCAATGTGAAACTAAAACAGAATCCCACCTGCAGACATCGTCTTAAAAAATTCAATATTTGTTAAAATTTTATAAACTCTCCTAATTAATATCAGGTTTAGTTAATATTATGATGAGAATTTTTGCTATTTATTTTGTGCTTTGTGCTTACAATTAAAACATGTTGAGACCATACCAATGCAGTTTAACAGGATCTGACTGTAAACAGGCTGTGAGGGGAAGATCATTATCTACTCAGAGGAATTAATTATTTTCATTTTTAATTCTCTTTCCTAATATTCGGCGAAAAGTAGGGAGCGGAAGTGTCTTTTAACGCAAGGTTCTTTTGCCATGTGTGTGAAGCCCCCTGAAATAAGACAAAGTGCAGCATTGAGTCTTACCTTACTCAAATCGGACAGAAAGCTAAGAATGTAGTGTCTCGACACTGTTTTCTGCCTATCGAGCTATATATAAGCAGGATATTTTTTCCTGCTTTGATGCGTGAATAACGCCGCTAAAACTACACAGATCGGCTCGGTAACGACCTAAAACAAAACGCTTAAAACGTCATGATATCCAGGGGCTGTATACAAGATGGTCAAAAATTAGTAGTCTTCCGTTGGGGAGCGTCCTCTAAAATTAGCAATTACCCCTGCCATCTGCTTATAGTTGATGACTGATTGCAAATTTACCTGGATAAAAAATGAAAAAAAAAAATCCGCATGGGGATCGAATCCACAACCGTCGCGTTAGTCACACGCGACAGCGCAGGGGCTGGTGCCCTCTTTGGTATCGTCTTTGTTTTCATTAAGTTAAATTTAAAATGATTTTCTTTGTTTTTATTGTATATTAAACTTTTCAGGTGTGCACATTGTATGCAATTGAATCCACTCTGGATAAAGCTTGGTGAACAGTTCCAAAACGAAAGTAGAGTACTCATAGCGGATATTGACTGTGCTAGATCCAAGACCATATGCGAAACGGAACAGGTAATTAAATGTGTTACTGTAAAGGCAACAGGTTGTGGGCTCTATTTCCAATTGAAGAGATTAAATATTTAATATTTTAATTTACTTGCTCCGATGTCGAGGCAAAACGCTGCGTTGAGTTCCGCCAATCAATACGCAAAGCCTACAGAAATCGGCGGAGTAGCTTAACACTAGGTTTCTTAAACTTAAACCTAAACAAAATACAGAAATTAATTATTGAAAGCAGAGAGATATAATTTAATGGCTGTTATATATGATTTAATCACAATCACAACAAGTAATCAAAGTACCTTAATACATAATGGTTGTATTCAAAAATTGTTGTGCAAAGAAAATAACAAAATGAGGCCATTGTTAATTTTTATTTATAGTTAATATTTGATAACAAACAGAATGTGTGTGTTGTGGTTTGATATATAAATGAAACAATTGAAATTATTATTTTTATTCCAATATTAGTTAATTAAGTATTGCATTGGGGAAAAAGAGGTAAGTGGCTAGGTTCTCTCTCTCTGCCTAAGCTGAATAAAATAATTAAGGTTTCACAATAATAAAAGTGTGTTTTATTTTGTAGATTGATAATCTTCCAACTCTTATTTTATATAAAAAGAAAAAGATTGTCAATATTGATCATGGAGGGCGTCCGTTAGAAAACCTCATTACTTTAGTCAAAGAACATCTTGGTTCAGAAGATTTGGTAACTGAAGAGAATGCTGCAAATGATGAAACACCAGCCAAAGATGAATTATAAATATGTATTATGTTTATATAGAAAAATATACAGAAGTTAAGGAAATAAGTTGTGTTTTTTTAATTAATGCTTACTTGCCTGTTGTAAGTTCAATTTTGAATTGGGGGAAGTAGGGATTATTTCTTTGATCTAATAACAAGATAAAGCACACATTCTTTAGATCTTATGAACAATAAAGTATTTAGGTTGACCAGATTGCTATTGCTTTGATGTCATAAAAATATATTGAAATAAAAAAGGGCCATAAAAATATATTGAAACAGAAAATGAAAACAATCATAAATAGTAAGAGAACACAAATCCATTTTTAAAATTGTTTTATTAATTTTTACACATTTAAATTTTAGTTAAACAGCCAAAGAGCATAGAAATATAAACCTTACAACTAATAGTTTATTCTACTAACCTAATGAAATATAAAGGAATCTTAATAAATGTTCTCTCAGTTTCCAAACTTACCTTTACTTAATGTTATGTAACTGTACTGTACCTGTACTTGTACTGTGTGTACAAAACATATTAATAATGGAAGATAATTCTATATGTTTAATGTATTTTTTATTTAATTCTTTGCTTGTCAACAGTATGTGATTGAAAGAAATCTCCGTCAGCCATTGTAGCTTGCCTGTTTATTTCCTTGTGTCTATCCCGTGACACAATCTCTTCAAGGACTTCTCCATCACCTTTTATTAACCTAGAAAAAATACAGAACTGAGACACAGCATAATATTCTTTAAAAGAAAGCATGATACATTTTATAAGCAAAATGTCATTATCTAAATAAATTTCAGAAAGATAAATTAACCTGTATCGACCAGTTTCTTCATCTTGGACTCTTCGTACAACACTTTGACGTTTCTCCCATTCTTCTTTTGTCATAGGAGCCATGGCTTTTGATTTTTCCATTAATTCTATAATCATAAGAAAAAATAATAACCATGAAGTATTCCATTTATTTAACATAAAGATATTTAAGTTACCTAGAGGAATATCAGTTGATGCTACTTTATCTTTGGATTTGGTGTCACGACTTCGACTCCGTTCGTCACGGGATTTCTTTTTTAGTTTTCTTTTTTCTTCCTTTAACTTTTTCTTTAAAATCTTTTTTGTTTTTTTCTGTGCTTCCTTTAGTTTCTTTTTTAATTTACGTAGTTTCTTTTTACTGTCATGGTCTGAATCTGAGCTACTACTTGATGTTGAGCTTGACGATTCAGAGGAAGAGCGACGTCTTTTTTTAGATTTTTCTTTACCCATTGTTAATAATAGTTCCGGCGTAATTATCTAGCAAATAGGTAAACTTTTGATATATTATAAGCACTCTTTCGGGAAAATAATGTCAAAATTACGTTCTTTTTAAACGTCAATGTCAAGTAGCTCATCAACGGTTCGCTTACAGAACGTTATTGATTTAAGCCCTATTTAGAAAAAGTGTCGTTTTTTTGTTAAAAAGAAGTTGTCTGTGTTTACATTAAAAAATAAACGTACTGTTTAGATTTTTTTTTAGGTAGTGGAACTCGATGTTTTAGACATTAGTCTAGATAGAATATTTGTAAATGTCTGAAAACCCCACAAACAAACCCACATCCACAGCCGTCGTATCTGTGATTGGTCGTTTTGTTAACAAGCGTCAATGGCGCAATAATAAAAAATATTAGAAATTACAAAAAAAATTAAAACTTTTATACTTTAATATAAACCCTCTACTCTATTATATAAAAGGACAGTTTCTTTTAAATAAAATATACCTTATATATTATTTATTAATCTATATTTATATTAAAGTTGAATTATAACGAAATATTTTAAATAATCTTAGACTATTTTAATTAAATGTAAAATTTTACTTATAATATATCCAGTTTATGCCGTACTACACACGCTTAAAATGTTGAGGAAAAGTGCAAAAATATTTACATTTTCGCTTCAATCACGAATAACAACAGTGCTCCAATATAAAGTACTTTTTCAAAGTATTACAAAATCTAGCCGTCTGAATAGGTATAATGGCCGTACATTAAAAGGCGAAGAAACATAATAGTGAGAACTTATATCTACATACTATACATAGTTATAGCAATTTCGCATTGAGCGGCGGTGACACGGTACGGGTACGGGAGTCCCGATGAATAATTGACGGAGGGAGCGCGCACGCGCGGCAGCCACCACGTCCCATTAGATGCTACAGTACTTAACACACATCACTCTCGTTTAACATCGAAATTAACTAAAACCTATATAAATCTTCGATATATAGCAAAAAAATATGAAATTGTTATAAATTTTTGGTGAGTGTAGTGCAGTTTATACAATGCAGGCAGGGGGTCCGGACAGCACTGCGGTCTCAGAGGCCCCCAGCAGTGGTAGCGAGGAGTCGGATTGCGAGCAGGGGCCCGAGGCGGACGCAGATGCAGCTCTTACTGAAGAATGGGCTAGAGAATTACTCGTTGGGGCGGGCGTGGTCGCACCTCAAGAGGTAAGGTCATATATAAGAAATAGTTAGGAAAATTTTCTTGAATTAATTTTTTATACATAATTTCGTAAAATTGACTAATCTAATACATATTATTGTAGATACGCGTAGAATCTAGAGCAGGTGTCGCCGGAGCACTAAGTCGTGTGCTGGCTGTGACCGTTCGCTACGAGGGCAATGGCGAACGCAGGGCTTTGCCATTAGTAGTGAAACTGCCTCCAAGAGATCCTTTCGGCAGACTCTTTGTAGCCGAAGCCCAATTCGATACGAGAGAGATCTTATTTTATACAGAACTGGCACCAGCTCTTAATAGACTAGCTGAAGAAGCACTGGGCCCGAATGAAGGCTTACCTATACCAAGATGCGTCAAAGCAAGATTACCAGGTATTATAGCTTATTTTTTTAGTTTTACATTCACTAAAATCTTACTTTTAATTAGTAATATCGTGTAATTTAAATATATCGTCGTGGCGCAGGGGCACAAACGCGACAGTTTGTGGGTTCGATTCTTACTCGTGGAAATAAAATATTCAATATTGTCGTTTCTAGTGTTACGTGAAAGCGCGGCGTTGAGTTTCACCGCACTCAACATGCAATGGTACCAGAATTTGGCGATACTTCCTTTCCCGTTCCCTCTACCTAACCTACTGTGTGGCAGATACAGCGTGATGCTAAAAAAAATACATCTGTAGTTTTTTTTAGTCAGACGAAATCATGATTAGTAATAGACGTTACGCGAAGCACAAAATATTATCACATTTCTATCATCGTTCTTTGGATTCGTCATTGGCTCAAGCGGCGGAAATATTTTTGTCGCAATGCACAGGACACTCGTAAACGACTTTTTATAGCTACGTTAAATATCTTCTGATACAATACTTTAATTTTTTACCATTATTCTATTTAAATTATGATATATTTATGTAAACGTATATATATAAATTATGATATATATATGTTTGTAAGCGCTACAATTGTGAGTTCGATTCTCAGTCGAGAGATTTTTTTTTCATTTTCTTTCTCTCGTTAAGTCAAAGCACTGTGCTAAGTTCCGCCGATCAACACGCAACGTCTAATAACTTGAGTAGAAAATGGAAAGCGTCCTAATACTAGATTACCTCTGGTTATCCGGCTATATATGCGAGATAAAGCGTGAAGCTGAAAAAATCTAAATTAATATCATTAAACGTAAATATCATTGCATACAGACACCAACAACAATAACAAAAATATACATGCTATTTTCAATGGTCATGTCGTACCTTAATTCCATTATTGAGTTTGAGCTTACTTTCAGAATTGCTAATGCTTAGCCTTCTAGATATATCGCATTCCAAAATGTACGTGACTTGATTACGCCGAATGCCTTCATTATTTAATGTGAACTAGATGAAGTAATAGTCTTCGACCGCTTTAATTGCCTTAACAAGGTGATAAGTTTATTAGTCGTTTATTCTAATTAAATATAGGCGACCATTTTTTAAACATATTATTAGAAAAACAACATTTTAGGCTTTATTAATTCACAACAAGCTGTCTAAATTTATCTATAATTATTATATATGTTTTATTTGATTTGCAGGATCGTCTATTTTTATAACATAATTGTTGAAATTAATGTTATTTAATTACAGATGAAATTGGTGGAGATAGTGAGCTAGTTTTGGAAGACGTGACGGCCGAAGGTTTCGAATCTGGAGACTTCGCTGAAGGCCTATCTGTGGATAGAGCTAGGGCCGCACTTTATGCCGCGGCGCGACTTCACGCCTTATCTCTTGCCTTACGTGAACGAGAAGGCCCATTGGATCAACGATTTGATTTCCTATTCCCTTGCGAACGTGCAGCAGCTGGGTATCTTCGTCTTATTCGACGAGGGCTACCTCAACTCGAAGCGTTCCTCCGAGGTCGTACAGATTGTACTGAAGAAGCAGCAGCTGTATCAGCATTAAGTGCCCGAGCACCTTCACTTCTCGATACTTTACTCCGACCAGCAGAACCGGCACCGCTAGCACATGCAGATTTTTGGAGCGGCAATTTATTGTTCAAAGAAAAGGACGGTGAAAGCGAATGCATAGCCCTTGACTGGCAGATGGTGTCTTTAGGAAGACCAATGGATGACGTGGCGTTGTTACTTCTATCTTCTCTAACTCCCGAAATGAGAAGAGCTGCTGGTGACTCCTTAATAGAAGATTACAGCAATCGTCTTGAAGCTGAATGTGCGAGGTTGGGAGCTGCGTCGTCTGGAGCAATCGTAAGAAGAGGCTTGAAGCCTGATTGGCCTAGAGCTGCTCTAAGGGCTCTCCTACTTTGCGCAGGAAGTGTCGATGTAGCGCTGGGTGAACCTAGAGCAGAAAGCAGGCTACTGGAAGCAGTCCGTGACCTCCACGGACAAGGAATACTAGCACTAAAACCTGACTCTGATGCGTGAAAACACGTGTAACACAACGAGTGCCAAGATATATAATTTATTCGTGAATAATCTGTCAACAGTTAAGTCCAGTTACGTATTTATTATAAATTTGTTGCAATGTATCGAAGCACAAGATAATTTTGTGTGTTTGTGAATTATTTTTGTATTATTATTTGTGTAGTGACAACATTTTTTTTTAATGGAGACGCTCGTTGCATTGATGCTACGAAGCGATGCCTAAAGAAAGACTGAATTTACTTAATTAAATCACGTCTATGACCTACATAAGTGGTAATTGTTGTAGGACTTTTGCTCATGGTAACAAATCGGAAAAGCAAAAATTAGTTTCGGTCTATTGACTATTATTTAAATAAAATAATTATTGGTACCCACTTTAGTAGTTTTATTGAAACATTTTTTTAAATATTTGTTAAAGTTACTAAAACTATTGGTTACTAACATAGCCATAAAAGAATGTTTAACTTCATATTGTCATGAAAAAATGTAATTATTTATATTAACCTTTAATGGTCTACTCTCTTTATATTGATCAAATATTTTCTAAAGACAAATGATTGTCTGTCCACACAATTACTTTAATGAAAATAAAAAATAAAAATTAAGATTTAATTAACTTAGCAGTGAGACATTTTCCCCTTATCTCTTATTTTAAATCACAATTAAAATTAAATCAGTTTTACTCTGTATTCCCGCACATAGCAGGGTAGGCAGAGGAAACCTAGTGTTAAGACACTCCGTTCCTCACTTACTGCTGAGACCAAGCAGGGGCTCTACGCCAGAGCTATATATATATATATATATATATATATATATATATATATATATATATATATAGTGCTTAAAATTAGTACGAAAGCCTGATATAAAATTGGTCATATTCGTATTTTTTTTATTTGGACTTGAACAACTTGGAAATGAAAGAAATAAAAATGTCAAAATAATTATTTTCATATTTTTATTTTGTTGAAGTATAACTATTTAATAATTTATTTCAAATTAAATGCATGTATTGTAATTTCTTACAACGTGCTTCAATATTATTATACATCAGTGCCACATAAACGTCGTGATTTAAAATCAAACTCCTATTCAATTATGTCAATTGTCAAGTGTCAAACACAACATTGAAGTGTCAAATTTCCAAAATGACCTTCGCGTAAATGTTTTAATTATTTTGTTGGAAATGACAATATTTTAGTTAATATAATATATTTGACTAAATAGACTGCATAGCGCAAAAAGTATGGCTCAATCGAGTCAACTGAACCTTGATATAGAGGGTGACGTTACAGAAGAAAACAGTAATCGTAATAATGCAATACATAGGATGGATCCGGCTGCCAGACCATTGGCTCCAAATAGAAGCAATATAGGCCTTGGGGATCGACTTAACAGTGTTTTCAGAGAAATCCGGCCACTCGTGGAACATGCAAGAATGGTATTTTCTTATTATTATCCAACCGTGACGCAATGTAATGACAAATCTACTTAACTGGTTTTAGATATAAACACATTTTTTCCTTATCATAAATTCTGATGTATTTCACAATATTGTAATGCTAAAAACATTTCTAAGATTAATACGAAATAAGTTAATATATTCAAGCCTACCTTTACATCAATTTTGAATAACATTTACAATTTAACTGTTCTGAAAGTATTCAATATAAAATTTAAATCATTTGACTCTAGGGAAATAACGCCAGGCTATCCCTCCCAACATGGCTTCCAAGGAATCCACCTGGTACACATCAAGCCATAGACGGCCCTCAAAGACCACAAAGCTCCATTGCTCATGTAAACTTAGGGCCTTCTTCTCAAACATATGTAGTGACAGATAGAGGCGCACCCATGACACACAGAAGCTCAAGCCAAGGTATGAGTAATAGCGTCTCTAATGAATCAAACATGTCTGAACAAGCTCAACCACATGCGGAAATAAATATATCTGTCAATCCATCAAATAATAACAATATCAATGAAAATGCAGATAATGATAGTCAGAGTGAAGATGGTGCACAGCAGGTGAGTTAAAATATATAATATTGTTATTGAAAGCTTTAAAATTTTTCAGCTCAGTGCCTACTGAGGAAACCTAATGTTAAGACACTCAATTCCCCACACAACCAAATTTTGTAGACATTGCATACTGTGTCCTTTAAACAGAACAAGGAATGTCTCATGTCTATTGCTATTAGATTTATATCATATTAGCCAAACTACTATCAGCTAACCTATGAATATTTTTGTTATTAAATTCTTAGTATGAAAAATTAAGAATTCGCTGATAGTAGTTTTGGCTTCACTATTGACTTCATAAATGCTAAATTGATTAGGCATAATATAATATTCTTCTCTTATTTTTTTAGAATATTATTTCACATTGTGTTACTGTGCATCTTAATTACTTAACAATCCTTGATTTAAATTTGTATCCTGCACACAGCAGGGTGGGCAGAGCAAACCCAGTGTTAAGTCACTCCATTACACACTTTTTGCCAAATTCTGGAGGCATTGTGTGAGTGGTGGATCTCAATGGGAGAGAAATGGAAATATAAATTTAAATAAATATTTAATTACTTTGAGTGTGGATCTAACTCACAATTGACCGACAATTGACAAAGAGTGACATTAATAGTCACACTACAGTGCCCCTGCACTACAATTGGTTTTGGTGGACTGACATTATTTACATTAGTAACATTATTTATATTTAAAAAAAATATTTTGTATTTATTATAGTAGAATTAGGAGGCTGTCCTGTAAAAATAATGTAAACAATTACTGTTAATGTGATGCCTGTGGGTTCAATTCCTACATGGGGAAATTATTTATTTTAACTTTCTCACAAAAGTATGATATAGAGTTTTTCCATGTAACAAGTCATGTCTCGAATTTTAATGGGAATCAAGGAACACAATGTGTTGACACTTTTTTTTGCCTATCCTTTGCTTGATTCTACCTATCTATCATAGATAGCAGGATTTAGCAGTAGAAAAAGAACCATTCAAAATATTCAATAATTTTTACATTTTTTCTTTCTATTTTAAGGTAGTAGATGTAAGGGCAGCTTTAAATGTATTATTACGCTATGCTCCCTTTTACTTCATATTGTTCATAAAGTACATGTATGACAGCCGAGAGGGTATCATCACATTTATTATATTACAATGTACTTTCCATCACTGTAACAGTATTGTTACGAGGTAAGTCTTTATTTTATTATTTAATATATATTTTTAAAAAAAATATTTAGTGGTATGGAACAATGTTTGACTAATTTCTATTATTTAACCTGTGTCTGTCTGTGTTATTATTAATAACTTCACTTTTTTTTTATTTATTAAATTAACTTCACGCTGTATCTCGCACACAGCAGGTTAGGCAGAGGGAACCTAGTTTTAAGACACTCTGTTCCCCACTTTCTGCCGAATTTTGGAGGCATTGCGTGTTGAGTGGCAGACCTCGACGCCGCTTTTGCCTCGACACCAGAGCGAAAAAACGGAAATATAAATTTAAGTAAATACTTTATCTCCGCGAGTGGGGATCGAACCCACAACCAGTCGGTGTTACAGTCACACTATGTACCACTGCGCCACGACTGGCTTTTTTAAATTTAGTTTCTAAAAAAAATACTGGATACAGCATGACTTTAAAGAAAAATTAACAATAGGAAATATCGAAAGAGAATAAAGAAGATATACAAAAACAAACACAAGATTGTCTTTAATGACAATGATAAACTAATGAGAAATTACGACGTAATATATAACGCCGTATCCGTTTTAGATATAGCATCTGCAAATATTTCAAGGCCTTGTTATTAGGTTATTATTATAATCTCATTGTAATATTTTTTGTTCATATTACCATAATAAAAGTGTAAAAAATATCTTGTTCACACTGTATCCCACACACAGCAGAGAAGGCAGAGGGAATCTATAGTTAAAACACTCTATTCCCAACTTTCCACTAAGTTGTGGCTGAACCCAACGCCGCGCTTTAAATGGAAATATAAATTTAAATAAATGCTTAATTTACTCGAGAGGGGGAAGCAGGAACGGGGAACGCATAACCAATCGCATTTACAGCCACATTTTGTGCCCAAGTGCCACGCGTGGTCTCATAAATTGATGTAAATATAAAAAAATTTAATGAGTTCTTCGCGACTTGACGTCAGATTCTTTCTACTTACGCAATACCAGCATTATATCTTTTATGAAACTGATATTTTTTATCAATTTACTTTTTTATTTTTATAACAGAAATATAAACAATTGCCATTTATAAAATACTTACCCAGTTGAATCATGTATCAACTTAAACAAATATAAAAAAACCTTCAAGTCAATGTTGTTTTTAAATAATTATTCGCGAGGGGCAAGTTCAAATCCTACTACAAAATATATTTATTTTTGATTTTTTAATTTTTTATTTTTATGTGTATCCTGCATATAGCAAGTTTGGCAGAGGGCACTCCCTCTTTGGCAGAGGGTTAAGGAGAAGAGATTAAGTTAAGAGAGCATTTCGTTTCGCACTTACTGCTTAATTTTCAATACATTACGTATTGAGTGTCTAGTCACCAGAACGAGGAAATGAAAATAATTAATTCCAACGAGGGAGAATCAAACCTACAACTGTCGCATTTGTATTCAGAAGCTACAGCGCACCAAGAGGTCCTCAAATAAAAAGAAAATACCAATATCTTATATAACATTTTTTTACAGAGAAAATGGCAAGCAAATGAATCGAAGCATCATATCTTTGTTCAGCGAACTTATATTTGCAACTAGTAGCATATTAATAGTTCACTTTCTATTCGGCCATGGGAAGCTACTGCCAAACGTGATAATGTTCCCAGGGTACACAGAGACCATGGATGTGTGGGAACTGTTGTGGCTAGTTGTCTTGACTGATTTAATAGTGAAAATTATTACCGTTAATATAAAGATACTGATCACTATGATGCCGGCTTGCGTGCTGCCGTTCCAGAAGAGGGTGAGTTTTTTTTGTTGTGTAAATTTTATTTGTTTTCGGTAGTTAGCTGAATGGTTAAGCACAATAACTTATCCGGTTAATAGGATTTTTACTATTCTATGTATAGTGGCCAGTGGTTTCGCAGAGGTACAAAGTGTGACTGCAAGATCGACTGGTTGTGGGTTCGATCCCCATTCGAGGAAATGAAATATTTATTTATATTTATATTTTCATTTCTTCGCTCTGGTGTCGAGGCGAAGCGGGGCGTTGAGTCAACCACTCAATACGCAATGCCTCCAAATCTCGATTTTCCCTCTGCTTACCCTGCTGTGTGCGGGATACAGCGTGAAACTAAAAAAAATGTATTATAACAGTGTCTAAATATACACGATGGTTGTTTTAATTAGTTCGTGGAGTTGATTCGACGACCCAGCACGTCCGTTAATTTTAAAAGAAATAGAAATCGGAACGATACTTATTAATTCACAAACTGTATATTTGTAATATGAATGACGTTGTCAACAAGTTTCTTACTGATTACATTGTTCTTTTCGAGTCTAAAATAACATTTCTAGTCTTATGGAATCGGGTCCATACTTCTTGGAAAAAATGCAAACGCTCACCTAGAAGATTTCTAGTACCTAAGTTGAAATTCTTATACGGCTGTACATTTCATAACAACATAAATAAGTTGTATTCACGCATATAAGAATTTCGGCACTTAGCTCGACAAGAACATATGGCTTATTAGTCAGAATGCTTGGACAGTTTCCTAGAGGTGGAAATTCTAATCCCGCTACATTTAAATGTTTATTATTAATTTTTATTTTTTTATTTTTTACTTATTTATGTATTATTTTATATTTACATTTATTATTAATAATTTATTAATATTTATTAATTCCAGGGTAAAGTATATTTGTTTACTGAAGCAGTTTCACAGTTATACAGATGCCTTATAACGATTCAGCCTTGGATATTCTTTTTAATGCAATCTTACGAGGGTTCGGAGAAAATGGTGGGCATGTTCCTCACATCTATTTATGTGATCGCGAAGATTGTTGAAATAGCTGTTAGGTTGAGACTGTTCAAGAATGCCACTTGGACGCTGTTGCAGAGTGTTGTAAGTATCTTTTAAATTTTTCTTGTTGTTTCTTTTTGTTATGTATATTTATAATATTTTAGTTTTAAATGTAGATGGAACATGTTAAAAAAACTGCATATTTACTACTTTATTCCAGAACACCAGAACATCAGAACACCAGTCGTGGCGCAAAGTGTGACTAAAATCGACTGGTTGTGGGTTCGATCCCCACTCGAAGAGATGAAATATTTACTTAAATTTATATTTCCATTTCTTCGCTCTGGTGTCGAGGACAAACGCGGCGTTTAGTTCTCCCACTCTACACGCAATGCCTCCAGAATTCGGCAAAAAGTGGGGAACGGAGTGTCTTAACACTAGGTTCCCTCTGCCTACCCTGCAGTGTGCAGGATACAGCGTGAAGCTGATTTATTTATTCCAGAACCTCGGCACCAAGCCCACATGTGAGCAGCTAATTTCGGCCGGTGACTCCTGTCCGATATGCCACGACGACTACACCACTCCGGTGCGACTTGGCTGCAGCCACATTTTCTGCGAGCTCTGTATAGCCGCTTGGCTGGACCGGGAACACACGTGCCCGCTTTGTAGGGCCAAGGTGGCTGATGAACCCACTTGGCGCGATGGCTCTACTACGTATGATTTCCAGCTTTATTAATTTGGCCGTAAGGGTTAAATTGGATTAAGTACACTATTATTTAGAGGTTGATAAAAAAATAAAATTTCAATTTTTTTACCATACAAAAATGGTTTTAACAAATAAACATGATTACGTCTTTTTAGTAGTAATAAAAATAAATATATACTATATACAATAAATATATACACTATAGCCGCGGCTTTACCGAGAACATACTTGCCCACTTTGTAAAGAGAAATGAACCAACTTATTTGAAATTTGGCATAATAAATAGATAGAGATTTTTGTTTTTATTGTGCATTATCCAAATAAAAACACGAGTCGGGCTCGCCTACCGAGGGTTCCGTAAAAAATTGGATGTCTTGAGCTTTTCCTGATTTTCCTTGGCCAGAGCCCTTTCAACTGATACCTGGAATTAGCGGCTTTACTACAAATTATTGCTCCCTATAAGGGGGTTTTAAAGCTATTATTTTTAGGATTGAATCATAAATGTATAGTTTTCGAGTTTATTATTAATTAGTACTACCTGTAGATGCTAGCAGCCAAATTTCGTAATTCTAGGTTAACTGGATGTACCCTATTAATTTTGATTCCCTTTGTAATGTTGAAATACGCTTTTTTTTCCTATTTAAGGCTATTATTTTTTAAGATTTAACCACAAATGCATAGTTTTCAGACTTTCTTATGGTGGTAATACCTGTAGATGCTAGTTGCCAAATTTCATAATTCTATGTCAATCGGAAGTACCCTCGAAATATCTTTTTTTTAAAGGTAATGTAGAAATACGTTATTTATGAGGAGATCATAGGGCCGTAGACATGAGTTTATAGTTTGAATTTCAACTCAATATCTCCAAGCGTTCCTGAGATAAACGCTCTTAAGAGACAGATAGACAAAAAAGTGATCTTATAGTGATCCCTTTTTTCCTGAAAGGTACAGACAGAATCTTAAAAAATGATTTTAGAAGTCACAAAAATCAGTTTTGATCATATATATGACGCAATTAGATTTAATATAAATCCCCCTGGCTAGTCCGGAAACACACGTGCTCTCATGTAAAGCCAACATGAATGGTTAAGCAGTAATAAGTGAATAAATTTTAAGAGAAAGAGTTTATGTAAAAAATTGCTGATGTTATCATAAATAACAATTGGCCCAATAGTTATCTCATCTAATTATATGAAATGAGTTAATACATGTTTTGATAGTACCAATTCCAACATAAGCAAAATTTGTTTTGGCAATTAAGTTTAATAAGTTTATTACTTTAGAATTATCTACACTCAAAGAGTTATAATATGTAATAAGGTATAGGCGCCGATGGTAGCCCGCTTAATATTTGAAAATCCCATCCAGCCATCTTAAGCTGTTGGTCTAAAAGGCCCAGCCAGATTTCCAGCAGTGTGATAGCCCATATGAGGCGAGCAACTCGGCCTGGTAGCCAACTCGACCGAGCAGTGCGAAACTAGTTTCAGTTTGAAAAGCCTGGTTTCCGCGACGTCCATCGACGACGATGACGGAAATATCTACTCCGAGCCCCTCTTCAAACTCACTCCATCTGTCAACTTTCTCCCCATCATATCCACTTGCCCCAGGTCCACCAACGTTTTAGTTCCCGGTACCAATGAGTTCACGGTGTACAAAATCATTGGCTTAATAACGGTTGTGTGTATTATTTTGAGGACTTCTTAAAGACATTGCTCACCTTTACGCTTAATTAACTTAAATGTGAGTTAAACGTAAGCTTGTCATTGATCTTGGGCATTCATAAAGGCCCTGGTGGTGGGGTCACCCATGTTATAGAGTCCTTCCGGATGAGCAGAAATATTTATTTCATCATATAATTCTTTGAGGGGTTATAGTGTTTAAACACGATGTTTTCGTTGAGCTGTCGTGCCCTTGCTGGCAGTAGACATACCTGTGGTTTGCGATTAATGTAATTTTTAAGCCATTATCATCCCACAATAGTGTCCTAATCATTAAAAGGATTCGCTATATTATTGGCTTTACAAAATTCGTAAGTGAGTTTGCATACAATTGTAGTGAAAGTTTAATTATTCTTTTACGTTACACATCTTTTGTGTGGATAAAGATTTGAAGTGGTTTCTCAATGAGCCTCTTGATATTCTATATTTGGTAGCTCTTTATTGTTTTAAAGGCTACCTTTTAAAAATGTTTTTTAGGTGGTAGTTTCAGTGAGAACTAGCTAAAATATTTTTTGATTTTTTTATTCGTAAACGATTATTTATTGCAACTTACCTTTGGATCAAACTTACATGAATTTAATATAAAGTCTCATTAATGACATATAACTTATCCACATTTGTGTTGAATCGCGAAATTCAACGCCGCGCTTTGTATTGTTACTATAGCGAAGAAATAAAAATAATTCATTCAAACAAATAATATTTAATAATTTTATGAATGTATGAATGATTTATTCATTTATTCATAAATGTTATGGTAACAACATTCTTTAAAAAAAAAACAAGAAAATCAACAAATAGATGTATTCACATTGTTTTAATGCGAACGAAGAATAATATTTTAAAGGTTTTTTTATATTTTTGTCGTTTCACTCTCTTAATATGAATTTTTATTTATTATAATTATATGATTTATAAAATAAATATTATTTAAATATACATATTTAGCATATTTGAAAGTCATGTATGTATAATAAAGTTCATAATCTCAAAACATACTCTCTAAATATACAGTAAACAATAGTAATAAAAGCAACACACGATAATAAATAAATATTATTTGGAGTGGGCAATAACAAACGTAATATTATACAATTTTTAGTAATAATTAAATTTTATAAAAAAAAAAACTCAATGAAAATAAGGTATATTTCAAACTGCGCCATCTAATTAAGATTAAATTAAAATAATTTTGATTTTTTAAGAATTTATTATTCATTGTACAATATATTCAAATTTATATTTATTCAAAGCAACTTTTGACAAATGAAAAAAAGTTTTGTATATGATATAAGAATGTTTTTAATGACAAACAGTATATTTATAGTTAACTTCATGTCCATTATACCATAAGTTTATTATATAGAGCTCTCTTTAAAAGTCATGTCTCTCTCGTATAATTCTCCACAGTTATAATTATTGAAAATCCACATTCCACATTTATTAATTTCAAATTTATTATCGTTAATTTTGATATGAAATATTATGACATTAAATTAAGATTTGTTTATAATAAATTAACCATAAACACTATTAGGACTATTTTTAATACTTATTAAGAAAACGTATAAAAATTTGAACGTAATGTAGAATTTGAACCCGCGCCTCATTGGAAACCGTTCAAGTTGTCTGACCAACTAAGCCATACGTTCTTGTGAGAACGTTTAGGTTCAAATCCCGCTACGTTCAAATTTTTATACGTTTTTTAATAAGTACTTTACTTTCCTAAGTATAGAATAACACTTTAAAAGTGTTAAAAAAGGATTATTTTATTTAATGAATCTTTCAAAATTAATAATTATATCTTTTAGCTTGTTTTTTAAGTACCTGGATCATGTATTTTTTTTTTTTTTTTATGGAAAAGGACAAGGCAAACGAGCGTTCGGGTCACCTGATGGTAAGTGATTGCCGCCGCCCACGGCCCCGTGCAACACAGGAGCAGAGGAGCTACAGGTGCGTTGCCGGCCTTTGAGGTGGAGATAGACGCGCTTTTTGAAGGTACCCATGTCATATCGACCTGGAAACACTGCCGCGGGTAGGCCATTCCACTGTTCTGTGACGGGTGGAAGGAAGTTCCTACGAAACCGCACAGTAGTGGATTGCCACGTATCCAGGTGGTGTGGATGATATTGTAGCCTATGACGTACCGTGCGGTTAGAAAATTCGGCGGCAGGTAACAGGTCAAACAGTTCTTCAGAACACTCCCCATGGTAAATGCGATAGAGAACGCAAAGCGAGGAGACGTCTCTACGCAAAGCCAAAGTATCAAGCCTTTCACAGATCATTGGGTCCCCAATGATTCGAGTGGCTCTACGTTGTATGCGATCAAATGGTTCAAGCTGATACTGGGGTGCACCAGCCCAGAGGTGAGAACAGTACTCCATATGAGGCCGAACCTGGGCCCTATATAGGGCCAAACGGTGTTTTGGCGTGAAGTACCGTCTCGCTCTGTTGATGACTCCCAGTTTCTTCGAGGCCAACTTGGCCTTGCTTTCCAGATGATCGCGATACTGGCAGTCACTCGTAACATTAAGGCCCAATATACTGATACTGGGCGCGGCTGTAAGAGGAGTGTTTTGAAAGACTGGCGATATGATAAATGGGATTTTTTTTGTGGTTAACGCGCAAACTTGTGTCTTCAGGGGGTTGAACTGAACTAAGTTCCTTTCACCCCATGAGGAGACTTTGTTGAGGGATGCCTCAATAGAAGACACAAGTTTATTTCGGCACTGTTCAGCGTTTTCCCGAGAAATACTTGCTCGGCCGGAGTAAACAGCGTCCACTGTGCTATCATCTGCATAGCAATGAATGCTAGAATCCTCTAACATGTCATTGATATGCAAAAGAAACAGCGTAGGGGACAGCACGCAGCCTTGGGGAACGCCAGCGTTCACGGGCATATGTTTAGAGCAAAAACCGTCGACAGCGACCTTGATGCTGCGCCCAGTGAGAAAGCTGGCGATCCATTTGCATAAATTCTTGGGAAGCCCATAGGATGGAAGTTTAGCCAGGAGCGCCTTATGCCAAACTCGATCAAAGGCCTTCGCCATGTCCAAACTAACTGCCAGGCCCTCTCCCTTGCTATCAATAGCCGCTGCCCAGCGGTGGGTAAGGTAAACCAGAAGATCACCGGTTGAGCGACCATGGCGAAAGCCATATTGTCGGTCATTAATCAATCGGTGATCCTCTAGATAAACCAAGAGCTGGCTATTGATGATGCCCTCCATGACTTTTGAGAGCAGGGAGGTGATGGCAATAGGCCTGTAGTTAGATGGATCGGACCCATCGCCTTTCTTTGGGATCGGGTGGATAAGAGCGCTCTTCCATGAATCTGGGACTACGCCGACTGAGTAAGAGTGCCGAAACAAACGCGTTAGCACCGGTGTCAGCTCAGGAGCACAAGAACGGAGCACTAAGGGAGAAATGCCATCTGGCCCGCTCGACTTGTGGATGTCCAAAGAGGACAGAGCTCGCCTAACAGCTGTTTGGTTAAACTTAACCTCAGGCATTGAGCTCTGGCACCGCGGGATGGTCGGCGGCGTTGATCCTTGGTCATCCAAAGTCGAGTTTGAGGCAAAGAGACCGCCCAGGAGATCGGCTTTCTCTTTTGCCGTGTGGACCAAGATGTCATTTCCCGTGCGTAATGGCGGAAGCGAAGGCTGGCTAAAGTTGCCAAGTGCCGCCTTTGAGAGCGCCCAGAACTGATGAGTTCCGGACGGATAGCTCTCAAGCTTCTCGCCAATTTTGGCGATATGCTCGGACCTTGCTCTGGCAATTTGCCGCTTAAAGAACCTAGAGGCTCGGTTATACTTCCTTTTTGAGGTTTTCACCTCCGGATCCTTAGTAACCAATGCCTCAGCCCAGATTTGATATGCCTCGCGTTTGCTAGAGGCAGCAAGCTTGCAAGACGTATCAAACCAAGGCTGTGACTTGCCACCGATTGGCACTACAGCACTAGGAATATAAAGTTCCATGCCCTGTAGGACCACGTCGGCAACAGCAGCGGCACAGCAGCGGCACAGGATGTAACAGAATAAAATATTTTTTCTCTTATTTTAAACACTTTTAAATAGTAAAATTAATTTATAATATTGGCAATTGGTATTTTCTCACAATTTTAAAATGAATTAATAATAAATGGATCTTGAGATTGAATAAAATATTAAAACGTAATCAGTCATTAAATTATGTTTTTTTTTTGTATATAATTTTTCAATATGATTTCATTTAAAATGTTTTGAAAGTATAATAGTCCAATAATGTTGACTATACTGATGGCGTTTAAATAATAAAAATTGACACAGAGCTGAAACTTGGTAGAGACTGTGAAAATCAATACAAATAAAAATATCAAGAATCCCAATCGATTATATGCTTGCCACATAATTTATAGAATTCTCTTGAACAGCAAGTTAGTTAAAAAAAATAAAGTACCGCCGTGGCCTTGTGGCTGCTCTGAGGATAGCCGTCGATGGTTTGATTTTTGATTTTTTCTTGCTTTTGATTATTTCTTTTCCGAGTGTATCTCGCGCTAAAGTTCATAATACCTAACTTTGGTCGCGACTCGTCGACTGATACTATTTCTAAAATATATTTGGGGTCTTGCGATTTTGTGTTTTTTGAATGTTTATGATTTAAAAAAAAATATATATATATATACTTTTTTTGTAATAATTTAGTATTGTACATCTCTTCTGTACATATTGTAAATATTGTAGTATAAAATTTCCATATTAATTATAGTTAGATAAAAGGATGAATAATATTTAATAAAAATAATTAAATGTTGGGTTTTGATGTTACTTATATATTAAGATGATTAATAAATATAGAAATTAACGTAAACATGTGTATTTTTTCATGTAATGTAATAATTTATAGTGAGATAAATGATTATCAATTTCTCAATAAGAAGTTTTGATTGAATATTTGAAGGCCTAATGGAACTGGTTATTATCTAATATAATTGACAAGGGATTCGTCTTATAATGGAAGTTTAAATATATTATGTATTCACTTAAATATTTCCTAAAATGATTATGTACTTTTTATTTATAATATATTGTATGTAGAATGTAATAATAGCAATTTTTAGAGGCATGCTAAAATTACTTCTTATTGTGATATTGAAATGATATGCTAGAAACAAATACCTATAGCATTTAAAATGTTCTGCCAAAAGACATTATATTAAAAATTTTTAATAGATTTATAAAAAATGTAATTCCAGACAGTTGCTTACCTGCCTAGAATAAAGTTAGTACTGTATTTACCAGAGATTCAAAACTAAAGTGCAATTATTACTGCTCTAATAATAATTTCTCAAAAAAAGGACAACTATATTAGTTCATAGTAACTGGTTTATTTATTTAACAAAAAAAAAAGATTAATGGAAAGTACATATTAATATAAACAAATGAGTTCTTTAGTACTTAGTTGTGAATCTTTGAACTGTACATACTTTGCTTGCAAAAAAAATGTAAAAAATGTTTGATAATATAAACCTTTAAGTCCTCTCTTATAGATTTGTGAAATTATGCAATAATTCATGTATTTTATAAGCATAATGTGATAAATTGTGAATTAATAAACCAAACAGGTCATATTTCAATAAACATCGTTATTTTATTTGTTTTTTTTGTATATAGTTTTAACATCCTTCATATTGATCTTTCCTATATTTAAGTGTTTAAAAAAAATGTTCTAGTCTCAATTCAACTAAAATCTATAGCTTGTATTTCGTTAAAAAGTACTCCATTTAATATTTATTTTTAGGGCATAGGAGAACTAGTATTAAGACACTCCGTTTCCCGTTAAGACATTTTTACCGAACTCTTGAGGCATTGGGTGTTGAGCGTTGGAACTCAACACTGCGTTTTACCACCTAAAATGCGCAAATGAAAATATTAGATATTTCATTTCCCCAAATGGGAATCAAACCTACACAAGTTGCGTTTTCAGTCGCACATGTTAATAAAAAAATCTTTAAAATTTGTATATTGTCAAGACAACCAAGATTTTAGTTCATATCTATTCTCAAATAACCACATCTATTTTAAATTAAATAATAATAATAAGACACAAGTTAATTGCAATTATATTTTAATTATGTTTACACTTTATATAGTCCGTAAATATATCATCACTTAAAATTATTTTCAGACTACAAACGTGAAAAAATTAAATAATTTAGATCACTAATAGTATTTTATTATTTAAAGTATCACAAACATTAGATAAGAGTAACTGCACTGAAAGCGCAAAGCATTGGTTAATGAATTGATAAACAATTAAATTCTAACACATAATATAAAATATACAAACATATATTTATAATAAATTTTGAAAATGAGACGTGCATCTTTTTTGAATAAAAAAATGAGATCATGTATATTTTTTTTTTATTTTTTATATCTAATGGATATTTAAATATTTAACTTCACTGTTTTTAGTGTTAGAATTTAAATGGTCAAAAAAAAAGGTTAATAAAGTATGTGTGGCCGCACACTAAAGTAAATAATAAAAGTACATATAAAAAACGAAAAAATTAAATACAATAATAATGATTTCTTTTTCTTCTTATAAACAATTTAACATAAAAAATATCAATTTTTATCATTTTAACCGATTTTTTCTTGATAATAACATGTTTTTCAATATAATAATATTTTTAATTTTTTTCTTTAACTTATCACAATTAATTGTAGTATGCAAATCTAGTGTGCAGCTTTAAGGTCACATAGAAGACAAAAAGTATGTATTTAATACTTTTTTTTGTACAGTCATAACATCTCTTAATAAACTGCCATATATGTTGCAAATTTATTCTTCAATTAAACGTTATATAGAGAAATGAAAAAAAATGTTTTTTCTATTTACAACTTTGTTTTATAGAACAAATAGCAGACACTTTGTAATCGCTTGGCGAAGAATTTAAAATATATGGACACGCCCTCTTTCAATGAAATGCATATAATTGAAGCATTCTCTTTATTTACATTCACAACTAGTAGTATAAAGTCCGGTTAAATCAATGAGAATCTCACTAAAGTCGATATGTGGAGGGAGATTGGCAGCGAGGTTCTCTATTGATTTGCTAATAACTAAGGTTGCCAACTGTACTGTAATATAATTATGTACTATTTAAATAATATACTGTTGACAATTTAATTACTGAATAATGGAAAACAATATTACAAGTTCTAAATGTACAAATAAACTTAAGTATAGAAATGAATCAAGATTGTTCCTATAAACATAAATAATATAGCTATGTATTTTTTTAATGACATCATATACACTAGTTTTGATAGATAATATTTTATATAGGTTGTATGTTTTGCAGACGAAATGTTGGCAACCCTAGCTTAAACCATTTTTACTTACACCATAATCACTTAATACAAAGTTACAAATAACTCGTAGTTTGCGAAGTAACATTTATAGGGATCTTGACTAAGCTTGTTTGTTTCACTTACGTTTAAATATATACAAAGCGGCACCATTTAAAAAAATAAGTGTCATTTACTTAGAAAATAAAAAAGAAAAAAAAATCGAAAAACAAAGCAACTAAAGTGGTACATAATTACAAAAATATGGAGAACGATTTTTTTTATATATATTAATCACTACTAAAAAATATGAATATATTACGTTATCATCAACAAATACCACAGAGCACTTAAATAAAACGTAAAAAGAGCAGTAAAATAATCCAAAATAAAATATAAACATTTACAAACGCGAGTGAGCTGCTCCACTTACTGCTCGTATATCACTTTCACTTAATACATCGAGATTAACGTATCTATACAGTCTTATGCACTCTGTAGTGAACTGTCTGTTTACTAGACGGGCGCGGGGGGACGGAGGGGGAGGAGGGGTGCGGGCCGGGGAGCGGGGAGTCACAGGGCGCATGGGGTAAGGTCAGCGTGGGGAAGAAGGATGGGGTGACTTCAGTGGGCGCGCTGGTTTCTCACGCCGCCCCGTCTGTACTTGCAGTTGTCTCCGAGCCGGCCTCTAGCCAATGAAGGGGCGCTCGGGTTACGACACGGGGGCGTCGTCAGCGGGCGCCCTGATCTCGCACGCGGCGGAGAGCTGCGCGGGCGCGGGCGCGGGGGCGGGGGCGGGGGCGGGGGGCCCGGGCGGCGGGGGCGCGTCGGGGCCCGCCTCGAGGTCGGGCGGGTGCGGCGCGCCGTAGAGGAAGAGGCTGCGCAGGCGCGAGGTGGAGGCGGAGGAGCAGGGCAGGTCGTCGTCGCTGGGCGCGTCGGCCACGTCGGCGGTGACCTCGAGGCGGTGCGCGGCGGGCGAGGCGGCGTCGTGGCCGCCCAGCGAGCCCGCCAGCCCCGCCAGCGACGGCGCGCGCGCCTCCGCCTGCTGCGAGCCCGCCGACAGCGACGCGTCGCCTGCCAAGTCATTCATTTATTAGAAATATTTCTCGCTAATAGCTCTGGTGTCGAGCCAAAGCTGCTGTGTGCGGAATACAACGTGAAACTGATTTATTTTATTCATTTAGTTAGTCTCCTGACTACATTATAATTGTCAAGTTTCACAATAATAACATTTACAATAAAAATAACATTAATCTACATATAAAAAAAATCCCCAAACTAACCAATGCTAGGCTCAAGTCGTCTCGACACAGCATCCAAATCCCCGTGATCGATGGTTTGCTCCAAAGTGTCGTCGGGCGGTGAAGCGCAACCTCCTGCACGACATAGTGACACCGGCACTACACCGTACACGTAGAATAGTAGTATAGGAACACCTATGCCCACCGCGAGACCAGCTACTAGAGGAGATATGAGAAGCTGCGGGTAAAATGGTACATATTAATAAATATAATTATTTAAAAAGCAAATTTGTTTATAAAATAATTAATTTCTTTGCATATATGCACACAAATATATAAGTTTATAAATTCGTACCAGAAAAAAATTACATATGGTTCATTTGTTTCAAAGAAAGTCGCATAAAATTTAAAAAAAACAAACAGAAGTTAAAATTTGACTAAACAATAATACACACAATCAATTGCATAAAAAAAACAACTTAATTTAAAACAATAACCTCACAAATATAATTATAGCTGTCAAGAATCTAATATTTTCATATTATTATAAACAAAGAAAAACCTAAATACGAACCGCAACAGCAACAGCCGCGGCGACAGTCGCCCGACGCCTCACAGGCCGTGACCGACGTAGCCTGCGATGGGCGCGCCTCCCCGCCCACAGGGGAAGTCCCACTAGCAACGCGGGCAGCGCCACTCCCGCCACCACGGCTATACCGAGGGGAGCCCCCGCGAGCGTGCCGAGTTGCCAGAGCAATTTCTTTTTCCGAGACCATGGCTTTTTACCCCAGAATGTGCAACCGCTTGGACTGTAACAAACGTGTTTTAAGTTAGTTTTACCTATAACTAGAGAATTTAGTGATAAGGCCATTTGCTTTTCATATAAATTTTCAATTTTTATTTTTATTACTTTCGTCAGCTTCACGCTTTTCCCCACACAGCAGGACTTTTTGATCGTGGTCGCATGGCTGCTTGAGTGAGTGTATTTTAATCTTGGATTTCCATTGAATTAAAAAAAATCACAGATATCACAGAATCGTGAGAATTACTAATAACTGAATTACATAACAAAGTAAAATAAAAAACGTATTAATTAAAGAAAACATTTCAAATTGTAATTAATCAGATAAAAATATAATGATATAATCAAATTCTACTGTGTATTATCACACAGTTATTAGAGATGGTGGGAATTATAAACACAAAGGTTAATTATTATCAGACTTCAATACAAAACTAAAATTTAATATGTATTAATCACCGGTTTTCCCCCAGTCTACTATATTTATATAATATTATGTTTCCCACATTTGATTTTTAAATTTTGTTTACGATTGTCTTTCCAAGAATATTTATTGCCTATCAGTTTCTCACTGTAATTATTATCTATATTGCAGAGAAGGCAGATGAAACCTAGTGTTAAGACACAACGCTTTCCACCCAACATCGAGAAATAGGGTTTTTTTTTAATGGAAAAGACAAAGTCAACGAGCGTACGGGTCACCTGTTGGTCTTCTCGCAACCTTCAGTATCGAACCCACAACCATCCCGTCTACGACCCTCACTCTATCCCACTGCGGATCTATAGCCTCAATCTATTTATATCGTAATAATAGCTTGTCCAAAGCATTTGACATTTCCTGTTTTGTTGTTATTCGGTGTCAAATAACTCGGTCATAATCATATAAGATTTATTTTATTTGTAATATCAATTCAATTATAACCTTGAAATGTCATTCACGTCCGATCTGATGTCTAAAGAGTATTCACGTTTTTTTTAAACGTATTATTTTAAATTTACTTTCAGACGAATGCTACATTTTTTTGTGAGCAGACGTGATTTTATGAATAATTTTCATTATTACTTGAACAACTTTCCGCTACACACACACACTATTTAAAAGTGTTGTTTTATATTTAAAATAAAAAAAAATTACTAAGAGGAAACATAGGGGGCCATTCGTGGCGCAGAGTCACAATCGTGCGACTGTAAACGCGGCAGACGGTGGGTTCGTTTTCCACTCGAGGATCTGAAATATTTTATATTTTGCATTAACTCGCTTTGGTAATGAATTGTGTTCTGGAACGGAGTATCTTAGCACTAGGCTCCTTCAACGTATCCTACTCAAAAAAAATACAGACATCCAAATTGTTAACTATTTAATACTGCCACTAAATCATTCGAAATGTGGAGAATGGAATGTCGTACTAGAATCTTTAACGACACATATACTATGTTCACATTATCACATATATGTGTAAATAAAAAAAAACGTATTTAAATAAAGTTCAGTTCAATTATAATTATTATAATTAAGTATGCCCAAAAACAACGAAAGTTACCTTAAATAATGTAAATCTGACACTTCTTTCATGCAAAGCCAGCAGAACTCGGCGCCGCAAACGCAGCACACCATGTGATTACACGAACCGTCCTCCACTTTCACAATGAATACCGAACATCGCGGGCATGGCTTCACTTCGCCTGAAAAACGAGAAGAAAATCTATAAATATAATAAAGTTGTATATGATCGTTGTCCGTACATGAAAGATACTTGGGTAATTACTGGTGGCATTTATCAATGTAATAGAGTCCAAAACAATGGTCGTCATTTTTTATCTGTTTGTGTGTTTGTGCACGCTAAACTCAAAAACGGCTTAAGCAATTGAAATACGGTTTCTTTATTTAATTCCCGCAAACCTTCCTTAACAATTAGTGTTTATTTTATTTTATTCTGTATATAAAAAAAAATTCAATTATAAAGTAATTTGTTCGACAAAAGTATTCAATGTTCCATTTAATGCCATAGTAATGTTTGTAATTATTAAGTAAATAAATAATTGTGTAGTACAAGAGGGCGAAGCCGCGAGAGGTTCGCTAGTAACATAATATAATACTCTCATAAAGGCCGTAGCCAAACAATTGAACTCGACTGATAGCTAAAATTAAGACATTGTTGATATATTCAATTTAATAAAAAGCATAATAAAAAAAACTCTCTAGTTAATATTATTAATCATAACAAAAATATGTATGTATATAGAAACGTAACTTCACATATATGGTTTAAAAATATTTATATAACAAAGCCAATATAACCGTTAATACCGTTAATACAAATATATTAATTTCAGATTTTTTTTTTAGCTTCACGCTATATCCAGCACATACCATAGGCCGACTCATTCCATTAAGACGTTTCCGTTATTTACTTTCCGCTGAATTCTAGAGGCATTGATTGTAGGTTGATTGGCGAAACTTAACGCCGCGGTTTTTCTCGTTACCGAAGCAAGAAAATAAAAATATTTAATCATTGAGCGGGGATCGAACCCACAACCTGTCACATTTACCGTCACCCGCTTGCGCCCCTGCACTTCCTCAATAAATAAATACAAGAAGTAGTATATAAACTAAATTAACGACCATTCAACAAGTGGTGGGCGGTATTAGAGCCATATTACCACCATAAAGAGCTTTGGTGGGTCATGGCTTTGTCGTGTAAATAAGTCTCGAAAGAGTGGGTGTACCAAGGCGTAGGCGTCTTTACTGCTTCTATAGCAACAATTACGTATTCTTGGTATCGCGCGAGGAGTTTGTGTATGTGAAAGACAAAATTAAATTTGTCGTAGGAAATTGAAATTTTGTATTAAAATTTATTTCTAAATAAATTAACTACTGGGGCCAGTCGTGGCGCAGCGGCACAAAGTGTGACTATTAAACCGACTGGTTGTGGGTTCGATTCCCACTCGAGGAGATGAAATATTTAATTAAATTTATATTTCCATTTCTTCGCTCTGGTGTCGAGGTTAAGCGCGGCGTTGAGTTCTGCCACTCAACACGCAATGCCTCCAGAATTCGGCAGAAAGTGGGGAACGGAGTGTCTAAAAACAATAGGTTCCCTCTGCCTACCCTGCTGTGTGCGGGATACAGCGTGAAGCTGATTTATTTATTATTTATACATTAGCTACTGTCAATAAATTATATCGTACAGAATTAAAAACTATCTCGCAAGTAGTTGCACACGCGATGGTAGTGGGCTCAATTCCTAATGGCGTTTATATAATATGTATTTCAAATTTGTTCATCCATCTGATAGTCATCGGTCATAGATTTGGTTCTCAACAAAGACTCATTTCCACACTCATTTATATTCCACTATCCTCCCGACCAAGTTGGGCGGAAAATGTATACGTGAATCTGTTATTACGTTAAAAGTTACCTACTTTTTCTTTTGGAATACCTACACGATTAAAGCTTAATTTTTATTGTTTTCAATACCTCGAATTACCATATATAAAAGTAATTTTATAACGAACCACCCTTACCTAATTCCATGTCAGTCAAGGGCAGAGGCTGTCGAGGCATGGGGTGTCGGCTGCGCCTGGCCGCGTCGCAGGTCTGCGTGGGGTGCCACGCCGCCTTACAGTGGTAGCAGAAGGAGGCCCCGCAGCCAGGCGCCAGACACGTCAGCTTGGGGCACGAGGCGCAACCCGCCGCTATTACTGCGAAACTGATTAAGATGGGAAATTAAACATCACTTCTAGTGGAACTAATTAAATTAATGTGCAAGGGGACTGTGTTGCGTTTAAAAGATGATGAATGCTACAAAAAGATCAGGATCATCAAGTCGTTACCTACACCTATAGGAAATACTGTTGTTTGACATTATTTTATATTTATCTTTTCTGCTATGGACGATACGAAAAAAATGCAAGTTACAATACATAAAATTGAGGCCATCGTGGCCCAGGGGTATAAAGTACTGTAAGACAACGTTTGCGGGTTCGATCTCCACTCGGGGGAATTATTAGCTCTTAATTTTTTAATTTCTTCGCTCTGGCACCAAAGCAAAAACATACAGATAGAGCTTATCAAAAAAGCCATATTCAGAAAAAGTAACAACACGGATTAACTCCCATACAATTCTAAACACCTCGTACAGCGAACGCTCAATTTTCGTAAGCCAACCTGGATCAGCTGACTTTAATTACACGAATTAATGGGCAAGTGGTTGTTAGATCGTCGACAACGTTAAGTTATATTTAATTAGATTAAAAGGTCGAAACGTGGCGATAGTGGTAATGCTCTGAAGATTAACACCGAGATTATAGGCAAGTATACCTACATGCTCAAACAGGGCCTTTGAATTGTGAAATTTTAACGAAAATATAAATTATACAATATTTGTTAAAGTATATTTTACAGAGACCAGTCGTGGCACAAGGGGCACAAAGTGTGACTGTAAAACCGACTGGTTGGCGGTTCGATCCCCATTCGAGGAGGCGAAATATTTACTTAAATTTATATTTCTCAAATCAGTCAAAGCGTGACGTTGAGTTCTGACGTTCAGTTCTTCATTCGACACGCAATGCCTCCAGAATTCGGCAGAAACTGGGGAACGGATTGCCTTAACACTAGGTCCCCTCTGCCTATCCTGCTGTGTGCGGGATACAGCGTGAAGCTGATTAAAAAAAATATTTAGTTTTAAAAGCATCGTGATTTATTATGACTCTCTTAAACAGCCACCTTAACCAGCTTGTATTTTGCCAATTACAAGCAAAATAAATGAAGGGTTTTTTATGGGGACCTGATTCTTGGGTATTCCTCGATTTTTCAAGATCGAATTGCCTTATTTATACCAATTAGATAAGCTATAAATAAACACCATTCTATTTCCTGTTAAATGTCCAAATAATAATTTTGGAAATTGACATCTCGACCTGAAATACTTACTTATAATAATAAAGACATATAATATAAGATCGAGCGAGTGATCGAAATATACATGTATATAGAATATTAAAATAGTGCGTAGATAAAAAAATATATATATATATATATATATATATATATATATATATATATATATATATGAGATTTACAAGGAATGTGGGGGACATTAAATAGGACCTTTCCAGGCTCAAAGATAAACCTATAAATAAATTTAACATTTAATAATTATAAGCCTAGAAAACCATTAAGTGGAAAAGCAATAAACTTTATCGATTATAGTAAATTAAAAATAAACAATAAAGAATATCTAAAGGGCAGTTAGTCACCTGCAGTCGGGAGCGGGACACCACCTAGTGTCGGGGTCGGCGGCGAGCGCGCGCCGTACTGAAAACTCTTCATACTTGTCGTACAGCGCTGGATTATCTATTATTCGTCTGACATCTGTAATTAAATGTCATTTATTATATTATTCAGTTTCACGCTGTATCACGCATGTAGCATTTAAGGCAGTGTGAGTGCTTAGTGTTAAGACACTTCTGCCCAGTTACCAAATTCTCGAGGCATAGAATGGTTAATTGGCGGAACTTAACGCCGCGCATTGCCTCGACAGAGCGAAGAAAAGAAAATATTTCATATTTCTTTTCGCAAGTGGACATCGAAGCCACAAGCTGCTGCGTCAGTCCCACGCTGGTACTCACGATTGGCCTCTTATTTTTTATACATAAAAAAATATCGTTGAAAATGTCAAACAGTTGTGTATAATAGTTAAAGTTTAAATAGTTTGAAGGATCTTTAGCCTATGCCCTTTACTTAGAAGAATAAATTGTGGTCCATTTGAGAGATTAAAATATTTAAATTATTTATGGAGCTGCATATTTTGTTAAATAAGATAATTCGATCTGATCATTTGAAAGATTAGTAGTGAGTCTGAGCAAAATGATTGAGGCCAGTCGTGGCTCAGGGGTACATAGTGTAACTTTAAAATCGACTGGTTGTGGGTTCGATCCCCACTTCAGGAAATGAAATATTTAATTACATTTATATTTTTATTTCTTCGCTATGGAGTTCCGCAGCTCCAGAACTCGGTGGAAAGTAGGGAACATCAACGTCAAGTGTCTTAACACTAGGTTCCCTCTGCCTACACAGCTGTGTGCGGGATACAGCATGAAGCAATTTATAATCTGCATAGATTTGATTTTAAATATAATAAAATTTTTGTGCCAAATGAACAAAAAAAATTTTCGGAATTTAACACATCACATAGAGGGAAAAATATACGTTTACTTCATTTTAGATTGTTTGATTATACTTATTGGTATATAAAATTATCGAAACATTTAATCATAAGATGATTAATAATTTCAACAATGACGCACTGCAAAAACGAATCGGTACCTATTTATTATTTAATGCCAATATACTTTCAATGGGTATAGATACAAGATGTCGACACTGTTAGATCATAAGATGTCGTCAACGTTCCCTTTAATTATATACCTTTTAAACACAATTTTCCTAAGTAATAAACAAGCGAAGTTACTCTTGGAAAATGACAAGACTTTAATGAACTTTCGATATGGAAACTCATCTAACTTACTGCAAAGGCATTTTGTTGTCAGCAATAATATAAAAGACCCACTTAGAAAATAGATCTCAAAGAAAAAGAATAGTTAGCAAATTTACTAAAAAAACGGATTCATCGGAGACCAGTCGTGGTGCAACGGCACAAAGTGTGACTGTAAAACCGACTGGTTGTGGGTTCGATCCCCACTAGAGGAGATGAAATATTTACTTAAATTATGTTTCCATTTCCTCCCTGTGGTATCGAGGCAAAGCGCGGCGTTGAGTTTTGCCACTCAGAACGCAATGCCTCCAGAATTCGGCAAAAAGTGGGGAACGGAGTGTCTTAACACTGGGTTCCCTCTGCATACCCTGCTATGCGGGATACAGCGTGAAGCTAATTTAATTTATTTATTTTTAAATTAAATTAATCCGCATTAAAAAAAACATATGTTAAAATAAAATTTTATTAAATTAATATGATGATATTAAATGCCGCAAAATCACAATGGAAAACCACGTTTGGCGCAGATCACAATATCGTTATATCAACGTCACGAGGCGAAATTATAATTACATTTTCTTCATTAAGTTAACTATTAATAAAATATTTGTATACGAATTTCTCTTATAAATAATGAACCTATCAGTAAATGTAATTATACAACTACTGTCAACCATTGCATATTTTAATAATTATAATGAATTAATATGTATTACCATTTGTGCTAAAATATTAAAAATAAACAGTCTTATTTAGTTTTTTCCCATAAAGTAGAGAGAACACGGTGATAAGACACTCCGTTTCTCAAAATCCGTCCAATTTTTCAACTAGTTATTATTATGTTTATGTCTACTAAAATGGGCAGATGAAAAAATTTCAATATTTATATATTAACTGTCAGACGCTATTCCACTGCGACGACCACAAAGGCTTAAATTATTTGAAAAAAATTGCACGTCTCTACACAGCTAAAATCTTTACAGGGTTGAGATATCACATCTAAATTTCTTTCTAATTCTGCAATTAATTTCAATAGAATTAGTGCGCACAATTATACTGTAATCTACTTCTCTTATTCTATGTCAGTTTTTTTTTTATTGAGTATACCTACTTACGAAGTTTGTGGGTTCTATCACCAGTCGTGGGAATACTTATATTTTAATAATTTTCCCTTATAACATAGGCTGACGTTGAGCTCTATCATCCACGATAGAGCTCAACGTCACAAGCTGTCTAAAAGAAGTGGAAAAGATTGTCATGAATATCTTTTTTACAAAAAAACAAGACTTCAACCAGTTCTCATTATCAAAATTTAACCAAACTACCCTCAAAGTGTATCCTGTATAATAAAAAAAAAAGAATAATCGAAATAGGTTGGCGTGATATTGAGTTATTCGTCCATTAGTCGCATAAATATTTAACGCAAATTAAAAACTCATATGATTTTCTCATGTATGACGTCGTCATAAATGGGAACCAAATTAAAACCATACGGGAAACATCAGCTTTCAAATAAAAAAGAATCAAGAAAATCTGTTCACTCAGACATAAAACATAAAAAAATACGGTCGAATTGATAACCTCCTCCTCTTACACAGATCAGTTAAAATTACTTACAAAAATGGGTAAAATCACAAAAACAATAATTGTTAGTAAAATTAAAATAATAAATTCATTATAATCTGCCAATGGACAATATCAGAGTGTCATAATTTTTTATTTAAATAGAATATGAGCCTCATGACATTATTATCAGTTCTCTGAATACAGGAAAACCAAACAGGAATGTACCTCGTGCGTATGTGAATCCAATGTTCGACCTCTTGATATTTTGTATTTAGTACTTTTGGACAAGTAACCTGTGCACCTTGGAAACCAGCATTAGACACTCCGTTCCCATTGAAACACTTCCGTTCCCCACTTTACGCCGAATTCTCGAGGCATTGCGTACTGTGTACGGAGTTCAACGTCGCACCTCGCCTCGAGACCACAGCGAGAAAAGAAAAATACTGAATATTTCATTTCTTAGAGTGGGAATCAATCCCCAACCTGCTACGTTTACAGACACATGCTGGCCGGATATATCTACTGCGTGTTAAAACTAAAAGGTGTGTTCTTAATTCGCGTGACAATGACATACGTTATACTAATCAAATCGTATTTTCTTATCTCGATGTTTCATTAAAAAAGGAGCTTTTTACCAGAGATATTATATTCCCTCGAGTGGGAATCAAACCCACAATCAGTCGCTTTTACATTCGCACGTTATTTATATAACGCGCTGCAAAACAAACAATATCTAATATTTACATAGGAATGTTCCACAACATTCGATCGCTACTAAACAGAAAATCATAAAAGACGCTACAAGTTTATTAGGCAGTCGACATTTTATTGACTTGAAAATACAAACTTTGATTATTTCAACGACAATAGACGTATGTCTTTACGTACAGACTAATAACGTACAAACGTACAATAAACGTTCGAAGAACATCGTCTTACATTGTAAAGTTAAAATACAAATATTTGTTTATGATGACAAAGTATATAATTAAATGTTATAGAATCTTTATGTTACTCTATATAATGTAAGTGAATTATACGGCTCTACATTTACCTTCACTTCTTGAATAGGTTACTCTCTATTGGTGCCTATAATATTGTGAATTTGTGACATACTTGTGAATTTATACGATAAGTATGGGTTCAGTGTTCCATTCTCGAGAAATAATAATTACAAGACGTAACCCATTACTTTGTTAGCGTGGACTTTAAGACGTAGAATGACGATCCCGTTTTTTCCGTTTCCGTGGGAATTAGAGAAGTCCACTTAGTGCTCCCCTAGTCTCTCTAACCTACTAACACATGCCAAATTTCAACATTTTACCACTAGTTTCGTCTGTGCGTTGTCTGTTAGTCACTCGGCAACGGAAAAGTTGTACATATATACATTATATAGATTAATTATATATGTGTTATAAGTGTTTACAGGCCAGTCGTGGCGCAAAGTAAAATTGTGGGTTCGATTCCCATTTGAGGAAATAAAATATTTAATATTTTCATGTCCTAAACCGTTTTTCCAAACGCAATGTCTCCAAAATTAAGCGGAGAGTAGGGAACGAAAGTGTCTCAATGAGAACTCTCTCTATGCTTACCCTGCTATATACTCTTATATATACAGCGTGAAACAAGAAAACAAAATAAACAGTAAGAGGAATAATTAATTTATTAAATAGTAAACCGTAAATCATAAATAACATGTCCATCACCTGTTCTCGACAACGTTTACTGTCTACAAATCAGTCAATTACAATACAATGATACACGGAAACGAATAGTTAATACGTCTCAACTCATCGATCACTATTCAACACGCCATTGTTTTTAATAAATATTTAAAAAATGTTCTTTTTAACTGTAATTATAACACTATAATAATAAATTTGTCTCTATAATGTCCATCATCATCTATGTATTGGTACAATTGGTTGTGGGTTCGATTTCCACTCGGGGGAATGAATAATTTTAATTTTTCGCCAGCCTAATAAAGTGCAGCGTTCAGTTTCGCTACTTATCGCAATATATCTCTCAATCGGGGCCAAGATTTTATCATTCGAGTCCTACTTCGTTCCTGTTATATCCACTGTGAAGATGAAAAAAAATATACTATACATTTTCAGTCGCATTTTTTTATTTTGCTTCCAGCACGTGTCAGTTGGCAATTTCATTTCTATATTAACATATTGTCAAAAAGATGATTCGAAAGTATATACGACAGAAGCAACGTATTGATATGGAACAAAAAACCGGACAGGCGCGAGTCAGGCTCGCCTACCGAGTGTTCCGTACAAAATTTAGAGGTTCCGAGCTTTTTTTAAATGAAAGCTTAGCTTAGCCAGAGTTCTTTCATCCGATACTTCACTTGAACTAGCGGCTTCAATACCGAATTTTGCACCCCTTTTAAGGCTATTATTTTTTATCAATTAACCACAAATGTATAGTTTTCAGATTTTTCCTTTAACTAGTAAGTACTACCTGTAGATGCTAGATGCCAAATTTCATAATTCTAGGTCAACCGGAAGTACACTATTTATTTTGATTGCCTTAATACATTATGTTAATATACGCGTTTTGTACGATATTAACGACTAACTTTTTTAAGTAAATATAGAAATATGTTTTTTTTTTTTTCAGGAAATCATAAGATCGTAACCCTGAGTGTATGATTTAAATTTCAACTCGATATTTCTAATCGTTGCTAAGATAGACTCTTGACAGACAGACAGACGGACAACAAAGTAATCTTATAAGGGTTCGTTTTTCCCTAAAACCCTAAAAAAAAATTGTTTATTAATATGGAAAAAGAATACTTACTCAAAATATACAACTTTAATATAAAATGCCATTTAATTATAATAAAGTTAATACTAGTTTTCTTATTATATCTATTTGTGATTAGAAAGAAAATATTTAGACACTCCATAAAGCTATCACAACTTTTTTATAAAAGATTTAGTATTGACAACTACCAAGTGCATTAAGAACAAACATTACGGATTATAATTATCTTATCACAAAAAATATAGATAATATTGTTTTCTTTAATACATTCCCGGAAGCTATAATAAACACAATAGTATGTAATAAATAGGTTAATTCACTAAAAAGGTATTATAGTCATGTATCTCTATCTATACATATAATACGTTATCAGCGACCTCGTAGCTAGTGACCTCCCACAACCGACTGTGTAGTAGTACTCATTGATTATCTTAAGGTAATGAAAGTTTCTTTTTTTTACCTTCACGCTGTATCATATAAGGGGAGGCATGGGGACCTGGAAACCTGGTGTTGAGGCACTTCGTCCTATTAAGACACTTTCTTTACCTCCCTTACCCACTATCGAATCGAATTCTGGAGGCATTGAATTTTAAGTGGCGGAACTTAACACCGCTATGGTCGTTTTTAACTATTATATTCCATTTGGGCATCTAAGTAACATTTTTAAGAAGTCATAGAATTTATAATATTTACATAACAGTAATTAGATACATAACAATAAACGATAGTTATGTTCTTGACATTCATAATGCAATAGAATTATTATTCAAAATTTTTTTTCCAGGCTTTTTAGAGGCCAGTCGTGGCGCAGTGGCACGAAGTGTGACTGTAAAACCGACTGGTTGTGGGTTCGATCCCCACTCGAGGAGATGAAATATTTACTTAAATTTATATTTCCATTTCTTCGCTCTGGTGTCGAGGCAAAGCGCGGCGTTGAGCTCTGCCACTCAACACGCAATGCCTCCAAAATTCGGCAGAAAGTGGGGAACGGAGTGTCTTACACTAGGTTCCCTCTGCCTACCCTGCTGTGTGCGGGATATAGCGTGAAGCTAATTTAATTTGAAGCTTTTTTCCGCTTCACGCTGTATCCCGCACACAGCATTGTAGGCAGAGGGAACCTAGTGTTAAGACACTCCGTCCCCCACTTTCTGCGGAATTCTAGAGGCATTGCGGGTTGAGTGGCAGAGTGAGAATCGAATCCACAGCCGTGGCGTTACAGTGACACCTTTATGCCGCTGGGTCACGACGGCCTTAATATGTATTCACATTTTTGCCCTAACTAATGTGGCATTTACTGAATGCCACACATTAATCACTACAAATATTACAAAGCTGAAGAGTATGTTTGGTTGAACGTGCTAATCTCAGGAACTACTGATTAGGCTATAAGCGGTTAGTCACTTCGGGCATTTTGAGTGATTCTTTTGTTATACACAAACTCTTACATAATTCCATTCGACCAAGGGGACGACGGCACAAGTAAAAGCCATTTGTATATTATATAAAGGAGAACTTATAGGTTTTTTTATGACTAATACAATTTTTTTATTTCGCGTACCTAGGTGAAAACGAAATATATTTCGTCTAAAAATTCTAAGTTATAAGAAAATATTTAAAATTAAAAGTTTTTTTGTATTTTTGTATGTTACTTTAACCATTTTCCTTTATTGACCATTATCTCGACACATTCAATATGTGGATTTACCCACTTCACAGTCAAAACGACGATATATGAACGTTTCTGATAGTATGCAAACATTTATTATTTATTAATTGATATTTACAAATGAAGAAATGCATTGAATCTTAAGTGGCGGAACTTAACATAATAATAAAAAATATTTGGAGCCCACCGCAGGTATACACTAAATATATGTATGATGTAGTGGTGGTTACATTTAAAAAATAATGAAAATTAAATTTTTGAGAATAAGTCGAGGCCAGTCGTGGCGCAGGGTCACAAAGTAAAATTAAATATTCATTTCTTCGTTCTGGTGTCGAGGCAAAGCGCGGCGCTGAGTTCCGCCACTCAACACGCAACGCAGCTCATTTTTATGTAGCTCAAAGAGTTTATCACCCATATTAATATAACTAGCTGGTTGTGAGAGATCGCTAAAAAAAACTTTAAACTTTAAAATTCATTTGAGGCACATATAGGGACTACAAGGTAATCAATGGGGTCTTAGTTGTTACTTGACCTAGTGGTAATAAGTTATCAACAAGGGCAGATTTAAATCAATTTAATACACAAACCTTAGTAATATTATAATAAAATATTTTTATTATAGGTATTTTATATTTAGGTCATGAATCATTTAATTTAAAAAAAATTTAAATAAGTAAAGCAATATAACAAATAAATATTCGTTTATGTTGAAGCTTTACTTATGCTATTATCTTTTGGCATCTTTACGCAGTTTTCTCATATAGCAAGACAACAGAGGACCATGTTACAACACTCAGACCCCCATTTTCCACAATTGTGTGTTGATTAGCGCAACTCAACGCCGCATTTTGTCTGTCAGAGTGGGGAAATAATATTTTTTTACTGAGGTCAACCTAGTGTTAGTTCCCACTTAGACGCTTCCGTTTCCCACTTTTCGCAAGGCATTCAACCACGCCCTTTGCCTTGTCACCGGAGCGAAGAAATTAAAACTTTAAATATTTCTGGCGCCGGAGCCACGACGGCCTCATGATCATCACTTAAATATATTCATTCACCGAGTGGACACCGAACCCACAACCATAACGATTGAATTCAAACGCTGAACACCAACGCTAATTTAATAAGACAACAAAAAAAAAAAGAATAATCACGGTGAATTCACACAAAACTAAAGCAGCAAATCAACAAAGATAACATGACTCATTTTAGTGCGTGTGGAATTAAGTACGGACGTACGTACATACGTATCGTTTCACTAAGTCGATAACTATATTTTTTATCGTTGTAATTGTTGCAGATAACGGCTCCTTCTTTATACAGATATTTATATCTCTATCAACCGTAGAAATAGAAATAAACATTTTTAAAAACAAAAACACAACTTCATTGTTTTAAACAACTTGTTTATATTATTTGTTTATATATCATTATAAATGTAACTCTTCCATTACTGATTTAGTGACAGACAACGCAAACTTTTCAAACTTTGTGGCACAACTTTGTGTTGAAATGTGACATACAGGTTCCTAGGGCAAGCACTAACAAGGGAATCGGAAATAAAAAATTCCGAGATTCTTAAGGACCACGCAAACGATGGGATTGGGGTCAGGGCTAGGGTTACACTTCACTGGACAATAGTAGTAAATATAAATAATACAGTCAACTCTCACTTCAAAAAAAATCACAATAAAGTTCGTGATATTAAATATTACAATATATTTCCAAAGCAACAAAGCCAGTATCTAAGGTACAAATTGAAATAGTACATAGATTCATACAGTACAATGTAGCGTCGTCACGCGTTTCATATTGGAGCAAATCATTTTTCATCTATTGTCAATAAGTGCATGGATGAGAAACTGGATGTGAGGTAGACTGACACGTGTGCGTAACGTACGGAAAATGTCTATTTTTAATAGATAGGATAGGAGAGAATCCCGATATATCTATATATTGATATAAAAACTTATGAAGACTTTTTTTCATGGAAAAGGACAAGGCAAACGAGCGCACGGGTCACCTGATGGTAAGTGATCACCGCCGCCCACGACCCCGTGCAACACGAGATGAGTTACAGGTGCGTTGGTGTCATTTGAATATTTTTTCCCTATCACTACGGCCTATTGCTTCACTGTGATCTAGTATAGGAGTTCTAATTAAGCTTGTTTATACTACAAAAAAATTAAAGACAAGAAAAACAATGAAGTAAAACAAAATGCTGATAAGCTATTTAGCTTTATTTAATGGTTGTATTTTTATAATGTATTGTTACTACAACTGCCTATTATTGGTATATTTAATAATAATAATAATAATTAACTCTTTATTGTACACCCAAGAAAAGACACAACACAAGGCGGCCTTATTGCTAAATAGCAATCTCTGCCAGGCAACCTTCAAGCAGAGGAAATAGCAAATTCAGATATTAAAATAGATAGGGGTAGGGTGCAAAAAAAAAAAGAAATATATACATATAAATATACATAAGGGTAAAAAATAAATAAGAATGTAATTACCATATACAATAATATATTATACACATATAAATATACATACATACAAATAAATATATATACACTATTATATAGACATAAATAAAAAGCTATAAGGTAAGAGTAAAATTTGTAATGCCAAAAAAAAGGAAAAGAACCTAAATCTTAAAGTGACATAAAGTGTAACTTTAAGCGACGTTTGAAGGTCAAAGATGTTTTGGCATTTCTGACATATAAAGGAAGGGAGTTCCACAATCTACACGCAGTTACAGTAAATGAACTGCTGTAAAAGGAAGAAGTGTGAGAAGGTATTTTTAGGGTGATGATGACGTTCAGAGCGAAGGAATATTTGTACTGAATATTTCATTATCTATCATCGTTGAATGGAATAAACGGTTTCTACAACCCATGCCTACTAGTAAATACACGAATTTTTGGAAAATATCAAAAAATATACAAACATAAGTAGTAAGATAGGGCTACTTTATTATCACAAAATTATTATTATTTTTAAATTCACGCTTGTGCATACACATACATACTATGTGCGGGATCGTACATGGTATGCCAGACCAAACTCGGAGTTAAGACCCTTCGTTTCTTGGCGTGTTGTGTTTTATTAATATAAAATTAATAATTCATTTGTTAGGTATGCACGAGCTACGTGTACGAGGGCTTTGACGTTGAAATCAAAGGGCATTACGCCAAACGTCAATGTTAATACAGACAAACACTTCCTGCAAGACATTATTAATAATTATTAATTCTTGTAGATTATATATGGAACCATTTCAAAAAACGAATGTCACCTGTACTCGATGCTAAATGCTGTTCGATCGGAGTGAGGTATACAAAATATAGACATTGGCAGTTTATAATTGCGTGTTTAATATGTCTATATAGAAATGTTTATGATTTTCAATATTTCCGGGTCGTCGAGGTACTTTGGGATAATCTGACTGTAAATGTGATGTGGTCGTGAGTTCAGCTCGAACTCAGGGTGAGTTATTGTCATTTGTACTCTGCTAAAGTAAACTTAGCGTTGAGTTCCGCCACTCACATAAAAACTATTTATTGTCTCAAAAATAAGCTAGGGAACGGAGTGTCTTAACACAAGATTTTTAGGAGGTATTGCGTGTTAAGAGGTAGAACTCAATGCCGAACTTCGCCCCGATATCAGATTAAAGAAATAAAAATATTAGATAAATTTTCATCTCCACGAGTGGGAATCGAACCCAGAATATGTCACGTTTGTTGGCCCCACCCAATTACAATTTAACAAATACAATTTACTAATACATACATAAAACAATTTTCAAACAAAAATATCGCGAACAAAGTCTAAGTCGCACACCTGTCCACGCGATATCGTAATTTCATATTAAACTGACAGCACCTTATAGTCAGCGTGACATTACAAAGGAGTGGTGTCACTCGGCGGGACTTCTTGCCGATATGCAATATTATATATAACTATCGAGGGCACTATGCACGGAACCTCTTATCCGTTAGACCTAGATTTCCAACGAGCACACTCTTTGGTAACATTCGGAGTGGCACGCAGAAGTGCACTGGAATATGCATATTCGAAATGACTCTGTATAATTTCGACGTGGAGGTAATTAAGAAACAAAAAAAAAATCAAAAAAGGCCAGTCGTGGCGCAGTGGCACGAAGTGTGACTGTAAAACCGACTGGTTGTGGGTTCGATCCCCACTCGAGGAGATGAAATATTTACTTAAATTTATATTTCCATTTCTTCGCTCTGGTGTCGAGGCTAAGCGCGGCGTTGAGTTCTGCCACTCAACACGCAATGCCTCCAGAATTCGGCAGAAGGTGGGGAACGGAGTGTCTTAACACTAGGTTCCCTCTGCCTACCCTGCTGTGTGCGGGATACAGCGTGAAGCTGAAGAAACAATTACGGTAACAATAATAATATTAATTTGCCTATATGAAGAGTAAAACTTAAATGCATTATTTTTCAGGTTCCGCATGTAGGGAACATAGTGTTAAGAATCTCCGTTCCCAACTTTCCGCTAAATTTTAGAGACGTTACGTTTTGAGTGATAGAACTCAACACTACGCTTTGCCTCGTTACCAGAGCGAATAAATGAAAATATTAATAAATAATAATTCAGTGCACCAAGAACTCATAACCGTCGCGTTTACAGTCACACGCTTGTGCCACTGCGCCACAGCGGCGTCAATACTAACTAATGTACTTTTTTTTAATGTAAATTAAGCATAACAAAACAAAAAGACTTTTGCAGTGACTGTTAAATTTCATTATATAATGTGAATGTTATAAAAAAAACAACTCACGTATCACAAACGAAAAGGAAAACGAAAATTCAATACATTTACTTTCGACGACAACCTCATATTCTTTTGCACTGTTGTTTACAACAACATGAATAGTGATCACTTGAGGTCTGTCGCGAACGCACGTACCTACTTATCGCTGTTTATATTCTACGAGACAGACGCCTTATGAGAGCAATGTATTAAATTATACGTTTTATACAGTACTGCCAACAAGTCGTGGCCCCTCTGACGTAGATGGCAGCGCAGATTTTTCTTACTTTTCACCATTAACTTACCGAGTGAACATTGCGCAAACGTTCAGAGAATCTAACTTAGAACGGCCACAACTCGTTGACCGTACTGTACGTGCTCCTCCTTAATCAGTCTCCAAGTCATAAAGATGTCTCCCTCAGTGATAAATAATAATCCAAGAGCGTTATTTATACTGTTTTAAGTATATTTCGAGTACCGTGCGAGTATTTATATTTTGTATTGCTCCAATTATTTGTTATTCAATATTTTGACATATGATCGTAAAAACAACAATATTTTCTTAAACATATTAAACAGCAGTTAGCGAGACTGCAAAATTGACAGTTTTCCTCTTTCCCTTCAAATTGTTTTGTCGCATGATTGGTGGTAGGCGAATCTTATAACAATAAGGAAAATATCTAATAATATGTTTTATTATATCTATCTATTATGACAAAATGTAAAATTTTTCATTTATAAAACAATAATAAAAACTTCAACAACTCGTGTTCAGCGAAGTGTTTTCGCTTTTCAAACTTAACTCATTTAACATTTAAAAGAAAACCTAAAAACTAACTTTTTTTTTTCACTCACCGGAAGGATGCATACTCTCGTGGCACACCGGGCAGTTGACGGGCACCCGGGCCTCGAATATCTCGATGGCCAGGTACTGTCGGAGGCAGGGCTCGCAGCAGCGGTGCGAGCACCACGCGAGGCGCATCATACTTGACGCGCTGAACGTTGAAAGGCATAGCGGACAGTCGAGAACATCGCCCTGGAACAAGTTATTAGGATTATATAGACAAGTTAATACGGATTTTTTACTTTTGATTTTTTTATTAAATATTATGCCACACTTAAAAAGAAAAATATCTCGTAAGAAAATGAATAGAAATATGACGGTAGCTGGATTTGAACCTTTTGAAAACCAAGTCCAAGCGTTCAAACCACTAAGACATACGTTCTCATCGAGCTACATCGAAATTCTTATACGTTTTTTCTTACATTTTTTTTCTCATTTAGCAATTTAAAAGGGCCAATTTACCAGCAACTTCGGTTGAGTTTAACAATGTGAATTAAAGGCCATCTAGCGAAATTATTTATTTTAAAATAAAGTAATTTAAATATACTATTCTCTATGCTTTCTTTCTCTTCACCAAAAAAAAAAAGAATAAATAATTTCGGAGAAACGAAAATATAATCCATTCAAAGGTGAAAAAAATAAATCCGCAGCATCTTTAAGTAATGAATATGAGAAAACTGAGAAAGATCAGGTACAAGACAGCAGTAATACTAGAGAGTGCTCCACAAAACCCGGTGCAAATGCATTAGCCCGACTTCCATTACATTGTATTAATGGACTGTACACAGAACAGATTTGCAGCGCTGTTCAATTCTCTTTGCTATAGCTTCATAAAAGGCATTTCCCTCTTACTTGAGTGAGTTAATAAGATTAGAACTAAATGTAGATATATTAACTATGCAAAATGAGGCCAATCGTGTCGCAGTGGCATAATCGGGTGACTGTAAGCGTGGCAAAGGGTCGATTCGATTCCTATTCGGGGAAAAAATATATATGTAAAAAATAATAATTCATATCCTTCCTTTTATTTTATATACATTAAATAGGCTAATATATTGCTATTTATATATTACATTACATTACATAATAAATAATTGACAACTAAAAAAAAATATTTATTATTTTCTCACACTATTTATATAACAGCTAGTAATAAGCTTAAGTAAAGGTCAAGTTCTTCAATAAAAAAATAAAAAAAAAGCTTCCAAGAAATTACACAATTAAAAAAAAGTATCAATTGAACACACCATACCTAAAGAACAAATAAAAGATACTAGAATAACTACAAAACACGTTCGCAGCATTTTTTTCTAGAAATATCACATAATAACATTATTATGACACATTTATATGTTTATATGAAAAAGGTATTTAATTGTTTAAAGATCAAGCAAGTTAATTGATATCTAGGTTGATACAAAATTATATAATTTTTATATCATATGCAAAATATTCCTATACTACTGATTATAAACAAAATAAATGTTTTTTTTCCACGTACATCCCCAGCGTCGACAGAGGTACCTGGGAACCTAGTGTTAAGACACTTCGTTCTCACACTTCTCTCGACACTTCCGTTCCATACTTTAAACTGAATTTTCGAAGCATTGCTTGTTGAGTTGTGGAACTCAACGTCGCGCTTTGCCTCGTTACCAGAGCGGGGATATAAAAACATTAAATATTTTATTTCCTCGAGTGGGAATCGAACCGACAACCTGTCATATTCACAGCCACACGTTTGTGCTCCCGGGACACGACTGGCTTTATATTATACAAACTACAATAAAGACAATTAATCAGAAAACTAGCAGACAATACAGTATGATTTACTTACTTTTTAATGGAACCTTACTTAAAAAAAATATGACAGTAGTCAAACAAATTTCAGTAGTTCTTTGAATACGACAGCTTGATTAAAATAGAAAAGCTCTGTGTACATTTAGTCAGACATGATGAGCATTTTCTAGGAAATATTATATGGAAAATTTATTTTTTCTTCAAATTATTTTTTAATTTGGTACTAATTATATATATTTTTTTATAATTTTAATATATAAGGAATTAAAATCTTCAATGCTTGTTTGAAGTACATATTAACTAAGAAAATTTCTTTAAAGCAAGATACTCTGTAAGAAAATTATGGTAGCTACTACAACATCATTTTTAAGAATCAGAAATAATTATGTAGATTTTATATTATTGTTATAATATATATAACAATAAAATTCACGCTATGCAGGATAAACACAAGTTAGTTTAACACTAGTTAAGACACTCCATTACCCACTATCCGCCGAATTCTGAAGAGACGTGTTAAATGGCGGAACTCAACGCCGCGCTTTGCCTTAACACCAGAAGAAAATATAAATTTAAATAAATACTTAATTTCCTCGAGTGGGGATCAAACCCACAACCGGTCTCGTTTACATTCACACGACTGGCCTCTTTTCTAATGAATGTTATATTGTTGTATATACTGTAGTCAGTAACTGGAATTTAAATGTGACTGAGAAAAAGATTTTAATTAATGAGATTATGTAATTAATACCTGACCGTAGTTCTTACAATGGAATGTTTATTTTTTTTTTTACATTTTGCATTTTTTTGTTTAATTATATATTTTATTGTATCTGTAATTATTTATTATTATTTTTTTATCACTATAAATTTACATTAAACATAAAACAAACAAGTTTAAACGAGGTAAACCGTAAAATGCGGAATATTAAAGTATCTAAAAAAAAAGAAGAACAAAACATGTAATTAAAATGGTAAATATTTACGAATAAAATGAACCAGATTGTATTTGTTACCTTATTATAAAAACAAAAATAAGAATTTTGAGGCCATCATGACCCAAGGGCACAAGCGTTTGACTGTAACACGACAGTTGTGAGTTCGATGTTCCCACTCGGGGGAATGAACTAATATGTGTTAGGCACCAAGACAAAAGCGCAGCGTTGAGTTCCGCCACTTAACACGCAATGCTTCGAAAAATTGGCGTATGTGGAAGGCGGAGTCACTTACGCCTGTCTACACTGCAATAAACAGGATACAGCGTGAAACTGAAAAAAAAACAAACTAACAAATTTAGCAAGATTTAAAGCGAAAGCCTAGAAACGATCAGAAGCTGTTAGCACTAAGTTCCCGTAGCATAAAAAGTGGGTTAAGCTTTGATTTTACGAACGGAGTAGGCCTTTTGGTTATCACAGCAGTTTTATAGTATTTACGTCAACCTCGTTAAGTGAAAGTCAATTACGCCTCGCTGGCCTGCGGAGCCTGGCCCGGTGACTAACGAGGGTAGTTCTTCTCAGTTCACTTTTACCTATTTTTATACAACTTAATTTTATAAAATGGCCGCCTTTATTGACATTTAAGCGCCAGGTTTTCTTTGGAGGAACGTTGAATACAAATTATTTATGCATCGAAAAGTTAAGAGGGCAAGTTTGTCGCTATAGTATAATTTAACTTGCTTATTAAACTCAGTTAGTTATAATGGGAGTAAAAACCCCTTTAAAGCCTTGTAATTTTTAAATAATTGAGCAAAAGTTGGGTTTAAAAATAGGTGTCCATTTTATAACAACACTAGAAAAACATCTGATTATAGCATATCGTGTAGTCCAGTTCCATTTTTATTATTTACCATTCAATTTCCATTAAAACATTTCCGTTTTTAACTTTCCGCCGAATTTTGAAGGCATTGCTTGCTCAGTGACGGCACTCAACACCGCACATTACCTAGACACTAAAGCGCAGAAATTAAAATATAAATATATTCGAGTTGGAATCAAACCTACAACCTGTCGAGTTTGCAGTAACACGCGTGCGCCTGCGCCACTACTGGCCGTTCGCTCTTTCATCAACATTTAAGTATTATTGATAAATAAAAGAAGATATATTATAAAACTATAAGAAAATCCTTATCGTCAAGGGGTTTGCTACAAACGACCTTGCTATTATTTTATTTTTGAATATTTATTATTATAATTATCGCATAAAAAGAAATAGATAGGCGTCGCTATTATATAAATGTAAAAACTATTTACACAGACCTTGATAGAGCTATTAAAAGTTAATTTACGTTTAATTTATTATAAGAATTTTTTTTAGCTTCCCGCTGTATCCCGCACAAAACAGGGCAAGTAGAGAAACCTGGGAAACTAGTGTAAAGGCACTCTGTTCCGATTAAGACAAGATTTATTTGACGTGGATTATTATTACTTAAATTTGTGATAAACAATTTCGTTTAGTAATTGTGTTAGCAATTTTATGATACTGCTCTCTTATTCTAATGTCAAAAATTATATGTCACATATAATTTTTATTTATGTTGTGCATGATTTATTGTTTTCTTTTAATCCAATTAGGATAGTTTCAAAGGAAAATCATGGGATGCATTGGTTGTTCGATTCCCACTAGAGGAAATAAAATATTTAATGTTTCCTTGGTAACGAACAGAACGCGAGGCAGAACTCAAACCCGCATCACATCAGGTTGCCAGAGCGAACTAATAAAAATAATTAATTCCTCCGAGTAGGATTCGAACCAACAACAATCGCCTTTACAAAACGCTGCCACTGGGTCACGACCACCACCAACGTCCAAGTTAAACCACATGCACTACAAAAAACCAACACAATCCATATTATAAAAGCGTTAAATTGCATAAAATTCACGTCTGATTGATAACGATTGCGATATGTACTGAAGTTTATATAATTGTATATAGAGGGAAAGGAGTTCGTGTTACGAAACGGCAAAGGTAATCCGGTCGCGGCTAATGTAACTTGGCTGAGTGTCTGCAAATTATTTTCTAATAATAATTTAGATACATTATTTGTATGTTTATTTTTTTAATAGCAGCAGGGTGGGCAGAGAGAACGAAGTATTAAGATACTTCGTTCTCCATTTTCCGCCAAATTTTGGAAGCATGTTGAGTGGCAAAATTAAACGCCGCGCTTTTGCCGCGACACTAGAACGAGCGGAATCGAGTCCACATCATGTTGCGTTTACATTCACACGCCGCTGCGCCACGACCGGTCTCTTTTCTGCACTTTAATAAAATATTAAAATAATTTAAGGAAAAATACCCCCAAAGAATACAAAAATAAATACTTTAGTTTGCCAATTTTATTCGCTCACTCTGTTAAGCGAAACGAGAGCTCAATAAAGTTGTGAGTGTTGAAAATATCGAATAACACGAAGCCTCATAAATAGAAGGGTAAACAACAAAAAAAAGAAAGATCACCGCGTACTACTTTATTTATAAATAGGTACTTAATTAAAAGTTATTTTAAAGAACAACTACAATGCTACTAGAAAATTAAGGTCGTACGTGATAATATTTATTATACAATAGCTTTCATAACGTTTTTATATTTTATTGTTCAATAAAAGATAGAACTACTAAAATTAAAACTGAGCGATGTTCGTGAGATTTTGGGTTCGAATCCCAATCGAGGAAATATTGATTTAAATTTATATTATATTCCCTTATTATTCATTTCTTCGCTCTAGCGGCGCGGCGTTGATTTTTCCTACTTAATACGTAATGCCACAAGAATTCAGAGGAAAGTGAGTAGCGGAGTGTCTGAACACTAGGCTCTCTCTGCCTACCATGCTACATTTAGAATAACATAACTATCTTGAACAAGATCGTAGGAACATATTATATTAGCTTAATTTCTTATAAAACCTATAATAATAAGTTATGGTACATAAATTTTATCATTGCATATACATTTTACAAATTTGTGAAAAGTGATTGATTTGTATGACTTTTATTTTATATTTATAAAATTAAAGTAAACATAAAAATTACTCTTATTTCCTATTACATTTTCATTATAAGAAATACTAATACAACTTTTCTGAAAATGTATAAAAAGCTTGAACCAGCGCCTCTACGACGGCCTCCAAGAGACGTGGGTTCAAATCCCGCTATGTCCAAATCTATATGCAATAATATAGTAGAAGTAGAAAAATTGCGCTATAAATCGTAAGTAATTAAAAACTTATATTGTTATCATATTAAGTATGTTATTTTATATATGTTTATATAAAGATAAGTTTATGTAAAGTATATTGTATTATAAGAACACATAAACACACGATACAAATTACAAAACCTGTTTAAATAAAACATAAATACGTTTATTTTTTAAATTACCGTAACTTGTCCATGATAATTTTATTATAATTTATAAAGTTAAAAGAAAATATTTTAAATTTTAAATTTGAATTTAAATTATTGAACATAAAAAAATATTCAAAGTATGTAAATTTAAAAATATTTTTATATGTTGATATGGCAATGCCCTTACTGTGCACCAAAATTAGTTTAAATACCAGAATATGCGAAGTTTTAAAATGTCGAAGACCTCTTTTTGAATTTCAAATTTAGAACAAAGAAATTGTATTGGCATAATATATGAATATCTAAAAAAAAAAACAAGTCGTTAAGACAATCCATTCTCTATTTTCCACATTCAACCTGCTTATACTTACTTAGCCTACTTAACCCTTAATTGTTTATTAATTATTTTACAAGTGATATTGTAAAAATAATTCATTGCTCCGAGTGAGAATCGAACCAACAACCATCTTGTGTTTACACCATATGCATAATAACCTCAAAATTTTTTTTTTTGCTTCACGCTGTATCCCGCACATAGTAGGTTAAGCAGAGGGAACTCGAGAACCTAGTATTAAGACACTCCAATTATTTAATAAAACATTTCCATTAACTACTTTCAATCAGATTCTAGAGGCATTGCGTGTTGAATGGCGGATCTCAACGCCACAATTTGCTATGTTACCAGGGCGAAACAGTTAAAATATTACATATTTAGTTCCCTCTAATGGGCATCGAACCGACAACCTGTCGCGTTTACAGTCCCTCGCCCCTGCGCCACGATAGCCTCAAAATATTTCACACCTGTCAAAAATAATTGCCACTCCATTACATTATAGTATACTTACTGTTACGTATAATTATCGTGACCATTTTTGTTCGGCTCAAAACGGGACATCGGATTTTTAATTTGCAATTTTATTTTTTTTAACTTTTGTATGAAAAAGTAATATTCGACTTTTTCATGTTTATTTTCGTTTTTCGTGTACGATATTTTAGGCTTTTTTGGACGCTTTTCATTTTTTTAGAGAAATGTTTTTTAGAGGTCTTGTGAGGAGATGTGAGGAGGTGTGAGGTGGCTTTCATTTGTAGTCAGGTTGGCTTTTTTATTTTTTTTTTTGTAGACAACTATTCCATTCAGTTGCAGTTGTCTTTTGACAACTGCGTACCACGATAATGCGAAATGTGCAAACACGACACATGAACCAAAAACGGGACAGTCCCGTTCAAAACGGGACGTCTGGCCACGTTACGTATAATGTCGGTAGGTGCGTAATAAATTAAAATCGTATTGAACATTATGTTATAGCTTTCGCAGCGTGTTTTGCATGCGTCCGCACACCGCGTGCTGGTGGACTATAGAAAGTGATTTTTAGAGGTAAGACATCGCACGCGATGCATTTTGATGTTGAGGCCAGTCGTGGCGCAGTGGCACAAAGTGTGACTGTAAAACCGACTGGTTGTGGGTTCGATCCCCACTCGAAGAGATGGAATATTTACTTAAATTTATATTTTCATTTCTTCGCTCTGGTGTCGAGGCAAAGCGCGGCGTTGAGCTCTGCCACTCAACACGCAATGCCTCCAAAATTCGGCAGAAAGTGGGGTGGGGGGAGCCCTCTGCCTACCCTGCTGAGTGCGGGATATAGCGTGAAGCTAATTTAATTATTTTTTTTATGTTATGTGAGACGAATGTAATTTGGGCCTGTTTAAAGTGGATACTTAACCAATGTCTTTGATTAAGGCCATCGCGTCAATTATTATAAATTGATCGTACGTGCTATTCGTATATATATTTGACATTGAGTTTTTTTTTTTGAGCGCGACGTTACGTTCCGAAATTCAACACGCAATGTCTCCGGAATTCGGACGGAAAGTGGGGAGCGGAGTGTCTTGACACTAGGCTTCCTCTGCCTTCCCTGCCACATGCGGGATACTACGTGAATATGAAGAAAAGAAATTAGCTTTTTAGTTACATTTACAACAAATGCACGTATTAATATTTACTATTGACTGCATGTGACGCGGGGTTGTATGTTCGAAGTTTTGTAATTTTATAATTTATTAAAATAATGTATTTTCACTTTCTCTGTGTGGTTACGAAATCTAGTAAAATGTGAAAACAAAGCAATCGAGGAATGCATTAGTATGTACAAAAAGGACAGTATTTTGTATGTTTGTACATGTTTCCTAGAAGTTTAAACAAAGGTAAGTGAATTTAACGAATACCAGCATTTATATGTAACTCTTCCGTTATTGACTGACACAAGCGCACAGATAAAACTACTATGGAAGTTTAAATTCAGCGTATAGCGTGTGAGAGGAGCACTAAGACAATAAAAAACCTCTAAACTCCCACGAGAACATGAAAAATGGTATTTTTAATTTTAAAAATCCACTCAAATTCCACTCAAACAAAACGTTGGGGACTATAACTAGTTACAAAATTGGAATCACATGGACTTACTCAACCGCGTTAAATGCAATTAACCGCACAATTCACAGAGATTATGCTGGCCTGTCGAACTAGATTACATATAATGCTGCTATTGAAATAATCTATGGCTCTTCACCAAACACCTAAAATGATGCGAAACGTCATCACTAATGTTTTTTTACTTCAATAAAATATATTGATACTTACACACATATAAATATATAATGCCAGAATTCGGCATAAAGTGAGAAACGGAAGTATCTTAATGGGAACGGAGTGCCTCAACGCCAAGTTCCCAGGTTCCCTATGATAACCTAACCTGCAATGAGCGAGATACAGAGTCAAGCTAAAAAAATCGTCCTAAAATTATTTGTGTCGGATAAATAGAAAATATAGCTGCTTTCTGTATCTCTCTGAACGGAAATGTGTGATCCATTTTTTGGCCTCTCTTACAAATTGCCTTCATAAAATCGCCCATTCGGTGCAACAATGACGTAACTCCTTTTGTTTTATATGTATATTGAAACATTATTTAAATATGTATGCGGAAAAACTATTTACAAACTTTGATAAGTCTCCTGTTACATTTCAAAAGTGCATATACTTTCCTGTTGCACCAAACGATCGGCATATTATAACGTATTATATAGTAAATTACGTATTTTAAACTCTGACGTTTTATGGTTTATCTTTATGTACAACAATCATTGTTTCATTAGATAAGCGATTTGTTCTTGAAATTATCGATCGGGGCGCGATTTCTGCATGTATCATGAGATAAGTAATATAATTGTGTTTTCATCATAATATTATAAGCACCGTGACGCACATGTCTGATTGAACGCTATGGATCCAACAATATTTAATTATATTGCAGATAATTTATGGGTCTGTTTTTGCAAAACTGTGGGAAGTGGGAGTGGTATCCTGGAATATTTAGATTTTAGGTGTTGCGGGATTTAGGGTGCAGGATACGCGAGGATTAATCACATCGCAGTCCCGCAAATACCTAGATTGTACACAGGCTGCTGGATTGAAGAACTTAGGCTAAGTTAGGCACTCAACATACAAAATCTATAAATATAGAGGAATAAAATGAAGAATTAAATCACTCCGTCATAAATTCTCTCTGCTTTTAAGCAAACTTTTTGTGTTTATTACCCAAAAAAATATCCAGAAACCAACCACACTTTAAATATTTAGCTTAAGCTAAACACGGTGCGCTCTTCTTTATATTTCTTAATAAATTGTAAAAAAAATATTTCGCAAGCACCTGACCTTATTTATACATTGTTAATAAAATTTAACGAATTGAAATAAATATGACATTGTGTAGATTTTCACAAGAATTACTTATACCGACAACCTTGACAAAATTAAATCTTTATATATATATAAATATATATTTCAAACTTTATCGTACAAGGCTGGTTGATGAGCCAAATTTGCAATTGGCCGTGTTAACAGAATCAATCCGCTACACAATATTAGCTTTATAATCGGAACAATTTTGAAAATAAACTATTTAAAATTAATTGTTATGTTGTATAGTAATCGCGAGGAAGAATATTTTTAAAATATTTTAAATAATATATATTTATTAGTTTCAGGCTGCACCCCGTATGTAGCGGGGAAGGTACGTAATAAAGTAGCCTAGTGTTAAGACACTCCACCCTGCACTTTCCACTGAATTCTAGAGATATTCAGTGTTAGGACACGACGCCGAACTTTGACCTCGACACCAGAGCGAAGAAATGAAAATATTATATATTCCATTTCCTCGAGTGGTAATCGTACCCACAACGTGCCGCGTTTACAGTCACTCGATTGTGCCACTACGCTACAACAGGTCTTAAAAATATGTAATATTCTTAATTGTACTAAAATATATAAAAAAAAAATATAATATAGAAAAGTAGAGTTATCTCTATAAGACATCTATGTCTTAAAACCGGTGCAACAAAATGAGTGACGATCAGCAGGGAAAAACTTAATGTTAAGAAACTCCGTTTTCCGCTTTCACCAAAAACTTTACCCTACCTTGGTTACCTTGGTCGATAAAGTAATTAACGAATTATTAACGATTTCTTATCGAGAATTAATAAGATTTAAGTAAATCTATAAAAAATATATTGGATTATTTAACCTATCCAACAATAACACCTTGTGTCTAATTTTGCGATTTTATTGATTAGGTATAAAACGGATGTTATTCATTCGATGTCAATGTTAAATACAACTATCGATTAGGGAAAAACAACTACAACACGTTTATATTACTTAATTAATAGATAATACATATTTAAGAAGACATATTGTTTTAAGTAATTGAAATAATATATTGATTTATTTCAGCGATGCCAGACGTCTCCATTTTCGAGGGACGTCCTAATTTTTAGGCCAAGAATTTGTTTATTTATTTTAGCTCCGATCGGGAGAGGGTTAGTTCTGTTTTGACCCCTATATGTCCTTTAAATTTTTAATTCGTTACTAACTATTTCATAAAAATACCAATAAGGATATTCGTAAGTTATATATGACTACTCTGGACACTTAAATGCCTTATATAGTAAACCAAAAAAATATGGTTTATTTGTGACGTTTTTAAATTATAAAGATTATTTGAATTTTTTGTCCCTCTTTTGGCGAAAGAATCCCGCTTGTTTACTAACTACAATTATATTATAAACTTTATTAAAAAATTAACACAATTTATATGTTGTAAATACCTACACATATTACCTATATGTTCTCACTATAATTGAACAACGACTTGAATCTGTAGAAGTCTGGTGTCTAGACGAATATATCTCAAACTAGTCTAGACATCATATAACAGCTGAGACTTTGAGATGCTAGAAACTTTTGGGTATTAAATTTTCTTTCCTGAATGAAATGAAATATGATTTATAACATATTATTCACGATTCTTGTAAAAAAACTATTAACTTCTTTTACCTACATTGCTAAAACTACTTTTCAGAGGATATGTAACAAATTTAAATTTTTACATATAAATTTCCATGAACAACAAAACAGACTAAACGGCGGTTGAGTTCTGTCGCTCAACACAAAAATGTGTGGAAAGTTGAGCAGAAAATGAGAAACGGAGAGTTTTAGCACTATTGTTCACTCCAAATACAAAATTTATGAAATACTAGGTACGACCCGCAAATAAAATTACCTATAAACGAAATAATAATAATAATAATAATAATAATACTTTATTGCACTAAAAAAAACGGAAAAAAAAACAATAATTACAAAAAAAAAAAAAAAAGAACAATAATTAGTGCAATACTTGATTTCTTAATTTGTCTACGTTAATTTTAACTAACAGGCCACTCTGTGTTATTCTATTCATATATACACTTGCATTTCAAAAAAAAATCGCTATATATAGAGAAATCATCATAAACAAACGACACAATATTTGATATATTGTTTTATGTATATCCAAAATATGGTGCTACATTTTCCATTTTCCACGAGGTTATTAGTAGAACATCTAAAAATATTGGTCTATACGAGAAGGCTAAATAAAACGAACAATACAATGGTGGGTGTGACGCTATGATCAAGATCATACATACATACAATACCGAGCAATAATAAACTATTTTTAATATTTCACGTATAGAATAGATAATTTATTACCTCTTCGTCCTCTGCGATGTACTGAACTGTCGGCCTCGCCTGTGATGGATCTGTGTTTGCTTGCACGGTTCGTTCCCTTTGATCCAACACTGTAACAATTATAATGATATCCATTAAGTTTATTATATTTTTTTATAGCTTTACGCTCTTTCCCGCACACCGCAGGGTAGGCAGAGGGAACATAGTGTTAAGACACACCGTTCCCAACTTTCCGCCGAGTTCCGAAGGCATTGCGTGTTGAGTGGCAAAACTCAACGCCGTGTTTTGCCTCGACACCAGAGCGAAGAAAATGAAAATATAAATCTAAATACATATTTCATTTCCTCGAGTGGGAATAGAACCTACAACCAGTCTATTTTACAGTCACACTTTGCGCACCTGCGCCACGGCTGGCCTTAATCAATCAATCAATGTTATTGGTTTCTTAAGATTATTTAAATTTTTTCAAGTCTTGTAAAGCTTTTACAAAGACTTTCACTCATTATTAAAGACAATTTCTAAGAAAGAGCTTTTTGTTACGATAAGAAGATTTATAACTTAAACTCAGTGTAAGTACTTATTACTTTTTTTATAATAAAACTTTTATTTACTTTATAGTTCTATACTTTTTTAATACAAATGGGAAATAAAGTTTTTATTTAAGTATGTGCCTAATTAAAAATATTTATATATATTTTTCATAGATTCGCTGTTCTCAATTTTCGGCCGAGTACCTGAAGGCATTGCGTATTGCGAGGCGGAACTCAACGCGCGCGGTTGTTATGTTCATTTTGTCTAGTGGGAATCGAATCTTGTCACATACTTGTGCCCCTGTGCCACGACTGGCCTCTTATTTATATCTGGACTATACCAATAGTAACAGATTTATAGTTAAGTCAAATTAAATTTTTTATTCACTTTCAAAAATAATTATTGTAATAAAAACAAAATATTCTCTGGATAATGGATGCGGAAAACAATTTCATATCTTTTTCCATGGCCAGTTATAAAAATACGTGTTATTAATAAGCAATATTGAGACAGATAGATATTAAAGGATATAAAATTTACAATTTTACTGTAGTAAATATAGTTACTATTGGCATGTACATGTATGTTGATGTTACAGAATTTTTTTATATTATGTAGAACTTAAGAAATATTTATCTTTTTAAAAAAAATTTAAATTAAATTAGCTTCACGCTATATCCCGCACACAGCAGGGTAGGCAGAGGGAACCTAGTGTTAACACACTCCGTTCCCCACTTTCTGCCGAATTTTGGAGGCATTGCGTGTTGAGTGGCAGAACTCAACGCCGCGCTTTGCCTCGACACCAGAGCGAAGAAATGCAAATATAAATTTAAGTAAATTTTATAGCTTTACGCTCTTTCTTTCTTTCTTTCACTTCGGGTGGGGATCGAACCCACAACCAGTCGGTTTTACAGTCACACTTTGTACCCCTGCGCCACGACTGGCCTCCATTAATCTTTTTAATTTTAATTATTATAAGAGATATTTATCTTTGTAATAAAAAATAAACGTATCTTTGGAAATAGGTGTTCTATTATAATAGTTATACTAAATTAGTACTTCCATTAAATTTTGTAACGTATTTAATAAAAAACTAGTTTAATATAACTCTAGAACATAAAAAAACGTTAAAACGATGTGTCTATAACAAAGTACCGATGAGAACCCTTGATATGCAATGAGAATAAAGTGCAAAAACAAGAGAGCATCCCTATAAAGAGGGTAAAACGTATTTTTTTTTTTGAAAAAAAAAAAAACTTGCGATAATGACACTTCAAAAAGAATAAATTATCATGTGTTTTATATTTTAGCGTTAAAACGGGCTGAGGCTTTTAAAAGAGTGAATAAGTAAGTACTTAGGGAAACACTTAAAAATGTAGAGACTTTTTTACAATAAATGTTTTAAAAAAACATGCAACTATTCAACCCCAGTGGATAAAGGTCACTTACATTAATACAACAGAGATAAGCCTATGATAATAGCGAAGTTTATGAGTTAGTAGATGCAGCTGTAAACTGTGTTGATTTTGTGACACATCGCCAATAAAGCTGAAATAGACTTGGGAAATTTCAAATTCAAATTTAAATTATCTTCAATAAACATTATTGCTTAAAAGTTATATTTTTTGTATGTTGGTATTGTATTTTTAAAATTATTTATGTAAAACAATTTATTTTATTTAATAGTCAAAGATGTGATATATGGCAATAGTATATATAAATCGTTTTTCTTCATCTGTCACAATATTACGCGACTGGAAAATGGCCCCTTCGTCTTCGTACAACCTCCTTCGTGTTTTCTCTACACAATGTAACATTGGCAAAGTGATATGTGCTCTACTGTCACGCTCGGAACGCCATAATCAAAGAACCATACCATACCAATTTGTTGTCTACTCATTCTTTTAAAAATTACAAGTTCGGAAGCCTTAACCTTTATATAATTAAATAAATCTGCATATTTTATATTAAAAAAAGCGGTTCATAAATGTCCATATAAAGAGATGCATGTGACAGTATTGGTACAATATAAGCGTTGTATTTCAATAAATAAACTGTCTGAAACTATCTATGACCTATCAATTAGTATAGACATTGTCTTTACATTACAAGAAATTATAAGATCACGAAACTAATTCAGACGAGAAAATCAATAATTTCAAAACACAAGCGGGCGAAGCCGCGAGCGGGTCGCTAGTCGACAAAATAATCATACATCACAGGACTTCAAAAAACAAAAATCAGCATATTTGGCACAAAACATCCGGCGTACGAAAAACACATATACAAGCATAATGCAAACAGCCATGTAAACTGAAGTGTTAGCAAAACGTGACGGGACGTGAAACAAGCCGACCGATCGGGCGATCTGTCGCGACGGCGATCGGATACCTGGCGTCGTCAGCGCGCCCGGGGAAATGTAGTCTTGCAAGTTTAGCTTAAATCTGGGACGAAATTCAGTTTATTTCCGATGGTAGAGCGTTTTGTTAGCTGTTTACTTGTTGTGCTTGTCGTGTATAGATAGTTTTTATTTATTTTTTACATTTTGAAGTCTTGTTTCACACTCAGGAAAGAAATTTTTTATGTAATGGAGTGTTGAACTTGCGCCTCTTAGAAAACGTCTAAAAAAAGTATTATTTATATAAATGTCGGGGTGAAGATTTTGTTTAAGCAAAGCAGCTTCACGTTTTTTCCCGCATAGCAAAGTAGAAGTAGTAGAGTTAACTTAATATCCTGACATATTTAGCTTCACTTTCTGTCAGAATTTGGAACATTGTATGATGACTTGCGGAACTCAACACAGTGATTTCTTTTGCCAAAACGGGATATTAAAAATGATTCATTTCTCCAAATAGAAATTGAACCTACAATTATCCTGTGAACGTCAGACGCTGTTACACTAGCGCTACGATAGCCTTATATTTATTAAATATTAATTTTGCGTGTATTGCTAAGTAAAAATAAGACCAATGTTCACATATGTATATATTCACAGAATGTTCACATATACAGGTAAAGACGTTAGATAATTATAAAGCCTTTTTCTTCAGCTTCACGCTGTATCCCGCACACAGTAGGGTAGGCAGAGGGAACCTAGTGGTAAGACACTCCGTTCCACACTTTCTGCCAAATTCTGGGGGCATTGCGTGTTGAGTGGCAGAACTCAACGCCACGCTGCTATTATAAAGACATTCTTAACTTAAACTAGATTTATCGCAAATTAATAATGTAGGAAATATGTAACAATAATTAATAATGTGAGCAAAACTCATTCTAACGGCCTGTTGAGTTATTTAATACTGTTTGCGAGAAAGTAGCGATTGCATACCGATACAATACATACATACATACATATTGATCTGGATTACATATAGTACCGGTTCAAACAAATATGGATAGTCTGATTTATTAATCTACTTTACAGTAGAATAAGATATAAAAATACATACAATTTTACTATAGTAAACATAATGACTATTGGTATGTAAATGTACATATGTTGTTTTGAATGCAACATTCTTTTATAAAAATGTTATATGTAAACTTGAGTTATATAAAAAGAAACATGTCTTTAAAATTCTTATGAAGGAGAAAGATTTTTTATTAAAAATAGATAATAATATAATAATTTTGCAAAATTTATAGTTATTTTTTAGATATATTTCGTAACGTAAATAAGTTTCAGTTTCTTTAAGAAGTTTATACAATATTTATTATTTAATTTAAAATAGGATCTCCTAAAAAACGTTAACGTTATAAATATACCTACATAGCGTTGCCAGATGTGGCAATTTTGGCAGGACGTGTCGATTTTGAGACCAAAAATTAATGTCCCGATCGGGGCACGCATAATGCCGCTTTTCACAGATTATTTATCGTACTATGAGAGATCTTTTTTTATTTATTTTAGATTTTAATTACTTGATAATAATTTCATAGAAATACACATACATTCTATCACCATTGAAAACATTATTTGAAACTTACTTAAATGGATAAACAATAAATGAAATCCTCATTCTCATCCTCATTTTTTAATTTTTTTGTCCCACCTTTGGTGAAAGTATCTCGTTTTTTTACTTAAAATGTATAAAAGTCCCGCTTTTCACTGGCAAAAAATCTAGCAACATATACATGAAAGTTTCTTTTATTAAGCTATGTTACTGAAATACGAACTTGCTCTGTGCATTAGATAAATTTCATCGGATTAAATTCATTCTATCATAACTTTTGGTTATGATGTTATTTTCATTTTTATGTTTTGGTAAGAAAAAGCGCGGCGTTAAGTTCCTCATGAAAAAGAATAACGGAGTGTCTTACACCAGATTTTTTTACCAACCCTGCTAGATATATGAAGGATTGAATGGATTTAAAGAAAAAAAAACAATTTAAATAGGCGCGTCCGTAGTTAGAGGAAAACATTTAACTATCTGGTTAATAATATACATGGGAACAGCCCACTCGGTACCGTTAACTATGACGTTATAAGTAAGGAAATCCCTCTTTTCATGAATAATACAATCCATATGAGAAAATACAATATATTATAAATTTATAGTTTTTTTGTATTTTCCTTAATCATTCATATTTGAAAAATGTTACCTGAACCAAACATAAATAAAGTTAACACAATAAAACACGCTGTGTAATAAGGGTGTTAAAACTTGCTTATAACATGGTAAGCAGAGAGTACTTAGAGTTTGACTTTCCTCCAGAATTTGCGACGTTAAGAAGCGTTGAGTTACAACGACGCCATTTGATGTCTTTGTTTAGCGTCAGACCAGAGAAATGAAAATAATTAGAAAGAACCCACAACTGCAGCACGAAATCCAATTTGTATCCAAAAGTCTAGTTTTAAACCAAAAACAATATTTTTTAAACGGATATTATGATTCATCACGTTTCACGGGTTGAACAAAATCCGTCAGATTAGCAAATGAACGTGGAGTCGATCGAGCGAAGTTGCGGTGCATTGACCCACATTTGTTTGAAAATAATAGTGTCGTGATCTTATAAACATTGATATAATATACAATAATATATATTAACATGTTGAACTAACTTCGTTTATACTATTGGTACTAAAATACAAGTAATGGTGACAAATTTTTGAGATTATTTCTTTCGTTTACTGCAGAGTAGGCAGAAGCGTTAAGTTAAGGAACTCAACGTCGCGCTTTGTCTGACAGAGATGAGAAATCAAAATATGCCTAAATCCTTTCGAGTGGCGATCGAATTTATAATATTCGCATTTACAGTATTATAATATACAAATTTTATAAATTGCGTCGGCCGTGGCGCAATAGCACAAGCGTGACTATAAACACGAAGGTTGTGGGTTCGATTTCCACTCGGAGATTTGAAATATTTAATATTTTCATTTCTTCGCTGGTAACGAGGCAAAACGCGGTGTCGAGTTTCACCAGGCTATGCCTTTAAGAACCCGGCGGAAAGTAGGAAACGCTTGGGGAACTGAGTAGCTTAACACTAGGTCCCAGGACCCTCTGCTACTTGCGGGAAACGGTTCTTTTGAAACGATTGGACATACATCAAACGGTCCATTTGCAATAAAATGCAGGACAAATATAAAAAATCCAAGAAGTATAACTAGTCTACAAATAGTCTTTGAATCTAGGTATATTAGCCAGTAGACGCATTCGGTAGAACTGTAAAAAAAGGTAAACGTTTTTATTGATTTATTATTTGACGTATTTACATAAATCAGTGATGGTAGCGTCCATATTCTATACGCTAATGGAATACCATTAACAAATCAATCAGAACTGTCTAATCGATTATTAGAGAGTGAGAACTGTAAACAATCAAATCATTTATCATTTTCACACTGTATCACGCACACAGCAGTGTAGACAGAGGGAACCTGGGAACCTAATGTAAACACAATCCGTTTCCCACTTTCCACCGACATTGCGTGGTAAATGGCGGAAAACTGCGGAGTTTAACTTTATTTAAAAAAAACCAGATGTCATGGAAATAATTTTACTTCTTTCTCAATGAGAAAAGACTAGGTAGAGCTATTTATTATATTATGATGATCTATTGAGATTATCATAATATGTAATTACTACAGAATGCTAGATTAAAGTGTAGTGAGTTTCAAAAAAAATCTAATTCACTCATAAAATAGCTAATTTATAAACACAATCAAATCGAATATCAGAAGGAGCGTGTGTCATATCGTTGTATCGGTAACAAACATTGTAAATACAAAAGAAAACAACAAAATGATCAAATAATAATAATTTATTAGGCATGACCATCAACAAAATAGAAATAATAAACAACTTAATCCCACAGATACCGTAGTGATTACAAATAAATAATTAGAGACCAGTCGTGGCGCAGGGGCACAAGGGTGTTGTGGGTTCGAATAATACCAAATTTATATCTTCGAATTCGGCAAGAAACGAACAACGAAAGTGTCTCGATGGAAACAGAGCGTCTTAACATTAAATTCCCAATATCCCTTGACCTACCCTATATACACAACGGTCTACACGATACATTGTGAAGCTTAAAAAAAACAGCTCATATAAATAAGATTATTCACATAATGTTCACTCCAACATAACACTATATATTACATATAGGGAGAGCTAAAAATAGAAAAGAAGAGCATTCAACCAAATACAATCCAATAAAGTGCAGACCTGATCCTCTTGTGGACAGCCGTAATGTCATAATTTGGTTACATCACCCACTTATAGGAAATCTTTAGCGAACACGTACATTCGTCAATTATAATTATTTATTATCTGTTCTATCCACGAAGAGGTGACTGTTTTGGTGTTTGGTTGAAAAGCATTACAAAATGTAAGCTAATGTCACGTACTCGTATTAATATAGAGGCCAGGGTCATAAGCATGTGATTGTACACGCGACAGGTTTTTGGGTTCGATTCCCACTCGGGTAAATGAAATATTTAATATTTTCATTTCTTCTTTTAGGTGCTAAATCAAGGCGCGACGATGTGTTCCGCCACGCAAAGTGATTCGAATTCGATGGAAAGGGGCGTGTCTTTAACACTAGGTTCCCTCTGCCTAAGTGCCTACCTTGTTACATACCGGAAACAGTGTGAAGCTAAAAAAAAGCAAAAATAAGGTGTCCTAAATTCCGTATTAATAAATTAACTAATAAGCTGAATATTTTGTATGTGTAAGACATACTCTAATTCCGCAATAACGATTTAAGAAAAACGTGACTTTGAACAGTTATAACTATATATTGAACAATATATTCCACTTTTATTAGGAATTCTTAGTTCCACAATATATTTTTTTTAATTTTTTTAGCAGATACGTTATTCTTTACAAGTTCCACATCAATTATTATGATAAATATCACCTCCATTAGAAGTATAAAGACGAAATCGTGATTCTGCGCCGGCGCACGTTACTAACGTAATGGATCAGTGACATCAGGACCAGTCGTCGCGTGCTCAAACCGCTCCCATTCGCCTCGGATCCGGTATTTCATGCAAATTCAAGACTATTCTTAGATGCTAGACACAAGCATAGGTAACGAGCGGCGCATAGTTTGTGTATTTTTTTTAAATAACACTAGAAGAAGATACGCAAATATAATCTATATATTATTAATATTATTATATAGTACAATATATCGCCACTCATCACGTAATGCCTCGATAAAATCGGCGAAAAATAGGGAACGGAAGCTGGTCATAACTCTAGGTTCCCTATGACTACTCTGCAATGCGCGGGATACTGCGTGAATGTGATATGATTTTAGTACAATATATGTATAGTATAATACTTACAATATTTCACCTTCAAACACACAACTCCTATTAACCACTTAAGTTGACCAATATATAAGGAATCAGTCATCATTACACATGAACTTCAAAACAAGCAGCTCCACAAAACGTCGTTACAATAATAAACAATAACTTATTAATAATGTTTTTATATTGATGCACAATTATATCGACCTTTGCTCGAGAATTATCGTAGAATTTATTATTAATTCATATTAGTATAATCAAACATCAACGAGAATCTAGATCAGTTCGCATCTTATCAAATATCTTATCAAACAAAATGATATAATAAATCATTTGTAATGATTTCTTTTTCAGTTTTACACTGTTTCCCGCATATAGCAGGGTAGACAGAAAGCCTGGTGTAAAAATCGCTCCCCATTTTCCGATGAATTCTAAAGGCATTGAGTGTTGATTTCGCATTGGCTGATTTGAACGCCACGCGTGATCTCGACACCAGATCGAAGAAATGAAAATATTTAATTTCCTCGAGTTGTCCCTGCGCCACGACTGGCTTCAATTGTAGATGTGAAGAAAAATAGAGTAAAGCATAGTCATCGTTTCTTACCTATTCGATAATATTTCGATTTCAAGTGGCGTTCAAATCTCGCTACCTTAAAATTTTGTACGTTTATAAAACAAATAAACGTTTATAAAATGGAGTGTCTCAAAATTTAACAAAAAAAAAAAAAGAAAATTCATAGTAAACACTTTTTATAGCCACAAAATTCCTGCAAGCGTACAACTTTGCATGACATTTGCAAAGTTTCTTGTGGAATCACAAATTTCCCTTAAACTTTTAATCAAATATATAGCATATTAAGCATCACGAACATGCATTGTGACAGTAAAGAAAAGAGAAATAGATATAAAATGAACGCTTTAGTTGAAAGCCAAATTATTATATACTTTTTTTTTCAGCTTCACACTGTACCCCACATGTAGAAGGGCCAGCAAAGGGAACTTTGTATTAAATTACTCCGCTCTCCACTTTCTGCCGAATCCTTGAGTGGCGGAACTCAACACCGCGCTTCACCACGACACCAGAGGAAGTAATAATATTAAATATATTATTATTCGAGCAGGAACCGAACCCACAACCTATCGCGTTCAAAGTCACAAGCTTGTGCGCCACGACTGGCACCAGTGTTCATCCATTTCATTTCAAAAATTTATTAAGTAATAGAAGATAAGGGCTCTCACTTTGTCAAACAAAAGTAATTCTTTCAAAAGTTCGGTTCCTTTATGTTAAGTGTAAACAATTTGTTTCGAGGTTCCTCATCTGTCGGAAAATTAGATTTATCATAACATAAAGTTAACAGATTTTTTTAACTTGTCGTCAAATGTTAGTACAATATAATATAATGAGAATGTTTGAAATATATTCATATTGTATGACTGAAAACGTTATCACAACCATTGTAAATCTTTTTTAGTAGTTCCGGCTTCAAATCCGAAACATTGCTTTTTTTTTTAGGTTGATGTCACAAAGCAAATGTTTGTATAGTTGTTAGCAGGAAAATCTTTCAAGTAAGCCTATCTAGGTACCCCGCAAAATATAGTTACTATGTCAAAATTTAATAAAATAAAAATTAAATAAGCTTCACACGGCAGAGGGAGTTAGTGGGTGGTAGGGTTAGTGTTAACACACTCCATTCACCACTTCTGGACTTCCACCGAATTCTGGAGGCAATGCGTGTTGAGTGGCGGAACTCAACGCCGCTTCGATTCCCAGTCGAGGAAACCAAATCTTTAATATTTTTGACTCGAGTAAATTAAATATTTATATTTTTTTAGTACTTAAGTGTTTTTTTAAAGGATTATAAAAGCACTTACACTTTGATTTGTTTAGTATCCAGACCAGAGCCTTAAACACGCAAATACATAACCTCTTTATATTTCAAGGCCGGTCGAGATCAATAGAGGTACTGGAACTGTGTACTTTATAAATGTAACATTAATATTCCACACAAACAATTTCCTTGAAACGGTCACAATTTGTCTTGATAAACAAAACGTTTTCTGGCTAAACTAATACGTGGATAAACAATATTTCCATTTCAGCGAAGGAAGCTGCGAAAAGGCACGTTATTACAGTTGATGATATGATCGCGTTACCAAGGAAAAATATGAAAATCTAGTTTTTATCGTGGTTTCTTTGGAAACAAGTGCAAAAAATGGTTGATATTATGATAGGTTAGCTGGGAAGATTTGCCGGTCTGTCAATTGACATGAAAATATATATTTTTTGTTCACACTGTATCCTGCACATAATAGGGTAGGCTGAGAGAACCTAATGTTAAGGCATTCCGTTCCCATTAAGACACTGTCGTTCCCCACTTTCCACTGAATTCTGGATTGCGCAGCGTTGTGTAGCGGAAGTTAACACAGTGTTCTGCCTACTTACCAGAGCGAAGAAATGATAATATTTAATATTTAATTTACCTTCCTGGGATTGGTTTGTCCCGGACTCGTTTATGCCCCTGCACCACGTCTGACCACAATATAACATATTTTCTAAATTATATTTGTCAAGACAAGGCCAGCCACTTAGCCCCTAATCACTTTGCACGCAATAATAAGAAAATAATCTCTTTAAAGGACGACGAACTCAAATTATCATTTTTAAATTTTTTCAATCATCGTCATCAATTACGACAGTTTTTCCTCAAATACTTTATAATTTATCGACATCGTCAAGATCGTCAATCGTCATAAACCTTTTTCCATTAAATAGAAAGATAAATCAATTATCAATTCTCTCTTACAATGTATACTTATAACAAAATTGTAACGAAACGAAACAAAAGAGGTCGTATATATAACCGAACTGAAATAATAAATAAATTTTTAGGGTTCTGTACCTGAACCTTTGCTGTCCGTCTGTCCATCTGGCAAGACCATTCTTCTTGAGATTGCGTATGAAATTCGTCGAGTAATCAAAACCTACAGTGTCCTTCCCGTAGACCAACAGTTACGAAATTTAGGACGAAGAAAGATCTTACAATACAAACAAAAAGGAAAAAATCCGAAAAGTAATAAATTTATCAAAACCTATTAAGGTATTTCCCAATTACAATCCTGATATCGGCACAGAACCCTCCGTGGACGAGTCCGACTCGCGCTTGGTTGACTTTTTTTAAAATAAATTTAAATAAACGTTCATATATTTCAAGTGGGCGTGGCTGCACGGGGGCCACAAGTATTTTAATAAATACGTAAAATTTTGACGCAAACTAATGCAACCGGATGTTATTGATACTCACTCGTTATGACATAATTAATGAATAAAGCCCACACCTTCTTTTAGAGATCAAGGCTTTTAGCAAGATAGTAAACTAGCTAATTTATATTGAATATTTTTATTTTTGTCTCTGTAAATTGTATTCGAAAAATATTGAGATTTTTAATTTTTAACTATATACGCTATATATGCAACGTATAATATTAATTTAATAATCCTACATATTTTAAATCTCAACTAATAGACAGCTTGTTATAAATTATTGAAGTGCCCACAAAGTTAAAAATTGTAAATGAAACTATTTAACCGGATTAGGCAATCGTGTATATTTAGTATCATATAATACATTTCGAACAATTTACAGTAGTCTTTAGTGGTTGACTAACAGTCTACCCGTGTCCTCAAAGTCCCAGTCAAAGAATAGAACTAACAATGGTCTTAGGGTTCCATTTTACGTTACTTTAAAATACTTAAATAATTGTATATTAGTTAAGTAAATTCGCAATTTGATAAAATAAAGTAGGACACTGCGCAGGTGCTAATAACAATCGATAAAAATCAACCTACGTCTGTGAGCTACATAGAAGGATAATTCAAACATAATATTAGTCTTTAATCTTTGACTAGCAACTACTATGGAGGCCACCGTGGCCGGGGGCACAAGCGTTCAACTGTAAACGCGACTGGTTTTGGACTCGATTCCCATTTTTACTCGCTCTGGTAAGGAGGCAAGGAGCGGCGTTAAGTTTCGCCACTCAACACGTGATGCTTTCAGAATTCAGCGGAAAATAGGAAACGGAATTGTCTTAATGAGAACGGAGTGTCTTGACCACTATTCCCTCTGTCTGCTATGCTATATCGTGTAGCTAAAAAAAAGCAATTACTGTGTTCTTATTTAGAAAACAAGCGTACGAAATACATATTTTATTGTCTGGTATAGTAAAACAATAGCACAATAGCTAAGCGTTCGTTTGTAACCTTTTATCCTTTTTAAAAATGTACCTGAACACATCTCAAAAAAATTAATTCCGAGTTTGAGATCATCACTTCTAATCATAATAACAACATAATATACAAAGCATTAATATAACAGAAGAAGGAAAATTAGTTCAGTTTTATACCAATAGAAAAGTTATATATATTTTAACATACAATTATCCTGCATATGAGGGTTTTTACAACACCAGCCAGCCAGGGATCGCAGAACAAATGAGGGATTCCTTTCTGTGAAGTCATTGTGTCAAACAAATTAAATACCTTATATAATCTTAAAGACTGCTTTATGCACACCACAACAATGATTTATTTAAATACTAGCTTTTGCCCGCGACTTCGTCCGCGCTTCCGTCGTTTTTCGTAAAAAAATTAGCATAAAGTCCTTTCTCACGGTTTTGATTTAACAGGCAGATTAATTAACTTTCGTATTTTAGTAGGACAATATAATATGTCAATCTACAATACTATTGAAAAATATAAGGAGCCGCAGAATATTATTATTAATAGCTGTACCCGCGACTCCGTCCGTGTAACTCCTTGTTTGTTATTAAGTTGATATATCAAAATATAGTTTAAAATACTTCAGCGCAAAGCTTCCGCGTAAACTATGTTAAGAGTTGACCCGTCCGGCACGTGAACGTAAAGGTTCCTAGAACTGCTAACCCGGGAAAGAGCGACGTATAATTGACCATGCGAGAAACAACTGACACTGAGATCTACTCCAGCAACACAAAAAGTCTGCCCTTGAGCCTTATTTATCGTCATTGCATAACACACCGATACTGGGAATTGCGTTCTTTTAAATTGAAATGGAAAATTATTTGGTATTATGTGAATTCTGGGGATAAAGACGGTTTCTCCTGCTCCGCAACCTGTTAAAATTTGAGCCTCGATTACATTTTGTTGCTACTTTTAGCCGAGTTCCATTGCAAAGTTGAGGTGGTCTTAAATTTCGGAGCAGAATTATCGGAATGCCAATTTTTAAACAAATTAAATGAGAAGGAAGTCCGGGCATATTTATAGAATTTAAAAATTCTATCGGGTAATTAGTGGCTTCTTGTTTATCGACCATTCTATTTATTGAACTATAAACTTTGCTTTCCCCCTGTATATTAGACAGTATTTTATTATTAATCTCAGATGCCTGGTCATTGCGAGGTGTCAAAATGGACCTTTCGCATAGCCAATAATAGTCCCTTTTTAATATATTTGTTATGTCACCGTAAACTGACGATATAAGATGTTGTTGGGATTGCACTATACAACATAACTCAGGCGACAGAATAAATTTTCCTTAGTGTAGTTGTGGATAAGTACCTTCACCAATCTTTAAAAATATATCAGAAAATTCACGATTATCCGCGTTATCTCCAGTTCTTACTCGCATGTTTATAGTCAAGTGCACCGACTGTATATCACGCCACAAATAAGAGCTTTTCAGGCAAGCCCTAACCTGGTATTACTGGTAAGGTTTGTCGGAAATCACCACAAAATAAAACCGTGATACCGCCCATTGGTCGATCATCTTGTCTTATATCCCTTAGAGTTCTGTCTACCGTTTCTACTCCTTTTCGATGGGCCATCGTACATTCGTCCCATACGATTAAATTACACTCACGCAATACCTTAGCTTTGTCGCCATTTCTTGAAATACTACAGGTTGGACTTTCCGTGTGATCTAAATCAATTGGTATTTTAAACATAGTGTGAGCAGTTTTACCTCCTGGTAGCAATGTTGCACCTATAACTGATAAAGCCACGGCAGGAGCACTTTTACGCTGATTTCGAACATAAGCTAATATTAATTTAGTCAAAAAGGTTTTCCCAGTTCCTCTAGGTGCATCTAAAAACCATATTGTTCCTAAATTATTATGCACACTTTCGCACACGCGATCATAGACTAAACGTTGTTCTGCAGTCATCATTGGGACACCGTTTTCTAATGTTACCAGCTGTTCTATTGAGCTGTAACCAATCTCTGCGGAATATTATCGTATTTCATTTCATGTATTAGTTTGGTGTTTCTATACCGATTTCTATTATTTTTTTTTTATTGAACAGGTACTAATGTTAATTTTTAAAAAATAGGGATGAGTGAGAGTATTATTGGTATTGTAAACGTAAGAGTATACAAATATAATCAGAAATCTACGAACTGCTAAGCTATTGGGAGTTACACGTGTTATTGTGAGTCAACCATAAAAGATAGACATATGCTGTCTTGGGGTATTTTTTTTATAATTTTACCTAGAATATTTACGTTTTACATGGTTTTGCTGTAGCTTTAACCATTAAGGCTGCACACGCGACAGAAGCTTAAAAAATCAGGTACCTTCTCCCGTTTTCCCAACATTTCTTTTCACTGCTCTGCTCCTACTGTTTGTAACGTGATAAAAAGTATATGCTGACCTGCTCAGGAGTATGAAAAATAACTATACCAAGTTTCGTTAAAATCCGTCAAGTAGTTTTTGTTTCTATAAAGAATATACAGACAGATAGACAGACAGACAGACAGACAGACAAAAATTTTATTGATTGCATTTTTGGCATCAGAATCGATCACTTATCATCCCCTGGTAGTTATTTTGAAAATATATTTCATGTACAGAATTGACCTCTCTACAGATTTATTATAAGTATAGATATCAATACTTAATAAAAAAAGAACAAACTAATTTGTATACGCGTGGTACGTTTAGTCCAGGGGCACAAGCACGCAACAGGTTCCGGGTTCGATTTCCAGTCGAGCAAATGAAATATTTCATATTTTCAATTCATCGCTCTGGCGACGGCGTATAGCGAAACATTGAATTTCGCCATTCAACAATACGGGATGCAGTGTAAAGCAAAAAAAACCCTTAAGTTTTTTTTTAATCATTAGGTACCTAACATTTATTTATATATCTAAACATAAGAAAAAAGAAAAATGCTTAAGATGAAATTAAACTTAAACAGCCAAGTTCCCCACAACAGGTATTTCAATATTTTGTTTTAGTTATATAATTAAGCACCTACCAGTTTTACTTTTTTGGTAGTAAAACATAGATAGAGAAGAATAATTTCAAATCACCATTGATTCACCGTATAGTTGGCCAAGGTGTTTCAAGGGGAAGAGCAGTGCCCTGTATTTGCGACCCATGTGTAGATAAAAGATCAAATTCTTAGGTTTCTTAGTTTTAAAAATACTTTAAATGAAGACAAACAATGAGTAAAATAATAAAAACTTTTGTTTATTTGAAATACAAACATTTCTTAACGAGCTCGAAACACGACTGCGTGGGTTTTGTAACATTGCTTATCCATATTTTATTTTTAAACTTACTTGCTTAAAATAGAATTCTGGAGATCACTGTGTAGTTTTAAAAAAAATATTATTAGGCCAAGTGAACTAAAAATTTTAGCATAAAAAGATTTTAAAAAAATCAGCTTCACGCTGTATCCCGCATACAGCATGGTAGGCAGAGGGAACCTAGTGTTAAGACACTCCATTCCCTGCTTTCCGCCGAGTTCTGGGGGCATTGTGTGTTGAGTGGCTAAAGTCAACGCCGTGCTTAGCCTCGACACCAGAGCGAAGAAATGAAAATTTAAATTTAAATAAATATTTCATCTCCTCCAGTGGGGATGGACCTACAATCAGTCGAATTTACAGTCACACTTTATGCCTCTGCGCCATGACTGGCCTCTAAAAAGAGTTGTTTATTTATACAGTACTTCCTAAAGGTTTTTGGGGTTTTGTTAATTAAAACACAGCTTTTAAACCTAACCACATGAATTATGTAGCTATCCGTACATACTTATTTTATAAATAAAGACATCATTTTTTTTACATTGCGGAGTGATGTAAAAATATCTTTTAAGAACTTATTAATACTAAATCCTACAAATATAATTATGAAAGTTTATGAGTTTATGAGGATGTTTGTTCCACTTTGAAGCAAAAACTATTAAATGGATTTAGATGAAACTTTACAGTAATAAAGCTTCTACAGCAGAATAATACATAGGCCACAATTTTCGTATTTTTTTATATATAATACAACTATAAGTTCGAGCGGGCGAAGCCGTTTGCGAGTCGCTACTAAATCAGCTTCACGCTGTATCCCACACACGGCATTGCGTGTTGAAGAAATGGAAGTATTAATTTAAGTAAATACTTCATCTCCTCGAGTGCGAATCGAACCCACAACCAGTCAGTTTTACAGTCACACTTCGTGCCGCTGCGCTACGACTGGCCTCAACTACAACACTGCGAGTCGCTACAATAATATAAATAAAACGTTTATGATCCAAAGATGAATCTAAGTTAGAAAAACATATTTTATAATACTCTTTAAAAGCGTCTGGAGCAAACAACGGTACGCATATGAATTCGAGCTAAAAGTAAATAAACTGAGTAGAACAATGACGTTGTACAACGTCAATTGAGTGAACGTATTGACGTTCACGTATGCGAAAAAGTCGGATGAGAGTGAGCAAAGGTTACGGGGAACGTTTAAACAAACCATCCGGGATTGAGCACGACCGGATATAGAATATTTTATTTGCTGATGGATTTAGCTACATTTTATATCTACATTCATTTAAACATACTCAAATATGACATCGAGGCGCAGTGAGGTAGTGATTTTTAATAAGTTGTGAGTCTAGATCAAAATTGTGGCGAAAGCTTATATAAAATGTTTATCAACTTTTCTGATTCTTTGAGACAATGCACGGCGTTAATCGCATCCTTCGGGAGGGAAAATAATGAGAAGTACGAAAATTTCTAAAATCTAATCTGAGCAGACACCTGTAGCTAATATCAGGGCGGACACGATTTGTCGTGGTGGTACAACGCGGATATTATTACGGCTTGGAATCACGATCTCAACATTCAACAAGTTGCCGTATTCAAATTGACATCTTTAAGAAACGAAACAGGACTTCCTAGTGTAAACGACATGACGCATATTTCTTTTATAAACTGTATACTAGTATATACGGTCTGATTTACAATTCGTTGTTCGAAATGATTCTATAAATACTTGTGTATAACCTTATCAAAAACCGGTATTCAGCCAAAGTGTAACCGTTTCGCAAATATTGGAACATATGCTAGGAATATAATACTAGTATTATTCACGAGGCCAGTCGTGGCGCAGGGTATAAGCATGCAACTATACGCGACTGGTTGTAAGTTTGGTTCCTATTATTGCTCGCTCTGGTAACGCAGAGGCAGAGAACGGTATTGAGTTCTGCCACTCAAATAGCACTATCTCCAAAATACGACGGAAAGTGGGAAATAGGAAGGAAGTGTGTTAAAGTTAGCTTCCCAAGTTTCCTCTGCTTACCCTGCTATATGTACTAAAAAACAAAGATTATCAACTTACTTCATGTTCATAGTAAAAGAATTTAAATTACGTTTATTATATAAATTTTCACACAAAAAAAACATCACACTTTCTTCTTACATTTCCAATGAAATCACTAAATAGACATCTGTGAGAAGAGAGAGAGAAGAAGTAGAGAGTTTACCTAGGTGGTACCTACACAGTCATCATTACTATACCCACTCTTGTTACAACAGCCGTTCAGCTTCGGGTTCGAGACGACCCACTTTTTCTGTATCTAAACCTCAATGTTTACTATAGGAGTTCCAAGCAAATTTTTACAGTTCAAAATTTAAATATAGAACGTATTTACTATACGAATTTATGTCTTTTTATATTGAATTAATAAGCCAGCTGATAATAATTGAAGTTTTACACCTAATTACAATACCATAAATTTGGAGGTATAAATTTATAATATGGCAATAAGAGTAGATAGCATGTTAATTAAAAAGTAAAATACATACATGATAATAAAAGTAACCAATCGCAATTGGTATTGTCTGAGAAAGAATAGAAACGACGTCCAATACAACTAAATGAACGTAAAGTGGAGAACTGCAGTGAAATATCGTTATGATAAGAAAGAGATTAGTCGTGGCGCAAGTGCACAAGTCCGGCTGTTGTGGGTTCAATTCCTACTCAAGGAAATGATTTATTTAATACTTTCATTTCTTTGCTCTTGTTAAGAGATAAAGTGTGACCCCAATTTAACACGCAATGCTTGCAGAATTCGGCGGAATGTAAGTAAAGTAAGGAACGGAAGTGTCAGTCTGTAATAGGGACGGAGGGTCAAAACACTAACTTCCTAGATTCCTTCTGCCTTACATAAGATACAAAGTGAACCTAAAAAAAAGAAAGTAACGACCAAAACCTTACCCTTACTAAAATATTTAACGGTGAAAAATACGCTCATTAGCAACGCCACATTAGCGTTAACGTTTCTTTATTACAAAGAGAAAAGGTAATATAATACTTGGAGTGTCCAAGTTGGAAGTCGTTAAATCGATTACGTAGCCGAGGTGGTCGTTGCAAAGAAAATCTCCTGAAATGGAGCAACGCTCTGAAGGGTCAAACAACACGTGACTCCAGCCCACTCTCCATCTGCCTGCTCGCTTAACTATCTGAGTAAAGCAACCAATAATGCATTCAGGGTGGCCAAACATTGGCAAAGAAGAAGATGCCAAATAAAAACATTCGAAAACTAAAGTACCTACAACATTATTCTTAAATAAATATCGTTTCTATTACATCAACATATAACTATTTATATTGTGTATCAAAATATGGGAGAAAACTTTTGTCACTTGGTACAGTCACATCCGTCACGTCGTTTGGAAGTCACGTCTTAAAAAACCCTTTGTAAAATGATACCTGCCAGTGTATCGCGATGATGCAGAGTAAACTAAATACGAGACCATATCAATTTGAATATGGGAATGAATGGTAGTTGAAAATTGTATTTATACATATAAAGACCTCATAGGGTATTATACTCGTTATTACGAACACATACTACCTATTGGAAAATAAATCTAAAGAAAATTGAAACACAAAATGGATTTATATTTTATTTTTAAAAATTTAGTTGTTTATAATAAAAAGAATAAAACTAACAATAAGATATTATTTTTATCTTTAAATTTGTTTTGTTAAGTTAATAATAAATATTTATCTAAGTAGAAAGTTCTCCGAGATTAAACGTTATAAAATTGCATAATATGTATTGTCGTAAATTTTCTCTCACGGCTCGTTTTGCTTCCATAGATGAAAATTTAACGTCAGCGTTGCTACTACGTAATTGTAATTTAATACAAAGAGCGATAGACACCATAACAAAAACTTGAAGTAGACAAAAAGATAATATTAAATTAAATTAAATCAGCTTCACGCTGCAGAGCACGCTGTATGAACAATAGTGTTAGGACATTCCGTTCTCTACTTTCGCCGAATTTAACGAGATATCGTGAGTTGAGTGACTTATGTCTTGGTGCTAGAACGAAGAAATGGATATATAATAAATAATAATTAACTCCCTCGAGTGGGGATAGAATCCACAACCGTTGCGTTACAATCACACCTTTGTGCCTCTGCGCCACGACGCCCCCTCACATAATAGATGACAGTAAAGAAGAACTCATTATCTCGAATAGTAATATTTCCTTGTAATATAATCGACTTTGAAAGATAAAATATCCATAGAAATTGTACGTAAAACGTCGTTAGTAGGTATTGCTGATCGGGCGTCAACAAAAAAAAATCTTTAAGTATTTTTTTTCTTTATTTAGCAACTTTCCGCTAAAACTGGGTCTGACTATTAATTTAGAACAAAACGTCAACTCCCTCATTGAGAGTGCGTTCGTTATTTTTCAAAACAAAACAAATGAAGGTAACCTAGTTGAGAGGAGGACCGTTGTGCACGTCACTTTCACCCAGCATCCGCCGCCACGTGTTCAAATACGACACCGCGGCCACCACGATGACTTTCGAGAGAAATACATAGTAACTCTTACGAAAGGTTAAATATTCACATGCAATAAGTTACGTAAAATATTAACAGTATAATTTGAAATATAAATTTATGCTATGCTAAAGGAAACATGTACATGTTATACACATACATTAAGATTTGAAATTTCAGAAGTTCTATTTTTACGCTTTATCTCAAATATAGCAGGATAGACAAAGGGAACCTGGTATTAAAACACTCTGTTCCCCACTTTCCACCAAATATCTTAACACTCACCACTTTCTTTTAAAAACTAAAGGTCAAACACTATTTTGAAAGAAAAAAAAAAGAAAAAGTTCTAAAGTCATTCACCTATCTTCAACAGCAATATAAATTCAATGAAAAAAAATAGGTTATTAAATATTTATTTAAAATCTATGCAGCCGGTGTGGCGCAACTAATAACATCTAGAAGCCTGGGAAGCCAGATGCGGAAACGCTGTCCCTTTATGGAAATTGCTTCTCAATACTACTTTAACCTGCATGGCATGCGTGCCTTGCATAAATTAATGTTGTTATACTAAAATAATATACGTTTTTTATTTAGCTTTACGCTGTATCCCGTGTTTACATAACAGGGTAGGCAAAGGGACCTGTGAACCTAATATAAGGCACTGTTGCAAATCTCCACTCTTCACCGAATTCTGGAATTGAATGTTGGAATTCAACCCCATACACCAGAGCAAAGAGTTCATCGAGTGGGAAACAAACCCGCAACTTGTAGCGTTTACAGTTGAACGCTTGTGCCCCTGCGCCACGACTGGGTAGGCACATTTAAAACGTAGTTTTGTAAGTTAATGAAAAAAAAAAATTGCTGTCGATTCATCTACTTAAGAAGCAATGTCTCGAATTACCTGTATAGGGTTAAAAGAAAGATAAAGTAAATAAATAAATCAGCTTCATGCTCCCGCACACAGCAGGGTAGGTAGAGGGAACCCTGTGTAAAGACGCTCGTGCGTGATAAGTGGCGGAACTCAACGCCGCAACCTCGACACCAGAGCGAAGAAATGAAAATTTAAATGTCAATAATAATATACTTCCTCGACTGGGCATCGGACCTACATATTACAAATATATTCTTTACAGTTTAGTCTATCATTATTTATAATAACCAAATAGAAATAGCTTTATCACTCCATTTAGGGCTTAGTCCTGTATTAAGCTATCTGTAGTTATATGTGTGACCTTTATAAAACAGCACTTAGTTTCACCTAGTAATAAATCCTGGTATTTTATAATGGTATTGTGGGTTCGCTCCCCACTCGGGGGGCTGAAATATTTACTTAAATTTAAATTTTCATTTCTTCGCTCTGGTGTCGAGGTAAAGCGCGGCGTTGAGTTCTACCACTCAACACGCAATGCCTCCAAAATTCGGCAGAAAGTGGGGACGGAGTGTCTTAACACTAGGTTCCCTCTGCTGTGGGATATAGCATGAAGCTAATTTTAATTTTTTTTTATTTTATACAACGATAGCCAAAACAAATATTAACCTACAAGCAGAATCTTAATAGTAATTCCACTTTTCCAATTCTAAATACTTATCCATATTTAACACAAATCTATATTTAAAAATGTAATATTACCCTTTTCTCAAAACTTGTTTTATACAATTGTATTTAAACTCACCTACATGGTCAAAGTGGACGCGCACTACGTCAATCTACAAAGCTTCTATTTTTGTTATTATTTATTTATATCTTTAACATATACGTAACTTAAAATATTTTTAAGATTACCTTTTTGAGACTCTCTAATATAATATCTAAAGCAAAATGACTGTTTTATATTAAAAGTTGAGTGAGAGGTTAGCGTATTTAATAGTTTCTATTGCAACATGTACATGTACAGAGAAAAATATCTTATATCTTCTAAGCGATACTATATAAATAAACACACAAATTTTACATTATTTTAATAATACAAACGCCAAACATATTTTAGTCAATAAATCCACAGAAACAAAATAATTAATTATAGCATCTTCTAGAAATTATGAATTGGTGCGTATTGCGACGCACCAAAAGAAATAATTCGAGACAAAATCCATTAAATTGAAAAACTAAATTCGGACACTAACCGAGTCAAGGGGTAATATGAGAGAATGTAGAGATTTCTATTTATCGTGATATACTAAAACTAAAGTGTAAATCACGTTCCATCCGCCCTAGTTGCGCGCCTCTCAAGCCACAACGTCGCGTCGTACGAGAAAAAAAAAACATGAACTTCAAGTGTCAAAACTCTTGTAAAAAGTGACTGACACTTTAAAAACTACCTACTACCACTAGCTTAACATGTTGCGAGATTTTTTTTTATATGTAGTTATTCTTGTTTTCGTATACTTTATGCGCCTTTCATTTTGCGTTTCAAGTATAAATTTGTAACGAATTGTTTATTAAGAATTTTGGTTTTCACGTTTTGTTTACATTTTAACTGGCACTATTGTGATGGAATTACTCGCGTATATTACACTATTCGAAAATATATTTTAATAAAAAAACTATGTTTACTTCTTGTTTACAAATGTATTATAATATGTTTTGGTATATTACAAGGTCGTGATTTGATTTTATTAGACCTGAAGTATTTAATTTTACAATTATATTTAAGTCAGCTATATCTTATTTACACCACATTCATCATATGAGTATTCTTTATTCTTAAAACTATCTAAAAAAAACCAAATCCCAAGGACTGTTTGCATATACATATATAAAGTTTATTTTGACCGTTTTAAATACTCAATTATATATAAATATTTTAAAAATCAACGCCCTTTTTACTTAGAAATGGTAAAAATTGAGATAGTCATATTTTGGATGTGCATAATTTACGTTATGAAACTGATTTGATAATGTCGGAACCGAACCGAATCGGAAGTTACGACCTATAGGAAGTTCAATAATATCACTTGGATGATACTCTTGTTACACCTGTTACGTGTAGGTTTCCGCCTTTAAATTGCTGATAAGCAAAAAGATTCCTTTTCCTATGCAAAAGCGTAAAATGCGTGGACGCAACAAATCTGTCTAAACATATGATAAAAAGAAAGGAAGATGTATTTAAGAAAATTTATTATTACTTAGTTTGTTTGTCTGTTTGTGCACACTAATCTCAGAAATGGCTAAGCTGATTTAAATGCAGTTTTCACTTGCATTTTAAGCAAATTTCTCTTAACATATAGTGTTTGTTCTATTTAAATTGGTTTATAAATAAAAAAGCTACAATAATATAAAGTATTTTGTTTGACAACAGTGCTACAAAATTTTTAATTCAATTCAATTTTATTGAATTGGTTGTAACTTTAGTTATCAATGTATGGTGTGGGTATTGTCTTTAAAATGATAATGTTGTTAGAGCACGAAAGTAATTCAGATTAGTAAATAAATAATTGAGTAGTTCAAGAGGGTGAAATTGCCAGTGGGTCGCTAGTCATGAATTTAATTGTAAATAACCATTTCCTTCAATAAAAAACAATAAGGTTACTCTATAGATTTTGTTGATCATCTTAAGTATGAGAAAATATAAAAAAACAAAGAAAATAAATTAAATGTAATTGTAATGAAATTTTTTCTGATATTTATTTTGTATTCATTTTAGTACACTTCAAATGGTTACACCTTGAGTGTAGATTTCATTACTTTAATATCCTCTTCAGCCTTGTGGAATTATGTTTATAAATGATGTGTTACAGAAATAAGTTGCTAGTGGCCTTTGAGAAACTGGGCTAAGGTGGTATTATTTTTTACACATAATATTATAATAATATTTACATAAGAATGGAGATTCATCATTATTTTTTGCATAGTAAGGTAAGCAGAGAATGACCAACCTACAGTTCATACACTCTCTATTTCCCAACCTATTTCCTCAACAATGCATGTTCCTAAGAGGAACTAGAAATAGAGCATAATCATTCCACCCAGGGAGGAATGATCCCCTAAAATCAAATTTTTTATACTTTTTTTTTTATTATTAATATATGACACAACAAAGACAGACAATATTACTATTTTATTTTATGTAGAAATTATGAATATAATCTTGCAAAGAAAGCACTTGCAAAGTTGCAATTGTATAAATGTTTTAACACACAAAATTAATAATTTTGTATTTATATTATAATTAATCTCTGGTACTTAGTAAATATTTTGACTACTTTTAATTTGCCAAAAAAAACAGAATAAAGTAATTTTAGCTCCAAATTAATAAAGTGAATGAATTATTCAGTATTATTGTGAAATAATTTCTCATAATTGTTTTGTATGAGAAACAGTGAATCATTTTTATTGCTAAATGAGGCTTAACATACAGCTTGCTCATGTGAGAGCTAATTCATTGTTTAGTAAGATTTGTGTAAGATAGAATTAAAAAATATTATTGATATGTTGACCGACTGTTTTTACTGTAAAGAAAAGTGTTTCTAACTGTTCTTATCAAGTAGAGCTTCTAGGACTAGTGTTTCATTTAATTTTAAAGTCAATATACAGAACATTCGATTTTATATAAATATAAATATGATATTCATAAAAAAGCACTTATGTTTGTTAAGGAATCAATGTTAACTTAGAAATGTGAAGTACATTTACCTGTAGTAAACAATGTAAGATTGCCAGTAAGGTCTAATGGTACTTCCATTCTTTATTTAACATATATTATTATTACTCTCATTAACCATAATGTCAATCTTATAAACTAACAAATAAAGGTCAGATGTAGGCTAAGGCTTGACCAAGCCAATGGCAATGACCCATATGATTGAGAGATATTATTGCTCCAATGTCTTACAATTGGTTATGGTTGTAAGAAACAATCAACATCAAAATTGTTTTTTTTTCCACTAACATCATACATTTTTTTTTTAATTTATGATGTTAGTTGTTATAATGATATAAATGTATATGTAAGAATTTATTTAAATATCTACTAAATAAATGAATTGGAATATGTTCATTCAATAATAAATAAATAAATAGAAAAATGAATAAAAATGTATTAATTGCTATTAAAACATGATAAAGACCATTCCTATAGTATGAATCATATTTCCCTACAGTACAGATTTATAATCGTAAAATGTACACAATACCTGAGTGAGCAAGTCTTCTGCCAACCAAGGGGCTGTCTAATAGGAGTCGGCGGAGCGACCACCGGCCCAGGACTCCGCCACCCCAGCCGCAGCCTCCACGGCGCATCCCTTCGCGTTCCACCATCACAACACTTAATTCATTACACTACACAAATATCGTCAAAGTAAGCTTCGCACGCTTGACGTCAATTACAAACTACCGTTATAAATCATCAGAGATTGCTCAGACCTCTTTTCACAAGTAAATGTTGAGTAACAGTATACTTGCAAGGTATTAAGAGAAAGTTCCGATGGTCCGACGAATTATGAGATGCAATCAGACGGGTAGATTGCAGACTCCCATTATGAAGTGTTTTGTATTCGTTTAGATAAATTGTCAAGACAAAATGAAACTTTGATTTAAAACAATGATTTTACAATCGCACTACTATGATGGTAAATGTTTAGATTTCTATACATTTTTTCCAAAATAAAAATATTAACTGAAGCGTCAACACCTCGTCGAACAACGCCACTTATAAGTTGTACCTTGGAGCTACTTTCGGATGATAAAATCTGTTTCCCGTTCAAATGTCAAATGAAAATTTGAAGTTCACCATCAAGTGGATACATAATTACCAGTACAAAAAAAATATGAGCAAATACTTAATTGTTCATTAATTATAGGAAAACATATACTTAAAAATGTATATAATAAAATATACTTCGAATAACTTAACAATTTAAAGTAAATTACATTATTTATCATTATATATTCTAAGTGTGTTTTATAGTCTATGTTCATCAAACATGTAAATCACAGATCAACAATAAACTACAGACTAACGATAAACAATATTTTTAAGAAGTAAAAAATTTTAGCAAGCGTAAACGTAAAAGCCAAAATTTTAAATTTTAAAATGAATAAAAAGCCAAAATTTTCTTTATTGACATAAATGCGAGACCATTCATAGCACGACCAGCTTCAAGCTGTACCCCGCACATAGCAGCAGGCATTGCTAGTGATATTGATAATTTCAGATGTGATTTTAACGAAATCGAAACTGGAGTCAGATTCAAAATATATCTTGTTACAAAATTGTAGTTGTAGTTTTTGTTCAATACATATTCTTCTAAATATGCCTTTTTGCAGTATTCATATATTGATTTAAACACGACAGTAGTTCAAAAAGTACTTATTTTTGTTTTTTATTTATATATAAAATTTATATTTCCATTTATTCGCTCTGGTGTCGAGGCAAAAGCGCGGCGTTGAGTTCTGCCTCTCAACACGCAATACCTCTAAAAATTCGGCAGAAAGTGGGGAACGGAGTGTCTTAACACTAGGTTCCCTCTGCCTACCCTGGTGTGTGCGGGATACAGCGCGAAGCTAATTTTTTTTTTTTTAAATATATTATAATTTCGGAAATGAAAGTTTGTAAGATCAATGGATAATTTTATTGGACCTTGAAAAAGTAATTCTATTCTGTTGTGCATATATATAACAAAAAATATTTTATGCATATTTCCTGTTGCACTATAAATTATAATAGAAAAAAAAAAGAAATGTATGACAGATACGTAATGACAGCCAAAGCCGCACGATAAATGTCAAAAGTAGATAGAGCTCCCTTGGCCGTGATTTGTTATTTTGTTACTTTGTTCTACTCTTTTTATCTTTCGATGTGATACGAAAAATTAAATTGCTATTGTAATTGTTACTGATAATACATTCTACCATTGACATCACAGTTTCTTTTGTTTATAGGGATTTTTGTAAAGGATAAAGTGTTAGATGACTGTAAGCAATTAATCAGCGGTTAATGCAACAATAATTTAAAATATACATTTAAGTATATATTAAAAATGTATTCATATCATATAAAATTATTAACCCTAGCGTTTTTGATAAGTTGTGCATTTTGTGAAAATAAGTACAGCCAAAAAGCTAATGAGAAAAAAACAAATGAAGTAGATTTTAGAAAATTAGAGAAACCATTTCGGATGAATAAATTAAATATTTTATGGACAAAAGCCCAGTTGGTAAGTTTTTATTACGCAGTATTTAAAAATTATCATTCAAAAGTAATTAAAATATTAAAAAATAAAAATTTACATATTTTAAGTATTGTTAAGAGATTTTCTTTTATTTCATATTGAAGCGTCTTACGGAACCAAAACTGAAATCATTATATAGTGATTTGATGATTCAAGACAAAGAAGAAATTATACATAAAAGAGTAAAAAGTGAAGGAGGTGACAAGGAAGGGTTTAAAGAAGCGGATCTTAGAAGAAAGCTCACAAATATAATGAATGCTTATGGCTTACGAGAACACTTTGATGATGCACCTAATGCCAGGCAAAAGCAAGATCCTGTAAGATTACTTATACTTTTTTATATTAATTTTTTAGGCCATTCCAGTATAAAGTGATACAAATTGACTAAATGTCAAATTTGTTGGGTCCTTTTCTCCTCAGGAGGACTAATTATTTTAATTTAAGCATAGAATTGAATTCTACATTTCAACACATCATGTCTTGAAAATTTAGTTAAAAAGGGGGCATTGAGTATACTAACTAGGTTGTCATTTCCTACACTGCTGTGTGCAGGATATTGTGTGTATATAATATGTTACTAGGTACCTATAAAATGAATATTTTTTATTTTATGGTAATTAAGTATTAAAGCTACACATAAATTACTTCTTTATTTATTTAATACTTTATTACACCAACTTAAACATAAAACAGACAGAAGATAAAACAAATGAAAAATGGTGTAAATCTGTGAGAATGCCCAATATTTTCATTTATTTTAATGATTGATATATAAAATTAACAAGTAATGTTTAGTACAAATCAAGTTTGTTGTACTACAATGTTAAAATATGTATTAATACAAAGTTCAATAGTAATAAAGATAAGACACATACTAAGATAATTTAGTAACCACTGCCTTATATGTTAATGACATCTGTTTTTGTACAATACTGATAAGTATTAATTAACTTTAAAATATGAGATTTAAACCTGGGATACAACTGACTGTCAAGAAACTTTTTTCTTCACTTTCCTTCTGAAGTTAAGACATTTTAACACTTTGTCCACCAGAGCTGAAAAATGAAAATAGTTTAAATATGATCATTCCGTCACAAAAGCACAAGTGTGTAAATGCAACAGTTATACGGTTGATTCTCTTTTGGGGAGATGAAATATTTAATATCTTCATATGCAGGACACAAAGTGAAGCCTAAAAAAATAATGATTTGCCCAAGTGGGGAATGAACCCACAACTATAGTATGTAAAGTCAAACACTGCCCCACTGTGCCTCGACAGCCTGTATATAAAACAAATTGAAGTATAATACCATCAAAATAAATTCAATATATGTTTTATTAATTTATATTACTAAAATTTAAGTTCCCAATTGAAGTTGCGTTTTAGCTGTTATATGTATAGTTCCAAAACCTTACTATTTTTATTTAAGGCATACAACTCTGCTATGGATGGCTACATTAACAAAAGTCTATTTAAAGATAAGAAGCTAAACATGTTGTGGGCGAAAGCTGAAGCTTCAGGTTTCACAAGTGAAGAGCTAGCAGCCCTAAGGGAAGAGTTCACTCATCATCAGGACAAGATAGATCAATACTACGACATACTTGCTAATATGGAGACTGGTGATCAAGAAGCAGAGGCATATAAAAGTAAGAATTTTCATTGTTGTTACAATAATAAATTTTTTAACATCATGCTATATCCCCCTTAAAGCAGAATGGACAGAGAATAAAACGTTAACACTCTCTGTTGATAATTTTGTCTTCAATATATCCATTGGAGACCAACCACTTACCAGAGATAGTAAATGAAAATAATTTCCCCGAGGGAAATTTATATAATTTTAATAAATATATAAATTTCATTTCCTCGAGTGGGGATCAAACCCCCAACCGATGACGATTTTACAGTCACACTTGGTGCCCCTGCGCCACAAATGGCGTTTATTCAATCACCCAACCACCCAACTCAATCTGAGAAGATTGATGAGTCCGTAAAGTGATGTTGGCATACTTCTATAAATAGCATTATTTGATAGAATTGTTTGTGTCCTAAATTAAAAGATTGTTTCTGTATCTTTGTATAAAATATATTTCAAGAAATACTGTCTTATTAAACTGATTTATTTACAGCACGAAATAACATGAAACAAAAATAATATATTATGACATAATTTTACGTTTTGACTTGTTTGAAATTGCCGTGTGTAATTTGTAGTTACTAAGTATTATGGGTTAAGTTCCACAAAACATAACAAAACTTTTATCTGTAGTTTTGCTCATATCAAATTCTAAATGCCCTAGGTAACTATTGACATAATAAAATATAGTTATGGAAAATTAATAAATGGATTATTCAACACAGTTACAACTTTTTAATTAGGATTAGTAGTTTCAGCGCGTGCAACCATACAAACTCAAACTTAAGTTTAATATCATATCAGTAGAAACATACGTGACAACAAAAGTATATATTTTTTAGATGCAGTAAACGAGGAAGAAATGGAAAAGTTCAATGACATCAACTATGATCGTTATAACAACGACAACGAGAACGTCGACAAGAACTTCGTCGATAAGGCCAACTTGGTGCGGGAGAAACACCGCGGCCTGAGAGACGGTTACGATAGACTGCAACGACTCGCCGCGAGAGGTTGTTATGATAAAGTATTTTCTATTGTTTTAATTTTATTTATATATATATATATATATATATATATATATATATATATATATATATGTGTATATATATATATATATATATATATATATATATATATATTTGGATTCTGATATTTCAATTTTTATTTAACTATATGTTACACATGTTTTACACGTTATATCCTGTTTACAGCAGGGCAGCAAGAAATCTTGTGTTAGGTTACTACTCCACTCCGTTCCCTAACTTCAAGACATTGCGTATTAATGTGCGAAACTCAACGCCACGCTTTGTCTTGTTGCCAGAAAGAGGAAAAAATTAGCCCCCTAACATATTGTGTAACGATTAAGTTGTTTGATGAAATAAGTGTTAAATTACTAATAAAAAAAATAAACGAAACGTAGCGCAATTTGAATCATTTATTCCCATTTATTTTTACTTTTTCTAAAAATAAAGTAAATTGACTAAACTCAATGATAATTAATTATTTATCAAAACATCAATTGTTGGCAGGTCCCAATAACAAAGAGTTCATTGAACCGAAAGTGCAAGGACTGTGGCGTTTGGCGGCGGCGGCTAACTTCACAGTAGACGAGCTGGCCTCGTTGAAGGTAAACAAGTTAAATTTACCATTTTGCTTCTTATGAAGCTTTTTGCTATCAACAGCATCTAAATGCTCTGTGTACTGTATTTTTTAAATTATATTCAATAATTTAAATGGCAAAAAAATTAAAATATCCAGTGACACAGTGATACTTTTAATGTTTTTCTCAAATTTTGTAACTTTTTTTTCTGTTGTCTCACTATATTTATATTTGAAAAATTCAATTTTCAATAAATGTATAGCATGCACCATTATTAGATTTATTGGATTATGCCATTGTGTATAAAATATAGATAACTAATTTTATTGTTTATATATATTTCTTTGCTTCACGCTTTGTGCCATATGGGGACATATGGCAGATGCAAGTCATTTATACATCGCGCTGCAGCGTTAAGCGCTACCACTCAACAAGCATGTAGTGGTGCATTTTAAAATAATTCTTTTCACTTACTGGGAATCGAACCCATAATCGTCGCGTTTACACACACGCAGTCCCACGATGGCTTCAAAACTCCCGCGGGCTACATTCCTAATAAAAATAATAATTTCGCTATTTTCCCTAATAATGTCTAAAGAAACAATGTTATATTCTCCGCCACTAGGTAGAGCTCCATCACTACGAGACTCGGCTGCTGAAGCTGCGCACGCTGCACGCCGACGAGGCGACCAACTTTGATAAACATCGTAGTAAGGTATGTTGGTTGTGTCTATATTCTACTTACTACGACTACAATTAGTCTTTTGAATTAGATTCAAACCTATAAAAGTATATTTTCTTTATTTATTTTGGACTTTTATTAAATAATTATAAGAAATATTTCAATAGATTTTTCTCTGTCTCTATAATTTTGTATCTTTGCCATTTTGCTTGAGCAATTGTTTTCATATTACTGCTGCATGCTCCTCGTAAAGTTTATTTTATTGTAACTTTTTTTTAGCATTTTTTTAATTTTTAAAATATAATCATTATGTTAATTAAACATTGGTTTTAGATTGCAGCACCCGGTGACAAGATGGACCACTTTGCGGACCACCAGCAGATGATAAAGAAGCACACCCGTAAAGTGGAGAAGTTGCACGCGGAGATCGAAGGGAAGATCATGGCCAGACATACTGAGCTATAAATGTTATATATAAAGAAATTTACAATCTAACAGTGAATGTTTAACTGTATATATTATATAAATATATAAATATACAGTAATGGGAACTCCAAAGAAATTCATGTATCAAATAAAATGAGTTAAAAATATTAAACATAAACGTTTTATCAAGATTTTTTTGGCGATTTTGAGAAAATAATCTTCCGAGATATATTATCTATAAAATGAATCTCTGATATATTTTTTTTAAATAAACAATTATTCCAAAATATAGTTTTGTTTCAATTTAAACTGTTTTGCAGTTAAAATCAGCTTCACGCTGTATCCCGCACACAGCAGGGTAGGCAGAGGGAACCTAGTGTTAAGACACTCCGTTCCCCACTTTCTGCCGAATTCTGGAGGCATTGTGTGCTGAGTGGCAGAACTCAACGCCGGGCTTAGCCTTGACACCAGAGCGAAGGAATAGAAATATAAATTTAAGTAAATATTTCATCTTTTCGAGTGGGGATCGAACCCACAACCAGTCAGTTTTACAGTCACATTTCGTGCCGCTGCGCTACAACTGGCCTGTGCAGTTTAGTGTGTTTTTGCAGTTAAAACATATATTTATCGACATTTTAACTTAAAAAAAGGAGGTATTCATATAAAGGTTTTAACTAATTATCCTTTTAAAATATATAAAATATAAATTATTGGTATAATTAAAAGTAATCAATGCAAATGAACAAGTAAGGCCCTATTCAAGAAGACACTGTAACAGTTTCAATAACGGTTTATTTGCCTAGAACTTACCGCATATCCTGCTTTAATCGTATTCGAGACACTACGTCCTCAATAATAATTTACTTATAAATAGACACATTACCCCAAATAGACCTAACAATAATAATAATAAAAAAAAATATTGAAAAAAAAAACGTAGGTGGCATTAAAAACACCAGTGAATACAGTGCATCAATATATGATATTTAATCTTCATGTACAAGCAAATTTATTATTACACGTTAAATGTTGACGGTTAGCAACTCAACAGCGGGTCGTCGCGCGCCGCACACCAACGGAACGGAATCACATTCCAAGCGGCCTACGTCCGGAGGGCCCCCGACACGCTCGCATCAGTCGGTCGAACAGTATAAGGACTCTTCTCGATAGGATCATTTTCTCTATTATGTATATAGATAATCTGTATAATATAATTCTTTCTCACTAATATCTACACCGTTTCCAAGGGTTACAATTATATATAAACCTCGTGGGGATAGTTGCGGCTGCCGACGCTTAGTGGCTCCACTTGCTCCAGGCCTGCTGTGGGGACGAAATATATATTTTACTAAAGTGTAGTGCGTAATGACATACAAATTATTATTTATCTTTATATATTTATTTAGTATACATATTTTTGCATTAGCTATCATCTGGTAATAATTTTTGATTTAACATTTTGACAACGGTTTCTTTTTTCTTTATTTCTTACATGTCCGACACATCTTATTTGGATTTACCTAATAATTTATTTGAAATTTTCGTAACGCAGTGTAACAGCGTCACGGGAACATGAATTATTTTCATATCCCCGCTCTGGCAAAACAAAGCGCGTTAAGGTCATTCACCTGTTTATCAACAGCGTGGTGCTGCTGGTCCCAGTGGTGGTGGTCAGGCGGCGGCATGTAGGGCATGGGCATGCTGTGTATCATGGAGAGGGCGGCGGCGGTGGCGCCCGCACCCACCGCGCCCACGCCCCCCACGGTGCCGTACGCGTCGCTGCCCACGTTCACGCCGACGCCCACGTTCACGCCCATGCTGGTTACGTTTTGCTGTTGAATTGAACATTACATTTTTTTATTTCGTTCCACATTTAGACTTAACCTTATAAAATATCTTTTCACATTTAGATTTAAACTTAGAAAATCTTCTAAGAAAATCTTTCTAATCTTTGCCGCTTCAATACTAACAAAGTTTTAGGTTTAGTATGCAGTGCGCTGATTATTTCCAATAGACGCGGGTTCCTCAATGTTTGTACGTTTTCTAAAAAGGTATGCGTTTGATATTAATTTGCCAATACAAAAGAGAAGAAACGGTATATATGAGTAAAGGATGTTGTGAATTTATAAATTAGATACTATCGTGTTCAAACGAATTATGTTAATTGTTTTATTGACAAGAAAAGGTTGCTTGATATCCTATACTTAGGCAATTTGTAAAAAAATTGATCAGAAAGTTTGAAAACGAGTGTCTTAATATTCGGTTTCCGGTATGTTCTATATGATATAAAACTAAAAAATAATCAGTAAACATAAAGTTTTGTTAAGATTCTACCTTCTTGCCCTACTGTAACTAAGATAAATAAATAAGAAAAAAAATAACAAAAACCAACCTGGTATCTATCATGGTCGGTGCGGTGGTGGTGGGCATGCATCCAGTCATCAGGCGCTGCCAGCTTCCACGCGCGCTCCGTGCCTATTGGGCGGGGCTTGCGTTCCTCTTCCTCACCCCAGCCCACGCCCACGGAGTTGACGCCTACGCCCACTCCCACGTTACGGTCGATCAGAGACTGGAATAATAACAGTTTGAAATAATTTATATTATCTTATAATTTCGTTTTTAGAATAATTTTTCCCAATTGAAAAATCTAATTATATTAAATTGAGTTTCTCAGACAGCATCACAATCAGAAGTTGCAAAAAAACAACGATTTGCAAAACTTTATAACATTCATATATAAAATTAACGACAATTACGAATTAGATGTTCTCTTAGGGAATTTTTACTATATATTTAGAAATATTGTTTATGGTTTATCCAGTTTGACTAGACAAAACATGGCGTGTAATGGCGGCGGTCAATTTTACTTTAAAAAAAAGACTATACAATAAATTTAAATATGAACCTGGTAAGGATGGCCGAGCGTCATCTTGGGTTGCGCACTCGGCGGGTACAGCGGCAGCATGGAGTTGATGTTGCCGCCGCTGCCGCCGGGGAACAGTTGCTGTTGCAAAAGTTGCTAATTAGAGAATGGATAAAAGGAAATTCTCATTAATATGTTGTGTTTTATTAAAAAAAAGTTTGTCTTTATTATTTATACATAAAAAACAGAGACTTATTTAAAATTAACAAATATTTTACTGTGTGATTCATTATGTAAAGTTTATACTCCAAATATAGCAAAGTAAGCATACTTCGCTCTCCACTTTCCATTGATATTTGAGACATCATTAAAGATAACTTTTTTTTTATAATATCAAAAAGTTGCAAAAATTTTAGATGAAAAGGAAAGAGAATGATTTGGTCAAACAGAAAATACAACGGCCCTCACCTGTGTAGCATGTTTATGCTGCTGTTGCATCAGCGTGTGTCGCTGAGCGAAGTCGGGCGCGCGCGGGTTTAGGCGCGACACGCCCTCCACGCCCACGAAGCCCATGCCCAGCGAGCCTGACACGCCTGACACCCCGGGGCCGGTCTGCATGCCCACCTGTCGAGCATTCGTATTTAATAATATATAAACACGGTGTCACAAGTACAATGTCATAGGCGGAGATTCGAAATGTCATTCCGGGTAACGGAATGCTAGTTAGTAGTTCCCTCTGATATACGAGATCCAACAAAAATCTAAAAGCACAAAGAAACAACAACTTGCGCTTGCTAACTAACTTTGGTTGCTTACGCACAAAGACAAGCAAAGAGAATCTAACGTTAAATAATTTCACTCGTTCACAACCATTTCATTGCATAGCAAATACACTTTTTGTCCTTCCTGTCTATAGAAATGAAATTATTTTTAATATTTACTTTTATTGAGTGGGAACAAACTTACAACTATTGTTTTTTTTTTTTTTTTTTATTTATTTATTTATAACATATTACATAAAAGAAAATATTTTTCTTCGCGGTCTTAAGCCCGATTTGGCTTGTATGACCACTGCACATTCCTTAGTACATAAAGTTAAAAAAACATAAAAGCATACAAATTACAGATAATTTTAATAAACATAGAAAATTATAAAATAGCATTGTGAGGTAGGTTGATAAAAGAGGCGTATTTGTAATTACTCGTACGTTTTAATGTCCAGCTACAGTATGTTCATTTTATTAAAGAAAAAAATAACGACCATATTCGCTATATATATATAAAAATATACATAAAATGAAAAACTTGCCATCATATTATGTCCATTCCGGGAGTTGTCTTGGAAAATTGGTCCATTTCGACTTAGCCCACTCATATCCATTGCATTTACAGCATTGCCTGTAACATAACACATTTTTAGTAGAAGTATTTCAAACACCTATAAACGTTATTCCTGTAAAATCATATTCGATTTTGATATATATTCGAAACAAAAACTGCCTTTCCAGTGCGGGAAAAATAAAATATAATTTACAAACCTGCTTGTTTTTGAATAAAGAATATTCATTTTTTATATTTGAATATAGGTCTTAATTTTAATAAAAAAACGTCACTTTAAAATGAAATTATCATTTTTTTCTGTTTCATCATGTAACCACTCGTTGTACATAGATCTTAATTAGAATTAACTGCTAAACACTCACCGATAGGCATGGGGTGGTAGGGCGGCGGCGGCGGCGGCGGCGGCGTGGAGCCGTGCGAGGACGTGCGCGAGCACGGCGAGCAGCCCCCGCCGCCGCCGCGGTAGCCCGGCGCCTTGCTCGCGTCCACCTGCGGCCAGTGCTTCGCGATATCAATATACACGAAATTATATTACCTAATTGTGTTCAATGTCTATATATAGTAGGCATATACGCACAGATAACGTCAGGGCACATCGTATTTATCTAGATGCGAATTTGACTTACCAGAATAAGAAAATGAAAATAAATAATTCTTTTATTGATAGCCATATAATAGCCATTAATTTGATATATATTGTTTTCAATTTTTATTATTATAACATTCAAAACATACAACAAACGTCCGTGGGTAAAAGTGAAATATTAAAGTAAGAAGAGTTATGTATTGAATTAAAACAAAGGATGTAAAAGATAAACAAGTGAATACTCACATACATAAATAAAAAATGATATAAATAAATACCTGTGGTGTGGGCAGATCGACGTTGTGGTCGGCGGCGCCCCACATGGCGGCCGCGCCCACCGACAGGTCCTTGAACAGCGAGTACTCCTGCGCGCCGCCGCCCGCGCCGCCCGCCGCGCCCGCCGCGCTCGGGCACGACACGCTGGGGTTCACCTGAGGGGGAGGTGAGAGACTATGTAAAACAACAATTCGATTTCCACACCAGGGGGACGGACGTAATAATGATTGTGTTATATAATAGGATGTGTTATAAAATACGATGTGTTGGCGACACTAAGCCCTTTTAGATTACAGTAGAGGTTCGCCGGGGCTCGTCTCTTAGCCCATTATTATTAAATGTAATACTCGATACTGTCTCGGTCTGTTTTATACTAAACTGTATAATACATTATGCTATAAACCACACTTTACAAGCATTGTCTTGACTAAAAGGGAACAACACTACCCTCTGTCTGACTAAACGCAGAGATTTTAAATATGAAACCACTAAGTCAGATATACACATACAAATATTTTGCATAGTAAGGAATTAAAAACTAACAAAAAATGTTAACTTCATCTAATCTTAGACAAATACAATTTTAAACAAAATTATTACCTGAGGCGTGGTATTAATGTGGAGTGCTGAAGATGAATTCACTGGTATGTCTTCATTGCTCCAAGTGCTCGAATTATCAGGACTTAGCTGTAAACAACATTTCCTTATATAAATAATAATAATAAAATATAAATTAAGTGAAGTACGGTTTACGAGACGGGTCCACATTGAACTCAGCTGTAGATGTTTGTGTAAATTTGATTCTAGGCTATTTCTTACTTATAATTATTTTCTCTCTGAGAGTACAATGAACATAAGTTACGAAAATTCAACTCCAGAGCGGCAACGACTCGTAGAACGTACTGTATATCAGAACAAGCCATATACATTCTCATCTCTCATTCAAATTAGGTGATGCCTGTGCTATGGTGATAAAATTATTGTACTAGCTGTTACGTGTAATCCAACATGTAGCAGGGGAGGCGGAGCAAAACCTATAGTCTCAAGACATTCAGTTCTCCACACTCCTGCCTAATGCGAGAGACATATTTATTGTCGTAACTCAACGCTACAAATATGAAGCATGACTATATATCCACAAAATTTTCTACCTGTAAAATATCATTATGCTGCCGTATAACAGGTCGTGGTTCCTCCTCAATCTTGGCCGGGGGTGAGTCGCGTGCTTTGAGAGGAGAGGCGGCACCAGCAGGTGCATTGTTGCTTGGTGCTGGGCTGCTTGGTATCACCTGCGGATGAGATGGCATAAGTAAATAATAACTTTATTTCAACCACAAGCTGCTTATTTGTTATATATTTAAATCGTATTGTATTATAAGATAATATCAATTTTTTCAAAGTGTTTCTCGAATAAAAGTTCCAGTTTGTCGTGAGTTATATTTTCGGCAAAAAAAACCTATAAAATATTAATATAAATAAATTGTATCATACCTGAGGTGTAGGTCTAGGCTTGGTGTCAACAGCTGGTGTGGCAGTGAGTTTAGCGGCAAACGTGTGACCACGGGCGCCCACTATCGCACCGGTGTACGACAGCGTTTTGGCACTGGCACTGGCACTTGTGGTCACTGGCAGGTTGCTCGTGGTCGTGAGCGTGGCTGTGGTGGTAGTCGTTGTCCGTTTCTCTGGCAGTTGTATGGCTGAAGAAAGGATATTGTAAGAATTTTCTTTTTAATTATACACTCAATGTCGACCCATGACAGTTCTGACATTCAACACACGAAGGAAGATATTGATGTCAAGTACATATTTGCTGCATATCATATATATGAAATAAATTTCTAATTATATAAATATTTACCTTGTGCCTGCAAGCGAGGCATGGGCGGCCGCGCCGCGGAGTGCGGCTTGGTGGCGGAGCGTCCCGGCGGCGTGGAGCGGCTCGCGCCCAGGCCCACTATCGTGGTCGCTATGCCCACTGGCATGGTAGGCTGTAATATATTTTATGTTTTTATATGTATTCAATTTTAGGTACTGAATATTTAAATGTTATAACTGAAATAAAATATATAAGTCTTCCAAAAAAAAAAAAAAGATCTTTTGAGTTTCTTGCACTGATTCTTCTCAGGTCTGAGGCGTTTTGTGAACTGAACTTAATTATTAGACGTTAAAAAAGTGAAATATCTTACTTTGAATAAAATTATTTCACTTTGATTTTGATATAGGTGAACATAGGCATAGACGATAGTGTTTTTGGTTGAAATATACTTGTGGGGATTTACACAATGAGCCTTGGTATAAGTAGTTTTAATTAACAAATTCTAGCAATTAAATAATATACATAGATCTAAAAAAGAGCGTATACACAAAAAATCGATCAAAAACATAATTAATTTTTATCAAAATGATTTGTTCCGGCTTGGTTGTGTACCTTGGCGGGCGCCTGCTTGTGCGGCGCGGGCTTGGGCGCGTGCGGCGCGGGCGGCGCGGCCGGCAGCTTGGCGCGCGGCAGCAGCTGCCCGATGTCCGCCTCGGGGTCGCGGATCATGGCCGCGATCAGCTGCGCCGCCTGCTTCGTCGCCTCCGACGAGCCCCTGCGGGTTGCGTTGTAGTAAACGCTTTTGTTGTATTACTCAAAAAAATTATAAAATATAGACAAAAATATACACCGGTGCCAAACCGGTGTAATGGTGTGAGAAGCGTTTTTTCTTTAAATTAAAAGGTCGTTTTATTTAACCAGTCAGATTACAGCTAACCAGTCAGATAAGGTTACAGCTTGAAAATAAAATTTAAACAATATATTATTGCATTATAGTTTACCATCTAGTATATAAACAATTAAAACAAATGTCTTATTTACCTTTCCCCTCTTTTATTATTATATTAGCGTCTCTATAGTTACGTTATCCATTTTGTATTGTTATCGTATTTTATTTTATCTTGCGATAAAAGTGAGCACTCACTTAATGGTAATGATCCTCTCGCCCTGCCCCTTGACCTGCTTGTCCACCTCGATGTGCGCGCCGGTGGCGGAGCGGATGGCGTTGATGTTGGAGCCGGCGCGCCCGATCACGCGCGATATGGCGTGCGCCGCCACGCACACTTTCTTACAACTGTTTTAAAAGGTTAGTCACTTTTTATTTTTATTGTTTACGCTTTATGACGCACATAGCTAGGTAAGAGGAGGGAATCCGGGAATCTAGTGTTAAACACTTCGTTCGCGTTCCCTGTTTGTTGTGTGGCGGAACACAACGCCGCGCTTTGCCTCGTTATAATTGAGCAAAGACATGAAAATATTCAACATTTCAGTTTCCTCGAATGGAAATCGCCCCCCGCCTCTACGCCACGACTAACCTATTTGTAATTAGAAAAATTATATTTAAAACAGTATAAAAAAATATTTTATCTATAAAAATATAAGCGCGCTACATCCCTGTTCTTGAAATTCGTACTTTCATTCTTATGAAACTCTTTTAATACGTCAAAAATCAAAAGCTACAAAAATGTTAATATATTTTATTTTCATTGTAAGAATGTAAATTTATAAATATGTAAAATATAAAATATATTAAAAAAGTATACCCAGGTTCAAGTGTAGAGAGGGCTTGTACACTGGACTTGCGTACCACTTCCTTCCAGCCTTCCTCTCTTCGCGTTCCACTAGTGTTGCTTTTCGGAGATGTGCTCTTATTATCACCTTCCCATCTGAGATAGTAATCAACTTTTTATATTCTTTCAGGAAAAATATTAAAATTTTCTTATTGATATTTACAATTATAACAAAAATAAAACTTAATTACATGTAAAACAAGCATCTTGTGATTTTTTGATTGTGATTACAATTACAGCTGCACTATATTTATTATAAAAAAAAAACAATATTTTTTAATATTTACAAAAGATTTTCTTTTTTTAAATATTAAACTAAACTTACTTATTTAGGATATGAACCTGCGCCTCTTGAAAACCAAAATTTTATACATTTCTAAAAAAGTATTTTTCTTTCCTAAACGTCGAATAACACTTAAAAATGTTAAAAATAAACTAAGCTTACTGATTAGTATGTATCTTCTTAGTTTTATCATTCGCGTCGTCGTCCTTGTCCACGTTGTGTCTGCTGGACTCGAATACTTGACTCTTTCGAGAACTGTTCCCATATTTAACACTCGGTAAGGTGATACTTTTGGCATCCTCCTCAGGTTTTCTGTAAAAATAATCACCATTTATTTATCCACTAATTCTCAATTTTTTTTATTATAATTTTTTTTAATTATTATGTACAATATAAACAATTTGATTAATGGTTGATATTAAATATCACTATTGTTATTTGTTTTAAAAATATTTAAGTTTTGAGGTTCCAGCAAACGCTTAACGTGGAACCCGTTCGGGGAAAATAAAATATAATAAAATATTAATATTTTCATATCTACTAAAGTGTCATAATATTAGATTCGCAGGTTCCATTTGCCTATCCTGCTAGGCGAGGGATACCGCGTGAAGCAAAAAAAATATAGTAGACTTACTTTTCCTTCTTCTCAGGTCGTCGCTCAGGCGCGACGGGCTTGGCGGGCGTAGCGGGCGGCGAGCTCGGCGCTACGTTCTCTTTCTCTTGCTTTTTATCACTTTTAGTACTAGGTTCTTTTTCAGGTTTCACTTCTAGTTTAGGTTTTACCTGCACATAAACTTATCTATTAGAGTATGCATAATGCATGTGTGCTTTTTATTAAATTATGCGAATGTAGAGTTACATTATTTAACTCTATTAGAATTTCACTTAAGTTGACATGATACCACATCATTTTTACCCATTTAGGCGGGTAAACACAGAAAAATATGTTTTATACATAATTTTACAAATATTTAATATTGTTTGCGTGTTTAAATATAAACTCATCTATTTAAGTCTGTCTATTAGTTAAAATAACATTAAAATCCATTACAATGCAGTTCAAAAATGTTATAGTACAATAGTGGAAAAGATCCTTATTTTTGCTATGTAGTAATACTAATGTTTATGTTATTATTATATGAATATTTCTAGATCATACTTACTTTATCAGGTTGTTTCTTAGGAGGTGGTGGCTGTGGCGCGGCGGGAGTCTTTTCCTCTTTTTTCTTCTTCTTCAACTTCGCACTTTGAGCCGGAGGTGCTTTAACGTCGGAGGATGAGCAAGAACCCTGTAGATTATATTTGCTGATGAGTAAATATATTTAAGCACTATTAATATGCCCATTACAAGCATCATAGTATTATTATCATATTGTTGACTGACTGTGAACAAGATAGTTCTGGTTAGTTTCTCATTGGGGAGAATAAATTATTTTCGCTGCCTTGCTCTCTGAAAACAAAGTGTAGCGTTAAATTCCGCAACTTAATACATAATGTCTTTGAAAATCCAGTATAGAATCTTAGCACTAATTTCTATCTTAATATAATTGCTATATGTGGAATTGCTATAAGCTAGAAGAAAGTAAGATTTCTTTCTCTCATTTTCAAAATAATTTCAAATTTATTTCAAAAAGATAACCAAGTTATAGTAACCTCTATTATATTAATCCACTGTCAGTAATGAAGTGTGTACAATGTACACGGCTATAATTTTTTTATATTTTTGTACATCCATTAACTATCAGTTTACATCCCTCCTTACTTCATTTTGTCTCATACTATATCACGCATAGAAGGGTAACTAAAGGTACCTACCTAGTGGTAATACACCTAACGCACTGCCAAATGTTTGGGATATTGCGTGTTGAATGGCGAAAGTCAACATCGATATAAAGATCAATCTTTATTAATTCTCTCATGTGAGAATTGAGCACATAACCGTCGCGTCGCCACGAAGGCCTTTAATTAATAAACATTAATAATAACCTGCGAATTAGCGTCGATACCAGAGTCGCCCTCTTCCCGAGGCACAGGCTCGTCCTCGCCTTCTCCGCTCTCAGAGATCTCGCCGAGCGCTTTCTCGCTGTAGATGGTGTTCTTGTCGTTCTCAGCTTGTAGTTTACGTCGCTCCTCCTTTTTGTATGAAAACATGTTGAATGATTATGTATTTCGATTTCGATAATAATAAAAGGTAATAATAAAAATCTTTATATAGTTTTTTTGATAGAATTTTTATAGTATATCATGAAATAAAATGATTTAATATCACACCATGAGAAATACTTATGAAAATTTACATGATGAAAATAAAAAAGAGTAATTAAAGAATTGATATAGTCTAGGAACTTCAATAAAGAAATCAAAGTAATATATAATGAATGAATGAAATATAATTAATAAAATACGTAATATAAAAAGAGACATATAGTTGATATATAAAACACCTTGAAGTCCCTCCCTAGTCTATCCTATATTCCTCTTTCAGATCACTATTTTCCGTGTCTACTATCAGATGGAAGCCCCACTACATCCAAACCAATAACTTATTGTACAATACAATTATAATCAATATACCTTCTTCTCCATTTTCTTCTTCTTCTTCCTCTCTCGACGCCGAGCGGCTGCCTGACGCCGGCTCTCCTCGCGGCACCGCTCCGCGTCCAGCTCCTCCAGCAGTATGGTGGCGTTCTGGTTGGCCCGCGCCGCTTGAGTCTCCTTCGCCGCTCGTATCACTCGTACACACTCTTGACATTTTTCTAACAGTTCTTTGTCTGATATTGTGCAGATGTACCTGTGTGTAGATATTAAAGTTTAATAAAGTTGTATTAACAATGATAAATATGACATTGTATGTTAATATAGTGACAGTTAATATCGGCAGAGTGAACTTGGTGTTAAAGACAGCCACGCGCTGTCCAATTTCCGAAACACACGTGCTTTGAGTGGCGAAACTATTGAGTTATGTACTTGGTGTTGTTGCCCACAAAAATTGAAAATGAAAATATAAAAATATCTTTCTCCAAAATCGGACTCAATCTCACAACCATTACTACATTCAAACTATTTCAATGAAGTATACTTCATACTTGCTACGTCTATTACAATCTTCGCATAAATAAATTAAAATTAAACATTTTTTTTTTAAATGATCTTACCTGGTCATTTCCTGATCGGAAGGGAATTGCGTTACGACTCCGACCATCCACTTCACTACTTTTGTATGACCCTTGCGGAAGGCAGCCATCAAGCATGATACCTATTAAAGAAATATATATTATAAATTAAAACTATTATAATATTATAAAGCCGAAGAGGTTATTTGACTTAAAAGACCAATCTCTGAAATAACTGATTTGAATTATAATATTATTTTTGTGATGGATAGTCCATTTCTTTAGAAATACTATAATGCTATATTACGTCACGTCAATCGTTTTTATGTGTCCAATGTATCCTCAATCAAAGTTACCTCCTCATACAAAACTCTTAGCTATTTACAATTGCCGACGGATACACACCCTCAGGTAAGAATCACAGGTATGTTATAAATATTCAAAAAGAAAAAAAAAAACCAAATAAACGAAACATAAAAAATATTAAAGGTCTTACTTTTCTATTGTCTTGTGAGTCGATGTCAGCGCCGGCAGCGTAAAGCATCTCCACAACAGCAAGGTGTCCGCCATTGGCGGCTAGCCATAATGGGGAATTTCCTTTTTTATTCTTTACTTCTACTGCTGCCCGCCTAAAAAGATTGATAAAAATAATATGTTTATACATTTTCTTATTTGATTAAATTTATATTATCTATGTTACATGGTTAGTGTAATAAGTAGAAAAAAATAATCGATAGCATGCATTGATAATTCCACACTACTTCTAGTGCACTAGGGTAGGTAGACTATTAATAGGTCAAATAAGTTTAAACCGTTTAAGTTAAAGAGTTATATTACAGTTTACATGAATACTGTAACAATAAAAAAACGAACCTTTGCAACAACAACTCCACAAACTTAGTATGTCCCTTGTCAGCAGCTATAGTCAACGCCGTATCACGAGACGAAGGCACTGGGGGCGCGTTGACATCCGCTCCTTTGTCCAGCAGCACTCGCCCGACCTCCACGTACCCGCCGCTGGCGGCCTCCATCAGCGGTGTTAGACCCGTTTTGGCACGATGTTCCACATTGGCTTTACGATCTAACAGGAGGCTCACTACTTCGTGTCGACCTGTTAATATAACAACAACAATATAATTATGTAACTATATTAATTAATAATAATATATATATAAGATATTTTTTTGAAATTTCTTGTTTGATCGAGACTATTCGTGGCGCAGGGACATAAACGTGCGACAGGTCGTGGGCTCGATACTCACCGGAGGAAATAACATGTTTAAATTTTCATTTTCTCGCTTTAGTGACAAATCAAAGTATCTTAATTTTGCACGCTTACGTTATTTCGTTTCCGTATAACAAAAAAAAACCTTACCGCGGGAAATATCCCGCATAGTAGTGTACCCAGAGGGAACGTTTCCAGCCGATTATCAACACATTGCGTATTGAATGATGAATCGCTCTTTGTTTTGTTACCAGAGTGTCGAAATAACAATATTTTATTACCCCAAATGGGAATAGACCCTACAACCGCCACGACAGCATATAATTTATCTTAATACTAATGCTGATAGTGATACCTTGGAAACAAGCGAGCGTGAGTGCGGTGTTGCGGTTGGTCTCGATCTGCGCGTTGATATCGGAGCCGCAGTCGAGCAGCAGGCGCACGGCCGCCGTGTGCCCGTTCATGGCGGCCAGCATCAGCGGCGATATGCCCAGCTTGGAGCCCGTGCGGGAGTTGATCTCCGCCTGCAAATTATATTTGTAAATGTCATCTTCTAAACCTTTTTTTTCGAAATTGCTAAATTATATTAATTATTATTTTAAGACTTCGCTAAATTTGATTTATAATATTTTATTATTGAGCACACTTGATTATTAAAATGACTGCTATAACTAATATCTTTAACCATTTTTGTAAGAATTGTGACCTTTATAATGATATAAAGAATATTTGTATCTAACATTTATAGAATATAAGTACTAAAAGATTTTTATATCTTATAAAAAAATACCTGATGATGCAGCAACAGCCTTATAATATTGACGTAACCCCCAGACGCAGCCAGCGACAGCGGCGTGTAATCAGACACATTGCGGTGTTCTTTATTGGCTCCTCGGTTCAATATGAGTTCCACCACTTCGTATCTGCCCCCGCTGCAGGCGAGAGACAGTGGGGTGTCCTTCGTACGTTCTGACTGGGCTTCAATGTCTGCACCGTGGTTGAGAAGTATTTCTACTATCTTTTCGTGACCCGCTGTCGCTGCTAGTATTAGTGGAGTGAAACCCTGTAGAATAAAAATATTAATTATATCATGATGAAATATTATTTATTGTACAATGTTATTTAGTATATTTTAATATAATAAGATCAATAAATAATTCCCGGCGTTGAGTTCCGCTACTCTGCACGCAATGCCTCAAAGGATCTGGCGGAGAGTGATGAACAGAGTGTCTTGACACTGAGTTCCCTCTGCCTACCCTGCTATATGCGGGATATCTAGTTTCAACGCTTTTATCAGTTTCATATATTTGTCTATTAAACAACTAAACTATGTAAAAAGAATCACGTTTTCTGTCCCATTACTTGGTAGAATTTAATTGTACATTTGTAAACATGTGTGGATCCCATTGTCATGTTATGATTTGTCACATATGAAAACATACTTTTAAATATTCTTCATTATATTTTATACTGTTTAAACTGTTTAATTTTTTACTTTGTTTTTGATATATATATTTAAGTGACCTTCTTGTCCCGATGCTCGATGTCGGCGCCGCGCGACAGCAGCAGCTCGACGAGGTCCTCGTGGCCGCCGGTGCAGGCCAGCGTGAGCGCCGTGTCGTGGTTGGAGTCGGTCTCGCCGTCCACGTCCATGGCGGAGTAGGCGGCCGGCGCGGGCTGCGGCGGCGCGCCCGCGCCCGCGCCCGCCCCCAGCGCCGCCGCGCCGTGCGCGTGCGCGTACGCGTCCGCGCGCGCCCGCGACGCGCCGAAGCGACCCTGCGCACACGTTGCATGTAAGTACAATAATACTCGATGATACTAGTTGTATATTCACGAACCAATGTAGATTACATTACAAGCAACACGATTTGGATTGTTTAGTTTATTATGGCTTTTCATTCAAGTTTCATTTCTTACTATTGGCTGGACTCCTTATTGTACTTAAAATATTTAATAATATAATAAATTACAACGTAATAACATGATGGTAGTAGTTCTGTAATGTAATGTTCTTGAAATGTGACTAACATATAAACCAGTAGTAAAATTAAATAAGTAAAATAAAAAACCTTTTTCTTAAGCGCTGCATTATTGGCATGGTGGTGTTGGTCTCGCTTCGAATGTGGCACTTGGGGTGGTGTTAGCGACTGAGGCGGTACTAACGGGGGAGTGCCAGAGGTGCCCACGGGCCCCACCGTGCCCACGGGACCCATCGTACCCACTCCTCCCATGGTGCCCACACCACCCACACCCACCCCCACATTCACACCCACACCACCCGCTGCTGGACCGAACGTTGATGATCTGTAGAGCAAATGTTTTTTTTTTTAATTTAAATACAAAAAACCTAAAACAAAATGATAATAATTAATTACATCTAAATATCGTGTTGTTACCGTTACTGAGACTTCTTATTCTAAAGCAGTTAAATAAATAACATTTTAAGCTTACCTATAATCATCATATGGCAGTGTAGGCGGTGGTAAGGCAAAATGTGTCTGCGGGTCGAGGGGTGCCGGCTGCGCCATTTCACCCGCGGGCGAGGGCGGCCGCGCGCGGTACTGACAGCCGTTGCCACCCTATTGTGATAGAAAAAAAATATATATATATTAAATAAAAATTCAGATTGTTTTTTTTTTATTTATAATATTAAGAGCACTACGACACGCACACAATTCAAAATAATATAAATTTGTCACATACCTCTCTTATTATAACCCAACAGAGCTAACAGATTTGGCGGGTGGATAGCAGAGGTAAATTCAATAATGATTTTTTTAAAGCTATAACTTTTCGGGGCTTTAACATTGCGAAAAAAAAAATTACAAAATAGAGCGGTTAGAGCGCCCGTAGTGCACTCACCGGCAGGTCGTGGTCGCGCGGCCAGTCGGCGGACAGCGCCTCCTCGGCGGCGGCCAGCAGCAGGCGCGCGTGGCGCTCGTCGCCGTCGTCGCCGTCCGCGTCCTCGTCGCCCGACGCCGAGCCGCCGCCCGAGCCCTCCTCGCACTTGCCCGACAGGATCTCGTGCGACTTCTGCTGCATCACCTGCTCAGTCACCATTCACATTGTAAGGGGGAAACTATCAACATGATTAGGTCATTGTTCCACTTTCAAGCAAAAGCTACTGAACGATTTAACTTGAAACTTGTAACTTGAAATGTCATTTATGTAAGGATTTTATACAATTTGATATAATTTCTTATATTCTAATATTATATTCTTAATTTCACACCTGATTATAAATTATAATTATGAGTTTACAACATTTTTAAAATCTGTTACATAGTTTGAAACTGAAACATCTAAGTGCACATAGATAATAAGCGAGTTTATCTTACTTTTAAACTATTAAGAACTGCATTGAAAAATGTTACCACAAGCTAATAACATTATAAATACAACTTGAAGAAAGAAACATATCAGTTTAATCTAGATAGTATAAAAAAAATCCCTCAAATAAATTAGAATTTACTACCTGCAGAACAAGGGAGCGCAGCTCATTCGGCGGCAGTGCGACTAGCGACGGTACCTCCCGCTGCAGGTACGCCAGCACTGCCCCCAGCTCGCGCGCCTCCACCGACCCGCCTTCCTCCGTCTATTTTATTATAAGAAATTATACATATAAAATATATCATTGTATTAAGAAATTATATAAACTTTACATATATACACAATGCGGTTGACCGATCATCGCCGCCCTTAAATTCTGTGTCGATGGTTGCGCAGATTTGATTATAAGATTTTTTTAATGGTGCGAAATGCATAAAACTTCAACAAACCAAAGTTTAGGGCGACCATGACTCGTTTACCATACTGTGACTACTTAATATATCTTTTTCGAAAAGAAATTGAATTTACCATATGGTCGGAAAACAAATAATAATATACACAAGGTTCATTAACAACAAAATTATAAAATTCAAAATTTACTAATATAAGCAAGCTATTCTTACTTGAGGTAAGTAAGCTTCTGGTCTTTGCTGCATATCTTGCACATATTGTTGCTGCTGCTGCTGTTGCTGCTGAAGTTGTTGTTGCTGCTGCTGGAGCTGTTTCTTTTGCTGCTGCTGCTGCTGTTGTTGTTGCTGTTGCTGCTGTGCCATTTGCGGCCATTGTTGCTGTTGTAACTCCTGCAGATGTCGCTAGTAAAGATTACATTTTAAAATCTGTTACATATACTCAAATGACTTTGCTAATACAAAAAACAACTAACATTTGCCGCTTTTATTTCCAACCACACAGATTCTTGTTTAGTGAAAGGAGACGGTAGTTCAAGGAAGGCGAACCATGCCATTATATAATCGATTTTAGACTCCAATTCCTAGATATAAAATCATTATCAGTTACTAAATTTAATGGTTTTTAAAATTGTATATACTTTCTACTTACAATGTATAAAGTATTTAAAAAAAGAATACATTTTTAACATTCAGAATTTTTATTTTATACGATATTATTGCAGAGCTACAAAACAATAATATTCCATAGTATTTTTCACTCATCTCTAGTATTTAACCTACAAAAAAAATAATCACTAAATAATTTTGGTTATATTACACATAGATTATATATTTTTTTTTCAAAATAAAATAACACGTAGATAAAGATGTATTACCTGATTAACGGGGAAGAGGTGTTGCGGCGGCGGGTATGGCGGAGTGGCGGGTGGGTGGATAGTCGTTACTCCTATATAATGTTATTTATAATCATTAAAAACTTTTTTTATTAAATAGTATAATATAAAAAGATATCATTTATGTCTAATTGCCTTTTCAAAACATAGTAAAAAGCCTTTTAATTTAAAAAATAAATGATACAGTTAAAAGTGATAACAGTTATATGTAGATGCTAAATAAATGATAATAAATTAATAGTAAATTTATCAGTTTTTTTGTATATAAGTATATATTATTAATTTTTTAAGTATGATAAATATGCATGTTATTATTTTGATGTTTTTTTGTAGTTAAAAAATATAGTCAAGGTAATTAAAAGCTGAGTATATAAAATATCAATGTAAGAGTGATATATTAGCATGTAATTTATCGGTATATGATATTTTAATAATATTTATAGAACAATCGGGGCAATTTGTGGACATGAAGTTTGATATTATTTTTTTCTTAATCTTGTATAATAATAAATAGTCTTTTATATTCATAAATGGCCATTCATAAATTACGTCACACGTTATTGAGAGACGGACCTAAATTCCGTGGCATCTCACTTCTATACATAATTTATAAACAATTTCAAGTGTCGTTTCAATTTAATAATTTCACTATAAAATTGCCAAAATAAGTGAAGCCACAAGTGGCTCGGCGATGGTGTTTTACAAATGTGACCGGCTATAACAAGGGCGGGGATTTTAGCCATAAAAACTATTTTATAGATTTAAGGGACAAATTATGAATGACCTGTAAGCTATTACGTTAATATTTATTTAAATGATACAATTACAGACGCAAAAGCGTCTTAAATTTGGTTAAGAGAGGGTTATGTCAAAAAATTAATATCAAACAATCAATCGTTGACTGTTGACGAGACTTGCCTGTCGCGCAGAACTGCAGGTCGAGCGCGTGAAGCGCGGACGTGGCGAGAGTAGGCGGACCTTAGACATATCTATACTTTAGTCCCATCTCTTTCTCACTCATTATTCATTTTAATTTACATATCATCATCATTATTTTTTTTGCACATTTTTAAAGTTTTACTTCATATTAAAGGTAGATTTTAATAAATCCATATAATAATTTCAATGTGGCGAGACTCGAACCCGCGTCTTGGTTGTTGTCCAAGCTCTTTGACTACTAAGCCAACTTTCTTATTTCAATTTAAAATGTTAAGAGAATATTTAATAATATAACATTGACTCTTTTCTAATTTTTTGTCATTATCTCCCTACAGGCATGCCAATAAAATCAATTTTCATTTATTTATTAAAAAAATCTTAATGTCTCACCAGAGGAGTCAGCCAAGTCAAGCATGTTCCTCTCAGTCTCTGGCAGTGATTCATTTCGAGGTTGACCCGCTAGGACCTCGGTTCTCTGAAAGAAAGAAACACAATGTTTTATTACCTATCAACATGTCTTATTTTAATTCCACACAGCTACAATCTACACATTGATAAAAATACTTTGAAAAAATAATAAAAAAATTCCGACACCTACTCTGTGCCTATAAAAACGAAAGTTCCAGGTTTACTCGGAGCATATTACATATACAATGTAGGGGTCGCATGCGCTACAAAAAATCTACCGTTTGTACAAAAAAAAAATAAAAAACGAAGTGTAATCACAACCAATATATCAACGTGAAACGTAAATAAAAATTAATATTTCGACACAACACTACAAGTAAACATGATCGTATAAATGCGGCCACTCACATTGGATTTTTTTTCAACTTTTTTATTTTTTAATTTCCTGTTAACATCCTTCCATGTAAAGCCGGGCGGGAGGGATAGCTTATGTTTGTGCACCATGTTGTGGTGGCACATCTACGCCGCGGGAAGCAAGCACAAAATGATTGTATTTTATAATAAAGCCAACAAGAGTCGATAAGTGATGGTTGGTTTCTACTTTCTATCTCTTATTATTTCTTCTCCACTCCTTCTTTCATATATTTTTTATTTAGTTAATAATACGAATGAATAACTTATGAAAACACCAACAAAATTGCTTACTCTTATGGAATTAAGTTTATGTCAAAAACAATAACGACATTTTTATAGAAAAGCAAACAACCATCACCCATACAAAAATGATAATTATGTTCCAATTCTATAATCGAAAGCATGATATTGTTATTATATATTATTTATATAAGGGTCTCAGTAGTTATGAATGATCTCGGTCTACATATCAAGGGAGCAAATGCGTATGAGAAAGAACCCGTAAGGCATGCGTGCGTCTGTGCAGTAGTCAAAGTAGATAAAGCAAGCACATGTATGTATTTATACTAGCCTACTGCGTCATTGTAATGCTCTTGGGTTCGATTACCGTTGCCTTGCTGTATTATATATATATATATATATAAATATATTTTATGTAAATGAAATTATTAAGGTATTATTTATCAGATGATGTGCCTATGGTTATTTATATATTTGCAATTAAGACTATCCCGAATAGCCTGTTCCAATTTGGAATAACTAAATCGTCGAAAAAATAGAACTAGTATTAAACAATAATTACAAAAGACTATAATCAGGGGTGAGTAAATTGATAAGTTGACTTGCATTCAATTAATTATTTGAAGTTAATAAATTATAACCAAATCAGTTTTACACGTTTTATCAATCTATTGTTTAGACATTCCGGTCCTCATTTTTCTCTGATTCTGTCTCTGTCTCTGATTTCTGGAGGCATTGCGTGTCGAGTGGCGGAACTAAACGACAAGCTTTGCCTCAACACCAGAGCGAAATATAAGAAAACAGAAAATCGTGGGCTCAAATGTTGGGAAATAGTTGAGATTTAAGTCTAAAAAATTGATTCTTTTTCAATTTTAGAATACCAAAATTCAGCTCGATTGACAATCCAGAAGCGGATTAAAATTAAAAAAACTGTCTTAGATCCTTAATCGATACAAATAATCCATTATAGTACAACGAAAATTAATTATTTGTTACTTTTAATTAAGTCTTAAGTATTTTAACGCATTTATTAGAAAATTAAATTACAGTAGAAATAAATAAAATGTCAATCAATTACTGGAAACACAAAAAGAAAACCATTTTGAATCGACTAAAATCAATCATATTTTAAATAGATGTCTGTAATGTTAATGACATTGAAAATGTCTAATGATTTTTGCATGTTTTGCTTCACTCGTTTCGTTCGTTTCGATGCGTTTTGATATTTTCAACAATTACTGTTTTGTTTTCCATGGATTTTTGTTAGTAAGTAGTAAAAAATTTTATAGAGCTTGATTTTATAGAAATTGTGTTGCGAACTTAACCTCATATTTAACAAATCTCTAATAACTCAGCTCCACCTACCAAAATTGGGAATTATTAGGGAAGGAATAATATACCTGTATTTATTAAATCATAAAATTTTCATCTTTATATTCTGGGCCCACTTTTACATTTCTTTAAATAAATATTTAATTTCCTGGGGTGGGGATCGAACGCACCAGTCGCATTTACAGTTACACTTTCGCGCCACGACTCGCCTCAGTGATCAAATCGATAGGTTTGTTTCACTACACAAAGTTAAATTGTCAATTTTTAAATATTTTTTTCTAAAGAGTATAAAAAAATTACATCTGCAAGTCTACTGATCAACCTGGTCACGTTTGGTACGAACATATTTTCTAGCATAGTAGTGCATATATATAGAGGTATTCATCTTCATGCTGTATCCCGCACACGGCGGGGTAGGGAAATGGAACCTAGTGTTAAGACACTTCTTTTCCAACTTTCCGCCGAATTCTGGAAGCATTGCGTGTTGAGTGGCGGAACTCAACGCTTAGTGTTTATTACGAACAGCATTTCTCAGCCACCGAGTCCCACACAACCGCACCGCCCCGTCCACGGGGGATATACTAACATGGTCGTCCAGTATGTCGGGCGGCGGCGGCAGGTGGTGGTCGGAGTGCGGCGCGGCGGGGCGCGGCTTGCGGCCGCACTTGTGCTGCTTGCCCGCCGCGCCCGCGCCCGCCGCCGCGCCGCCGCCCGCGCCCGCCCCCGCGCCCGCCGCCGACGCGCCATTGCCACCTTGCTTCTTGCGCCCTGGTACAAAATATTTTAATCACTTAACTCGGCCCGAATGAAGCACATTCGTGATACAAGACACACTTACAGAGTATACGAAAGAAATACAATATACAAAATATATTGTGCAATGACGGCCTTATGAATGAATTTTTGGTAAAAAAATTTAATATCTTTTATATAACTTATGTTCTTGGCTAATATACCAAAGAGTGTTGAAATTCACACTGCTGTAATATGTTTTATATCTTATTTAAATACATAAAATAAAACATACCATCCAAATAGACTTTAGCAAAGTTAGGGGGCATCTCCTGCGCGGGGTGCTGCTGTAACTGCTGCTGCTGCTGTTGTTGTTGTAACTGCTGCTGCTGCTGTTGCAACTGTTGCTGCTGCTGCGGATGCGTGTGGACATGCACGTGCGGGTGCTGCGCGTGCGGGTGCGCGTGGGGGTGCGGGTGCGGGTGCGCGAGGGGCGCGTGCGCGGGCAGCAGCGCGCGCTGCGAGGGCGCGCCGGGCGCGGGCGCGTGGCTGAGGCCGAGCGCCGCCGCTTGAGCCGAACTGAGACCTCCGTTGTCCTCCGTGCCTGTGTTACCTGGTGGCGCGTTCCGTTATATAAATAGAGTGTCAAATATGAGCTATTCATTTTAATTATTTTCAGCTAGTTATAATGTAGGGTAATCAGAAGGAATCTACTATTACTCTGTTTTCCACTTTGCGCAATTTCTGAGATATTGTAAGTTGAACGTCCAACGTTCTGGTTTCGGTGGACAAAATGGAGATTAAAAATAAAATGTATATCATCATACCCCCGAGTGGAGACTGAACATACATAAAACAACCATCGCGTTTATAGTCAAACGCAGTCAACAAATTTTATTAGTAGTAGTAGTATGAATTTAGAAATCATTACATCATTAATATATAAATTTCAATAAACAAAAGTTAACATACATGTTAATTTAAAAACGTCAAATATATACCTCTAGGCAACATGACGGAGTGGGGATAATCGAGCAGCAGCTGCACGACGGCGGTGTGGCCGCCCTTGGCCGCCTCGATGAGCGTGCTGGAGTTGTCCTTGAGCTTGCGGAAGGGGTCCGCGTCGCAGGCCAGCAGGAACTTGACCACGTCCGCGTGCCCGCCCGCGCACGCCAGCGACAGCGGCGTGTGGTCGCCGTTGGCCGTCATGCGGTTCACGTCGGCGCCCTACGGTTAGGTGGTTACAGACGTGAGAAACAGGTCTTCCTCGAGACGCTACGTGGGAGGTGCACTCGAGAATTCTGACCATATTTTTTACATCTATATTCAATGACAAATTGATATTGCTGGCATTTAACAAATTGTTATTATACATTTCCTAACTTTTCTTTTTATCTTCAGTAATGGAACTTATATATAATATTTAAATATATATGTACCTTGCCAACAAGAAACTGCACAGTGCACAAGTGGCCAGCCCGACACGCCTTCATGAGCGGCGTCCGCCCCCCTTCACTCTCATGCTCTAGCACGGCACCAGCACGCAGTAGCACGTCCGCTACATCCGTGTGGCCATTCTCGCACGCGTAGGTTAACGCCGTATCGCCAGTTTGCGTTTGGGCGTGGACGTCCGCACCCGCTTGTAACAGGTATCTATAGAAAAAATAATATATAGATTAAATTAATTTATCAATTAGATTGTCATGTCATATTGTTTAATTATACATAACGAGTTTTGTACAGACAGATTTTGTCTACATAATAAACTAAAATAATAATTTACAAACATCAGAAAGAGCATGGATATCTATAGTTTTATCAATTATTTATTATAACTTCATGCCAACTACTAACATAAAAAGAAGATCTAGGAAATGTAGTGGTTAGACAGTCCCCTCCCCACTCGCCTTATAATTTTCGAGACATTGCATGGCAATGGCTGTAGAATGGCAAATTTTAATATCCCGCATTGTTTTATTACCAAAGAGAAAATAAAAATATTTCATTTCTTACAGACATATTAGTCTGTTAATCAGGTATAAATAAAAACTAACCGCACGAGTTCCAAATGCCCCTCCTGGGACGCCTCCATGAGTGGCGTTGATGCCCCCAGTTCAGCATCGGCACCGGCCTTTATGAGGAAATCGGCCACTTCCAGAAAACCACCACAACAAGCCAGTGTGAGCGCTGTTTCTTGCGTTTCGTCAGTCTGCGCGTTGATTGAAGCCCCCTGGCCTAGTAGGAGGGCTACCATTTCTTCGTGACCTGAGGATAAAGAAAATATTGGTTAATGGACTGCAAACAAATATTTTGTTTGCAAAATTGTACTAGATGTACAATAGAGCACTGTGCTTCGGTATAACAATAAGGGAATGTAGTATATAATTGTATTAGTAGTAACTTAACACAAAGTCTTCGCTACCTATCCAACTATTGCTAAAATTATATAACGAGACAATTTTATATCAATAAAAAAATCAGAAAACAGCTTCGAACTGTACCCCATGCACAGCAGGGTTGGCAATGGTTTTTACTAACTTAACTGGACCGTGACTCATAAAAGCTGATCAAGTTAAGTTAACTACAAATATAAGTTTTTAGTAGTAGTCCTATTTTTCTTTAATATATCAATACATTTTAATTTTTGGATATGTATTATAAGTTTTCATTCCTTGCCAAAGTTTATACACAGAACCCTAAAAAGAACAAAACTATAAAACCTACCCTCTCTGGCAGCCTCCATGAGTGGCGTATAGCCCTCGTCGTTGACCTCCTCGATATTGGCACCGCGCTCCAGCAGTAACATAGCCAGTTCCACGTGACCACCGCACGCTGCTAACGTAAGGGGCGATTCGAAGCTATCCGTGGGCATGTTCACCTGGATATTACATTTTTTAAATATTAATATATTTATACTGTGTTCCATCCAACTTGTGTAATATAGCATGGAGTGTTTTAACACTAGAATGTGGCTAAAATTTTGAAATCAAGACACTCGTCACCACACACCACCTAATTTTCGAAACATTGCATGTAGAATGGCGGAACTCAAAACCATGGATTGTATTTTTTTTATTAGAGAGAAAAAATAAAATAATTCACTCCACTGAGTGGAAATTGAACCCACAACTGTCGCATTTTCAATCCAACACTGTATATAGAATAAAAATGGCGGATTAGAGACAAATCAGCACATATATAGAATGTAACGAAATTTAAAGAAAAATGGAAGAGGCCAGTTTTATAAGTATAAAATTTTTATTATATATATAAAAGTATTTTTTCGCTATTTACATTTGCTCATACGGGTGAAGCCGCAGGTAAGAGCTAGTTTTTCCTATAACCTCTGTCACTCAATAACCAAATACCAACCTGCGCACCAGAGTCCAACAGCAACCTGGCAACCTCGACATGCCCGTCCATACTGGCCTCCATCAGCGCCGTGTGCATTTCATCCGTCTTGTGCTCCCTGTCCGCGCCCGCGGCCAACAGGAACCTCACCATGTCCAGGTGCCCCTTGTAGCAGGCCAGGGTCAGGGCGGACTCCTTGAACTCGTTGGAGTGCGTGTTGATGCCGGCGCCGTGTTCTAGAAGGATCTTCGCGACGCCCACGTGACCGGCTGAAGCGGCCTAGAAATTTTGAAATTGTTTATTATTGTTTTTTATAGCTTAACGATGTATGATATCCCGCGGGTAAAAAGAAATAACGTAGTGTTAAGATAAGTTAAGAAGACTACCCCACGTAAGATTTTTAAGTGATTATAATTTTATAATCATTTCATCATCTCTTAACATTTTGTCAGCAAAATAAATAGTTTTTTCACTCATCTAACTAGGGAATTAATTTTTCATTACAAATAATATCCATACAGCACAAAACAAACCTCCATCAAAGGCGTGTGCCCATTCTCATTATGGTCCTCTACGTTTGCTCCGTTCTCCAGCAAGGCGCGCACGCACTCCTCGTGGCCGCCGGCGCACGCGTACATTAACGGCGTGTTACCGGAACCGGACACGGCGTTAACATCCGCACCGTGGGCTATGAGGAGCCGCACTATGTCCACGTGGCCGGCGCTGGCTGCTTCCATTAGGGGTGTGCAGTCTCCCTAAATAACATATTATGAAAAAATTAAAATCAAAAACAAATTCTTAACCTTTATGACTGCCCTTGGAATCGTTAATTGATACAAAAAAATTTTGGTCTGAAATTTAGGTCCGAGTAGATGTAACTAATAATAATAATTTTGTATTACAACATGTAAATGAAGGTTAATAAATAGAGCGACGTTTGGCCATATAGTAATATATTAATATACTTTTAAATGAAACTATATAACCGGATTAATCACGTATATAATAATTATATGAATCCGTCTACCCGGGACCACGGACAACTGGCAAAGCGTTAGAAACGTCGAGTTTCCAAAAATCTATAATAGTAAATATACGCAATTAATCTCGCTAAAATAGTTTCATTTAAAATGTGTAATAATTGTGGATAACTAAGATTTTTATTCTCCTATCATGCTATTTTTGTTTATATTCGACAAAAATGATAGGGGTATATTATTCGACAAACATAATATTTATATAATTTTATACTAAATGCTATCTATACATATTTTTTAAAAAAACGTATAAAATTTTTAACGACTCGACCCCGCGCCTCCTGGTCGCTTTCCAGGAGTCGCGGGTTCGTTTCCCGTTACGTTCAAATTTTTATATGTTTTCTAAATGAGTATCGTTATTTAATAAATGTGGAATAACTCTTTAAAAATATAAAAAAAAATGTCTATACATATAATTTTACTCAATAACGACGACAGGCGAAGACACAGAGATAAACAACAAAAGATAACAAAAAAATTAATAATCTTATTAGATATTAAAACTACTTAATGACAAATCGTTCATAATAATTCCAGTATCCAAACACTGGCGTCCAAAAGTTCATTCACCACAAACACGCGGAGTATTGTTATTAACATATGTATGTATATATATATAGTGTAAAATGTTAACATAAATAACTTTAAGACCTGTTAGCCTTTATACATAAATATATATTAGCGACATGTGATTACGACTTGTACATATTAAAAATTCTTTATTTTCGTTGATTTTTTTCCAATAATATAACACAATATGCAAGTCATCGGTATGTTACATTAAATATATTTTTCAAATCAAGTCTCCTTCACGCTGTATCCTGCACAAAACAGGGTAGGCTAAGCGAACATAGTGATAAGACACGATCTTCCCCACTTTTCACCGAATTTTTTGAGGTATTAAATGTTAAGTGCTGGACCTCAACGCCGGGCTTTTGCTTTCGTGCCAGAGCGAAGAAATGAAAATATTAAGAAATAATAATTTCCTCGAATGAGAATCTAACAACCGTCGCGTTTCATACACACCCTTGTGCCATGGTTATAAATCAGGATTAAATATATATTTGATAAATTTAATTCCAACGTTAAAGCAGCATCATGCTTTTTGCAGCATACCATATGAAGAACCTAGTATCGCCCAATTTTCGTGACATTGCGTGTTAAGAGACGGAACGTTCAATTATAATGTTGAAATAAAAATAATATAAATAGAAACATTCCTCCGCGTGGAGATCAAACTCGACCATCGCGTTTACAATCGGTCGTCGCTCTAATGCGCTTGCGCCGCCTAGCTTAGCTCAAAAACAATAACTAAACACACAATATAAATAAAAGAATCATATCACCTTGATACCCCGGTCTTCGACGCTCGCGTGCATGGCCAGCAGCACCTGCGCCAGCTCGTAGTAGCCGGCGGAGCAGGCCAGCGAGAGCAGGGACTCGCCCTCCTCCGTGGTCTCGTGCACGCTGCGGCCCTCCGTGAGCAGCTTGCGCACCGTGCCCACGTCCCCGTCCGAGCACGCCTCCGCCAGCGACGGCGCGCCCTCCGCCGCGCCCGCGCCCGTCGTGCCCGTCGCCGTCGACCCGCACTGCGTGCTGCCACACCACACAACCCGTTACACCCGACACGCACGGCCCGCGGCCACGTCTTATCAATACCAAACGTTATCAGATAAGATCAAAGCTTCGGTGATCATCGTCGGCGTCGCCTCGATCGCGTCGACCCGGGAGCTGGCTCGACCGAGCCGACGCGAGAGGCGGCCGCGCGCTGTGACTCAATCTCGGAGTGTCATCATACATTTTTAAACTTTTCAAATCGGTACACAAATAAGGAAGTATGAGTTAAGATCGTGTCGATGTTTATCGGTTGTTTATTTGAGATGTTTCGATTCTGATGACATACTTATACATTCCATGTGTGAGATAGAAAAAGTAACAAGATTTAGCAATTTACAAATTTATGCACCGAACAATAAAAAAATTATCTACTAAATCTTTAATAAATTCTATATTTTATGTATATAACAAAATATACAGCATAATTATGTAAACAATCAATTGTGCATTTCGTACTAAAAATATTCAAAAAATGACTAAAAATATGTTTAAACAATAGACGTGATGCCATTGCTTAAAATAAATGTACCTTAATTTTGTTTTTACGAATATTAACAAATTTCCCAGTGTGTTATCGTCGTGACCCAGGAGACTACTTACCGTGCCCAAATGCGGACAGATAAAATAAGTACACAGCATGTTCCCCAATCAAAGTCGTTACGAGCGCACCGTGCATACAAAAGAAGTCATTTATTCTCGACTTAAAATTCAGTCCTCAAAAATACCAATTGTATTGTCAAAAAATGTTACAAGACATAATTAGCAATAACATTTTTAAGTTTCATTCATTTTATATAGCTTTATCCAAATCTAATGTCCTTCACACTCATTTTTTTATTTCAATTAAAATATAGCTTCTAGTATCAAAACATTAAAACTTTTAAACAAATATTACACATACCATACATACAGATATTATTTTAAATTACCAACTCGACTCTCTCCTTCGTGGTTAACATTAGTAAATCAATACATCTAACGAAAAGAAAGTCAATTCGCTTCTTGCCTATTGTTTATTACCATCAAAAAGATCAAAAACGTTTCTTAAACCAGTTCATAGACAAAATTGAGGATGCCCCTTTTGTGTCGGCAGCAACATCTCATTTCTCGGAGAAAGTTTTCGAGTGGATTTTATGTAATACTTAACAAGACTTGAAATTTCATTAGAACATAAATAATTTTTACATCATTAATGATCATTCACGTTAAATGTTTAATCATGAGTAGATTTTGATTTTGTTTTTAATTTATTTAAAAGTAATTCCCGCTGAATCTCTTGCGCCGATTCTTCTCAGGTCTGAGACATGAACTTGGGTGAACTGGTGGTAAATGAAGCATTTAACTTCTTATTAACAAAATTATTTGACTTTTTTGTATTTGTTTGCGGCGACTCTACGACCATAAATCATTGGTAAAATCTTATTTTATGTCGTTACTATAGCAATTTGAAGTCCTTTCTCTTCCCTAACCTGCCCTGCTCAGTAATTTTGTCAGCGCATCGTCTGTCAATACGAGTGTATTTGAACGAAACAGTTTTCTATATAAAATTTAATACATTTCCCTAAATACCATGATATATTCATATTCTTTAATAACTCACGGTTTGTCCTGGTGGTGGTGGCGGTGGTGCGCGGGGGGCTGGTCGCTCCGCATCCTGGTGAGGGCGGCGGCGGCTTCGTCGAGAGCGCAAGACACGGACGACGTCAGCCGCCTCAGCACCTCGGGGTCTGCTAGGTGTTTGCCCTCGCCAGATAATTTGCTGATACCTGAGAGAAAATAATCATACTTTTTTTATTTAAATGAAGTATATTCTTAATTATACTAACATTATAAATGTGAATGTAAGTTTGTGTATTATGCTTTCACGCCTTAACTATTCAACCGATTGTTATGTAGTTTAGTAGTCATACTCTTAGAGGTATTAGAAAGGATTTTATGATTTTTATTAAAAAATCTATATTATCCTTTGGCTAAAATACAAAAATAAGGTCAAGCCAGCGATGGTGCTTTTGAGTCTCTACAAGATAACAAAATAAATCAATTTCTCGATTACATTTTTAAAAAATCCGTGTTGAATGACGAATCCAAACATCGTACACTCTCACCAAAACAACTAATCGTAATCATAGCAAACACATTTTTCGAATCCACATTAGAACCCACGACCCACCCAATACAAGTTACAAAAATACAATAGCCCAGAACACGAAGTCGTCGCTCAAGAACGGTCGTCGGATAGTTGACATCAATAAATTAAAGTAACAAAGATCTTAATTGCTCAACGTTTCTACGGGCCGGCTTTCAACTGACGACGCTAGTCCTTTGCATGTTGCCTTGAGACGTTCGTTTTTATTTTCATTTTACCAGAACGGTAAATTTAGATGAGGTAATTATTGAGACCAGTCGTGGCGCAGGTTCGGTACCCACTCGAGGAAATGATTATAATATTTATATCTTTATTTAATCGCTCTTGTTTCGAGGCATAGCGTGGCCTTGAGTTCCGCCACTCAACACGCAATGCCTCTAGAATTCGGCGGACAATGGGAAACGGAGTGTCTTAGCACTAAGTATTTTTTACCTTCCCGGCAGTGTGCGGGATACAACGTGAAGCTGATTTTTTTAAATTTTAAAGTAATTGTTAAAACGAGTGAGTTAGTTATTTCACGCAAAAAAAATCCCGACAAAATATTTAATATGTGCGAATGTGAATATACTGTTAATTAAAACGTTAGATGTTTTATAAAATATTTTGATGTGTCAAGGTATTGTGTAGTTATTTCATTCATCTCCTTTTAATGAGGTCAAGAAAAAAATACATGTATTGGTTGAGTAGTTTCACGTTGTTGAAATTGAAATTGAAATTTTCGACAGTTATTTTAATATGGAGTTTTTGTTTTACATATAATTTCTGTGTGAGTTGTGGCGTAGGGGCACAAGCGTTCATCTTTAAAGGTTGTGGGTTCGATACCGATTCAAGGAAGTGAAATATTTCATATTTTAATTTCGTCGCTATGGTAACGCAATCCCTTTTAAAAGTCAGAAAAGTTGGTAACGATAGTGTCTTAATGGTATCGGAGTGTCGTAACACTAGATTCCCAATCCAAAACTTAACTGTGCGTTAACGGCGCCGCCAATTACAAGTGATGTAAGTTTGACATTTGAAAAAATATCAACGTATAAGCTTGCAGATCGTAAGAGACGACCTTCGAGGCCATTTTGAATGTGTACAGTAGACAAGACCATATTTATATTAATAAACCAACCAGAAATATAAATCGTATTGTTCATATCTTTAAGATTACACTGCAGTATTATGCAGAGCAGAGGCCAATCGTGGCGCAGTGGAACAAAGTGTGACTGTAAACGCGACTGGTTGTGGGTTCGATCCCCACTCGAGGAAATTAAACATTTATTTAAATTTTTATTTTGGTTTCTTCACTCTGGCACCAACGCAAAAGCAGAGTGTTAAGTTCCGCCACTCAACACGCAGTGCCTCGAAAAATTCGCCGGAAAGTGGTGTACCCTGCTGTGTGCGGGATACAGCGTGAAGCTAATCTTCAATAATAATAATATTTTACATATATATGTAATTACCACTGGTGAATCTAAATAAATAAATATCTCAAAGAATACAATGCTGAATATATGCTAAATATATAAAGCTCCAAATTCGAGCTTTCACGGCGTTATGTTACACAACAGCCGTTATTTATCGCTAAATTATTGATTTATTGGTATTATAGTATTATTTAAGAGTTAATCTCTGTTCATAAACTTTTATTCCGTCCGTTAATATTACTTTTAACGATACTATGTAACTGATCAGTAGGTACGTTAAGTATTTATATAAAATTGAAATGTACTATGCGAATATTTCAAGGTTTCTTATTTATTACTTTTATATAATTTGTAATAAGGTAAACCTATTTTTTATATTTATTTTAATATCAAAATATTACTAATTAATCACAGGGGAAAATTTTAAATTCATTTTAAAAAGAAAATCTATTTAGTATCACGAGAATGGAAGATCATTCTATAATTTCCTGTCTAAACTGTAGTTTGCCCCAAAGAGAATCGACAAGCTTCAAGTCATATTATCGGTCAATCACACGTACGCATATATTTACTAAAGAAAGATTGATTCAAAGCGTGGTAGCCGATGATTACGGAAATGTCCTCTAAAAATTATGTTAATAAAATTCACTGCCAAAAACGACGTTTATAGAAAACAGAGAATTTAGTACATACATACAAGGCTTAGGTGTTAACGCGATAGTTCTCATTCAAAGAAAAGTAATATTTAATATTTTCATTTTACCGCTCTGATAACGACGATGCTTCAGTCTTGGTAACAAGCTATGCCCTCAGAATTAGGCGGAAAGTGGAGAACGAAATGTATTAACAATAGGTTCGCAGGTTCCCTCTGCTTACCTGCTATGTTCAGGGTACAGTGTGAAGCTAAAAGTAAAATATTAGATTTGTAGTAAAATAAAATACGCAATTTACAATACTCTTATGTAATAATCAAATAGAAATAATGTTTATTTTCGTATAAACAGTAAGTTTATATGGTCGTAAATACTGCTCATACAACGTATAGTGCAATTATATATTATAATCTTCGTCTTCTATCTATCTATCTATATATATAAATAAAAGGACATGTACCCGACTGACTGAGGTAAGACGCACGCACAGCCGTAACCGCTGTGCGTAGAAACGTGAAATTTGTACAAATGTTTATTTTCATAATCTCTATGGATGTCCAATCCATTAAGAAGGGATTTTGAAAAATTTTAACCCTAAAGGGATGAAATAGGGGTTGAAAGTTTGTATAATTTTTTTTAAACGGCACCGATTTTTATAAAGATTGAAATTCAGACTCTATAAAACATTACAATAAACAAGTGTTAGTTTTATAGAATTCATTTCCTAAGGGTTCAAATATGGGGTTGAATTTTTTTTTTTAAATTCAGACTGTTAAAAATATTTTATTAAGCACGTGTTTCGTGGTTTTTTAGGAATTCACCCCTAAGGGTACAAATAAGCGGGCGAAGCTGCGCGGTAATCAACAATCATATTTTATAACGTTTATTTAAAAGAAACTACAGTACTAGACTGGTTCAGTTTCAAAGTTCATAACTATTAAATACAGATCGCGTCAAACGACAATCAATAAGAGATTACCTAAAAATAAAAGAATGGCCTAGTATTCGACGCGTGTTTTCAATTTATCAAGTCCACGCGTATGGTCCTAAATAACAAATGTGTCTTACAAGTTACAACTGTGTTTACAATCGTTTCATAGTGTTATTATAATGTAGGTAGGGCTTTTTTAATCTGCACGCCGTACCCTAGGGAACCTGGGAACCTTGTGGTAAGACACTGTCTTCATTTTCCTTGAGTACTAAATATAATAAAAATAATTGTACAATAATTGAACTTAAACATAGTCTACAAATGCATATGTGTTTATTTAATTAATATTTTTTGTAATGATAAGTTATCAGAAATAAAGTAAAAATTGTATTTGAAAATGTTGTATTTGATCGTAAATTCCTAAGTTTTGCTGTTTAGAGATAAGTCAATATTCTACCTTTGCATACTGCTGTTGATCAATTCGGCGTTGAGTTCCTTTAACATGCAGTGTATCGAATTAAAATAGAAAGTGGAGAACAGAGTGACTTAACGATTTATAATTAGAAATAAATTATTTTAAAGTAACTGTTATATAAACAGCGTTGAGTTCTGCCACTCAACACGCAATGCCTCCAGAATTCGGCAAAAAGTGGGGAATGGAGTGCCTTAACACTAGGTTCCCTCTGCCAACCCTGCTATGTGCGGACTGTTATATCAACAATAACAATAGAATCGTAAAACTGCAAGGGGTATGCTTCTAATGTAAGAAGAAACTCATTAATTAGCTGTTGCATATCGATTGCATATTTTCATGACAAGAAACAAATAATATAACTCGTTTGTAACTTTGAACGCGATGTTTTATTACTTTTATATGTTTTCACTAGTTATAGGTTACATACATACTCGTTTATGAGTGACTGGAGTGGGGACTCGGGTGAATAATTATTTCATATTTTATTAGTTTCACGATGTGTGCCGTAAAAAAAATTAAAATGGAAAAGAAAAAATGGGAACACTAAGACACATCCGTTTCCAATTTCCCACCGAATTATGGGGGCATTGTTTGTTATGTGGCGGACAATACGCCCTGATTTACCTACATACCAGTGACGAAAAATGAAAATATTGAATGTTACATCCTCATCAAGTGGGAATTAGGCCCACAACTTTTCGCGTTTCCAATCACACACTTATGCCACGGCGCCACGACTGGCTTCAATGGAATGACTATATTAAAACTATTTTCATTTCCACACTGGTAAATAAAGGCAGCGACAGCTGAACGCAGGGAAAGTCTTGAGGGTAAGTTCCTACCCTGTTGCATGAAAGGAGGAACGAGACTAATTTAGAAATATTTTTTATTACTTTGCAACTCACTAGAACACTGGCTTTTATGGTCTAATATTGGGTTAGATTACTTTTATTTTAAGGGCGATATTTTAGGTTCCAATTGCAATATTTTGATATATTTCAAATAATGTATAATTTTTTTTTTATTAAAAAAAAATGCCAAAAGACGTTGTTATCGTGCTCGAATTCCACTGCAAACAATAGGCAGCAGCGAAGGACACGTAGATATGACCCCTAATGAATAATTTACTGAGAATCGAGTTCTTTTAAAATTTCATAACAAATCGATACTACGCAAATAACTTGATGGATTTTCTATATATCGAGTTAATAATATTGTCTATGTGTAGGGGTTGGTTAAATGGCAGAGATGAAGTTAATTTTAATTTGTTGGCACGCAGTGATAAACTATTTTTTGAAAGTATTTTGTTATTTTTTGAGGTATTCTAACGTATATTTTTATAAAATCAGCTTCACGCTGTATCCCGTACACAGGGTAGGCGGAAGGTACCTTAAGAGACACCCTTCCCCATTTTCCGCAGCATTCTGGAGGCATTGCGTGTTAAGTGGCGATACTCCGCGTTTTGCCTCAACACAAGAGCGAAGAAATGGATATATATATAAATTTAAATAAATATTTCATTTCCTAGAGTGGAGATCGAAACCATAACTAGTCACGTTTACAGTCACACCCTCGTACCCCTGAGCCACGACGGCCTCTGTCAATTTGATATATAATTATCTTGTAAAGAATTTGAGACAAGACATTTTTACAAATAATTATAATAAATTAAATACAACTCCAGTCATAACTTGGCTATATGACGAGAAACGTGCAAGTTAATATAACTTTCTTATATAGTTCAGCTTTAGTGGATGTGTAGACGGTAGATTAACGATCGATTTCAGTAAATAGGTAGGCAAACGGCACTAGCAAGTGCATAAAAAGGTCAAGGCGGTACTACGCTATCATTGTTTGAATAATTAACTTAATATACTTATTGTTGTTTATTGTATAATACATAGACTGTCAAACTTCAACGATACTGGAAAAAAGCGAGAATGTAGGAGTTCAGAAAATTCCATTTGATTAAAATATATTAAATTGTGGCCAGTCGTGGCACAGAAGCGCAAGTGTGTGACTGTAAACGCGACAGGTCGTTAGTTTCATCCGCACTCGAGAAAATGAAATATTTATTTGAATTTATATTGTCATTTATTCGTTCTGATGTCGAGGCAAAGCGCGGCGTTGAGTTCAGCCACTCAGCGCGTAATGCCTCCAGAATTTAGTAGATAGGTGGGGAACGGAGTCTTAACAGAAGAGAACAATAGGTTTCCTTTGCCTACCTACCCTGCTGTGTGCGGGATACTTCGTGAAGATGATTTTATATTGAATATTGTGCAACTATTGTCAATAAACTATATGGACTAAGTTTAACAATAATACTAAGACATTATACTTAGTGAGTGTTGCACTAGTGACAGTTTAACAATAAAATATATATGTATTTTCAAGTAAAATATTTTCACTACTGTAAAATCATTCTAGCTTGACGATTAAATGCAGTTTTCAACTCATTCAATTAAATTGCATTATGTTACTATAAAAAACATAAATTAATATAAAAATGATATATTTTCTATAATCTAGAGAACGTATAAAAAATTTAACGAAATTTTAGTTATACGTTTTCTAAATAAGTATTTTTCTTTCTTAAGTGTAGATACGTGAACAAAACCAACAATTGTTGAAATATCAACTGAAATAATAAATATTTATTTAATCTGTAGCATTGTTGACTATTACAACAAAAATAAATATTTCATATAATAATGTGTGTCTTTTGATTTTTTACTATAAAAAGGTTGGCGCCTTTTCATAGTCTCTTTTCCGTGTTTGATATTTGCACAAGAACAGTCTCTCTTATATTTGTCCGTTTATTAAAATTACATTCTTTAATACCGAACTATTATTAATTTTATTAAATCTTAAGTTCCTATAAAAATGATATTTCCTATATGAAAATTTTAAAAGTAACAAATTAATATATGCATTAAAAAATGTCGATTTCAATAGCAGCGTTCTATTTACAAAAAAAATATCGCTAGTTTACTCTGCTATGGAGGCATTCACGTTGCGGCACAACATCTGGCTGACGGGCACGTCACGGCGCGTCGTGGCGCGTTTCGTGTAAAAACCGTAAGAGTCCAGCGCTCATCAACTTGTGGGGAGTGGGGGGGCGGTGGAGGTTATGAGATCGGGCGGTTTGGTGTAACAATTAATTAAATATAACGTGGGTAACGGAGTGTCTTAGCACTACAGTCTTTATGCCTACCCTGATGTGTGCTGTATTTCGCATCCCCGTAAGACTGATGATTTTATTTCAAAATTAAGTTAGTATATATGAATTAAAGTTACGTACCCTTGAAAATTCACATGGAAAATTACAGCAACACACAATAAAATTTTCGATTTTGTTTATGACGTAATATTAACATAGATTATAAAGACATAAATTTTAATTTGACAGTGGCTTTTAACTTGGACCACGTCTTAAGTAGGAGTATATGCCCTCTTCTATAATGTGTGCTTAGAAGTGACGTTGCAATGAACATGTCACATTCTAATCATTAAACGTAAGAGGTAAATTATATATCCACATAACTGTACCTGTATCGTATTTTTAAAAAAATATATAATAAAACAGAATCAGCTTCACGCTGTATCCCGTTTATATCGGGGTAGGCAGAGGGAAACTAGTGTTAAGACCCTTGGTTTGCCATTTCCCGTAGAGTTTTTCGAGGCAGAGACATTTTTTGTTGAGTGGCGGATCTCATCGCCGCCTTGGTTATTAAAGCATAGAAATGAAAATATTAATTAACGATAATTTATTCCCCCAAGTGGGGATCAAACCTGCAACCGTCGCGTTACAGTCACGACTTTGTGCCCCTGCGCCACGACGGCCTCCAATGTTGGATTTATTAGTAATTTTTATATTAATTAATAGGCAACATTATTTTGTAGGTAGCCATAGTGTTTGTAAATAGAGGTGTGCATTTAGTATACATACACTTTCGAGATAATTAAAAATATTGAAAGGTCAGTTTATTCATAACATTAATATAAAATCAGCTTCACGCTGGATCCCGCAAGCGGCCAGGCCAGGGGGAGGGAACCTAGTGTTAAGACACTCCGTTCCCCACTTTCCATCAAAGTCTAACATATTCAAACTATATTGATAAATTTTATAAAGGCATAGATATCTCACTGACAGCTTAGATTTAGCTGACTGTTTGATTCTTGTTAAAAAATATATTTTTTATATAATAGTAATTATTTATACAATATAAGATTATCATTTGATCGGTCATTTGAGGTTATTAAATATAGGTCATATAAAGTAAGGTAAAACCTCACTAATCGGGCACTAGATAAGACCAAACGGGAGAAAAAGGAGACCAAATTATAGGAATGTTGAAATAATTACTGAATTGCATGATGAATAAAGCATTTTATAAAAAAAAATATTTTTCATTATTGACCTACAGGTTTCTCATAGCTGTCACATATCTCACAAGTGACTTATACAAAAATAAAAATACCTTAATTAAGGTATGTTGTTGTGCAATTTGTAGACCTTTTAAAACTTTTTCTCAACATAATTAAAAAAATAATATTTGGAATGTTTTTATCTGTTTCAATTTATTGAATTACGAGATTAGTAAGACTACAATATGCGGTACACACTTTTTTTTAAACAGTTCATTGACCTTTGTTGTTATACCTAGACTTGTATAGTTTTTTTTACATATGTTTACATAGCTTTACATATAGTTAAGTTATTATTATTATGTGACCTTTACAATTCTAGCAATATGAAATGTAATGTATAGTATTGAAACTACCAACCTTACAAACATAACATTAAAATATTAAGCTACATAGGTTTTTACCAATTGCGTATACAAAGCGTTGGTTATTAGCATTATTAAGCATTATTCAATCATAAAATCCATTGCTAACCCATGAAAGTTTCAAATATTAGTGTAATTTTAATATATAATACTATTAGAAAAATAAAATTTGTTGTTTTAACCATGATTCACATATATATTTATTTTTTAATAGGTAAATTTAAATATATTGTATTTATTGTTATGTCAACAAATTAATTAATTAGTAGAATAGTTTTGAATATTTTTTTTTGTTTTAAGTTACATATATATGCAGTTGTTTCAATTGTAAAAGTTGTTTTTTTTTGGATTTATCAAATATAATGCAGATTGAACAGAGAGAACAGTGTCAAGAGTTTCGGTTCATTGCTCTCTGGTTTAATTCAAGACAATGCTTGCAAATGGTAATATGTTATGAAATAATTAATTATATAAGAAAATAATTCTCATAGTATGAATATTTTATTCAGTTCCTAAGGCAACAGATCAATGAATGGGTACTTTAAAGACTTGATTTTATATTAAAAAAGGCAGAAGTCGAAAAATAAATGAAATAATATAAAAACATTAAAAAAATTGTTGTCACAGTTGTTGTGCTTTTAAAGATTTATCCCCCGTATAGCCAGAGGATAGATAGAATGGAGTTATACACTACACTCCATTCTCTGTTTTCTAAACATATTTGAGATATTGTATATTATGAAGTGAAACACAATGTTATAAAAGCATTTTTAGGTTATTATGTTTACAATGACAATAGCTATTATAATAGTTGCAGTGAGACATACCGGCTACTTCGAGGAGGGTTTCCAGTCGAGCTTGCATTTCGGGATCAACTGCTCTCTCTGGATCATCGTGGGAAAGTAGGAACTTGGATGAATCTGTACCACCACCTTCTTCTTCCATCTCCGCCTGAATTTAAAATTTAATTTTATTATTTTACATTCAATTTAATATATTAATATGTCAATAATTATGACAATTTTGTATACATTAGGCAGTTTAGTTTGTAACAACATAACAAAATAAAAAAAATCAAACACACAAGCTCGATTCATTGATAAATATATAAGTTATCAACAAACATGAAATATGCAAATGTTTTCTCTCTACTTGTCTCTGGTGACTAATAACATTCTTTGTTTAATTTGTTAGGGAATAATACATAGCCATTAATTGATTTAAAGGTTATTTTTTATGTAAACTTTTAGTGTTGTCAATTATTAATTAAGTTTTGTAGTTAAAATAGGTTAGGTTATTAACAATAACAAAAGCACTGCAAAAATTAAACAAACTATTAATAATAAAGCAGTATATAAATGTTAGAATAACAAGGACCATTCAATATTAAATACAAATAATTATGACATGGAACTTGTCCATCGCACACACATTATGCAGGTTAAAATTATGAGCCACTCAAACTGCAACAGCTATTGGTGTTGTTGAAGCTTTCTTTCTGCACCCAATGTGGTCTTCCACTTACCAACAGGTCTGGCCTGCTAAGGCACAAACAAGCCAGCAAGATCTATAACACCAATGAGAAAAATGTGAGATATACTGACAATGTGGTGCTTGTGGACGAGCTTACGACTAATTATTATTGAAAATGGTCCTTGCAATTCACTTGTAACCAACATTTTTGCGCGAATCGTAGCGGGCACTGTGATAGACTCGTGTACGCGTGACGACTCAAAACACAACATCGTTTATGATATTTGTTGCTATTTCACATAAAAATTATATAATTCACACAATCATATCGAAATAACGTCACGAAAACAATATTCAGCACTTCGCATCGAGTATTATGCATGTGATTTAGGAAACATGGCCACCGTAGATCGAGCCCTATCCAAAACACAAATAGACAATGAAAAATGTCTTACGGCGATTTAGCCCGTATCGTAGAATTACAAAGAATCAATTGAATATCGTCTAGGAGCGGCTGGCATAAATAATTTCATGCATTACTCAGTAGGACGTATGTACCTATGACTTTCTGACGTTTTACGGAATATTTGGCAAGCAACTTGTACCGTAACTCGAATGTGATTTTTTTTCTTTATTATGCGCTTTGAACATTAAAAGGCATAAATGATTGATTAAAATGTAATTTTGATACAAAAAGAAATTGTATGGTCAGTCATGTACAAGATGTCCCTTGCAGCATTTAGCGGTACAGATAATCACAATCCCTCACTACTGCCACCGCCTCTGCCGAAAACAAAACACGTTTTACCTCAGATACAGAGTCATCCTCGCTTTCCGAAGAGTCTGTCATGTATTTGGCAGGTGCTCCTGAATACGTTTCGGTTTCAGATTTGGCCGGACTCGAAGCCGAACTCTGAGGAGTGGACGATTTTACCACATCAAGTTGCACATTCACCTTATCGATATTTCTGTTTTCAGACTGTCCAACATTCTGCATTTTTATCCTAATACAATATAACTTAATTAGTCTCTTAGTATCAACACTTGTTCTACCAAATTAACACGTTCTTATATTAGCAAACAAAATTTATTTCGTCATTTAGCCAGGCTGATACCCGCCATGTCTACTACTATGGCGAGGTTCCCGGATGCTTCAAGTAGGCTAACCAATTATCTCCCTCTGGCGATTCAAATCTGAACTTTTATGTGCTGCCATCTGCGTTAAAAAATGTTACATATTGTTTATAGATAATCATTTCTTTTTACTTGACATAGCAACTTAGAAAATTATCCATGGTTATTATGTAAACATAAAGTCTTTACGTTTTAATATGAATTAAATAAATACGTATAAAACAATATTATCATATACTTTTAAGATAGATAAAGTAAAGTTTGAGATATACCATTTTAAAGGTTTTTATATAATATATTCCAGGAGAATTTTATTTTGTATTTTTTTAATTTTTATATTGGTTAAACAGGAAAAAAAAATCATAAAGTCATTAATAACAATTATTATTAATAACTTTTTTAATTACATTATTGAATACATAATAAAATAATACTTTTAGGCAATATAATCTGGATCGTCGATAAGAGTTGCCTACATAAAATAATAAGAAATTAAAAAAGATATGTTGCTCTATACTCAAAAGTCAAAACTAGAATTATCAACGGTATTCAATCATAGTCTTTAATTCCTCTGAGATACAACCTCAAATAGTATATTGGAATTTTATTCTTTATACAGCTGTCTCTTTCTAACGCCGAATGTAATGAAATGAGGTGGGGAAAAGAGGAAAATGGTCGGAAAATATTTGTATTTCAAAGACTCAGATAATTGTCGTGTTTTTCTCAGTATAATCCGAATTTATAATGTGTTTTTAAATGATTATCTCAATTAAATACGAAATGTGGACGAGATATAAAAGAGGTGAAGTTTATTCTCATCGAAATGGTTATGCTGTAAATTGAATTTAGTGAATCCACGTACTGTTGGAGTAGAAAACCAGGATTTAAAAAAATGTTTACCTAGGCAGCTGCTAAGAAATATGGCTAGGGATGGGGACGTGCCTACTATTTTTAATCCAAAGAGAGTACGCACGCCTTCTGTTATTATAACTACTGAAGAAGTTGTGGAGAGCGAACAGGGTGTCGACATTGAGCGCGAACGTCCCAATGGCCCGCCGACACCGCTCAGCCCGCGGGCACCACTCACTCCTCAGACCTCTGTATCTTCAGCACCGCCGTTGACGACGCAACCTTCACTTCAGCAGGCTTACAGCGAATCGGCAGCAAGTAGTCAGGATGAAGAACGTCAGTTACGTGATAAAAAATGCCCGCGATCATGCTGTTCAAAAGTGGCAAAGAAGGTTCGATTGCTATTGGTTTTTATTACTATATTATGGCATAAAGATTAAGATTATATTAATTAATATTCTTAGAGTAATGTGTGCATTAGTATGGCATCTCCTGCACCCTTTGATAGTGTAATATTTACAGATGTACTATGGCCTCTGTGTCACAACCACTATAGTAGCATCCTGGGTGACTGTGACACACTGTATAAAGTATATGTACCTCCAGAAGTACCCACATACTGATAGTTCTCTAAGCAGTACTGAACCACCTTTAAATAACAACTACACTTCTAGAATTCGCACACATGTAAGTTCAAAATTTTAAGTATTAAAAGAAGTTATTAGTTGAATATTAAAAGAATAAAACTTTTGTACTTCTTGTAAAACCATGTTAGATAACATCAATGTAATATTAAAAATAAGGGCTTTCAAAGTCAATCATGTTGGGAAATTTATATTTTTTTAATGTATAAACTTGACTTGTTAATTACATTCATTCTGTAAATATATATTACTCAAAATAATAAACTTTAGATGTATGTATATATTTTTATTATTAAAACTAATTTAATGTTTTGTTTTTTCTAGCACTATTACAATGCACCATTCTTTACGGCATGGTTCTGTACAAACTGGCTAATTTTTGTTTATCCTCTCTATTTGATTATTATGCTTATTCACAATAAGTGCAAGTCAGCAAATGCCATTGTGGCCGATGCTTTTACAGACTTCAAGGATAAGGGCTTCACATTTGGTAAGTTAATACAATATTGAATAGAAAATAATGAAAATTCTGTATGTAGGATTGAGGCTGACATGCCATCACTCCTCCTCCTTCACAAATGTAACAATCATAAAAACTTGTTTAAATGTAGTTATCGCAGGATATTATTTCACAATAATCTCTGCATACCTACTTAGTGTTGTAATGTAAATAAGTTATCGTAATCTTAAGTATGCAATATTTCAATAGTCCCTACATATAAAAGGACATGTAAAAAATTTAGGTTTAGAAACAATAAAAATAAAATTATAAACATGTGTTTTGTATATATTATATATTTAGTATTTTGTTTTATGTTTTAAGAGCAAGATGTGTCTTTATTTGATTCCCTCATGTGCTGTATATTTTGCCATGTCCATTTTTATGTAGAGATGGTCGATTTATATGTGATTATAATTATTTTATACAATAATTTAATGTTTTATAGACAGTTAATATACAACCTTATTGTAGAATTTTTTTTTTTTTCATAAATTTGTCTCAAGTATTTGTCTTAACATATAAATACTTGCTCACTATGGTCTGTTCTCCTTGCTGTGGGTCATCACAATACATACATACATGTCATTATTTTTTACTTTCTTATTAGGATGTTATATTTGTACATTTGATAAATTACGATTTTATGAGGTAGTCAATCAATCTTACAATTAAAGCAAGTGTGGTCAATAAGTTGTGGCCACCTTGAAGTTAGATTTTCTGAATGGTTGAGCAATATTCCATATTATAATATATTATAACCAACGGCCACAACTTGTTGACTGTACTGTAAAATATAAAATTGTAAAGTTTACCACACATTTATATATTACTAATTACAATATTTTGATCAAAACTTAAACATATTTTATTATGCAAACTGCTACATAAATATTTCTATTAACAATTTAATAATTCCTCAGCCCGATTTCTGAGCCGTTGCGGTCTATTCTGCTTGCTGTGGGTCGTCACTATATACATGTATACATACGCGTTAAAGATACTCTTGTCCACGGACGTCGTGGCCTTGTTTGCGACCAACGTCTCCTGTGTGTATTTACTGTCTTGGGTGATATTGCACGAACAATTCGTCGGTGTTAGGGTAAGTGGTTGATGGTCCTTTGTACTTGGTTTTATATGTTCTTGTATGTAACGATTTTTTCTTTTCGAAAGCGGAACATAACGCCGCGGTTTTTTCGGAAGAGGGACATAATACCGTGTTTTTTTTCCATTGGAGTGTAATTGATATGAAGATAATTCATATATAAACTTACGTCCGGATGGTTATTGTATTTTAATCGATGGTTTCTTGTACATTCATTATTTTTCATATAAGGTGGAGGAAACGTAGTGATTTTTTATTTTCATTAAGATTTTATGGATATGGTGTAGTGTATTGCGTGGTTTAGTGTCGTCTCTACACTTTCTTTTAAACACGCTGGAGACAAAAACAACAGGTATTTCTGTTACCTCTATAACGACAAAAAACAAAAAAAAACTAGAATAAATCATATATTTAAGGCGGCTTCCAAACAATTTCTTTTACAGATAGATTTTTTTATAGATAGATTTTTGCCTTTTTTTTATAGATAATGATACAGAACTCTTCGTGTGTGAGTCTGAATCGAACTTGATCAGTTTTTTTAGCTCTTTAAATTTAGTGTAATCTACGGTGCTCTTACGTATATTTGTACAATAGTCCTATGACAATACAATATTTTCATACCGTGTATCTTCTTTGGAAAAAGGATTAGACTGCATGAAAATTCTTTTGAGCATGATTCTTAACATTCAATACAATTTATTTGTGATTATTCACATCAATTTTTATACTCATATATTACAATAAAAATATTGTTTACAAAACCGTTACAAAAAACCGTAGAAAATAATAATAATCTAACTGGCTAGTAATATACTACTAAATTTCTAACTATAAATCATCTAAATAACACATAGGCTACAATTTATACAACTTTTTTAATGATTTGACTATAATTGGTTAAACAATAAGAAATGTTTTTAAAATATTATCAGCGGTCGAAGCCGCGTAGTGTACACTAAAGTATCAGCTAAAGCACTAAAGTAAATGCAGATAGTGGCGGCGATCCTGTGCGACACGGGCATAGCGCTGCTGGCGTACATGGACGGCATCACGGGCAGCTCCACGCTGGGCGGGGTGGTGCTGGCCGCGTGCGCTGCCGCCGGTTTTGCTATATTTAAGGTTTGTTTAATATTATCCATACATACAATCTCCTACATCTTTTCTCTTATGTATTACTTAGCTAAACCTATCTTCTATTCAGCTTCACGTTGTATCCCGCACACAGCAGGGTAGGCAGAGGGAACCTAGTGTGAATACATTCCGTTCCCCACTTTCTGCCGAATTGCCTCCAGCTTTGCGTGTCGCCGCGCTCTTAACGGTAGAGTATGCAGAGGAAACCCACACTCCGTTCTCATTAAGGATGTGTCTTAATGAAAACGGAGTGTGTGCGTTCTCCATTTTCCGCCAAATTCTGGAAGCATTACACGTGCTAAGTGGCGGAACTCATTTTCCTTCGTTACCAAAGCGAAAAAAATATTATATTAAATATATTTCATTTTCTCGAGTGAGAATCGAACCCACAATCTGCCGCATATATTGTGTCACGACTGGCTATGTTGTTTTACGACTTAGTATTTATTTCTATATACGAATAAATGTAACAATATTACGTTTTTTCGTGTGGCATGCAAAGTATTATGTTTATGAAAATCCTTCATGTGATTTAATTAGGCTCGTTAATAAATGTTAATCGGTGAACTTTACTTTACATCAAATCGACAAAATATTATTTTCTGTTATAATTAACACGCAAACCCCTATACGTGAGAGTGCGTGTTACTTATGCGTTCTAAGATGTTGTATAAATAAAAAATAAATAAATCAGCTTCATGCTGTATCCCGCACACAGCAGGGTAGGCAGAGGGAACCTAGTGTTTTTTTTAAGACACTCTGTTCCCCACTTTAAGTGGCAAAACTCAACGCCGCGCTTAGCCTCGACACCAGAGCGAAGAAATGGAAATATAAATTTAAGTAAATATTTCATCTCCTCGAGTGGGGATCGAACCCACAACCAGTCGGTTTACAGTCACACTTTGTGCCGCTGCGCCACGACTGGCCTCTTAAGAATCTCAAGGAAGATGTATAAATTTAAGCTTTTTCGTTTTGAGCTTTAATTTTTTTTTCTGCTTCACGCTGCATGTAGGCAGCCCTCTGCCTACAGTTAAGACACTTTATTTTTCGACAAATTCTGGAGGCATTGCGTGTTGAGGGTCGGAACTCAACGCTGTGCTTTTGCCTCGACACACCACAGCGAAGAAATGAAAATATTAAATATTTTATTTCCTCGAGTCGGAATCGAACCCAAAATTTGTCGCATTTACATTCACTTGTGCCACTGCCCTTAGCGTAAAAATATTTTGAAACTCTTGATTACAATTAGCGTTTAAAGTGTGATTATATTAAAAAAATCGCTCACTCTGCTAAGAGGAAACGCGGCGCTGGGTGTCGCCTCAATGTGGAGTGGCGGAACTCAATGCCGCCCTGTGCCTCGACTCTAATCTCTATTTCTCGATCAAACCGAAGAAAATGCTAATATAAATTTTAAATAAATATTTCATTTTCTCGAACCCACAACCAGTTGGTTTACAGCCACACTTTGTGCCCCTGCTGGCGACTGACCCTTTTTATATTTTTTTCTACATATATCAAATTAGATTTAATAGAAATAAAAGTAATCACGTACGTATTGTTGTAAGTAAATTTTCACTTGTTTAAGGTGAAAAAGTGAATTCTGTTATTGTAAGTCAATCGCGTGCTGTATTGTATTTAGGGCGCGATACTATCACGGTGGACTATTAAAAAAGGGCAATCAAAACTCGATGTCGCAGACGAATTATACACTTTGACGTTTTCCTCAGTACTTTTTTGTTTGAATTTACACCTTATACCATTAATGGTAGGTATAAAGGAATATTTTTTTGGTACTAATCAAGTTTTTTTTGTCTTCGTCCACTGCTGGACATAGCCTCTCCAATGGCACACCACTGAGCGCGATCTTCGCGATAGTAAATTTAGCTGAATATTGTCTTTGGTTATGTTTAGGTATATTGAATTTAATGTTAACTGCTGATTTTTCCCCCGAGAAAAACGTGTAACGTAAAGAAACTTTAAAATCAAGACCTATTTTTTTACTTTCCAGTTGAAAATTATTTTTTTTATTAAAAATTGATTCATAATCAACTAATATCGGTGTTCTGACACATTTGAAATGCCATAACAGAAGAAAAGATAAGAATATTATTTTTTAAAGCTAATCTACGACTTTAGCGTTATTTTGTAGCTATAATTATATAAAACCTTTCTCATAAATGTGGCATTATATCATGTTTTTTTCAAATCCGACTCGTATGCGTTTCCGAGATAAGTTCAAATACACAAATAAACTTTTCTGCTTATAGGAGTTGGATAGAAGACACCTATATATTGCTTTAAACAGAAATTTCAATTCGTGTGTTTGTTGTTTTTTTTATGTAGGTATGCTCTCATATTCTTACTCTGTACGACATTTCGTGTTTCGGAGATATATTGAAAAAAAAATACCAAAAACTAAAATGATAAAATATGTTAGCACCCATTTACTCCTAGACATTTTCTCTTGTTTTCTTTAATTTTTTTCTCAATTTTTCCCTAGGTGCTATTCAGGAAAGTGATGGGCGACGTGAACACAGGCCAACGCGCGCTCTTCTTCTCAATCCTGGGCATCGTGAACGCCACGCTGCTGTGGCCGGTGTGCCTCGCCCTCTACCTCACGGGCACGGAGCAGCTGCCGGCGCACAGGATGCCGTGGATATCGCTGTTGCTGGCCAGTTGTGCTTTGCTTAGTGAGTCTCTTCTTATGTTTTATGTATTAAAAAGTGTTTTTCAAAAGATATTTTTTATTAAGGGGCATTATTTAATAAAACACAAAACAGTGATTTTTTAAATTTTTGTCTGTTTGTCGGTTTGTCTGTGTAACGTTGCTAATCTTAGAATCTTCTTTAAAAATTTCAGTACAGTTTTCACTATTGTAAATAGGTAAAATTCCCTTTACATTTTGTATTTATTTTATTTAAATCGGTTCATAATTAAAATAAGATATGTAAAGTATTTGACTCCACAAAAAGCTTATATTTTTAATGTATGGATATTATCTTTAAATTATAATGTTATTAGGAGACAGAAGTAATTCAGATGTGTAAACAAATAATTCTGAAGTTCCAGCAAGAGAAGCCGCGAGCGGGTCTCTAGATTAATAATTAAGTAGAAATAAAAAAAAAAAAAACTTTGAGAACCTTTTTGTTTTCTCTTTCTATTTATTATCTCAAGTCCAAAACAAGAGATTAAAGATATTATTAATTATAGTTAACGTTATTTATTTCTTAATACGTTTGTCTTACTTCATATTTTTCTATATTAATATAATTTTTTACTACACATTACATTGAGGCCAATCGCAAGAGCTCAGGCACAGGTTAAAATCTCACTCGAGGAAATTAAATATATATTTTTTTATTCCTTCGCTCTGGTGTCGAGGCAAAACGCGGCGTTAAGTTACGCCACTCAACACGCAATGCCTTCAGAATTCGATGGAAATTGAGTAGCGGAGAGCACATGCGTGATACAGCGTGAAGCAGAAAAAAAATGCATTACATTGATAATTTGATCGTGGATGCTTTAGTATATTTAAAAAAATATATATGAAGGTTTCCGCAAATGCAAAATAAATGTGGCCCATTCATAGAATGCAAGGCGTTATCCACTATGTAGGTCGAGATGAGACTAACAAAAACTTAAAACGCTCTGGGTTTACACTTTTGAATTTATGTTTTACAGCAAATTTTTTTTAACTTAATATATTTTAATTTGAAATTTGTTGCTGAATGAGATATCTGCTGTATGTATATGTAGCAATAGTATGTCGCAATAGTTGTGGTTTCTTATTTGGAATATGTATATATATTGTATATATATATGCCATGTAGGTTTGAGGCCAGTCGTGGCGCAGGGGCGCAAGTGTACGATTCTTAACATGATAAATTGTGGGTTCGATTCTCCGGAAACGAAATATTCAATATTTTCATTTTAATCAACTGCTGCGTTGAAGTCTGCCACTCAACACGCAATGTTTTTCGGCGAAAAGTGGGAAATTGAAATATTTTAAAGGTAATGGAGTGTCTTATCCCCTCCCTCTGTTACATATACACAGTGAAGCTAAAAAAAATAGGTGTTTATTACTGCGGCCTGGTTCGACAGCATCCGCCTTTAGTGCTGGCATCTGACTATAAGCGCGATGTTTGTTCGATTCCCATTCAGGGGAATGATTTAATGCCAGTTATTTTCTCTGGCTAGACGAAAACGTTCAGTGGCGTTAAGTTACGCAACTCAATACGAAATGTCTCAAGTGCAAAGCGGGGGACGGAGTGTCTTGAAAATATATTTTCTGTGTCTATTAATATAGAGGATGATACATCGTGATAGTGCGAAAAAATATGTTATTGAATTGGCCTTTCGTAATGGCCATGAATATGGACGATTAAAAACTCATAAGGCACAGGAAGGCTATAAATAATAGGTTTTAGATTTTAAATACGATTGATACAGATATTATAAATTATTGAAATAGTTTATTTTATTTTTTTTCGTTGCAGTGTTTCATTTGGTTTTCCAATTCGGGAACCTGATGACGTACAATATTTTTGTATCTCTCGGACTTATCACCGCTGTCCCCATTTCTGCTGGTAAGATTTATAATTTTAATATATAGACATATTTAAAAAAATGTTTGTTGTATGTACTGTTCGTTTAAAATAATCTAAATTGCAAACACATATTTTCTTTCATACTTATTTGGAAAACGTATAAAAATTTGAACGTAGCCGGACTTGAACGCGCGCCTCTTGGAAACCGATCAGGCGCTCTGACCACTAAGCCATACATACCTCCTTATCAAACTACGTCGAAATTTTTATACCCTTGTATAAATGGTAACTTATATACGATGTCAGCACCTCTGTAGCGAGATTTTTACAAATTTCCGCTACCCAAAGATAATTACTAAGAATTATCGTCTGGCAAGAGAGAACGCTATTTATATGATAAATTTGGAGTGTCTTGTGTCACGCTGTGTTTTGTGACTAAAAATAAAGAGGAAAAAGAAGCATTTTTATTTTATTGTTATATGATATTTTATATGTTATATTTAACATTCTAGCATATTTAATTTTTCATTGTTGAAATTTAATGTGATTATTATAAAGTTTTTATGCAATTTTATTTTGTCATAGCATTAGACGTCGTGCTGTATGGGGTGGAATTCGAGGGGATGAAGTTGGCCGGCATCATATTAATAGCCGTCGGGTTCTTTCTGGTCATGTTCCCAGATAATTGGCCGGATTATATTATGAGACTTTTAAGGTGAAGAACATTAAATAATATATTATTTGTGTCTATATAACTAGAGTTGTTAGTATTGTAGTTAATAGTAAAAGCGTGTTAAATTTTTAATAGTTTAAATTAAATTTGTCGTGTTTTTAATAATTCCAAATTTATTTAAAAAAAAAATGGTCCGGTTAGGGGTAGGGGGAGACCTCGGTTGACTTTCGAAAACACAATATCAAAGATACTTCAGGAAGATCACGTAAAAAGCGTGAGGACCTCTCTGGAAGTCAGGTAGGTGTGCAGAGATTGTAGTGTTTTGCGCTCCGTTCTCTCTGACTACCCCGCTTGGGATACAGCGTGAAGCTAATTTAAAAAGTTTATAATAGCTATATGACACAATAACCTAGAAAATGGTAATCAAACAAATATATATAAAGAGGCCGGTCGTGGCGCAGCGGCACAAAGTGTGACTGTAAACCGACTGGTTGTGGGTTCGATCCCCACTCGAGGAGATGAAATATTTACTTAAATTTATATTTCCATTTTCTTCGCTCTGGTGTCGAGGCTAAGCGCGGCGTTGAGTTCTGCCACTCAACACGCAATGCTTCCAAAATTCGGCAGAAAGTGGGGAACGGAGTGTTTAAAAAACACTAGGTTCCCTCTGCCTACCCTGCTGTGTGCGGGATACAGCGTGAAGCTGATTTATTTATTTATTTTATTTGATAAAAATTTTCTAGATTATTGTGTCATATAGCTATTATAAGATTGTAGCTGTTTCTCAAAAACGATGGAATGTACTGTTATTTATAATTTAATATGAGTAGATCAGTTCGTAAACAAATAAATAACTAAGCAAGACGTGTGTACCCCTGCCAGATGGAGTCGACGCCGGCAGCGCGGCACGGACGGCGCGGGCCGCAGCCGCGACGCCGTCGACTACCGCACCGGGTACATACGCTCGCATCTGCGCTCGCCCTCGGGCCGCGTGCGGTGACCGCTTTGCCTGCCCCGCGCCCCCGTCGGTCACCTCCCCCCTGCTTGTCCTGGCCGCGCTGCAGTTGCGATCTCGAGATCGCTTGTAGTCTATGTGAGCCTGGTACTTGATTGGGAGCTTCGTTATGTTGAATACAAAGCTGTTCTTTTTTGTTATATAGCTTCTAACGCTTTATGCTTTCCTGGTACTTGCGGATTGGGTATTGCGTTTTACGTGTTATACGTATATGTTGTACACTCTGTTTTTATTAAATGCGTATATAATTTAATAAAAAAAACCATTGACTTTGAAATCAAAGTCATAATTTACGGGCTCTGTCCGCACAGGTCCCGTAACTTCTAACGCTTTATGCACTCCTTGTACTTTTGGTTTCATATTTACAACAATATTTATAAATAAGCTCACCAGCGAAAGTACCAGTTACTTGCAATTTTTTTTGTTTACTTGTTTTAAATGAGATAAAATTACTTACCGCTAGCTTCGAAACTTCGCACGTTTCATGCTTCCCTGGTAAGTTTCATTGCAAATTGTATGAGAAATATAAAATAACTAAACAAAAGAACGGCGAGTTTACATAAAAAAAATTCAAAATTAATAAGTTTTATGTGGACCAACAAATCTCCAAATTATTTTTCTTCTGTGTCTCGAGATCGCTTCTGCTTTATGCTTCCCTGGTACATGTTGATCGTAATCTGTTAAATATTGCATGTTTGGTTTGACATTTGTTTATGATTATTTATTATTGTGTGTAGTATTACTGAGATGTCAAAAATGTCATTAATTACCGTCACTTTTATTGTACAGGCAACATTTTTTTCGAAATGTCACTTAATTTACGATTCGCGTAAAAATCGTTTAAAATTTTACAATACTCTCCTATCATCTTTTATTAGTTATTCGAGATAAATAAAATCAAATTATACTAGCCATTGATACATACATACCGAAATTTAACATTTTAACCTATTCTATAATTTAAAAACAAACATTATATAGGTAAATTGCATACATCGTCCACGCAGTGGCGACCGACAGCAGAGCTCAATGTACAGTTGCAAATACCTTGTATATTGTATAGCGTATTATGTACAGACTTGAGTGAATTGCTTAATTTATTAAGTTATAGGGATTATTTAAAAATATAATTTTAAAATATTTTAATATATATATATTTCGTTTTAGTTTTTATTTAAAAATTGGTAACGTACCCTGTTATATATATATATATATATCCATATATACCCTGTTAAATATATTGTTGATATTTAAAAAATCGAAGTAAATTTTAATAGTGAACATTGTTATTATTAATCAGGATAAACGAGAGGTAAAAATATATTAAATGAGATACTCAATAGTAATGAATTTTAATGCCTAAGATCGTGGCATTTTGCATGCTTGGTACGACTTAAATGATCTTTAATGCTCAACACGTTAGCATATATTTAAAAATTTTGCAAGGATGCTTTTAAAAGAAACTGTAAAATTAGTTAAATTTAAACAAAAACGTAATAGATAGATTGAGAAATTGCTTCCCAAATTAACTAGCTGTGGTAGTATTGCTTTTAAGGATTTGTAAGAAAAGCGTATTGAAACTTAACGTGAAAATTTTATATACCTAACAGTTAAGAACGTTTATCACTGTTATAATAAGAAAAAAACAGTTATTTAAGCAAAATAGGCATAAATATTTTTATAAAAGAAACCACACGCACCTATGATGGCAACACAGTACATTAGAGATAATATTCAGATTCGATTCGTTCTAATAAAAATTAAAAATGAAAAAAACAGTAGATTTTTGAACTGAAACTAAGCAATACAAATGAATTATATTAAAATAATAAATAATGATATTATACAGAGCAATGGCAATTTTTGATATTCACGTCATGATTTTTTCTTATTTATTGACTGACTACTATTTAGAATCTATTTTGAAAATGAAAAAATTATGACAGACAAATTTCGATATTTTATAATCACAGATAGATTATTCTTATTCAAACAAACTTGTCCAAATATTAATTTGTACAGATTAAATAGTAATATTATTGGTTTTTTAAATATATAGAGATCTTGATTATTATTAATAAACGTTAAGGGAATGGTAGCTCTTTAAGTACTGAGTAAAGATGGATGGTAGAAAAATGTAGGGTTAGAAACCTAGTGTTAGGGAAAAGCACAATGTTATGTGATGGTTACTTCAAATCGGACATGTATTTATAAGGAGAATATAATTGTAAATTCGAAATTAATCGAGAATATTCAAAATAAAAAATAGAAGCTTGTTCTAAGATTGTTGAGTAAAGTTTTTAGTTCAAAATTGAAGAAATAAATAGATATAATACATTTGCAAATATACTTAAATAAAAAAAATCTTAAATCTTCCTATTCTTCAGATTTAATAAAATGATTCTTATATACATTCATATATATATATGTATTTGTAAGTACCATAATTGATGTTGTGATACCCAGTAGTTAGTGTAGTTGAATCTATTTATAGTATGTTATTTCTTTTTATTATTAAGAATAGCTTCCGATTGAAATTGAATCGATTCTCTAAATTGGTTGATCAGAAAATATATATTATTATAGTCAGGGTAAAAGATGTAGGCTTAGTAATTTTTATATAGAAACTAAAATTTACTTTTTGTTAAATAATTTCTTTTAATTCCATACTATCTTTATTTCTTTTGTTACAATGTTAAACAACCGCCCCAATGTAGGTTAGTTTTGTATTATTATCCTAGTCATATTGATTAGTAGGTTTACTATTAGGTATAATATGTATCATCAACAAACACAGTATTAAGAGCGGACAGCCAAACTTATACGTATATCGAATGAGTTCTTACTGCAAGATGGTCATGAACAGTAGAAAGTATTTGAATTAATAATATAGATTTGTACTCTTGAGACATTACTCCTAATATTAGTTAAACTAACTATATTATACCTTTTTGAAATCTATCTGTATCCAAGATAAGTGCTTATAAAATGATCAAATTGACGCTATAGCTTGTAGCTTGACAGCAAGAAGCACGAATTCAATAATTGACCCATAATTGACCATAAAGATGTAAGTTCTATGCACATATCACCAAAAACGCTTTTTAAGCCTAAATAGTAACTTAAAATGGTACTTTTGAAATTATTAAATGGCGATTGACACGTTGCGTTTTAACGACAATAAAAATTGGAATGGATGGGTTTTGTTTGGATTATTTATTTGAAAATGGGTTACTTATGTACGGTTATTATGAATTTTGTAATGCTGAACACAAGATCTTTTGTGTGTGTCAACGTAGTTAATGTTTTAAAGTATTTTTTCAATTATTATAAGCAATAAATACTACATGAAAAAAATGTGAAGAAATTATTAAAACGTGCATGACATTGACAGACGGACGGACAGACAAACAGACGGACAACAAAGTGATCTTATAAGGGTTCCGGTTGTATATTTTAGATATGAAAGCCTAAAGCCAAATATAAATATAATTATATCAAAATGAAACTTATATGTAAATTTAAAACTAAGATACGGTTGTCCTTTGCTAACATTTGAAAGCCACTGGAGCATAATGTATCTCATATTGCAAACAGATTTATTAAAAAATAAATAAATCAGCTTCACGCTGTATCCCGCACATAGCAGGGTAGGCAGAGGGAACCTAGTGTTTTTAGACACTCCGTTCCCCACTTTCTGCCGAATTCTGGAGGCATTGCGTGTTGAGTGGCAGAACTCAACGCCGCGCTTTGCCTCGACACCAGAGCGAAGAAAAAGAAATATAAATTTAAGTAAATATTTCATCTCCTCGAGTGGGGATCGAACCTACAACCAGTCGGTTTACAGTCACACTTTGTGCCGCTGCGCCACGACTGGCCTCAAGATTTATTTAACAATTCAATATCAATAAATCTTTTATATCTACATCTAACTGATTTATTGTATCAAGCTTAGTTGGTATTTAATTTTGAATTATTGAAAAAATACTTGAAAAGGAAAAAAATCGTAATTCTTTTGATGGTAACGGTGATATGTAAGCGGAACTGTAAACATTTAGTAGTTAAGTCCTGTCCGTATTCGGATATTTTAGTGCCATTTGTTTTAGACCAATATATTTTTTTAAACCTTAATGATGGCGTACATTACTTGTGCCGATTTCGATAAGACACATTTTTTTTTGTTTTATCTGTGAAAATAAGAGCTTATACCATGTAAATAGATATAGATAATATAATATATTATAAATAGAATGTACGTTTTTATGCTTGCTATATTTTAATATATTTTTGTTCACTATTATAAAGCTGATTATTTATTAGTGACGTCCTAAACGCCCTTGTCGCATTTATTTTTTTTTTGCTGAAAGTAAGTTACGCTTTTTTGTCAACTACTTTTGTTACAATTGTAGTAGTTTCGTTCCGACGGGTTCGCTGTTCAGAGTTGCGGGAGATATGATACAAAGAGATATTTGATTTTTTAAAAAATCTTTAAAAAAATATTAATATCTGTTTATCGTAACAGGGATTCCTTTATTATTTCCGGTATTGTTGAAAGTTGACAACAATAGCAAACGAGAGAATAATAATAACATTAATCCACGAATGTGTTTATTCTTGCTTGTTCTTAGGTAAATAGAAAAGTGTGTAGCTTCAGAGATGGAAAGGAAATTTCAATTTGATAGTTCCTGATAATTTTTTTTGAATAATGTCATACGGGGCGGATGGCGCTAGTGGGGTCAGCTTTCAATCGGACACTCCGTCGTACAGAATCCTATCTAATATTAATGACGGTTTGTCAATTTTGTTTTTTTTATACCTAACAGTGGTGTACAAATCGTTTGTTATTACAGATTCGATTTTGTTCGATGGATGGTTCGAAGTGTGCTTATGTTATTGTTATAGAATGGATATGGTTGTATAGTATGAGACTTTTTTTTGGTCAGTTGGTGTTTTTTGTATTTTATTTAATAATATTTTATGCTTTTTCTTTTATATATTAAATGGTCTTGATTGCTGCAATTTAATACAGTAATTTAAATTTTGTTTTAATTAATTATATTATGCTATTTACATGGTGCATACTCTGATATTGATCTCTTTAACTAGTCAACTTTTTTGCTATCTCAACCTTTAATATAAATGATTTCTCATTTTAATAATAAAATATATTATAATGTAAAAATCAGCATCTTGAAACTTAAGTGATTGTTGCATAATTTTAATCAGCGGTTTTATTTACAGTCGTGCCTTTTGGAGTTAAGAATTATTGTTAAATATTTGTTGATTTTTATTAAGTGTAAAATAAATGTGTAATAAATTAGATATTACAGTTGTACCTACTTATTTATTTTATTTTAAGTCGTTTTTTAATTCTGTATATTTATGTATAGTCTGGCTGTTATAGAAAAAAAAATAGTGGAAAAAATCGATAAATTAATGTAATTAATATTAATCTTCGAAATATTGATTTAATTTCCTTTGTACATTGATGGAGTTACTAGACTATAATAATTTATATTACATTATTTTGTATAACAGAACACTTGCCTTAGAACATAGGCGTAACTTAAAACATAACTCGATTTTCAAATATTATGCAATTAATTTAATTTAAATGATTTATAAAATTAGATTGAATTAAGATAATTTTGAGAAATAAAATTGTTATTGAATACGAAATGGAAGAATCCTTTACTTTCAAAAATCTTGGAATATACGTTTTTTAAAAGATATTCATCAATTGTAAATTTGATTCAGAAGTAACTAACACTTTGTATACATCTTTCCTTCCTTCCTTCTTACTCTAATAGTAGCTATTGGGAGCGACAAGTCAGTGGTACGTCGCTCCACTTTACTTTTTTTTATTTTTTAGCGTCACGCTGTATTCCGCACACAGAAAGATAGACAGAGGTAACTTAGTGTTAAGACACTCCGTTCCCCATTTTCCGAATTCTGGAGGCATTGCGTGGTCATTGGTGTAAGTCAACGTCGCGCTTTTTGCCCCGACACCAGATGAAATCCAATATTCGTGTAGGAGTCGATCCCTCAATCTATGATCTCTAACTTTTATAATTCTATATTTTTTTTTCATATATTTTTTCTATAATACTTTTGAATTGACAGTTTAACCATATATAGCTACGAACACCTGTATGTAGTAAAAGATTCTTTCATTTTCTATCCACAATTCGATTTTTGCTTAAAACAATTATGTATAATAAAAATAATAAACTAAATGCAATATCGGTTGTTCATGTACGCCAGTCACGTTTGTTTAATTAGAAAATGTTCAAAGACTGAATTTTAATGGGATGTTGACTAAATTCAATTACGCTGTCATTTTTATATTAAGTGTAATTTAGTTGTTAGGTTGTATTGTATGTGTAGTACTGTAATAGGGTCGTTATCGGTGTTAGATGTTAGATACTAAATGTATTCAAATTACTATTGACGATTTCACTTACATATATATATATATATATATATATATATATATATATATATATATATAAATAAAGTTATACCAACTATGGGCCGACAAAAATTTTATGAGTTTTTGTAGTTTTCGCGTTTGCGGTTTTCTTTTTAGTTACCTATATGGGGATGCCCCGCTCACGCAGCGTCGGTGACTCGCGATTACAACACTAAAGTATAGTAAAGCGCGACTAGTATAAGTAAATGTTCACCTCTGATTTCTTTGTCAAATGTGTATTTATTATGACCAAGCTTTGTGAGAGAACAAAATTATTTGTACGTAAACCGTATATAACTAATGAAAGGACTAAATATTTCAAAAATATGATGTAAATGTCGTTTTTTTATATGTAAGTGAAGTATTTAATGGCGTTAGTAGAACACGTGGTTAGAACGTAACATAGTTCACGATAACACCTTGGCCCCCTGTGATTCATTTTGTTGTCATTTGTTGGTCATTAAACGACAATTGTCATAAAAGTGATGTGTTGTTTTTTATTCTGTTGTAATTATAAGTTTTCTTTTACGGAATTTCAATTTAAATATTACACAGCCAAGTTCCCAAGTCAGAAATACTACATCGATAGTATCCTATATTGTGTGTCGCTGTAAACAAGTTGTGGGTTCGATACCCGCTCGAGGAAATGAACTATGTAATATTTTTATTTCTTCTCTTTGGTGTCGAGAAAAAACGCGGCCTTGAATTCCGCAATTCTGGCGGAAAGTGTGGAGTGGAGTGTCTTATTACTAAGCTCCCTTTGCCTACCCTGTTACATGCGGATTAAGCCGTAAAGTTAAAAAATAATAATTTTGGGAATAGTCTAAAGTTTCATCAAAAACGGTCAGTATTTTAACCGACTTCTTTTTAAGATATGAACGTATAAAATTAGGTACAATTTATTTTATCTATTGAACAAAATTGGTCAACAAAAGTATATGATAGCAAATTAGCGGGATTGTTGCAATAAAACAAAGTTTTAATTTGACTGATACCAGTCTATTTGTTTTATTTTTTCAAGCTTTAACTAATATTTATATTATATTAGCTTATACCTATCGAGATTTTTTATAAGAAAAGCTTTTTGGTCAACAACTAACTTTTTACTACATTCTTTTATCAAAATGCCTAAACAATAGAAAAAATTATGCCAAATATCCGTCTCTATGATATCACGTGTCTTCTTGTTTGTAAAGCATTTTGGCCTTTTGGAATTTTTTTTTTTTTAGCTTCTCGCTGTATCTTGTATATTGTGGAAAAAAATAGTGTCAAGTGTTCGAGACATTGCTTGTTGAGGGGCGGAGCTTTAGGCCACGTTATACCAGAGCGAGGAAATGAACATAACTTATTCCCCGAATGGGAGTCGAACCCACAACCGTTTTTATATGGAATCTAATTCCATATAAAATTATTCAATTATTTTGTCGAAGTTCAGATCAGTTTTTACAACATTCATCTTTTGAAACTGCCTTCAGTTAAATAGCTGATCAAGAAGCAAAATTATATATCGGCTAAAACGCCGAAAATATATTTTTGATTGTTTTTGTTTATGAGTTATTGTATGAGCGACATTTAAATTAAATAATAACCACATTTTAAGCTTTTATGGATATATTAAGTGCTGTTGAGCACTCGGTCCCATCTCCATATGGTGCCGTCGTCGCAACAAGTCAAAAGTACTTTGCCGTTTCTCGATAACGTCACCTGTGAATTAAATTATGTTCAGTTTAAAAATACTTATGTATACAGGATGTTCAAGTTATGGAATATTTTGATATATTCATATAATGATTCTATTTTAGAAAAAGTATAACAAAAATTAGTCTAGTGGAATTATTAGGCCATACATTCCAAGAAGGCAGGTTCAAATTCCGATATGTTTTCTGGAAAGTCTTTCTTCATTCCTAAATGTGCCATAACAAAAAAAATATAAAAAAATCGTATTCTTATGAGTGTGAATGTTATATTTTGTATTTTTATAATTTTAAAGATTACATAGAGGCCAGTCGTGAAGCAGGGGCACAAACGAAAATAATAGATATTCCATAGTAAATAGTTTTTTTTCTATAGAATTATACGCAAAACAAAAACCAGATTGTAAACTAAATGTATCTAGTAACAATCACGTCAAAATTGGTTTATTGGTTAATATATACGTTCCTTTGGTCAATTACAAATTAAACCAAAATTCGTTCGTACATACATACACAATAAAAACATAACCTTAGTATATATTATGATATTCTCTATCAACATTAATAATTTAATGTGGATATATAAAATATGATACCTGTCTGACAGCAGCCTGGCACCTCGGATGCACCAGCTGCGACACCCTGGAGGCGCCCGCGGCCGCACCGAGCTCCCACACCATGGTCTTACCACACTGGTTGCCTAATGCTATTACCTGATCATTATAAAATATTTATTATTATTTTTTTTACCAACTATCAGCTCCTTAACAAGCTGCGATCACAAGCGTGTCAAGTGTTCGTTGTAAATGCGACATTTGAGGGTTCGATTTCCATTCGGGGAAATGAATAGTTACTATTTTCATATCAGTTGAGTACCGCCGGCCAACACGCAATGTCTCGGAAATTCGCCGAAACGTGGTGTTCAAACTAATTCAAAATGGATTTTGAAGATTTTTTTTTAACATTAACGTAATAAATATATCGGAAAATAATGTTTTTTTTTTATTTAACCCAGATTCTAACTCTAAATATGACAGTCACGTTATATCAGAGCAGGAAAATGAAATATAATTGCCATCGTGCACAGATTGTGACTCGACTCGCGACGAAGATACGACGGTTGTGGGTTCGATTCCCTCACAGAGTAATGACTTTTCAAACATTTTCATTTCCTCGTTCTGGTAACAAGACAAGACAAGGGAACATAGATCTAACACAAAGTTCACTCTGCCTACCTTGCCTTATGTAATAATAATAATTTATTTAATTAAGACTTGGTCCCCTTGTTAGTTACATTTAAAAACTTATCCTATGTTCGTACATATTTAAACACACACACACACACATATAAATATATTTATACATACAGTTAATACATATGTAGCATTCACACTGAGTGAAGCTAAAAAAATAAAAATATTTACCCTCTGACTGTAGTCCACAGCAAATCGAATGAACCATATCTCACACTCCTTATAGTCAAATCTGTGCACGATGGTGACTGAGTTGTCTCCCGGACGTAGTTCTGTGTCCTCTAAGCGTCCCGGCTTCCAGCATATTATTGCGTTTTCGCATGACTGGAGATAGTATTTTAAAACTTTATAAGTAGAAAAAAATGTTTGGGTGCATGAGTCAATCTCAGAAACTACTGGTTCGTTTTGAAGATTTTTTTCTCTTATCTACGCTATTTTACTTTACTTTTAACATTTGTAAAGTTTTATTCCACACTTAGGAAAGAATAATATTTATTTAGAAACTGTATAAAAAATTGAATGTAGCGGAACTTGAAATTTGATTGTTTCTTAAGTGTGGAATAAACACTTTAAAAAAATTTAAAATACTTAATAAATAGCGTTCTCTCTTGCCAGACGATAATTCTTAGTAATTATCTTTGGGTAGCGGAAATTTGTAAAAATCTCCCTACAGAGATGCTGACAACATAAATAAGTTGTAACAAGAGTATACAAATTTCGACGTATCTTGATGAGAACATATGGCTTAGTGGTCAGAGCTCCTGGTCAGTTACCGGTAAGCGCGGGTTCGATTTCCGCTACGTTAAAATTTTTATACGTTTTCTGAATAAGTATATTACTTTAGGTTAATAGTTTCAATGTAACCCACTGTACTTGCGGTTAGAGTCACCGGCTTTTACTTCTATAGGAGGGCCCATAAGTTACCTGGCCAGACACAGGGTGAAGAAAAACAATAATGTATATATTTGCTTTTCGTTTTAAAAATCAAATTTCTAATTTCATTGTAAGCATATAAATGCTAGAAATAAGTTAATCTTTATTTAAATAGTAGTTTCTAATAACATAATTTGCCTAGAGAAGTGATGAATCATAGAAATGTACATATGGATGTATGCATATAGCTTTAAATCAAGTGTAACAAATCAGGTACATAAATTATTTTCTTGTTGTGTTTGTTATTGTTATAAAAAATATGTGTAATAAAAAAAAAAGTTAATTTTAAGTTGTAAGTTGTAAGAAGTGTCAAATAAAATCAATTTTTTTAAATCCATTCTCAGGCACTGTGAAAAATTAACATTTATCATAGTCGAAACTAGTGAATGTCATAAGCAAAAGTTAGTTCTGTATACAATTATAAATACTCACTTTCGACAATATCAAATCACCCATCCACCTAACACAATCCACATAATTCCTATGAATGTCTCTTGTAGAAAAATCTGGAAAATGCTCCTTCAAAGAATTAAACGGCCGTAAAGCTCTATGGGGATTAAAATTATAACTTTGTTTGATCGCTTCGTTCATGGACGGCTTATCTAATCTCCACAACTTTAAGGAATGGTCCATACCACATGACATTATTCTCTCTCCTTTCAAATCAAAATCAGCACTTAATACTTCATCTCTATGCCCTTCCACACCACCAAATATAGCAATACAAACATCTGTCATAATGTTCCACAATCTTAATGCATGATCTTTGCTTGCTGATAATAGTAAATTGGGGTCTCTGGGATGGAATTTGACTTCGTTGATCGCGTGTCCATGGCCTATGTAGTGTTTTATGCAAGTTTGGGTGGCGGGATGGAATATTCGGACGATGCCCCGTGATCCAGCTACAGCGAGGAGTGGGAGGTGGGTCTCCTCTTCGTACGACCAGGCGCATGTGTAGAATGTTTCGTCCACCTGGAAGTTATTTTTTAGTTTTTTTATGTGAACATATAGTGTACATTGTTACATATCCAATTTACAGTTTTCATATATTAATCTCATACAATCATATTTTGTGGTACCTATTCATAAATGCACATTTCAAGAAAAGGTTTACAGGAGTTTATATTTTTTTTAGCTTTGCACTGTATCACATGTAGAGCCGAGGAGGCAAAATTAACCTAGTGTTAAGACACTTTCTGCCAAATTCTGGAGAGATTGCTTGTAAGGTGGTGGTTAACAGAGTGAAGAAATTAAAATATTAAATATTTCATTACCTTGTGAAGGAATAGGCCTAGACAAGATAATCCTTTATTTCCCGTTCCTGTAAGAACCCATAGTACATAAATATTATTTACATATATAATTTATATTAAATAATTTATTATTTACATCAGGATCTGCATAGCATTGCAAGAACTTAAATCCTCCAGTTTCTGGACATTCGTAAATGGAGACTCTGTTACTTCCAACAACAGCAAATATTTGTGGTTCCCCTTCACCCAAGTGATGATTGAATTGACAACCAAATAAAGGCTGGCCATGGTCTTCTTTAGCACTACAACTAGAATTTAATTTAATTATAAATATCATGCTAGCATATTTGAGGCTAGTCATGGTACTGGAGCACAAAATGTGGCTGTACAATCGACTGGGTTTATATTTATTTACATTTCTTTGCTCTGGTATTGAGGCAAAGCACAGCATTGAATTCTGCTACTCAACACACAGTGCCTCCAGAACTCGGCGGAAAGTAGGGAACAGAGTATCTTAACACTAGGTTCCTTTTGCCTATTCTGCTGTGTGCGGAATAAAGTGTGAAGCTGATTTTAGTATATTAAACTATTGTGGCCTAGGGGCACATTCATGTGTAAATGCAACAGTTATGGGTTTGATTCCCACTTCTTAGGAATTAATTATTAAATAATTTAATTTCCTTGTTCTGGTATTGCTAAGGCTCAAGTGGCAGATAGTGGAGATTGAAGTTTCTTATCACTAGCTTCCATTGACTGCAGCTTCATTTGCACAAACTTTATGAACCTTTCCATATTATTTCCAGTTAACATCTGTTGCTATTAAAACTTGCAGCACATAAAGAAACCAATCTTTTATACAACTCCAACATCCAAAAGTTGCATGGAAGAGATCTCTTTAAGTGATAAGGTTGCCTTTTAAATATATTTTTTAAGTTTGAATGTTGTTGTTTCATTATTTATTTTTTAGTGTGACTATCATAGTTATAAATGATAATAACAGATCATTAAATCTAATATGTAAATGGGATGCCTATCATTGGTTGAACAATGTTAGCTAAAACATTTTATTAATTCTAATAGTTGAGCTGGACTATTATGGATTTACATCAGGTGTACCACTCCTCAAAATCAATGCCTAGATGGTTAAGGCCCATATACAACAAAGTTTTATTTAAATCCATCCTGTAACTTAAAAGATGGGCATGTACAAATAGACCACTAAGAATAATAGATTTCTGGTCTATTAAAAAATAAATATTTGTTTGTTTTTATAGTAAAAATATTTTATGCACCTCTCACGCTCAACCCTTTTGAAATTTACTATATAACAAATAATAACAAATAAAAACTCACTTAAATTTATATGGAGGTTTGACTTGTTTAGTAATTTTCTTTTTGCCTCTCCTTCTTTTCTTTACTCTAGTGTTTGTTGGAGTTTCACTACGAGAAGTATTGTCTGTATTCGATGTACTGTCCACACTCGAAGTGTCATCCTGAATAAATGTACCAAAATGGAATGTCAATTATAATGGACAATTGGACATAAAAGCTATTAAATATACTTTAATGAAGGTTTATATATATGTATTAGCATAATAACATGTTAAGATATCACGTTTATAAGTACATATAATTCATATGTAGATTTTAACCGGTATGCAAGTCCAATGTTAATACAAAGTCACGTTGCTGAGTCACAAAGGAATGTAACAATAACCTTACACTTACTGCTTCGTTATCGGAAAAGTTCATTTTAATAACTAGGTACACTAAATTAAAAAATGCTAATATCACTAAAACACTGAGTTTAATACAAATTAATTTAAATTTATCACTTTTTCTCAGTCCATCGTCATATCAGCTGGCAGTGGCGTCCTTAACGTCAAATGTCGAATTTTCGCGGGAGAAAATTGTCAAAATGACGTTTAAGTAACAACAGATTTTGTATATGTCTGGTTGAATAACTGGCAACACTTTTTATGAAAGCTGATAATGGTGTGGTTTTTAGGTTCTTTTTTAAATTGTTTAACTTAATTAATATTTTTAATTTATATTTTTTAAACAAATCAAAATTTATTTGCATATAAAATGTAAAGGTTCAGGTAGGTAAATAATATTAAAACATAAAATAAATTTTTTTATTTAGAATATGATAAAAATAACAATAACAACTATTAAAGGAACAATATTATTTTTTTAATTGGTAACAAAGATATAATGGTCTTATATAATAAATATCTCCAATGAAATTGCTTATTTAATAATTTAATTTAATCACAGCCGTTCGTACTTATAACTAAGAAATGAATTTGATTACTTAATAATTATTATAATATTTCCTAATACTGATAAATTCATTTGCAATATATCTAATTAAAACGAAAAGACTCCTTCATTTGCAATATTACTTTGGTTTAAATGGCAATATTACTTCAGATTCATTGGCTATAACATAAAAGTAACAAGTTTCATTTAAAGCTTTACTTTTTTTATTATAACATATTTTTATAGTGTATCTTTACACTCACCATTTTGTAATACGCTAATATGTTATGCATAGTTATAACAGTTTCACAACTCAAGAAGTTCATGATCTTACATTTCTATTTAGCATTAAAAAAAATTCACTTAAGTAATCATTGAATTTCAACTTTATATAGTATATTATATATTCTAGTAAGCTTTTATAATAAAACATTACATATGTTGGTAACTTTTTCAATTGGTAATAGTTATAAGCCTCTTAATATATTTATTATTTTTGAAAATATAAATAAAGCCCATCGTTCCATTTAATTTCAGCGATAGATTATTTTATAATTTTGTAATATAGCCTCATAGTGCGTCTTTTAGTTACTTGTAAATGGAGTTTGGAGGTAAACAAGGGCAAGCGTGTCGTAGCGCCAGTTTCAGCCAAGGCATAAATCTGTCTACTCTTGCGTACACTCCTGGATAGCCTTGTCTTGCACATCCTCGACCCCATGAAACGATTCCTGAGAAAAAAATGAAATAAAATATTCATCTCCGACTTAGTTGATTTTTACTGTTTTTAATTATTATTAGCTTCACGCTATATCCCGCATACAGCAGGGTAGGCAGAGGGAACCTAGTGCTAAGACACTCCGTTCCCCACATTCTGCCGAATTTTGGAGGCATTGCGTGTTGAATGGCAGAACTTAAC